>OY482672.1:158237104-159437104 GCA_960531455.1 Urophora cardui | reverse complement strand
TGTCTTTGTGTACAGCAGTATCGGTTTTGGGTACTAGATATAAAAAGATTAAAATAATTTTTTTAAGTCTTCAAATGGTAATCTGAATTTTTACACCTATGTGATAACTTTTTTACACCTCCGATCGGGACCAACTTTTATATTTGGTATCTTTAACCGATTTAGGGGCGAGACTGAGAAAAAAATCATTTGATTTTTAAGTACCACCCTAATGTAAATACATGTGCATATAATGTAATTGTATAGTTAATTAAATTTTCTTTTTAATAAATGTACAATATATATTTTAAGCTTTAACGTTGTGTTAATTAATGTCATGTGTGCACATATTTTTACATACAAATTTCAGCTAGTATAACACAAAAAATTATCTTTTTAAGAAATTTGTAATACATTTCTTTGTTTTCGTCTAAAATAATATCAGTTAATGGCTTCAATAAGAATATCAAAAATGTGCAATGTCTACTTTTTTCTCGCTTTTCCTTGTTTGTTTTTGTTTTATGAATTCATATGGAGCAATCGCGGCAAGAATTTTGTAAGAATGCAATAAAATGCTTTCGTGAGGGAAAGTGTTCAATTACAAAGATAATGCTTGACAAATCTTTTTATTGCGATATTTCTTTGCTATAATAAATATGACACCGCATGGAGAAGCAGAACAATTTACTTTTCGCGTTTTGCTTATCATCGAAGAGTATTTAAAAAAAAGTGAAGAGTGTCGAATAATGCACATAAACTTAGAAAATGCTAAATAACGTCAATTTAGATTGCCATTATGACCTTTGATTAAATTTCAATTCAATGTAAAAAAGAATATGGAATTTTTGTTCGATAATGTTTTATTATTTTCCTTTTATTGATTAGCGCAAATAAACTTAAACAAATAAATAGCTAAATTTTTGGCAATTGTGACAATAAAACTGAAGGCAAATAAAAAAGTTTCAAGTTTAAAAAAAAATGGCAAAATAACATGGCTTATGGGAAATTCCATGAGAAAGTTAACCTTGAAACCAATTCCCATTTTCTATATAACTAAGAAATATTTAGATAAATGTTTTGCAAATATTTGTAATCAAGCCAAATTGACTCAGACGATGAGGCGAGTGAACCTTTAGCATCCTTCATAAGTTTCTCAAGTACTTGGAATTCGCACATGTCCCACCCGTTACACTATTTACACCAAGGTTTTGGATTAGAACATTAAAAATAAAAAAATAAAATTAGTTTGTTATGTTTGTATGTATTATTATAATGCTCATTTCTCATTTCAAATGAAAATATGTGAATAAAATAAAATAATACTACAAATTCGTAGAGCTTTAGCAATACATTTTTTTACTTAAAGATGACTTCTATATTTTGTACCACCCGTTATAATTTTTAAAATCAATGGTTTTTAAATATATGTTACATTATTGCTGGTTTTCTTTTGAATGCAACATTAATTGAATGCTATATTTGCACACTGCACTATCAAAAGCGGATCTCGTTATAGTTGATTTTATAGAAATCTTTTAGCAAAGATGAAATTGCGTATAAAATTTTCCCACCCGTTACGATGGAATTAGCCTTATGTATGTATTTATGCATACCATTTCGTTTAACAAAAATGTATGTATTACTTTTTCACAAATTTTTTTTTAATTTTAATATTTGAATTTCTGTTTTGTTTTTTGTTGGTTTTTCCCTCTCACTGTCTCAGCGCGCCTGAAGCACGCTACTTTTATATTGATGTTTTTATTTCACCGCAGAAGCGACTTAACTTTCTCGCTTCCAAAACTAAACTGAATGCTCAGTTCACGATCACTCAAGTAGGGAAGCCAGGCCGTGTAGCGTCGGGAGTAATATAACCGTCACGCCAATGAACGCCAGCCCGTTGTGCGTTAATACTTAAATACATAGTACGTATGCACATTAGGGTAGCGCTTTTCTTCAGTCTCATCCCCTAGATCGTTAACAGCACAGTCAAAGATATCACATATTAATTTTTGTCCTGATCGGAGATGGTTAAGGGGTGTCGCACAAGAGTCACATATGGTAACATAAACTTTGACCCCTGTGCGACACCTCTTAACAGGGCCGTGCGCACGGAAGGGGTTTTAGGGGTTAAAACCCCCCCATGACCAAATCTAAGTTGCAATGATTTTGCAAAAATTTTCAAAATACAGTTTATAAATTTTGCATTGAATTTTGACTCATAATTTTTGACAATATTAGTTACAATAATTTTACGGAAGAAGAATTGGTAAAAGTTGCAAAAAATAAGGTTGGCCAATACATAAGTTCGGCACTTTGAATTGCACTTGGAGCTTTCCGAAATTACAAAGTTGTGTAGCATATGTTCGTTTGGCATTTTTTAAAAAAAATTGTACTGATAACAAAAAATGTTCATTTTGTGAAAACAGTGAGCAGTTTCAATTAACAAGTACTGTAAACAGTACACGGAAAGAAATTTGTATACTTGAATCAAGAAATATGCTTTCTTGAACTCAATTTAGAAAATTTTTAGGGAAATAAGAAAAATTGACTTAATTATTACTGGAAATAAGAAATTGAGTTTTCCAAAAATGAGACAATTATTTTCTTATTCAAGAACACTAACAAAATCTATAGAAAAAAAATGTTTAAATAAATAAGAACATCTTTTCTTAGATTTACTTAAATGAAGAAAATCTTTTTGCTAATATCAAGAAGAATTTAAGAAAATTGTGTTTCGACGAATTGGAACAACAAAATACAGCGAAAAAAATGTAAAATGAATAAGAAAACGTGTTCTTGAGCGAAATAAAATATTTCTTGCTGAATTTGCATTTCCAAAGTTACATGTATTTTTTCATTTGCCATCCGCTTTGCATATTTCTGAATATTTTGCAAATCTCAGATTGTTAGTGAAGCATTTGGTATAAGGAGTTCACTATTTGCATCTTCATTTATATTAAATAAAATATTGTCATTTCAATAAACAAGTCCTAGTTTTCATTTTCCTTATTTTTTACGTTTTTAATATTTTTAGAAAAGATTTGCTTAATTTAATATTTTATATTTTCTTATGCCTCAGACACACATGTGGTATGAATATTAGAATATCAATATTATGATTTGGCTATGCTATGAAAATTTTCAATTAAACTACAATATGAGGGTGACACATATGTGGTATACATAGATCGAAATATTATTACTATACTACGATGTGTGTCTCTCGCATTACTTACTTAAGCTCGTATAAGAAAAGTTTTACTTGCAACAAAAAAATAATTTCTTAATTTATTTCAAAAAACAAGAAAAAACACTTACCCTAAGTAAATTATTTCTTATTTATTTAAAATCCAATTTCACTTGAAGCAAGAAAATTTTTACTTATTTATTTAAAATCCAATTTTCTTGGATTTTCTTGATATTAAGAAATTATTTTCTAGGTTCAAAATCAAGTCTAATTTTTCTTGTCTCGCCATTGATTCTGTACTATTCAGGACCTGGTTAACTAGGTTTTGATGAATCATAATGAGTTTCAGAAAAGTTAGAGAACATTTAAATTTATGGTGTATGGGTCTGGATATCTGTTTCAGCAAATATGTTTATCTTAGCGAAAAATGTATGCGAATGCAAACCAAATTTAAACCCCCCCCAAGGCTAATTCCTGCGCACGGCCCTGCCTCTTAACCATCTCCGATCGGCACAAAATTGTATATGTGGTATCTTTGGCTATACATATTAGCATTGACTTACATTCCAAAGAAAAAAAAATTACTCAGATTTTGGAAAAATGGGATGATTCTGCGCTTAAGATATATTTTCATTGTTTTGAATACAATTTTCTTTAAAAAGTGGGTTTTATTCCTTGATTTGAATCAAATTGTACATCGAAACAATAAAATATGTCTTTAGCGTAAGTGATTTTTTCAGTGTAGGGAGTGAGGTTTACGAAATGTCATATAAATTGTGTCTGCATAAATTTGGGGATCACCCTAATGTTCATATTCTAAAAGTATTTATCTAAGTAAGTATGTATGATGATGTGCATACATATATTAAAAGTACGTATGTTTGTTGGCTCGATCAGCGATGGGAAAATTGTAGGCACGGCATATCAGATTAGGTATAATATCTTACTTTATCTTTATATTAACACATCATATTATCATATTCTGCATATTTTGGTACATTTACGAGTTCTGAGAAGTATTATTTTTCTTTTTGAGATCTGTATAAGCTCATCTCTAGTTGCAACATGCAATAGAAATATTAACCGTTACATACATATGTATGTATTTATATGTACGCTGCTAATATACCTAATTGCAATTGACTTTTCGCACAGTCTTGCCTATATACATACATACATAGTTTGCAGGTAGTAAGAAATCGCGTGTACAACACGTTCTAAACATGATTCTTCGGTCGCATTCCACTCGCACCTCGATCATTTAGTTAGAAGAAAAAAAATTAGTTGAGTATTTTAAACTACAAGCCATGCATAGCGTGTGCCGCAAGTACATACATATATGTACCTATCTTTTATGCACGACAAGCATTGCCCAATAAACATTTTTCTTAATTTTCAACTTCAAACGTTAGTTATTAAATGTACCCCAAATTGGTCTTGATAGCGTTCTCAAACAAAAAGGCACATTTTTAGTATGGGATTTTGAGCTGGTTTTATCCCTTTTCCCTGGGATCTCGGATTTTCACACTACAGAGGTTCGTTTTTTTGATACCTTATTTTTTATCCTAAAGCTACTATAAGAAAATGCGCGTGGAGCAGAAAAGCTCCAAACTTTACAAATCTGGATACAAAAAATTTGAATTTTTCCAACATTTTGTAGCCTATTTTAGGAAAAGACCCATTTTTTGTGCATATTTAAATGCATATTTTGAAATTTTATTAAGCATTTATAAGTGCTTAAAACTCATGTTCAAATGCATATTCTGTCTTGCCCTACTAATTAGCAATTGCCGCCAGATACGTTGTAATTTTCCTTTCAATTGAGAGCAAATGATAAATAACTCACAAAATGTTTGGCCAATAACCAAAGATCCATTTTCCACTGGCAGCTAAGTAATTCAGAAGCTTTAAATAAATAAGCAAACGCTAATGAGCAACAGCATAAATAAATTAGGCATTAAATTGAATGCGAAACAACATTTCCTGTTATTACTTAAGTCGATTGATTTGGCGGCAATAACTTTTCTATGCCAACTATTCCAACACATCAAAAGCTACGCCACAGAAGCAACATAGCATACTCATGCATACTCGCTGAAAGTGCAACATTTGCAATCCAAATAATATTTTTATTTTGTTGTTATTTTTGTTTTTATATTTGTTTTTTTTTTTACTTCGGCGGATATTACCACAGCAAAGGCAGTAGTACATGGCACATAAACGAAATGTCTTGACATCGCAGCCACAAGTTGCCACAAAATGACAAACATTACGCCAGAGACTGATGCCAGCTGTATGTATGGATGTGTGTAAATATGTACTCTTTCGAAAGAACAAGACTTGTAAAGACGCTATAATAATAATACACTGGCGCTATTATAAATCTGACGAGTTTTATGGCCGTTCTTCTCTCCCAATTCGAGGTGTGCTCCTTAACTTTGGTTTTTCCTACTAATTGGGTGGACCTACAGTTTTATGCCGGCTCCGAACGGCGAATGCTTTTTTTGTGAGAAGCTTTTTCATGGCAGAAATACACTCGGAGGGTATGCCGCCCACTGCCGGGAGGTGACCGCTATTTCTAAAAATGCAACAATTGGATTTTAATTAGGTAATTAGAAAAAATTTTTGGCGTTTGTCCGGTCTGGGGTTTGAGCCCAAGACCTCTGGAATGGCAGGCAAGCAATCTACCCACTGAAACACAGCGGGTGTAAGGACGCTGCTTAGAAGCAAATTCAATTGACATAAACATTCTAAATGTGCAGTCCCCCGTCGAACCAATGCAGCTCGTCAACGTGCCAACATCTTCGTTTCGTTCTGTCGTCAATAAATATATGTACATACTTGCATTTGGATGTTTTTGTTTTTATTATTGTAATTATTGATGTCAATCAATTCAATTGAATATGATCAACAGGTTCTTGTACAGCCAAACACACAAACCAAGACTCGCGTTGAGCTACAACAGCACTAAACACACACACAGTCGTTATGTATGTATATATGTATGTGCAATTGTGGCCTATCTTAAGGCACACCAATTCCCTTAAGTCAGAAAAGTCAAGCTTGCATAGCAAAAATCGAAAAAATAGTAAAAATAAAAACTAACATCTTTGGGCGACATTTTGATTGATTGGTTGAGTGCATTGAAATATAAAAGTACATTATATATATGTACATATGTATATACATAGTTACCTGAATTTCTACTTATGTACATAAAAGTACCTACATACAAAGAACTACATACATTCATCTACATACATATGTATGTATGTAGGATGACAGTCAAATGTTTAAAGAAGGAGAAACGACACGTTCAAACATACCGAAAAGATAACTTATTTCCTCACGTGACGTTGCTGCCAAGCAATGTGTGATGACGGAGTTACTTCGTGAACCATTAAATCTATTTTTCTAACCTCTTTCTCCAATAGAGTTCTGCTGCTTGACTCATTTACCTCAGCATAAATTTTACAAAATCTCACGATAAAAAATCACCTTTTTTGGAACTTCGTTTGTTCATTAACATCTGGTAAAAGTTCTTCCCAATCCTGACGGAGTCTTGTGGCGTAACCGTATATGTTTTACAAGGAAACAAAGCAAGCTTTGTCTTTGTCAGTTTATTGCAAATGGCTTTGAAATCGGCAAAAGTTGCTGTCTACCGATTCTTTTTCTGCAAGATCCCTTCAACACTCCCTCCCATTATGAAGTTTTGGTCAATGTTAGATTAGCGCTAAAGTCAAACATTTTAAGAAAAATGTAATTAGTTTTAGTAAAAGGACAAACAATTAAATGACAATTTTTCTAATTTCAATTAAATACGCCCAAAATTTTATTATCAAGTCTTGATTTAAACAAATAAAACGGAATCTTAAATGAGACAACAACACTCATGTAATATCAAAGTCTACCCTGTCGGAAAAGCAAGCAACCAAAAAGTAATCTATTAAACCCTCTAAGAAGCTGCCAAAATTTACTAATTACCAACAATACAAACAGTTGCAGCCAAGATAAACAAACAAAAACACACAAATTAGCGGCCACGCAAAATGACACGATTGGCTTTTAGATCAAATCATACTTGCACGCGGCCACGCACAAACATGAGTGCCATCAAATCAAATATATAGAAGTATGATTGTATGTACACATCAACCGCAAGAGGTTAAATTTATGGGTGGGGGCGTGTGGTGAAATATCAAATGGATGGCATTAAGCGGCGTTATTATCCTGTTAAAGACCAAAAGAGCTTTGAGGGCATTATAAAATTTGAGGAGGCTTTGAGTGCCTGGAAATGTACATTTAATAGTGTGAACATTATTTTTGTTATTGCGAAATTATACACATCCTTACATACATACATATGTACATGTCCCAAAATGAGTTTGAATAGCTTGTATACATATGCAAATATTAGCAACGCCTAAAAGCACACAACTTCGCAAATAAAACCGTATTCTCATGCATTAAACATTAGGTACTTGCCATTTGAAAATTGAGCTTAGAAAACACGATAGCGAGCAAATGAAAAGTAAGTACCTACGTACTTAAAGCGAGTAGAACCCCAAACAATAAATAACATATAACCAACTGTTGCTTTTCTAACATACAATCTTGGTAAGCATAATTTAAAATTTCCCAGCAATTTAATACATATGGGTGTTTCCAGCGTTACGGACGTTCCATGCTGCGACATTATTTTCAGTATAAAACCTATATTAGGCTTTGGATCAGAATATGGACATTTTGGTGTATAACTCCTCCATTTAAATAGCCAAGACACCATTTTTTCTAATAAATCTTTCCATAAATAACCCACAAAATTAAAATTATAAATTAAACTTAATCCGGCTATGTACATACATAGGTAACTTTTCATTTCCCCACTCATGAAAGGTATGAAGTCTTCGGTACGGCCGAAGACAGCCGCGCTTTTACTTGTTTCTCTTCTTTCTTTGTTTTTGAAATTCTTCCTTTTCTGACCATCTTTCAAGAGGTTTTACCTCCACCTCATAGCCCTTTGAGCGGAATTCATTGCTAGATAGCTTTGTAAGGAACAAAAAAACAAAAATTATCTGAAGAAAAAAAGTGTATACGTTCGGACGTTCCAATGTTTAATATGCTTAAACTCAGGAATCCTTTTGATTTTGGGAAAAAAATTAACGCTGCCCGAAAGAGCACCCAAAACTGTGTTTTGTCAAAAAAAATTTTAAAAATATGACAAAGGTAAGTATGTTTATTTTTACTGCAAAATATATTTTGCGTCCGAACGCTTGAAAAAAAGCACTACTTTAGAATACACTTTATACAAGATTTGAAGTATTTTGTAAATGTATCTATGTTGATATTCCTAGGTCTGACCTTGAGCTAAGTACTCGTAAACGCCATTTTTCTACCGGCGCTTTTGTTGCGAATTCGCGTATGTATTTCGGAAGTCATATACACTTAGCTAAAAAAAAAATTTATATGGTAGTCTGAAAAACGTAAGTTTTGTAAGTAGCAGTGCTCCAATGTCCATAAAACTTTGTGGCGTGATAAAGGAAATACGTATCTATATAATGGTATCAAAAAGTTTGGCCTAGGTGCATTTTTAAATTTTTCTCTTTGGTTGACCCATTTTCGGAAACACCCATATTTGTCTATATATCAAAGTTCGCGGTTGAGTTTTGAATTTCCCAAAATCTTTTAAGCTGATTCCACATAAAACTTTTTCCGCTTTGCGTTACGCCGCTTTCTATGTCAAACAACGCAAAACTGAAAAACTATGCCACATTGAACGCTGCAACATCACTCAAAAAATATTTATTTTCTGAAAAATCTCTCATTCTCCGTTTTATTTACAAAAAAGTAAATAAGAAAATAAAAATCTATTAAATTATTTTTCAATTGTGTGAAATGTAAATATGTTTATTTACTTTTGAATTGAAGTGAAACTGAAAAAAAATTTCAACGCCCCAAAAGTTGAGAATTGGGCAACTTTGTGCTTTACGTAACTTCGGCGTTGCGTTACTTTTTGTTATGTGAGAAACCTCATATAGATACATGTATTTTAATCTCAGCTGTCACGCAGAAAGTGTCACGTAGCGCAACACAAAGCTCTATGTGGAATCAGCTTTATATATTGCTTTTTTCTCTAAAACTTACTTAAATAACGACTTTTAAACATTACTTTCTATTTTTTGGAAAAATTTTAATTTAAATGGCCATCTTACAATTGTTTACCTCAGGCACGTAGCCAGGGGGGGGGGCTCGGGGGGCTCAAGCCCCCCCCCGAAATTCGAAGGAAGTATTTTTTTTTGTAATTTCCTCAACTCCTCTCCAAGAAAAATCTTTAGACTTTATCTCTGCTATAAACCGCACGAAAGAAGTAATACAGTCTTTGCGCGAAATTAGACAATCTGCTAATGATTTCTTCGGGCAAATCTTAGTTTCCGCATCAAAAATCGCCGAAGACTTTTTTGACGGTGAAATCCGTGCTCCAAGAGTGGTATCGCGTCAAAGAAACCGAGCTAACCCGGGAACAACGTCGAGTGAAGAGTATTTCAGAATCGCAATATTCCTGCCATGCATCGACTTATTAATTGAAAACTTAACGCAACGATTTTTAGAAAACGAAGATATTCTACCGAGCTTCCAACTGCTTCTTCCAGGATTCGCTGATGTAAGTAAAGCAGATGAGCTTGACAACTTGGCGCCATTCTTCGAAGATCACATATCATCATCAGCAGTAAAGGCCGAATATAGGTTGTGGTGTGCGAAAATATCGTCGATTAAAAACGAACCCGAGGTTTTAAAACTATTGGAGTACTGCGATGGAAACTATTTCCGTGGTATAAAAATTCTTCTCACTGCCTTGGCAACTTTGCCCGTGACAACGGCGAGCGTGGAAAGATCATTTTCTACCATGAAAAGAATCAAAACTTTACCTCGGAGTGTAATGGGTCATGAAAGATTGAGTTCACTCGCTATGATCTCCATTCACTGGGATATTGCTGTTGATCCTGACCATGTCATAGACATTTTATCAAAAAACAAATCCAGAAGGCTACTTCTTTGATGAAAAGGTTATTGTAAAAGAAAGTTTTATATGAAATTTTGTACCACATTCCATATGTATATGTATGTATGTATGTACATAATAAAAGTCAATTAAAATAGCTTTTCAGTAATCTTGTACATATGTACAAATTTTTTCCATATTCATTTTCAAAATAATCAACCAATATGAATAACTTTCATTTGACCTATGTATGTACATATGTATATGTATGTGGGGGGGGGGGGGGGGAGTACAATTTGTCCATAATTTCTGTAAGCCCCCCCCGAAACGAATTCCTGGCTACGGGCCTGGTTTACCTATAATAACCAGCCGGGTATATTTAAGAAGGGATGTAACGCTAAGTTGCGCATATCACCATAACAAAGTAAACCACAGAAAAAAAACAAATGTCAAAATAAAGATTTTATGTAAACACATGATGCAACAACAGGACAAACATTCTTTTGTTGCTTGGCATATGCCACATTTAGCCTTTTTATTCTGTTCTTTACCATGCACTTACTTATTTATATGTTCCTTTTAGGCTAACTGGCCGACATAAAAGGTTGATTTTTTGCGAAATCGAAGCGAAAACTTTTTGCCTTTTTGACCTGCAGCAATGCGACTTTTTCTACAAGTGACTATTTGCTGGTGTTCTTGTTTTTATACACAGCTGTACTAGTACACAGAGTATTATAGTTTTGGTTTCATAACGGTGGATTGTAACAGAATGAAATAATCGAGATAGATATAGACTTATGTATATCAAAATGATCAGGGTGAAAAGAGAAATCGATTGAGCCATGTCCTTCCGTCTGTCCGTCTGTGCGCACGATAACTCGCGCAAAAATTAAGATATTTTCATGAAATTTGAAATGTAAGTTGGTATCAAGACTGGGACGGTTGGTATTGAAAATGGGCGAAATCGGACCATGACCACGCCCACTTCCCTGTATAGTAAAAATCGGAAATTTTGAATCTCAGTCACTAATAGAGCTAGAGTGATAAAATTTCACACACGTATTGAGCTCAGGCCCTTATGAAGAAATATGGTGAAATTTTAGAAAATGGGCGGTGCCACGCCCACTTATTAAGGGGCAAACATTGAAAGTTTAAGAGCCATAACTCAGAAACCGTTGAAGATATATCAATGAAATTTGGTAGGCGTGATATACTTACTTAGGCAAATGTTTGGACGAAAAATCGCCAAAATCGGTTGACGACCACGCTCACTTTTATATATGTATGTGTATTATAAAGTGGCCTAATAAAAACATTTTAAGCGATATCTCTGTCAAATATAAAGATATATCATTGAAATTTTATGGCAGGAGTCCAACTATGGACATAAAACAAAAAACACAAAAATGTTGGAAAATGGGCGTGGCACCGCCTCCTTTTAGAAGCAGAATATACGAGATTTCTTAGCCTATAACTCGACAAATAATTCATATATTATGACGAAATTTGGTGTATACACTTTTATTACATGTAGTAATACATGTTCAAAATTTTAGCGAAATCGGTTGACGACCACGCCCAATTTTATATATGGGTACTAATAAAAACATTTTAAGCGATATCTTTGTCAAATATAAATTCATTGAAATTTTGTGGCATGAGTTCTACAAAAGACCGGAAACAAAAAATAGAAAAATTTTGGAAAATGGGCGTGGCACCGCCTTCTTTTAGACAAAGGAATCAACGAGATTTCGGAGCCCTTAACTCGACAAATAATTGAGATATTATGACGAAACTTGGTTTATACTCGTACACTTTTATAACTTGTGTTAATAGACAAGCAAAAATTGATTTAAATCGGTTTATGATCACGCCTACTTTTTAACAAAGATATTTCTAGAACACGCTTTGGGAATTTTTAACGTGACATCTTTGTAATTAGAAGTCATGGAGGAATCAAATTTTGCACAAAGAATAATATTCATATGCTTAGTTGGATGACTGATAAGAATGTTGAAAATGGGCGTGGCTACGCGCACTTCATGCAGCACTCGCTTTATATAAAGAACAGCGTGTTTCCATCAAACGCAAACAAACAATGAAAGCATACAGCTGAGTATCTAATGTTCGATTCCACTCGAACTTAGGCTTCCTTACTTGTTGATTTTGCTTTTGTTTATTATTACTGTTGTTTATTTTGCTGATTGATCAAATTGACTTGATTTGAATTTTTTACCTCAGGCCATAAGCACCAACGCAGAGTCACATTTAGAGGCATAATGTTATTTAAGGTGGTGCCATATTTTTTCATACCCAAACCACAAAAGCCAAATGGCATCCATAAACTGAGCTACGCGGTAATCGAAGCGGTCATTTTTCTAGTGGTATTTTTCTATACAAAAAGTAACCTAAAATATAGAAACTCCAAATCTTTTAAGATCCAATCTACAACTGAAACCAGTAACTCCTGTGTGAGTAAAAAATTGCAAAAAAGATTGCGACAAAAAATTATCCAAAAAAACTATGCGTTGGGTATAAAAAATTCATTGTATGCAGAAATGGGAATTTAAGTATTCAACATTTAGCCAATGGCATATTTCTTAATCATTTTAACTCGCATATTTATTGCCGACTCTATCATACTTACTATTGTACGCAAATGTTTGTAACTATGTATGTATGTATATTACAAAATAATACTATTTCTTTATGCAATTATAATTGTTTGTTTCGCTTTTGCTTCAGGACATTCGGTAAGAAAATATGAATTGTTAATATGTTTACAGCACAATAGAGGAAATAAATATTTTACCGCAGTTCGTAGGGAAGAGTGCCTTTTAAATTCATCTGTTCTTAGTTAATAATAATGCTATATTCAAATTGTCTTAGCTACAGCAAAAAGTTTGGGTAATATATTAGCCGTGTTTTTCTATAAGCGCATATACATCTGCGCTTAAATTTTGTATGGATTTCTAAGCGCACATCTCTATCCGCGCTTAGTTGTTCATACAAAATTTAAGCGCAGATGTATATGCGCTTGAATAAAAACACGGCTATTATCTACTAATACTTTAAAATTTTAGCATGCCCTGCACTGCTGATTGCCAATTAACAGTTATAAAACTACAACGGTATTTCGCAGCAAACCATAACATTTAAATGAATGTGCCTTTACAAACTATCGGCTAAGAAATTCATAAATTTTTTATTTGTATAAATAATCAGTTATGTATATTTAAAGCTGTGTTTCGAATGAAAGCGCTAAGCTATAAATTATAAATTTTAAATACTAGTTCTAGCTTTAAATTATCAAAATGCAAATGAGAGAGAAGCGCTGTCTAATTAAAATGAATATACTATCACAAATTTACATATGTACATACATGTATGTATGTATGTATGTATGTTCAATAGTAACAGTTTCTTTTATTTAATTTTATCCGCCTTGCTTATCATGATTATTTAAACAGATTAAGCATTTATGAGTGCTTGAAATCCTCTCAAGTGTTGAAGTGATGAAGGAAATTATATACATAAATACATACATACCTATCTATACAATGTCAATCTCACCTAATTCTATACTTTCAGCACTACTTAAATTCCACCTTTGGTATAAGTACATCTTAAATGGCTGTGCAATTACTAAAATATACCACTGTGCGCAGCTGTAAGCTATTACTTTTGATTTTAATTTGGAATGAGGTGGCAGTGGTAAATGGCAACGGAAGCGACTCGCCCACACATGATGAGCGTAATTATCCAAAGGTAAGTTAATCTGAAGAAAAGCCAAGACAAAAGAGGATTGTATGTATGTATGTATATAGGCATGTGGATATGTCTGTCCGTATACGCATGGAAGAGGCAAAGTGTTAAGAGACAGTTCACCAATTGTGTTTCTCTATCTCTTCTAAACTAAAAAACATATTTTTATTATGACTCCGTGAATATTACAAAACGTGTTTAAGTGGCTGAAGCAAATGGATTTAAAAACAAATTTCTGCTGCCGCCATCCACATTTACATGAAAGGGAAATTTTAAACTAAGTTCTATTGCACTTCGTATTTGCACTGACCTTATACTTATTCCCGGGCATATTTGTATATATAGTAGGTAAAATCACGAAAAAATATACCCTATGAAGTCCAGTTTATTTTGAGGACTCTAAAAAAAAAATATGCACCTGAGCTGAAGGGCATTATGCAGAAATTTTACGTGTTCTTTCGTTATTCTCATAATATTGTCTGTAATATTATTTATTAATTGTTCACTTACAAATTTTTTCCCGCCTTTATGTATAACTTTATTTACACATCTGTATGTTTGTATGTGTACAACCACTTAACGACTAAAATGCCATAAATGAACGGATTAAACGTGGTGCCACTCCATTGGGCGATACAAAAACCGTTTGACAGGACAACTGCATAGACGAAGACAACCAATTGAACACGGATAAGGATAAACATAATTTACCATTCAATATTGGGTAAGCAGAAACTTAAAAAATATTAGCTTGAGTGACAAGGAAATTCAATAAACAAAAGGATAATTTAGTTTTCGTATGCTTTGGCAGTAAGTTTGCTATCTTAGATATTTGTATGTTGACTTTATTAATGAAATTAAAATTTTTTTCAAAAAGTGCGATTGATTAGCAATTTTCGGACAGAGTATATACATATGTATAAATAAAAAAAAGTGATTAATTAATTATTTTTGTTTGTTTATTTCCACTATACAAGTTATTAATTAATAGCGAAATGAATAGAAACATAGAATTGCTCCAATTCAATTTGGCGTTATTCTTTAATGCACCCACTTGGATTGACGAAAGGAACTTTTATATCCTGTTTATTATCTAAAAATAATCTTATGAATTTTTTCTAATTTTTTTCTTTTACTACTTTGAAATCTCTGCCCTTCCGCCTTCACATTTCTACGACCAGCAGCAATTCCTATCATGCGTTAAATTTGGTCAAACGCACGTCAAGCGGTTTCACTGGCATGCGAGGCAAAAAAGAATATGGCGGCGGCGGCGGCGAATTCATCAACAACTACAACAAAGAAACGCTGAATGAAGATGATAATGCCGTTGATTGGAACATTGACCCTTTACGGCAGGAATCATACGAAAGTGAATTGAATAGCGCATACAGTCGGTTGTTATTTGGTGGGCTCGAACCGCGTCTCAAGAAGGCGCCCAGCACATTTTATGGAGTGCGTGGTAAAAAATACGCCGGCAGCGATCTACAACGTATTGATGCCATCTTACAGCGGCTGGAGGCGGAAGCTTTGCGGCAAGACATTTTCAACTATTTGCTACAACAACAAACGCTAGACAAACAAAATGATCTCAGCAAACGCGCACCAACTGGTTTTACGGGCATGCGTGGTAAGCGACCATCCGCCGTTGGCGTCATCGATTACTTATATGGTGGCGGTGATGGCGGAGAGGATACGTGGCCGTTGCCGATGCTGGATAATAAGCGTGGGCCAGTGAATGGATTTATGGGTGTGCGTGGTAAGAAGGATGTGGATCATCAGGCATTCAAGCGTTCGCCGGCAGAGGTAAATATTAAATATTTGTTAAATATTACACTATACATAATTGGTGATGTAACGGGTGGGTGAAAAACTTGGACAAAAGCTATCATTAGTGTTAGAGTCACCCTGTGACATTTCTATTTTGTTCTTCATTATATACTTTTAATGGCATACATACATAGACAAATAAGTTCAGTTGCTTATGTATACATAATGACCGCTATTGCCCGTTAGAATGTACATGACGATTTCATATGAGAAAAATAATTTTGTTCATTGGCAAAAAAAGTTGGTAGAGTGCAGATGTGCCGGTAAAATACAATTGTGAAACGACCGAACTACAAACGACCAAATTACAAACAACCAAAACCAAATAAAATGAAAGTTGATAAATATTTTAAATAAAACAACATCAATATATTTTAAATCTTGCCAATCGTGTTTAAATTTCAACAGTTTTCACAATTATGGACACATCTGCACTACGTATGTATTTAAATTGATCGAGTTTGAGTGGCACATCTGCCAATATGCACTATAAATTTTTCAAAAGTTTTTAAAGTTATTAATTTGGCGAATTGGATATGAAAATTGGCATTACAAGTGCAAACGTTTGAAGTCGTACATCTGCCAAACTGCCGTTGGTACAATTTGTTGGAAAGGTGTAGTTAATGTCCGATACTGAAGGGTATTTTTTGCGAAGCAGAGCAGCGGAAAGGGTGCAAGAAAGCGATTCTTTTGAGAGCCTAACATCGTTGGAGGATACAATGGTTAACACGCCAGGGCAGCCAGCTCCAGCCGGCGAGGATCATGTGAGTAGTATCGCAGCGACGTTGGATGCATTAAGACAGGCAATAGATGAGCTGAGAAACAGTACCGTAGAAAGCCAAAGGGACCTTGCAAGACTTCGCGAAAACATACAACCACAGGCAGATACAGATAGAACGGGTGAGTCAGACCAAGCCGTTACAACGATCGTGCCAGCAACACATTCGGCGGTAAAATTGTACGATTTGCCAACTTTTGGCGGCAACGCCGAAGAATGGCCGCTGTTCGTTGCAAACTTTAACGAAACAACAACAACATTTCGGTATACTAATCAGCAAAATTTAATGAGATTACAAAAGTGTTTTGTGGGGGCGGCCAGAGAAGCCGTGGTATCAATGTTGATACACCCGAACGACGTACCGAATGTGTTAAGCGAATTGCAGTTCCGATTCGGCAGGCCAGACATTTTGGTAAAATCTCAACTTGGTAAATTGCAACAACTTCCAACAATAGCCGAACACAAAACAGAGATGTTAATACCATTTTCAACAAAGGTACGTAACGTTGTGGCCTTTATCAAATCGGCTAATTGCGACCACCATTTGTCGAACGTGTGTCTATTGGAACAAATGGTTTGTAAATTGCCACCCAGTAAACAATTTGATTGGGCAAAACATGCTACGACACTAGCACAACATCCAACTATCGAAGACTTTTCTACATGGCTGAGCGAGCTGGCACGAATTGTGTGTCTGATGCCGACGAACAATCTACGATATACGACATCAACTAACCCACGACGGCTATTAAATATTCAAAATGAAAGAGCGACAGAGTCTACCGTGTGTGCTCATTGTGACGGCGACCATACAATTTTAATTTGCGATGCCTTTAAATGCCTTGGCGTACAGGAGAGATGGGAAGTAGTCAAACGGCGTCAACTGTGTTTTGCTTGCTTACGTAAAGGCCATAACACATCGAAGTGCCGATCTAAAAAATCTTGCGGCATAAATAATTGCGTTAGGTATCACAACAGATTTTTGCACAACGATGACCACCAACCGTCGGCATCTCGAGGTGTTACTCAACGAGACGTAGATAACCAGCCGTTGTTAAATTGTCGTCCGGTGCAGAGTTCGTCGAAACAACTATTCGAAATTCTTCCAGTCAACATTTATGGTCCGCACGGCAAATTTAAAGTTCTAGCCATGTTTGACGAGGGTTCAGCCATCACCATCATTGAAGAAGAGACTGCCAGAAATATCGGGCTCAAAGGTAAACGTCACCCTCTAACTTTGCAGTGGTACAATGATAAGGTCGTCACCGAAGAATCATGTAAGGTAACGTTTGAAGTTAGTAGTTGTTGTGACAGCAAAAAACATTATTTGAGGGACGTACATACCGTGAAAAATTTGAATTTACCTGAACAGTCTTTCGTTAAAGATAATTTCAACCATTTAAGGGACTTGCCGTTACAAAACTACAATATGGCGAAACCAGTTTTACTAATCGGTCTCAATCAAGCTCATTTAGGTATCAGCACCAGCACAGTTCAAGCCGACCACAATAGTCCAGTTGCAATAAAAACGTCGTTAGGTTGGGTGGCATACGGACCAACTAAAATTTCCTCAATCACTGGAGTGCGAATCCTACATGTGCGAGAATGCGAACAACTACATCAACTAGTCTCAGACTATTTCGCCACGGATAACTTCGGTGTCAACTCAATATCGAACAAGCTTGAATCGGATGCTGAGAAGCAAGCGAACAATATACTAGAGTCAACAACGCGGCGAACGGATAATCGGTATGAAGTCGGGCTTTTATGGAAATCATTCCCATTGCAACTTCCACCCAGCAGAGAAATGGCCGAAAAGAGATTACTGTCGGTGGAAAAACGGATGAGTAGAGATACCGAATTCGCCATACGATACAAAGGCGAAATGGCAAAGTATGTGGAAAAAGGTTATGCGAAAAAGCTAACTGCTGAAGAAATGAGTACACCATACACGCATATCTGGTATTTACCACACTTTGCCGTTTCCAACCCCAACAAACCATCTAAGCTACGTATAGTCTTTGACGCTGCAGCAGTGGTAAACAATGTATCACTCAATTCAGTTTTATTGAAGGGTCCGGAGCAGGCACAACCTCTCATACGTATACTTTTACAATTCAGACAGGGGCGGATCGGTGTGGCAGCGGATATAAGAGAAATGTTTTCACAAATTAAAGTTCGACCGATTGATCAACACGCGCAGCGATATTTATGGAGAGATGGCGACTCCTCACAGCCGATTCAAGAGTTTATGATGACGTCAATGATTTTTGGTGCGGTATGCTCCCCTTGCATTGCCGAGCACGTCAAGAACAAAAATGCCAAACGATATGAAAATACATTTCCGGAAGCGACTTCTATTATAATTAACAATCACTACGTCGATGATCTAGTGGTCAGTTTTGACGATCCACAGGTAGCCACCACGATTTGCCAACAAATTATCGACATAAATTTGGAAGCGGGTTTTGAACTTCGCGATTTTAAATCAAAGTGCGCCGACGTAGAGAAAGCATTGAATAAGAAATCCTGCATAGAGAATCGTGAGATCATTAATATGGAGCGTAGTCAAACAACTGAAAAAATCCTCGGCATATACTGGAACACCGGAGACGACACCTTCGAATTCCATACGAAATTTCATCGCGTACCTCAGGCTGTGCTATCTGGTGCTCGAGCGCCAACCAAAAGAGAACTACTAAGCCTAGTAATGGCAATCTTTGATCCGTTTGGGTTGCTGGCGAATTTTTTAATATCATCGAAAATTATGGTGCAAGATACTTGGAAGGCAGGTATTGGTTGGGATGTGGAAATTCCAGCAGAATTGACAGCAAGATGGACACCTTGGTGGAAGGAGTTCCAACGTATAAAAGAATTTCACGTTTCACGCTATTACTCGCCATATATTACACACAGCCAGAACATTGAATTACATGTCTTCGTCGATGCAAGTCAATTAGCGTTTGCCGCAGTAAGCTATTTTCGTGTGGTACATGAGAGTGCAGTCGACGTGACTTTTATAATGGCTAAGACCCGCACCGCTCCAAAACGATTAATGTCCGTCCCCAGACTTGAACTGCAGGCAGAAGTGCTGGGCACTAGGTTAGCCAAAACGATAATCGCCTACCATGATTTCGATATTAGCCGCATCTTGTTCTGGAGTGACTCACAAACGGTTTTACAGTGGATCCACTCATCAGAAAGAAAATATAAACCTTTTGTGGGTCACCACGTTGCCGAAATTATAAGTACAACCAATCCTCAGCAATGGCGTTGGGTGCCCACTAAACATAACCCAGCAGATTCAGCTACACGTCCTACCAGTCCACCTAAATTCAATAATGACCATCGTTGGATCGGAGGTCCAGATTTCTTGAAATACGAAAAAGATTGGCCACCTACTATTGTCGAGAGCCCAACAATATTACCCGAAGAGTGTCATACTAGCCGCATCCTCCTTTGTCAGGCGAGTACCAATTTTATAAAATTTACTAATTTTAATTCATATTTAAAGATGAAGCGAACAGTGGGCTGGGTGTTACGAGCCGTATTGTTATTCCGCAAAAAGCGAGCCAACGTTGGTGCATTCACCGCATTTGAAATTGACGAAGCAGAAAAACTAATATGTAAGCAGGTACAGAGCGAATGTTTTGCGGATGAGATCGCACATATATCATCGTCACGTCAAATACCCAAACAGAGCGCAATTTATCATCTATCGCCTTTCCTGGACGAACATGGCATTTTGAGGTTGAATGGCCGCATTGACAAGGCAACGTTTTTGCCACTGAAGACTCGTCATCCCATCCTATTGCCATCGAAACATGTAGTCACCGAAATGATCGTACAGTGCTATCACGAAAACGAACACCATCAAAATACCGCAGTCATAATCAACAAAATAATCAATGGCGAAAGGGTCGCATCACGACAGTTTTTCCTACCGAGGATGACAAAGTACGCGTAGCAGAGGTGAAGACCAGTGGAGGAATTTTGCGTCGACCAGCCACACGTCTAGCTCGGATCTTTATTGGTGAATCCCAGGGAGATTCACGGGGGGAGGGGTGTTAGAGTAACCCTGTGACATTTCTATTTTGTTCTTCATTATATACTTTTAATGGCATACATACATAGACAAATAAGTTCAGTTGCTTATGTATACATAATGACCGCTATTGCCCGTTAGAATGTACATGACGATTTCATATGAGAAAAATAATTTTGTTCATTGGCAAAAAAAGTTGGTAGAGTGCAGATGTGCCGGTAAAATACAATTGTGAAACGACCGAACTACAAACGACCAAATTACAAACAACCAAAACCAAATAAAATGAAAGTTGATAAATATTTTAAATAAAACAACATCAATATATTTTAAATCTTGCCAATCGTGTTTAAATTTCAACAATTAGTATTGCCAATTTTGATGAAACTGAAAGAAATACATAGGTATTTCGGAAGTAAAATCATGTAGGAACAACTCTCTTCAAGCTTTTATCAGTGCGAGATTATACATATGTATGTATGTATGCATTATTAAGAGTCACATACATACCTATTAGTAGGTAAAATTTTTATATTTTTTTTATATTTACGCAGATGTCTGGTCGACGCAGCAAGTCTCAACGTTTTGTCGATTTTAGCAACAAATTTGTGGCGGTGCGTGGCAAGAAGTCTGATGCCGACAGCGACAGCGACAGCAACACATTCGCCGATGTGACATACCAGAGATACAGCAGCAACAACAACAATATGCCCTTATTGTCACAGCAACTCGGGCTGCACGGCAAGCGAGCGGCAATTGCAATGCGGGCGGAAACAGATCGCACGTCACCTGAATTGGGTACGTATACGACATGGATGGCGCTATGAGGCAATTAGTTGAGAATATGTACATGCAGATTAGGGATTCCAATTTTTCCGATTTTTACGATCCCGGGATTTTCGAGATTTGTTTTTATAATCCCGGGATCCCGGGATTTGGAATTTAATTGCACAGGCCGACAAAATTTCCAAAAAACTTTTTAACTCAAATAAAATTCTACCTTTCTAAAGGATTTCGGTGCGCTGATTCTCAATCTGAAGTCGGATTTTCGGTAATACGTGTTGGTTTTGAGATATTCATGTCCAAAGAGACGAAAAATGCCATTTTTTGGTATATTTACTGCTTAATCTGTTAAATTACTTACTTTCATTAAAAGATGATTGCAGCTATTGAAAGAACGATCATTTCTCTTGAAAACAGCGCTTTGCTTTTTCGGATATCTTATTCAGATATCTACGTTGTCTTCAAAAGAAATGATCGTGCTTTCAATAGATGTAATCAGTTTTTAATGAAAGTGAGTAGTTTTGAAAATATTGAGGATTGAATATTGTCACAAACTGCGTTTTTCGCCTTTTTGGACATGAATATCTCAAAAAATACACCGAGATCCTTTTGAAACGTAGAATTTTATTTCTGTTACAAAAATTTTTCGACCAGTATTATTTTCCCACATTTGGGGTTGAAAAAAGTAAATACATTTTTAGAGAAACGCCACAATTATAAAATGCAAAGAAAAAATAGATTTTTATTGCCATTTTTGATTATTTCATTACACTGAGAGAAAAAAAATATATGGAGGGGTCAAAGAAATTGTTTACCTATTTTGAACACTACTTTCTTTGTTTTGAGTAAATTTTCCTTAAAACATGTTAAAAGGTTTATAAAATATTGTTGTTACATTCGTTACCATGGTTTCATATACTTGTTTTGAAAAAATTCATACATTAGAATAATGAAAAATTCTTTAAGCGCCATTCCATTCCCAACTTTCCTTGTTTTGAAGACTTGATTTCTTTAATTTTGAGAAATTAAATTCCCATACAAATCCCCATGGCAACGAATTTGTTTGAATGTTTTTTTATGTTTTTTCCACATTTTTGAGAAAATTTACACAAAACAAAGAAAATTTTGTATTGGGACGCGTTTTCAAAATAAGGAAAATTATGTCTTTGATCGAGAGAAATTTTTTTTTTGAGTGTAGTAACAAAATAAAATAGGAATGTAAAATCATGCGTATTATTTAATAATACTTAAGAGTTACTTTAAAAAGCACAACTAACAACGAAAACTACATACATTTGGTGAACAAAACATTTGCCTTTGCAGTTGTTACTTTTAGGATATTAATTAAAAGGCTTGCAATCATTTGATAATTTCCAAAAAAAATTTTTTTAGAATTTAACGACACACTTTGTTTAATATTTAATATTTCCAAGCTTGCCGAAAAATTCTGAAAATTAATGCAACTTCTGAATATGTAAATAAATATCGGAGGCAAAATTTTGATATCAATTCCGAGTATGCAGCTGCGTATTTAATTTCAGTACAGTGTTGTAAGACTATCAAGTCTAATTAAAATTTTGTCTCCATTTTCTTCCATTATTTACTTTCCATGTGGGAAAATTCCAAAAAAAAAAACATTTGAGAAATAAATGACCAAAAATCAGGAAATAGAAATTATCAAATGAATTTTGCCACAAGCTGAAAGCTTTAAAAATACCTAATGTACGTTTCCTTACAACGCGTACTTCAACACAAAAAAATTTAATTATTAGAAAAAAAAAATCAAAAATTTTAATCCTTACTTTGACTAATGGACTTTTTTATTCTAGCAAAAAAGTCGCACTTTCTTCCGGCTGTCACATTTTTTTATTCTCTTCCACACAGACAACACTTTTTTAGGGATGTTTGTTCTATTGACAAAATATGTATATAACTGGCCCGACTACGGGCAACATTTTCTGCTCTTAGCACAAGTAAAAGGTTGCATTATTTTTGTTTCATTCATCACATGAAAAATGCAACACTTTAATAGGGCACAGGACACATGTTGATAATGCTGCAATGTAATAATGCAACATTTTCATTCAGAATAGGAAATGCTATTAGTATACAGATCTGAGACCAAAAAAAATTATATAAAATATAACTTTTCTTTGCTATACTAGCGTAATATTCTCTCTTTATCTTATCCCGAAAATCCCGGGATGAAATTCTAGCAATCCCGGGATTTTCGGGGTGTCAAAAAGGGCGGGATCCCGGGATCCCGGGATTGGAATCCCTAATGCAGATATGTACATATGTACATACATACATATGTATGAATAGGTAAAGTAGAGCTGCAAAACCATCGATAGTCGGACCACTCGATAGTTTCGATAGTCGAAAAAAAAACTATCGATACTATCGATAGTTTTTTATGAATATTTCACTAAAATAAAAAGAGGGATGGTTTTGTTTACAGTTTTCTTTCCAAAAAGTCTTTAATTTTTTACGCAAAACAATAATTAAATAAAAGATCAAATAAGAATTAGATACTTCACTTACACTGAGAGAAAAATCAACCAAAAGTTGGTTAATAGTACTAATTTCACACTTGAAATGGAATCAATGTGAATTTTGTTTAATATTACCATTACCATTGTTGATATATTAGACAGTGTTTTTGGTTATATTAACCATGATATTTGTTGATATAACAAAATTTTCGTTCAAATCTTCAACCAATTTCTTGTTACTATTAAACAATTTGTTGGTTATATTTTTATGCCAGTAGCAGCACTGCTATGTATGATCTATAAGAGAGTGTTAATATGTTAACTGAATAAGAAAATTCCAAATCTCACTCTCCCGCTCTCTGCAATTCGGGTCCAGCCATTCAATTTCGTCAAGCACAAACGGTGTTGAAGGCGATGGTAACAACAAAGCCGAAGCCACAAAGCTTCGTAAATATTTTTACTTTTTTTTTTTAGATATGAATTAACCAATATTTTCGTTAATATAACAAATATACACGTTGGGGAACCCAACTTTCTGTTTGATATTGATTGTTACCAAAATATTGGTTAATGGTACAATGAAAATGTACATATTACATTTTTTCCTTTTGACATGAATAAATCAACCAATAAAACATTAACCAAGAAGTTGGTTGAAAAAACCATTGTACTTTTTTCTCTGTGTATGTATATAGCATTTTCTGGTTAAATTAAACCTTAAAAAGACGGATGGTTTTGTTTACATTTTCCTTTTCAAAGTCTTTAATTTTTTTTTAACGCATAACATTAATTAATTAACAAAAGAACAACAAATAGGAATTAAATACTTCACTTATATATATAGCATTTTTTGGTTAAATTAAACCTTTTTCAATTTAAAATTTGCACTTGATTTGAAAAAGGTTTCATTTGACTTGAAAACGCTATAGTAATAAAACTAAAAGTAGTACATTTGTTTTTTAGCATCTTTGGTGCTGACTAGTACATAAGGCACATTGTTTATACATTTCATTAATGTAAAATACCGATAATCAAAAGGCACACTGCTTAAACATTTCATTAATGTAGAATACACTATGCTTTTGCGATTTTTGAAAAAGTTTTGATTTTCAAATTAATTTTTTTATAAAAACTTGTAAAAATCAGAAAAGTTTTATTTTTTAAAAATTCGCCCGTTTAATTGTTAACGTAATATCAAGGATATCTGATAAAAACATTATTTTTAGCGATTTCTTTAACGTGAAATAAAAAGGATATTTTATGGACGAAAAACTCGGTTAGATGACTCATCCGTGTATAGACAAAAGATAAAATTTGTTTGTGACTTCACCCTCTCATAGGGTTAGCGTTAATCAGAGGTTGAGTAAACGGCCCTTAAGCTAAAGATATAGATACTTATGTATTGTGGAACGATTTTTCGTCATCCCTTGTGAAAAAATCGTTCCACAATACATCATATTCCTACCCCGTCGGAAAACCAAGCAAAAAACAAGTAAAAGCGCGGCTGTCTTCGGCCGTACCGAAGACTTCATACCTTTCATGAGTGGGGAAATGAAAAGTTACCTATGTATGTACATAGCCGGATTAAGTTTAATTTATAATTTTAATTCTGTGGGTTCATTTATGGAAAGATTTATTAGAAAAAATGGTGTCTTGGCTATTTATATGGAGGAGTTATACACCAAAATGTCCATATCTGAACAATCGGTTGTATGGGAGCTATATGTTATAATGGTCCGATCTTGACAATTTTCGGTAACCCCGTTTGGGCCCATATGGGTACAAATACTTAAAAATTTCACGCCGTTAGCTGTTAAAATGGAGAAGTTATACACCAAAATGTCCATATCTGAACAATCGGTTGTAGGGGAGCTATATGTTATAGTGGTCCGATCTTGACAATTTTCGGTAACCCTGTTTGGGCCCATATGGGTACAAATACTTAAAAATTTCACGCCGTTAGCTGTTAAAATGGAGGAGTTATGCACCAAAATGTGTTTATCTGAACAATCGGTTGTAGGGGAGCTATAGGTTATAGTGGTCCGATCTTTACAATTTTCGGCAATCCCGTTTGGGTCCATATGGGTACAAATACTTCAAAATTTCAGGCCGTTAGCTGTTAAAATGGAGGAGTTATACACCAAAATGTGTATATCTGAATAATCGGATGTTGTGGAACTATATGTTATAGTGGTCCGATCTTGACAATTTTCGGTAACCTTGTTTGGGCCAAAATGGGCACGTCTACTTCAAAGTTTTATGTCCTTAGCTGTTTAAATGGGGAAGTTATGCACAAATTACATCCAAAAATTTCATGTATATCTGAATAATCGGTTGTTTTCTATATGTTATAGTGGTCCGATTCGGCCGGTTCCGACAAATGATCAGCTGCATATAACAAAATACCTGTATTCCGAATTTCATTCAGATATCTCAAAAACTGAGGGACTAGTTTGCGTTCACACAGACGGGCGGACGGACAGACGGACATGGCTTAATCGACTCAGCTCGTGATTCTGATCATATCGGTATATATTTTGGTGGGTCCCCCACGCTTCCTTCTGGTACTTTCGACAAAAATTTTTTGGCACTAAGTTATAATACCATTTCATTCTCATGAAAGGTATAAAAAGGAATAATGAAAATTACTTAACTATTGCTTGTCATTTTATATCAGAAGATTTCAAATTGCGAGTAGCTGTACTGTAGACAAAAAAGCTGCTGTCAGAACAAATCATTCCGCAGCTAATATATTGGAAACCTTGCACCATGTTCCATGCGAGTTACCTTGTTTTGCACCTTCATTGAATTTAGCTGTGCGAGCAAATTGTTTCTTATTTTAAAGGCAGTACTATTGAATATGAGAAGTTTAAGGTCGCGCAAGAAGTCTATAGTGTTTTGCAAAAAAAAAGTTGTAAAACGACGCCCTATACACGGATGCTTCATATAACCGAGTTTTTCGTCCATAAAATATCCTTTTTGTTTCACATGAAAGAAATCGCTAGAAATACTTAATGCTTTTATCAGATATCCTTGATATTACGTTAACAATTAAACGGGCTAATTTTAAAAAAATAAAACTTTTCTGATTTTTACAAGTTTTTATAAAAAACTTAATTTGAAAATCAAAACTTTCAAAAATCGGAAAAAATTAAAAATTTTGACATTGACCAGATGTCATTTAGCGAGGTGTGGTTCAATTACTACAAGTTATATATCGTTAGAAGCGTGGATTTTAGTCGCCTCTTACGACAGACATTCCTTACCCCGGGTATATTCTAAGCCCCCTAACCCGCTGGGGTATTAATTTGACCAATTTGATATCGAAACCCAACTCCTCCCTAACATTCAGTATTCTTCTATTGGGACAAAACTACAAGCATGAATAGAGATAACCATCGATAGTGGAAAAAAACTATCGATAGTGACACGAAAAAAAAACTATCGATACTATCGATAGTGCCATCGATAGTTTTGCAGCTCTAAGGTAAAGGGTGCATGTAGGTACATATGTATGTTCATGTGTAAGCAATAGCAGTGTGCCATTTTGAAGAGCACTCCAAAGAAAAGAAAGACGTAGAAACAAAAGAAAATTGCATAAATGTCTTCCGGATTTAAGCGCGTAATGGGCAAATAAATGCTTACGAAAGTAGAAATGTACAGGATGAGTAAATTTAAGCTGCGTGATACTGGAAAAACGGAAAAACTTACGGAGTGCGCGACAAGAAACGTAAAGTTGGCACTTGAACTACGACTTGAGTGCGCGCGAACTGAGCCAGTCCTCGGCGCCATAATTGTCGTCGTCCTGCTTTGAGTGGCGCTTAACCTTTTTCATGGATGCACTCGAGTGACGTATGTACATACCTACTCGGCCTATTGTTGCTGTCGACTTTCGTTCTATTGCTAACGTCTTACAGGTCAACCATTTATTCTTTAAATGTTTGAATTTCTATAACCAGCACTGCTGGCATACAAAAAGAATATTACATTTTGTTCGCATAACCAACCTCGTTTCAAAGAAAAGAAAATCAGTGTCCATAGTCATTGAAGGTTCCTGGAAACGTACACTTTTTTGGTATAGTATTATCTGGACTACAAACTGCGTACATAGATATTTGCTAAAAGGTGTTTAAAAAAAAAAGGTTATACATAATGTGCCGTCATAACAGAACTGAGATTTATTTGCTTTTTGTTTGTGTATTTGTACATACACAATTATAACAAAAAATCTATGTTTTAATTTTCTTTTTTTTCTATTCACTTTTTCACATGCAGCCGCTGTCGATGACTTGCGCGCCTTCAACAATTAAACTATGGAAAAATACACTTTTCGGTAACGGAAATTTGTTTTATTTTTAAACTAAAGCATTCATGTAAATGAGCATAAAAATAAAAGTTCCTTTTTAGCACAAGAATTTTAAAATTACATACATAATTATGTACACACATTTGTATGTATGTACTTAGGTACATAAACATAAACTATGAATATAAAAGATTTATTTTAATCTGAGTGTACTTTTAATGTAAGGATTAAAACAAAAAAAATTTGAAATTCAAGAAAAGTCGAAAGATTAGAAAAAAAAAACCATTTGGTTATGTCTATTTTTTAGTAATACTTTAAAATTCTATTTGTTTTTTTTTTTTTTTGTTAAATGCCGTGCAAATTGTGTGCTTTGCACAATCATGGGCTGGAATTGTGCAAATGCAAGCAATTTAAACGGCAAATATATATGTTTAATATGTATTTTTAATTAATATGTATATAATCAAAAGCAAAATCAATATTTTAGCAAAAAAACCAAAAACTTAAAACCCATAATTTAAAATTTTTTAGCAGAAAAAATCAATAAATTGATGTTATATATATTTATGTAAGTGTGATTTTACTTCTAACCTCAACCTACAAATCCACACTAACAACACACGAACTGTTCATTTTATTCCTTTTCTTCTTAAATCACAGTATTTTTACTCATTTCCTTTTAATATTAATTATATTCCGCTGTGGTGCAGTGGGTAGAGTGCTCGCTTGCTATGCCAGAGGTCTCGGGTTCAAACCACGGTCCGAGCCAAATACCAAAACAATTTTTCTAATTAGTAAAAATCCAATTATTGGGTTTTTTAAGAGCAGCGGTCACCTCTCGGCAGTGGGCGGCATACCCTCCGAGTGTATTTCTGCCATGAAAAAGCTTCTCACAAAAAATGCATTCGCCGTTCGGAGCCGGCATAAAACTGTAGGTCCACCCAATTAGTAGGAAAAACAAAAAGGAGCACACCTCGAATTGGGAGAGAAGCTCGGCCATAAAACTCGTCAGAGTTATAATAGCGCCATTGTATTATATTATTATATTCAAATAAAAATAAAAAAAAACACAAATCTCTTCATTAATACATAAAACAAATTAAATGTCTTGTAAATAGTGTAATTAATTGCAATTAAAATAGCAAAAAAATATCTAAATACCTTATATACGTGCAATTATTATAAAGCTATTAAGAATTTACTATAAAAACAATTTATGAACGAATAAAATAAAAGACAAAGCAAAAAAACTTAAGCATTTGATTTTTTTACGATATATGTATGTACATAATACGTATGTATATATGTATGTAGATATAATTTATATAATTTACACTTGTATGTATTATACATATAATTTACACTTAAGCCACAAATGTGATTGAGGTTATGTTACACCCGCTCACTCGTGTGTGCGTACAAATGTGCATCACCTCACCCACGGACAACAATAATGCAACCAGCGGAAGAAAGTTAATTTGGCTTGGACATTGAATTGCAGTTAAAAGACCATATGGACAGTTTTTGGTCACATGTGCGCAAAGATTTCGCTGGTTAATTGAATTGAGGTTAATTAAACATTGCACTTTTGCGCATTATGTGCTGGTCGTGTGTGCCTGTAGGAATTTGGCCAAGCAATGCATGTCACACATTATACAGAAATATATGTACATTAGGGTGGCGCAAAATTGTGTGAAGAAAATAAAGTTCTCTCGAAGTTCGCGGATCAACCCGCATTTCAGGCGACTGTACTACGGAAATCTATACCGAAAGTTTTGCATTAATATATTAAAGTTTAGAGGTCGCACAAATGCTTCAAATTTTCCTTCAGCTTTTCCATCAGTGATGGTACATAAGTTTTTGGAAAGTCCTTAATGAACAAGAAAGATATTTTTATCATTAAAAAGGGAAATCATATTGTTATAGAGGGATAATCGAATAAAAATAGCCTTGTTCCGCAATGATTTGTTGGGTTTTAACTTTTTGGACCACCTTAATGTACATATATGGATGGCCATTTTAATGACAACTCTAAGGATACTTTTTGGCTATGCATCTTCATGGCAAACAATTCTACAATTATGAGAAATTTAACAATTTTTTTATAAAGTTCTATCTGACGGAAGACACAATTTTAGTCGTTGCAAGAACGAAGCCAAAGGGTCCCAGCAAAAATCTGGTTATCGCTATTACCCTGTCAGGCATGACAGAAGGCCTTGCCATGGAACATCTGATGAGTTCATCACTTCCTTCACGCATTGCCAGTAATGCAGAGTGGAATGAGCTTCCATTACCCATTCCACGTAATGCAAAGTAGAATGGAGCGCGAAAAATGAACTGGAATAAATACCGTTATTTTGAGTGGAAATTTCCATCATGCCTTACATTTTTCGCCTTTTTCTCTGCTGCCCCGTAAGGTATTCTTTATTTGATTCGCTAGAATTCTTGCGGTATTGCGTGATTTATTCGGTCGGCGGTAATGCAGTGGGCAAGTCCTTCCCTCCAATGACAAGCCCATGCTAATGTCAGGCATTCTGTCAATGTGGAAGCGATTGCCAGGGTTTTTCTGGATTACCCCCTTAATTCCACGGTCATCGAGTTTTTTGATCGAGTTGCGTACGTAATACTATGTTTGTATGTGTGTACATACACATATATAGATTTCGGAACAACAACAGAAATAATACAATGAAAGTACTCCAATTTTTATTAAAATTTGTGCGTCTTTTATTCAAAAACACTGAACTATAACTACATACAAACGTACATAAATCTTATTTACATTAATTTGTATGTAAGTACATAAATGCTTGAACTTTTTTATAAGAATGAAATTACAGCCAGGACGGCACCCGTGTTAATGGAACGATATTAATAAAAAATGAACGATACTGATACATATATGTATGCTATTACAAAAACAAAAAAGTAATTTGATCAACTTAATATGAGCGGTAATTCAATAGTAACAAAATATTCAATGGTAAGAAAGTTGGAAATAAAGTAAACCGAAAAATCAAACACCATAAATCATTAAATGAACAAATTAAAAATTGAATAAAGGCAAACAATATTTTTCATTTGAATTCAGCGATTATAATTGCTGATTGTGCCAAATAGTCTTTCCACTGCTTCATATCCGTTTTTGTGACACGCGCTGCAACGTTATGATTTAACTGCAAAGGATCCTGTACAACCATCAAACTACTTAACTTCAAGCCGTAATCTTTTGGACAAGGCGAATTTTTGACAAAATTTGTATAACTAAGTGGATAAAAATAAAATAAATTATTGAAATATCGCTAAAATAACATGTACAGCGTTACCGTTCTGGCATCATGTTTTCGATATTTTTAATTTCAATATCCACACATCCAACATAAGGGCTAACCACATGCTTGTCATAGTTGAAACGGGCATAAAATTTACAAAATTCTTTAATATGCTGTTTACAATGATGTAGACTAACACTAGCGACTGGTATATTTAGCTCAGTTAACGGTATCTGATTATAATTGCCAATCCAAGCTGCAATACAAATGAACAAAGTATAAATAAATATATTTATAACATTTATATTTATAACATTCATTTGACCAACTTACGTCCAACTTTGGCAGCGCCTAATATTTTTTGTTGCAGCGTCTGAATTGAAGGCAATAATTGTTTAACCTGTAAGTAGTAAATTACCATCAACGACATGCAATACGTTGTAATGCGTTCATTCAGCTTTGTACGCTCCAACCATTTCTTCATAAAAATGCACAAACGACGAGCTACAAGTATAAAAATTACATATTTATGTACCTATTTAATATTTTATATCTATTTATATGTAGATACCTATTGGCTGTTGTTGGAATATATACTGCAGTAATTGTGTATTAAAATAGCTTAAACTATTCGAAAAGCCAATATCGCATTCAATATGCGTTTGCGCGTTTGTCACGCGAATTATCGGCACTCGTGCCCCGCGAACCGGACGCACATTATGCCAATCGATTTTGCTCTTTTTTACTATTTCAAAAATACGATCGAAATTGCTGAGCGTTTCTTCAGATGCGCGCTGTTCGAATACATTGAATTGCCCACCTGTGTACATATGGTAATAAAGTAAAATGGAAATATTAAAAATCTCAATATTTAGCACCGAATTATGTACTATTCCATACCGATGTCAATATAAATATCCAGATCTGAGTTTCGCGTACCAATCCCAGTTATTCTTGAACCAAACTTGTATAATTTTATACTTTTATCGGGAAACGCCTTTTTTAGCATTGCTGATAATGAATTCTCAATAACGTCGTATTCGGGAATATGTTTCAATTTTTCTGCCACTTTTAAATTATCGGCGAAAAATGAATTCAAATCGTTCATCATGATTGCTTTTGCTTCTAAGGAAAATAGAAAAAATAGGGGAATGATAAACGAATCAATCGTAACCACTCTTTGCTATTGCTTTCTACGTACTCTTTGGCAGTTTCACCGGAACCGTATCGCGTCGTTTTTTCTCCTCCTGTTTCTTCTTTTTGCGCTCCTTGTTGGCCTGTTCATGATGCAGCTGCGCCAAATGCAGCGCCGCTTTATCTGCTGTTTTGCCAAGATCCCTACTACAAGAGGTGCAATGGTAAATTCTTTGAATTTTGCCTAATTCATCTCGTGGCACCAGTTTAGTCTTCTCCGAGGCGACAATTCTTTGGGGAAAACGACTTAAAAATACATCAATTCCTACCACGATATCCTTCAACAAGTCACATAAGGTGGGATCGATTTGCCTGTATTTGTCACCATATAATTCCAACGATTTTAGGAAGCGATGTGATTCCAATGCTAGCGGATGTATCTGTTGATGAAATCAGCAAAACTTGCATTATTTGTGGACCGCATACTTTTTGAGACTTACATAATGTTGAGCTAAAGGGGCGGCCATATTTATTCAATATTTTCCAATCTCACTTTATTTGGAGTAAGTTTAATACTGTTTTCCTGCAAAACCCAAATAATTGCAAACTAGGCATGGGTAATTAAAGCCCAAATTACATCAGCGATGTGGCAGCGGGCAGCGACGGTTTTCGAAATCAGCTGATGCGTCTAATATGAGCAGTGACTGCCAGACCAAACACAATAGCCGTGTTTCACATACGGTGATCCTAACCCAGATAAAAATTTTTGCACGTAAATGCAACAACAAAGATTTCAACTCGATTAAACCAGATAAATTGCTGGTTCAATTTTTGATCCGCCCTGTTCGATTTGTTTTTTCCGTGCTGATTTGGCAGCACAGTGCTTTTTTGATTTGGCAGAACTGAAAAGTGACATTTGTGTATGTATACATATATATAGATATACCCTGCAGTAAATTTGTTTCACTGCTAAATGATCATTGATGATTCTTTGTTGAATATTCATCACTATCGTTTTGCGTTGGTGCAAGCGAGCAAGCTATATTGAAAAAACCAAACGAAATACCATCTAGGCGGTTAAAAACCAACGAGCCAGCTCGTATTTCGGTAGGTTTTTTGACATTCGGCAGCTTTTCTGACAAAGTTTTCAATTTGACAACTATAAAACAAATCATATTTAAAATAAAAAATATATGGAAATACAAATTTCAAATTTGCCTCTTGTAAGCTTCTGCTTTGGCCGTAAAGGGAAAGAACAAGTCCGGAAGAAAAGTTATACTGCGCACTGGCTTCTCCTTATAACATGGAATACATAGCTATCCCGCCATTTGAGTTTCATAATTTATTTCAGTAATTTAAATTCAAATTTTCAAAAAGATAATTTTTGAAATCGTTATTTTCATTTAGTTTGAAGTTTAAAGTCAATAAAATTGTTTTTGAGGGAGTATTTGTCTCTTTTCAATGTACAGAAGAATTGTTTTTGCGCTATTACAACTCTGACGAATTTTATGGCCGAGCTTCTCTCGCAATTCGAGGTGTGCTCCTTTTGTTTTTCCTACCATTGGACAGTTTTATGCCGGGTCCGAACGGAGTCATATAGGCATGAGGAAAGCAAACCATTTATTTGAAAAAATTCAGCAGCCTTTATATGAAAGTATTCACTGATGCCTCCTCATGATAAATTTCATCAGTGATTCATAAAGGATTCATTTCAGATTTTTACTGCTGGGTATATGTTGTATATGTTTCTTCTTCTTTTTAGTTTTTTTCAAGTGCAGCCAATTTTCATTATGAGCCGGATTGTTTCAGTAAAAATTTATCTTAACCCAGACCCAGATGTAATAACTGAAATGCCCCTAATAGAGCGTTCGCAGTATATGGCAGTGACTTCTTTATATATTATGTCTGTTTCCTTTTACCTTGGACACGTGGTGACATAAATTTACTTACCATTTTCATGTCCACTTTTTTCAATTAAAATAATCAATCTTATTTCATTTTTTCCTCCGCTCTTTCTTCCTCTTTACTTTTTCATCCCGCCAGCAATATTTGCTAGTGGAAATTAATTAAGTAAAAATTAAATTCTCTCCCGCTTGCTTGCATCAAAGTACGGAAACACAAAATTAGTTAAAAATAAATTACATTGGATAGTACGGAAACAGACGTAAGTTCACATCAACACTTTGGCAAATGCTACACTATCAATATGAATTCGCAAACTGGTGCTACACGTTCAATACATGATTCAAATAAAGAAGATTGTGCATTCAGCGGTACCGCTATGCGTTCATCCAAAATTTGACAGAATTAGCTGATTTAGTGACGTAGTAACATAAATTCTCTTTCACCCAGTTTCGTTTCCGGTTTTCTAATAACTAAAGATTGTGTGCTATAAATGTGAAGTTTATATTAAAAAACTATTTTCAATAAACAAAAATGAAGAGCCGCGTATTTATTTGTGTAAATAATAGTTCAATAAAGGTATTTTTTGCCTGTTTGCAAATTTTCTTTCTCGTCGATAACGTAGTTGGTGACGTACTAACCAAAATGAACCCAGGCTCACGAATGAATATTTTGCTGAATATCGCTGAGTGCACAATCTTCTTTATTTGAATCATGCGTTCAATATGTATATTGCGATATTTTTCTCGCTCTGAGATTCAAAATATTTTACTTCCGTCCTTTTCCCACTTTCACTTTCAATTCGTTTATTGCCAATATTGCGATCCAGATCGCGGATTTCTAAGGGCCTTTTCACATTACTCGGCACGACATCGGATCGACATTTTTTGCTCGGTATATTCAGCTTACCGAAACGATTCCGCATTGCTGTGTTTTTCACACTTGTGGTGCAATGGGTAGAGTACTCGCCTGCTATACCAGCAGTCTCGGGTTCTAACCCCCGTCCGGACAAACTCCAAAAAAATTTTTTTCTAATTAATTAAAACCCAATTATTGGGTTTTTAGAAATAGCGGTTACCTTTCGGCAGTGGGCGGCTTACCCTCCGAGTATATATCTGCCATGAAAAAGCTTCTCACAAAAAATGCATTCGCCGTTCGGAGCCGGCACAAAACTGTAGGTCCACCCAATTAGGGAAAACAAAAGGAGCACTTCTCGAATTGGGAGAGAAACTCGGTCATTAAACTCGTCAGAGTTATAATAGCGCCAGTGTATTATTATTATTATTATATTATTATTAATTTGGAATTGATCCACTTCACGGGTTTTCATCAAATTAAAAAAAAAACACTAACTTCCCTTTCCAATTACAAATCACATACCCCAGTGGTACGTTTTTTTTTTAATAATTTTAAAGTATTCCGTATATGCGGCAATAATACTTCCTATCATAATTAATATCAATTCTAAATCGTCATCCATTATACATTTTATTGAATCTTTCGCGAATTGGTAAAATATGTATTTTCAAAAATAACAATGTCGGGAATTGTATATACATATGTAGTGTAATTGACAGATGCAACCATGCGCATATACTGGAGCAGTCAGGGCCGTACGCAAGAAAACGTTTAGATGCGCATACGCACACGCATTCGCATACGGTGCATTATAGTCCAACTCTAATGCACCGCATGCGAATGCGTGTGCGTATGCGTATCTAAACGTTTTCTTGCGTGCGGCCCTGGCTGCTCTAGTGTATGCGCATGGTTGCGTCTATCAATTACACTACATACATATATACAATTCCCGCCATTGTTATTTTTGAAAATACATATTTTACCAATTCGCGAAAGATTTAATAAAATGTATAATGGATGACGATTTAGAATTGATATTAATTATGATAGGAAGTGTTATTGCCGTATATAAGGAATTCTTTAAAATTATTAAAAAAAAAAAAGTAACATTCGAGTACGTGATTTGTTTTTGGAAAGGGAAGTTAGTGTTTATTTAATTTGATGAAAACCCGTGAAGTGGATCAGTTCCAAATTAATAATAATACACTGGCGCTATTATAACTCTGACGAGTTTAATGACCGAGCTTCTCTCCCAATTCGAGAAGTGCTCCTTTTGTTTTTGCTAATTGGGTGGACCTACAGTTTTATGCCGGCTCCGAACGGCGAATGCATTTTTTGTGAGAAGCTTTTTCATGGAAGAAATACACTCGGAGGGTAAGCCGCCCACTGCCGAAAGGTTACCGGTATTTCTAAAAACCCAATAATTGGTTTTTAATTAATTAGACAATTTTTTTTGGTGTTTGTCCGGACTGGGGTTAGAACCCGAGACCTCTGGTATAGCAGGCGAGTGCTCTACCCATTGCGCCACAGCGGCCACATTGCCAAATTGCTATCCATTGATTTTTATGTATTGTAAGAATTACAGTTGCTTTGCCTTAAAATATCAGACTATAAATTTTGGTTAATACAAATATGTATGTACATATATGCACAACCTCTGAAATCTGGTGTTCTGTTATACCAAGGCGAAAACTCTCTATTCAAAAGAGTACTCATTTCACTTAAATATTTTTTCACAGTTAAACTTATTTAAGTTTCCATTATGTATTTTTACAGGGGTAACTACATATGTATATGTAATTTAAATTCATGTACTATGTACATGGATATGCAGATAGTAATTAACATATAATTAATATTAACCATTTCTAAATATATTTAAAACATCTTTTAATTAACATTTCTGCTGGCAAACAAATTTTCACTACTTCACTTTAAATCAATTTAACGAAGTTTTTACGATTAAATATGTATACCGATGTAGTAACCAAATTAATATTGGCTGCGAAACGCATAGAAAACGCATAGAAGTAGAAAATTTTCAACTTAGCTGCATTCGAATGCGTGTTCGAAATCATCTTCGAATTTTCTATGCGTGTGGTGCATTTACATCCGTGCCACTGGAGTTTGCCTCATTTAAACACAGGTATGCAACACGGCTGTCAGTGACACGCACACGCAAACGCATCTGCATACGGTTCATTAGAGTTGCACTATTAGAGTTGGACTATAACACTGCGCTGCGCGGCGCAATTGCGCTAACACCAACCCTGGCGTTATTGCGCTAACCCCGATTTGAGAAATGCGCCAACTCAATATAGCGCCAACTCAATATAGCGCCAACTCAATATTGCGCCAACTCAATTTTGTAATATAAAAACCGACTCAATTTCGTGCGCTAATACCAGCACCAATATAGCGCTAGTGTAAAATGGCGCAACCACAACACCAATAACAGCACCATAGTATATGTATACGTATGACACCGTCACAATTATGTATGCTTGATAGTGATCTATGTGACTCTAATTTCCAGCATATTTTCACAAATATACGGAATATGTTTCCAAATGATTATGAAAATTTAAATTAATTGTGCCCTCGTATATGTAAGCAGAATTGCGCCAAAAGAAATAAAACGGGGATGGTGAACAGTAACAAGCGAAAAAATGTTATTTATCGATTATTCCATGACAATTGCGCTAAAGGTGTTATTGCGCCAGTACCGTGAGTTGGCGCCACGAGTGGCGCTGGAGTTATTGTATCAGCGCCAAAAAAATTGCGCCATTACCCATGGCTATTGCAAACAAATCAAAGCAAAACGCAATCAGCTTTTGCCATCTAGTGCCATATTAAGGTTGTTCTCTCTGTGTGATTTTGGCCTGGCAAATTTGCCGAGATGACATAAGTGTGATAAATTTGCCGAGCACAACAACAAAATACACGTCTTGTCAAATTTGGAGCTTTGGCAAATTTCTCATACCCCAACCCGTGATATTTGATATCATGAGAAAAATATCACGGGAAATGCAACCATGTTATTACATTCACAATAGTCTTCTATTAGAAGTGAGTTAAAATTTATGTTTCTAGTTCTTTTTTTAATTATTTTATTTTATTCAGATAAAAAATTAATTAATTCGAAATTGAAGCAAGCAAAGCAAAGCGACAACAGTCGTATAAAGAGTGGAAAGAATATGACTAACATGCTAGTTCACAATGAACTCAGTTAGAATTTTATTTTCTTAAAGGTGCGCTCTCTCTGTGTGACAAATTTCTCAAGATATCATGATATCTCGGCAAAAATATTAGACACAGAGAACAACCTTATTGCGAATTACAGCTAAGTTCATAAGGAACAACTCAGGGTTGCATAAATTTTTACGATATGTTTTAACAGATATGCAGTGTTTAAAAAACTGCAGTCGGAATTAGCAAAAGTCGTGAAATGTTTGATTTTATTTGATTTTGATATTCGTCGCTTTTTAAAATGACGATTTTGCCTGATTTTGATTTTGCGCTGATTTCATATTGCTCAAAATCTTAGGGCCGTTTACTCAAGCTCCGGTTAAGCACTTAACCACAGATTTTTGTCCGGTTAAGTAATTTATTTGACAGCTCACCATACAATTTACGTCAAACTAACCAGCGGTTAAATTAATCAGATGTTGAGTAAACGGCCCTTACCCTCTGTATGGCAGATGCTACATTATCAATATATATTGACGAAATCCGTGGATCGCGATTCATATTGACAGTGTAGCATCGAGTATTGATGGATCGCGATCCTGGATCGCGAATTTTTAGAAATTTTGCGATCCGCGATCCGGATCGCAATATTGACAATATGGATTGACTGTGTAGCATGAAAATTTTGCGATCCATCAAAATGCGTGTATTTTTAGAAATTTTGAAATCCGTGATCTGGATCGCAATATCGGCAATAAACGAATTGAAAGTGAAAGTGGGAAAAGGACGGAAGTAAAATATTTTGAATCTCAGAGCGAGAAAAATATCGCAATATTCATATTGAACGTGTAGCACCAGTTTGCAATTCATCAAACCATCAATATGAATCGCGATTCAAATATTGCGATTCATATTGACAGTGTAGCATTTGCCAATTACGTTTGTATACATACATATGTATGTATGCGCATGTAAGCGTAAATAGCAAAACTGTGAAAGCATTGATTTTGATATTTGGCTGCTTTTGATTTTGAACAATATGAAATCAGCGCAAAATCAAAATCAGGCAAAATCGTTCATTTTGAAATCAGGCCGCTTTTGATTTTGAGCAATATGAAATCACCGCAAAATGAAAATCAGGCAAATTCGCTAATTTTGATATTTGGCTGCTTTTGATTTTGAGCAATATTAAATCAGCGCAAAATCAAAATCAGGCAAAATCGTTCATTTTCATATTTTTTCATATTGATTAACTGCGACTTCTGATTTTTTAAAAGCGGAATCAAAATAAAAATCAACAGAAATGAAACTTATGCCAGTTTTTTAAACACTGCAGATATGTATTTGATAAACAGAAAAATCCGTGGCATTTTACGAGCGGATCGTAATAATTAAAATTTTCTAAATAGGTTTTATGTCCATTTCTATTGTATTTATCCAATTTTATTGATGAGTTTAGCCATGGTACAATAATGGTATATCTGCCTTGAGTTTAGCTTAAAATGTGATAAATACTTTTTTGAATTGAAATGGTACATATTTGCAAATTATCAACCAATATATCGACAGAAAATATCGATATGACGCTGTAATTACGTTTTCGATACATCTTTAACATTACTGATTTTTTCATGAGGAGTTTTGAAGAACTTTCATTTCCTTCGAATTAAAATTTGTGAATAATCTAATGAAAAATTGTTAAAAACGTAAAGAAAACGAAAACTAAAGTAAAATGGAAGCTGAAGTTAAGGGGGCAGTAGAAAATAATTCACAAACCCCAGGCGATATGAAGCCTACAATTGCAGGTGGTGAAATGGCGTTGAATGGAATGGCGACTGGGGCTTCGCAAGAAAACAATATGGTCGCTAACGTAAATGGAAACGTTGATCCAGCAACAATACCCGCAGAGAAAAAAACTGATGAAAGTGAAGATGAAACGCAATGGTAAGTAAAACAAAGGATAATATTAATATGTATACCAAAATTTATGTTGTATATAAAAATATAGAAACATATGCACGTAGAAATGTGGTCAAGTTTAGTTAAAATTACCCGTATACATACATATTTTTTTTACCTTTGACGACGCGCGACCAATGATTGATTTTGTTTTTATTTGCACTTAGGACAAATAATCAACCTCCATCTGGAATAACTAAAGCATTCGATGTGCCTCCTTTTGGTGGACCACCTGGCGCTATGCGTGGTGGTCGCGGTGGCATACAAATTATGCCTTTCGGTCGGGGTGGTTCACGCGGTGGGGGCGCTGTTGGGAATTTCGGTCCACGTGGACCACCAGGAAACTTTGATCCAAATTGGCAAGGTCAAAATCCCAATGGGCCGCCGCCGAACATAGCCAACGGACCACCTATGGAACTATGGGTAGAAACGAAGACAGCAGAAGGAAAATCTTATTTTTACCATGCACTAACTCGTGAAACGACTTGGAATAAGCCTGAAGGTCCTAATATAAAAGTAATGACGCAGGCGGAAATTGAAGAAATGAATAAAAAACAGCAACAAATGCAGCAACAACAACAACAACAACCAAACGCACAGCAGTCACCGCAACATGCGCCCGGTCAAATGATGGAAACGGGCGGTAGGCCAACAGATTCTGAGAAACCAAAGGACTTACCACCGATGTCCGCTGCGCCTGCGCTGAAACCACCAGAAGGCTTAGCCCAACATCCACCACCCAATTTAACACAACCGCCACCAACACAACAACCACTAGCGCAGCCACCACCAAACGTTATGCCGGCTGGCGCACCACCACTTACTCAACAACCTCCACCAGCAGTTCATCAACAGCCACCACCATTCTTTCCACCTGGCATGCAACCGCCGAATTTCGCTCAACCGCCTTTTGGTATGCCCCCACCTGGCTTCGGTGGTTTTCCACCAGGAAATCCACCCCCATGGGCAGGAATGCCCTGGCAACAACAAATGCATCCGCCCCATGGGCCGCCATCCCAAGACAAGCCGGCAAAGAATCTAATTCTCAAACCCGGTGTAATTGATCCAGCTGTGATTGCACGTGCTGCTGAGTGGTCAGAGCATCGCGCACCTGACGGGCGTCCCTATTATTATCACGCTGGCCGCGGTGAAAGTGTGTGGGAAAAACCACAAGCACTACGCGATATGGAAGCAGCACGTATGGCTGCTCATTCAGGCACCACACCGCAGCAGGCAGTCGCGCCGCAAGCGCCACCCAACATGCCACCGCACATGATGCCGAATCCTGCAATGATGCATATGGCGCCTGCACCAGGAGGCTTCGATCCGGGCATTGCTTACAATGCCGCAGCTGCAGCAGCGGCCGCTGCAGCCGCAGCAGCAGCAGCTGCTGCTAATCTCAGTAAATCAAGCGAACAAGCAAAAGCCGCTCAGGCAGCTGCCTTGGAGAAAGAGGCCAAAAAGGCCGCCGAGGAGAAGCGAAAGAAAGAGGAGGAACAAAAGAAAGCTGCGGCACCAGCTGCCAAGCCGGTGGACAAATCGCGTCCTATTTCAAGCACGCCCATCGCTGGCACACCATGGTGTGTCGTTTGGACCGGAGACGCACGTGTTTTCTTCTACAATCCATCAACACGCACTTCGGTGTGGGAGAGGCCCGATGATTTGCTTGATCGGGCCGATGTAGACAAAGCAGTAAACAATCCACCAGATCAGTTAAAAGCCACTGGAGTCGCCGCAGTCGAGAAACGCGAAGAGAAAACAGAGCCAGGCAAACAGGAAAAGAAGGAACCAGAAGCTGCTGAAGAGGATGAGGAAGAACAGGATGATGATGACGGAGTTATAAAAATCCGTACTGAGTCTGAGTCGAGTGTGGAGGAGGTGCCCAGAAAGAAATCCAGATTGGGTAAATAAGAATGAACACTTGCATGTAATAAATTTAACAATATTTTTACAAATCTTTTTTTTTTGCTGAACAGCTACTAAACAAACAAGGAAAGCCGATGCTAACGAGGCTGCCGTTGAGGCTGAGGTGCGTGCGGCCAAAGAGCGTGCAGTTGTGCCACTAGAAACGCGCGTAAAACAGTTCAAGGAAATGTTGCGTGAAAAAGATGTAAGAGAGCACAATATGAACTATAATTTTTCTTTTTTTTTATTAATAAATTTTGTTTAATTTTATTTTATTCAGGTTTCGGCCTTCAGCACTTGGGAGAAAGAGTTGCACAAAATTGTATTTGACCCACGCTATTTGCTGTTGACATCCAAAGAGCGTAAGCAAGTCTTTGAGCGATATGTCAAAGATCGCGCCGAAGAGGAACGCAAAGAGAAACGCAACAAGATGCGCCAGAAGCGTGACGACTTTCGAAAACTTATGGAGGATGCAAAGCTGCATGGAAAGTGAGTGGTGCATAACAAAACACTGCAATGCGCTTTTCCTAATTTTCCTCCTCCGCTTTTTAGATCATCATTCAGCGATTTTTGTCAGCGTTACGGTAAGGATGAACGTTACAAGGCCGTGGAAAAGGTGCGCGAACGTGAGAGTCTCTTCAACGAATACATTGTTGAAGTGCGACGGCGTGAAAAAGAGGAGCGCATACAAAAGAAGGAACAGGTACGTGTGTATACTTTATTATGTATGGGGGTTGAGGAAATGCGTTTGCTTGCTTATACATATGCATGTATGTATGTAAATATACGTATACAGTTATGTATTACTTTGGGTTGTGGGACTGCAGCAAACGCATAACTCATTTATACATATATTTTTAGTAAATTTAAAAACAAATTAAAAAAAAAAGAACGCAATTTTCCTAAGTCTCAATTTATGAATGCATTTATACACACACAATTATTGCATATTGTTATTGCTTCACTTGAAAAGTTTATGCTTTTTATTTTTATATAAAAAATTTCTTTACTCTTAATCTTGAAATTTCCAATATAAAAAATTATACAACCACTACTCCAACTACTACTACTACTACCACATACAAAACGGTCAATCATCAGCACAAACGGCAGAACCATAAGACCACCCATAAACCGAATGTTGCTTCAATAAAAGCAAAATTAGACCAGCCGCAGGAAATTCTATACAAGTTGGTGTTACTAAGTATATATTTACCAAAATGTAATTCCGTACATTTTTTTTTAACTGCACAAATACTATTGCAAATATGTATAAAATAATATTTAGGGGCGGAATCCAACATATTATCATTGTTTATTGAATCGCATGGTTTGTGTGATTAATACGTCCGTCGTCGTCGGAGCTATTGAATTGGCAACACATACCTACATACACATCCATTCAGATGTCACTTACATACGTGGACTTGTGAACAAGTGTACGCCCGCTCGTCGCACTTTACACCCCCAACCAACCAACAATTTGTTGTATCTATCTGTTTAGCTCGAAGCGTGGTGAGTTATACATACATACAATAATATGCAATTATGAAAAAAGCATTAATAAAAATAAAATAAATGATATAAAAACAATCAGATCAACAACGTTGACTTCATTACAAAATGAATGAAAAAAAAAAAACAAAACGAAAAAGCAACAACAACAATTCATAATATGCGTACAACAACGATAAAACTTGTGGTGATTTACGTATCTGATAGGACAAGGCCCAACAAATGAACGTGTGTGCTATGCGTGGGAGGAAACGGAAGCAGAAGCAGTTGCAAGCAGGCCAGGCGTACGCACAGATGCTAGAGTCGATCTTCACCAACAACCAACAGCTGCTGTATCAGTGCTTGGTGTTATTGTTGGCGCTCGAGTCTCAGTTCTGTTTTGGTCTACTTGAAGTGTTAGCAGAGCGAGAACTAGAGCAGTGTGGCAATAATTGAGCGATAGAACGAAGAGAGAGGCAAACAGTATGAATAAAAACTAAATCTAAACTTCATACATTTAGAATTGTTACAGCGGCAAACGCATAAGTAATTTAAAAAAAAAGCAATGTTTCACATTTTTCTTTTAATTCCTTTCTAACAAATTAAAAAAAAAAAAGAATTTGTAATCTTTGCCAAGTTTATTCTAATTTAAAACGCTGTTTATTATCCACGAAAATCATTCAAGAAAAATTTTACTTGTTTTAACATTTATTATGGGTCGACTTTCCATTAAGGAAGCACGCCTGGAGAAAAATCACTTTTACAGGGCGGCAGAGGTGCTCTCACAGATATCAAAACTGAAAACAAATAGTTCACAAGATATTTGCCTTTGTTATTAATTGTAATTGCAAGAATTCCAAAAACAACTCAGTAAAGTAAATTTGAATGTGAAATGTTGTTTTTTTTATCTATCTCTGCCAAAATTACTTTTAAACATTTATTTTTATGTATTTATATAAGAAAGTTTCTATTGTAAACCACGTATATTTAAATGTTGTCCGTCTGTCTGCAAAACGAAAGTGTTTTGTACACTTTCCGCCCAGCCAATAATTAAACTTTGATTTTCAGCTTTGAATGCAAGGTGCGATGACGTTGGCGCAATTTAATGCACTACTAATAAATAATAAATTCTCTTTCAGCATTTTCAGTCGTCGAAACACTAATTGAAACTTTCCTTTTCAGCTTAATAAAATTTGTTAATACTTAATTAGTTTGTAAGCTATATATACTTACAAAATACATAAGTTAGTTCATAAGCCCCCCTGTTATTATACGAAATTAGTTGTTTGTAAGCTGAATGATAACCAATATTTGAAATAGTCTAATGAGCAATATTCTTTTCTCTCTTTGTATCTTCCTTGATTGCTCTTTGCCCACCACAAACACAAAAACAAACCCAAATCAAAACCAAAACCCTCATACACCAACAACCACAAAAAAAAACCGATCCACCCCAACTCCTAACCTAAAAAAAATCACTCCAGATACGCAAAGAGTTCTTAGAAATGTTGAGCGAACGTGCGGATATAATCGATCGGCACACGGGTTGGTACGATGTGAAGAAGAAATTCGATAACGATCCACGTTATCGTGCCGTGGACAACACTATATACCGGGAGGAATACTTCCAGGACTATATACGCATGTTGAAGGAGGAGAAGCGAAAGCAGCGCGAGCAAAAGGAACGTGAAAGGGAAAAGGAACGTGAGCGAGAGCGTGAACGCGATAAGGAGAGAGATCGTGAACGTAAATCAGACCGCAAACGGGGACGTAGTGATCGTAGTCGTAGCCGCAGCCGAGATCGTGATCGTGATCGCAGTGACAAAGACAAGGACAAAGAGAAAGGTAAGGAACGCGATAAGGACAGGGAGCGTGACAAGGACAAAAAGGAGCGGGAGAAGGACAAGAAAGAAAAGGATAAGGAGAAGGACAAAGACAAAAATAAGGAAAAGGATAATGATAAGGAACAGGATAAGGATAAGGATAAGGAGGACAAAGATAAGGCCAAGGCGGACGAGTCGAAGAAAAAAGCAGATGAAGAATCGGTAAGTTGGCGCAAAAATATTGGGAGTTTATAGCTTTTTTCTTAAATGCATTTTTCTCTACCGCAAAGGGCGAGGAAGGCGAGCATCGCGATGATGATGATGAGGAGGAGGAGGGGCACATCAACAGCGAGGACGATGAGGCGGAACGTCTGCAAAAGGAGCGCGAAAAGCAATTACGTGCCGAGCAAAGTATACGTGAACGTGAGAAGGAGGTGCAACGCACTTTGGCCGGACATTTGCGCGATCGTGACAAGGAACGTGAACACCACAAGCGTGACGAAGCCATTGGGCATTTCAATGCGCTGCTAACGGACTTGGTGCGCAACCCCGATCTGGCATGGAAGGAAGTAAAGCGACAATTGCGCAAGGACAGTCGTTGGGAATTAATAGAGAGCTTGGATAGAGACGATCGTGAAAAGTGTGTAAAAAAAATTAAAAAAAAAAATTATACGATATTTTTTTTTACTTTCGTTGCATTTTTTTTCTCAGAATATTTAACGGGCACATTGACAGCTTGCTTAAGAAGAAACGTGAGAAATTCCGTGAAATGCTCGATGAATTGCCAACGCTGCAGTTGACCAGTTCGTGGAAGGATATTAAGAAGCTGGTGAAAGATGACCCACGTTATCTCAAATACAACAACTCGGACAAGTGCGAACGAGAATACCGCGATTATATCAAGGATAAGACGCTGGCTGCCAAATCAGCGTTGCGTGAACTGCTGAAGGAATGCAAGATGATAACACACAAGAGCAGCGAGGTGGTTAAGGAGAATCCGAATCATCTCAAAGAAATACAAGATATTCTAAAGAACGATAAGCGGTAAGTTATGCTTGATTTCCTAAGTCTAAACCGAAAAATTACAAACGCACAATTTATACTTTTAGTTATCTAATATTGGAGCATATGGAAGAGGAGCGCACCGGCATTATTGTTGGTTATTTGGATGAGCTGCATAAGCGTGGTCCGCCACCACCGCCAACTGCATCCGAATCGAGCAGACGCAATAAGCAATAAGACAAAAATAAAATATCTAAAATGAAATAGTAAACGGTTTAGTGCGTAAACATCATTTTGAGATGTTACGGTAACTTGTTTTGGGCCCTCACTCTGTAGTACGATTCGAAAGGAAATTCGTTGGCTTTCGAGTTCAATTCCATATATTCTATAGAATACGAATGTGCTTTCGAATCGAATAGAACTGCAGAGCGAGTGTCTTGTTTCCTTTAATTAGCATTCAGTAAATTAATTAATGCAACTTTTATAATTCTTAGTACATATTTGCTTATACTATTTTAAAAAATTCAATATTATGTGAAATAAACGCAATGTAATAAAGTAAGCTTGAATTCTCATAATAAAATAAAAGTAGACATAAAGAATACATTTTCTTCGAATAACCAACAGCTTTTATATAATTTTTAATTGTGAATTTTTTCCACTTATCCCTAATTGATTGAGCGAGTCTAGCAAGTCGTACGTCACCGTCCTATGGCAATGTTGTATACATAAGTAACGGATAGACCATGTTTAGTTTTCTCACCGTTGCGTATAAACAACACGAGTGAAAATTTAATCTGAACCCACCATTAGTTTAAAAAAGCTTTCGATGTTCGATTCCGATTCGATATTCATTTTGATAATCGACTTGCATTAGTCGATTGCAGGCTCTGTCATTAAATTCCAAACTTTCTCTTCATTATTCAATAGCTTTTTTCCTTGTTTGCCTTTGGAGTGGAAAATGTGCTGTTTAATTTTCCATGGACTCTCTCGGTCATGGGATAAAGGGGTCATTTTCATAAAAATGTCCACATATCGGCATATGCTAGACTGTCAATATGAATCGCGATATTTGAATCGCGATTCATATTGATGGTTTGATGGATCGCAAACTGGTGCTACACGTTCAATATGAATATTGCGATATTTTTCTCGCTCTGAGATTCAAAATATTTTACTTCCGTCCTTTTCCCACTTTCACTTTCAATTCGTTTATTGCAATATTGCGATCCAGATCACAGATTTCAAAATTTCTAAAAAGACATGCATTTTCATGGATCGCAAAATTTTCATGCTATACAGTCAATCCGTATTGTCAATATTGCGATCCGGATCGCGGATTTCAAAATTTCTAAAAATACATGCATTTTGATGGATCGCAAAAATTTCATGCTACACAGTCAATCCATATTGTCAATATTTGCCGAGTTCCCGTGGCAGTGATCCAGATCGGGATAAGAAGTTTGCATGCAAATGCAACAAGAATTTTGTGATCCTGGTGTTTATCTTTATCAATTCCGGATCCGTATAGATTGTAATAGATTTTTTTGATCCATATAAATACCAGGATCACCAAATTGTTGTTGCATTTGCTTGCAAAATTTGTATCCGGATCTGGATCACTGCCACGGGAACTCGCCTATTGGGATCCGGATCGCGGATCGCAAAATTTCTAAAAATTCTCGATTCAGGATCGCGATCCATCAATACTCGATGCTACACTGTCAATATGAATCGCGATCCACGGATTTCATCAATATATATTGACAGTGTAGCATATGCCATCAGTTGCGCAGAGAAAATGATAAATTCCCATCTGATATCGATAATTTTATACCATACCTACCAGCACAGCTGATTTTATTTCCAATTATCTAACTAAAAATTGGGATTGCGGCAAACAACTGGTCTAGAAGGCGAAAAGAATGTCCTGGCTCGCAAATAATCTGCGTAAGACGCTCAACTGCACCACCAGTACAATACAACAATACCTACTGCAGAAATGGACTCCATCATTCGCTGCTGCAGCGCAGAGCGCCATCACATCAACATCGCCCGCAGCTACAACAGCAATCGGCCTGCGACATCTATCCTTTGCGGAAAAACGTGCTAAGGGTCCACTCGTACGGCGCTACGGCTACAATGATAAATTGCATCAAAGAGGCTTGCTGCCACATTGGGATAATGGACAGAAATTGCCAATGCCCGAATATCGGCCCAAAAATGCGTGGTCTGAAAAGCGTGCACTTTTCGGTCAGAACGATTACATCGATATACTCGGTAGCGATCGCCTTCATCCGGTGCGTGTGCTGTATTCGGTGCCATCATGGTTGCGCGGTGTGTCAGGCAATGAATACCAGGTGCTGCTGCGAAAACGTAAAATGCTAATGAGAACAAAATATCCAATTGCACGTCCTACAAAATGGAAGCATTTACAAAAGCGTATACTTTATTTGTATAAATTCCTTAATCGTAAGACCAAAACTGGCTTCTCCAAGCAATAAATATGCGGATCTGTTAAAATGTTTGTATGGATATACATATGTATGCTGGCTATCGATGTTGCTGCAAAACTACTTTACCGACACAGAAAATAGGGTGAATGCAAAAACTTTCGTGGCCTATGGCCCATCCGGTTTAGCAAAAACATTGAGGTGTATCCATTTTAAGTTTTTAAAAAATGTGGCATTATAATTGTGTACCAAATTATCCAAATAAAGTTATATATGTATATTAAGTGAAACAAGCAATATTTTCTTCTCTGTCGTGCTAGTGCTGTAAGCACTGCCACTCAATTTACGCCCTCGTCGCAGAATAGGTTTTGCTTTTTTTTCATGGATTTGGAAACTTAATAGAATAATGTCCAAAAAACAGATAAAGCGGTTCTACACAGGACTGAGTGCAAGCAAAAGAGACACAGCTAGATAGACTGCAACAACAACAACTTACTCCATCTCACAAACAACACAGTCCTCTAATTTTATTTCTTGTATTCATTTTTATTTGATTTTTTCTTTTTTCATAATATATACCTTTTTTTAATAATAATTATTATGTTCATAATAGTAATAATAATATCGTAAATACAAGAAACTATTGTTATAATACATTCGTTAATTTTGCCTTTACATTTTTCACTTTGTAAGAATGCACATACCTACTCATAAATCTTTTTTACATAACCAAAAATAATTTATTTATTTTCCTTTAATTATAATTATTAAGGTTTTAATAAAATTTTAAGCTGTACTTTAAATGGGGATAAAAACTAAAGCAGAATAGAAAGGGAAAAATTAAGTAGGAAACTGTAAAATATGTAGCTATGGTTGAGTTAGGATTTGGGGCAAAAATTACAGTCGGATCAAAGTTGGGTACATCTAAAAATAATTTTAATTGCAGTTGTTTGGATTACTCGCTTCGTATTAATGCCAATAAAAAATAAAAATAATGGCTTTAAATTAAGCGTATCTATGTATGTATGTATATCCTGTGTTGCCCTACGGTTGTAGTGGAGTATGAACAAAGCGAGCTAACCATCTTTTTATTTATAATTGGTATGTTACTATTGTTTGCCATGGTCCAATGCTTCATATAAATATTCAGCATATACAATACATAATTAGTGTACAAGTTACATTTTTATTTTCTTAATTTTGCTTTTAATTAATTTATTTTTTTTTCTATTTATATAATTTCATCTTCACTTACTCTTACTTTTCAGCTTGGCGATTTGTTTTTGTTGTTTTGTATTAGTGTTAATTCATTACTTTTTCACGGTTAGGCACAAAGTACGACTTCTATTTTATTTTCTTTTTAATTATATGTTTTCTTCAATATACATATGTACATGCATATCATATACATATATATATTTTTTTTTCAACTGTGCTATACCTCTATTTTTTATAGAATTTATTTTAATTGTTGCTGCTGCATAGTTCTTGCTATGTTTTGTTTTTTTTTCGCTTGTTCTTGTTCCATTATGTATGAACATATAACATTCGTACACGCCGGTTTAACTTGCCTTACCAGCAATTGGAAAAATACTATTTTATACATCTGCTAAAAGCAGTTAGATCCCATTGTTAGAGACATACTCGTATATGTATTACTAATATATAATTTATTTGCTACATATATGTATATGTATGTACTAGAGCCCTAGATACCCGGGTATCGAGCAATTCGATCTGATCGTTTTTGTTTGAAGCCCGTTTGTTGTTCAAATGCCCGTACAAACATTCGAGCATTCGAGCTTACAAACAAAAAAAATGTGTATCGGAAAAACAAAAATAAAAAAAACTACATATAAAGAAAAAAAAAATAATAATAAACAAATGAAAAAAAACAAACTTCAAAATACCCGAATTGTTAAAATGCCCGTACAAACATACGGGTAATAAACAAACAAACAACTCTTCGAGCATTTGAACAACAACTGTTCGGGCTACTCGAAAATGTTCAAAAAAAATCGAGAGCTCTAGTATGTACTATTTTTTAGTTTTAATTTTTCCTCCTTTTTTGTTATATGTATTTCGTGTACTTCGTTTTACTAAATTGTGTTTGTAATTGTTTGTTGTTGGTTTCTTTTTGTTCTATTTTATTGTATTTTGAATTTTGCTGCTTTGCTTATCCTTTTCTACTAAAAAGTGCCTTTGCTTATTGTGATTTATTTATTTGTCTTTTTACTAATTTTTACTGCATTGTTTTGAAACATTTAAGAAATGTTAGTGAGCCATTTAACTGAAATAGACAACAAAAATATATGTATGTATGTATGTTTGTATATAAAAATATAAGCTTAATACTGCTACGATCCACGACACGCTCCCGCGACAGCAGTCTGGTCAAAGCCTCAAAGTAGGAGAACGGCCCAAATTTATAGCCGTAGAAGGCCCAGATGCCGTTACAACAACAACAATGATACACGAAGTGTAGCTGAATTCGTTTGGTGGAGTAAGTGAAAGCCTCGCCCTACGTTGTTAAAAGACTTAACTGCAAGACTGTCAAATTAAACTGAACGAAATTCATTGAAGGCAGCGCAGGAAAGTTAAAAATGGGCGCTGCAAAATTCAAACATGTTTTGTGTCAGGCGCGATTTTGTTCAATTTTCATGCACACATATGAAGAAAACAAAAGCAAAATAAAAACCACTGCAGCGTGTTTGCAGTACCAAAAAAAGAAATAAAAAAAAATAAAAAAAAACGTATTTGTTATAATTTTTTATATAATAAGTATGTATGTTTATTATTATTTATTATATAAATAAATGTGTCAGTAGAGCGCTTTAATTGCTTAAATATAAATATTCGTTAACTATATAGTTCATAATTAATAGATACATATAATATATGTGTGTGTGTATACAAATATAAAATGCTAATTATAATTAAGTTTTAAGCAATTAGGATCAGATAGTTTTATTACGAAAAAAGCAAATTTTCTCAGTTTCTGTTATATGTACATGTATGTATGTATGTACATATGTGCTGAACATAACGTCGTTTACTTTACTTTCGCAAGCGCCGACGCTGCATACAAACATACACATTTCTTCACATTTCGCAATACTAATCATAACATTAATTAAATAAAATTAGGCGAAAAAAGCGCAATGAAATACAAATTAAATGACATTTTTAATGCCCAGCGAAAGTAGTTTTGAACTAAAAAAAAAATGTCAAATAAGCAAAATACAAATACAAAAAAGAAAAATAATAATAATGAACTTATGCTCTTCTGTTCAATGAGTTGACGCGAGTACAGTCATGTAGGCAAAATATTTATACATAGCTACATATATGAATTTATGCGTTATATTAAGTATACATATTGTAAGTGACATTTCATTTCAACTATAAACTAAGCTTTTATAACTTTCTTAGTGTGTTTTTGCTTTCATTTCAATTACTAACAAATTTTTCAAACAAAACTTGCAACCATTTTGGGTAAACTTTAGTATGATATGCCAAGCACCGAAGTTAATTTTTTTTTAGTGCTAAGTGGGTGTGTACAGTCAAATAAAATAAAAACTGGAGGTAAAGGCAACTAATAGTTTATTAGTAATTTTGTGTTAAAGTTTAGAAATTCACCATACAAAACTTTTGATATCAAACCGAGCTAAAACATTATAAATGTACAAAATTTACTTTAATAACACTAGTTATTTTGTGATCTGTAGGACATGCGCTAACTCCGAATAAAAATTTTATTATTCTATGCCTGGCATATTGTACTATTGTCAGCCCAAAATTTCCAATACATAGTGTGCCTATTCTTACAAAAGCATTTAAAATTAAACAAAGCATGTATGAATATACGAAACAGCGTATATTTAGTATAATTAACCTCTTAACTTTTCCACCTTTTCACATACCGAATTGTCTTGACTCATTTTCGCAATTAATTGCATATATGTAATATTAGTTTAATTAAATGGATTTCCATATACAATTCAATTTTCATTTGTAATATATGTATGTATGTATTTGTATATGTATGTATAAGTGTGTGTTGTATGTGTGTGTGTATTTATAAATCGAATCCACGCAAATGCCTTCAACATTTCTTTTTTTTTTTTTTTGTATTACAATTTGTTTGCGCGTCTAGATTATTTATTATAAATCTTTTTAATATTTAATTAAACATACAATACATACAAATGAATGTAAATATGTATGCACGTTTGCAGTTACATGTATCTTAATACGATTTTTATATGTAAATTTCTAATTTCATCACTTTCACGGAAAATGTATATTAGTTCTGTTGTTTATTCTTCATCAATCAGTTTCCTTTGGCGGCTTCTTTGGCTGCCATAATCAGAGGCGTTAGGCTGGCTAATGGACGTGCTAATTTCAGGAAATTATGCTGCAATGCAAAGGATTAACAAAAAATTAAATACCATATCCATTTAAAATTAAATTAAAATCTCACTTAAGTACCTTTAGCAAATCATGCGCACTGGAACGTCTTTCGACATCCACCTCCAAACACTGATCGAGAAAATCTTGAAATACTGTGGACAACTTCTCCTTCTCTTTAATTTCCGGCTTGCCATTCGTGGCAATGAGGTACAAGGCCTTCAATGGATTCTCATTCAAATAGGGTGGCTCACCCTCAACCATTTCAATTGCCATAATACCAAGCGACCACAAGTCCACCTGTTATGCGGGTAATAAACAGCAGAAAACCAATTTGAATTTAAATGCAATGCTTCTTCTTCTTTCTTTTTGCGCTTTACTCACCTTCGGTCCATATTGTTTGCGTGTCACCACTTCCGGTGCCATCCAATATGGCGTGCCCACCATCGTTGTGCGTTTCGACTGCTCCGGCGAGATTTGCGCGCAGAAACCGAAATCGGTCAGCTTGACGGAGCCGTCCAGCCCCAACAAAATATTATCACTTTTGATGTCACGATGTATGACCTGATTGGAGTGCAGAAATTCTAGTGCCTGCAGCACTTCGCGACACACCGCCGCTATCTGGCCCTCGTCCATGCAGGTCTCGGTGACGACATCGGTTAGTGAGCCGCCAGGCAGATATTCCATCACCACCCACAGCTCCTCCGACACCAAATAACTGTCTAAGTAATTAACCACATTCGGATGTTTATTCTCTCGCATCACGAGTATTTCGTTGATGATCAGTTCCTTTTTCGGTTGTTGCGACAAGTTCATCTGCTTGATCGCCACCTCCATGCCAGTGGAGGATTCAATGGCCGTGTACACGGTGCCCGAAGCGCCCTGCCCGATTTTCTCCATTTTCGTGTATTTGCGATTCGGATCGCCCACCGACACGATCATGCGCAACTTCTCGAGTATTTCCTCATCGGACATTTTCTTCTTTTTGGCTGTGCCGGAACGTGGCTGAGCGGCGGTTGTGGTTGGGGTGGCGGTTGTGCCGGGTGCCGCCGCTTGCACCGTTGGCGGTGTTGCCAATTGCGGTGCTGCCGGTTGTTGTTGTTGCGCCAGCGCTGGCGTCACTGCTGCTGCCGGTGCGGTTGTCAGCCGTTTGGTGGTTGGATCGGTTGAATAGATGTCTGCAACGTCGACATCCATGGCCACCGCCGCCGCAGCGCCAAACATGTGATGGCCAGCGATGGACGCAGCATCGCCCGAGAGGGGTGTTGCCGGTGTTATGGTTGTTGTTGTAGCAGTTGTGGGCGTCGGCAGTGGTGGTGGCGGCGTTACCATAGCCAACGAATCACAAATCGACGAGGAAGACACCGAGGGGCAATAGATGGGCGGCAAGAGGGATGAGACATCGTCATTAAATGATGGAAACGATGAAAAGGAGGAAGCAGAAGAATCGTGATTAGTTGTTGTTGTTGCTGTTGCTACTGTATTACAATCGATAAATTGCAAATGAGCGCTAGATGTGGAGTTAGTAGTACTAGTTGCTGTTGTTGTTGTTGTTAATGTTGTAGCAGTTTCAAGGTTAGTGGTTAGAGAACAAGCAGTAGAAGAACCAATAACATCAATAATACCCGCATTACCACTACTAAATTTACTCGCAAGCGTCGCTGTCGTCGATGCTGTCGGTTTCGCTGTCGCTGTTGGCGTCGCTGTCGACGTATTCAATACGGTACAAACGGAAATCGATGCATGCGTAGCGACAGGCTCAACAACACTTTGCTGCTGTGGCAGAGGCGGCGTAGTCACAACGACGACGCCTTCCGACGTTGTTGCTGTTATTGACTTTGCTGCTGCTGCTGCTGCAGGCGAAACGATAAAACAAGACAAACCAAAACCAAAAAAAAAAAACACAAAAGGCACAAAGTACGAATACACGAGACGAAAAATTTAAACGAAAAGAAAGCAGACAAAAAATGCAACATTCATAGAAAAAACGTATTAGTTAATAAGTATTTGTTAGTTGGTTAGTTACATTTTAAAAGCGTATAAGATTAATATAATATTTCATAAATATGTACGTCTAAAAACTAAATACTGACTGTGTTCGAGTGTGACCGAACATTAGATACCTAATTGTGATTTTAAGTTATATTAGGTAAACCGGGACTTTGGAAATTTTTTTTCGCGCCACATATGTCTGCACATATGCATGAGTTCCTTTTCTTCATCTTTGTTTAAAATTGGCAAATGCAGTGAACCGAATGGATGGGGCGTATGAGTAACCTTTTTCAATGAAGAGGACATGTAAATACAGGTTTTAAAATATTTAGAAATCTGACTTTTGCACAAGCTTGCACAAAGGCAAGTTATACTATATATGAGTTAAAGATAAGGAAAATGCGGACAACTAAAATGTGTACTTTTTTAGTTTTACACATTCAACAATCAAAATTAGTACTTTGTACTACATACACACTCCAGTGCAAAAATGCGTTATATTATTTTCTAGCGCAAAAACGAACTTTGGTACAAACAAAAGACGCGAAAACTCGAAGCGCAAAAACATGCTGACAAAACTTTTTAGTTCGTTTTTTCCCCTAAGATAAAAGGGCAAAAACGAACTAAAAAGCTTTGCCGGCATGTTTTTGTGCTTCGAGTTTTCGCGTCTTTTATTTGTACGAAAGTTCGTTTTTGCGCTAGAAAATAATATAACGCATTTTTGCACTGGGGTGTACATATGTATTAGGACTTTGGGCATTTCGAGCTACATATCGTCGTTTAAAGTGCATTTTTGCGTAAGAGGTTTTTTCATTTTCGCGTAGCGGACATTGGTTGAATTTTACAGGAGAGCAAAAAAACTGTTTCATTTCAAAACCGTTACTTCTTTCTGCGTACAAACTTAAATTTAAATAGTTACGTAGATCAGTTTGTTAGCCAAAACATCAACTTAGTGTAAAAAAAGAAACAAATTGAATTATTAGGACTCTTTTTTTTCATGTGCGGTTGTGCAATTTTTATTTGGCACAAAAATCACGCACAAGCGGTTATGAAATGGCAAAATGTTTAATATAATTCTTTTTTTTTAGTATTTTATAAAGAAAAAAAAGTAACAAAACTTAAACTTATATTAAATTTAAAGCTAAAATTAATATTTTTTATTAAGAAAACGTAATTTTGTTTACACATTGCTGGAGAAGTCGTAAGGTAAATGTGGTAAATTTTTATAAAAGCTATGACAATCGTAGGGCATCACTCGTTTTAAGTGTTTTAAATGTTGATATTTACTTTTTGTAATTTTGAGGTGACTTTTGTGGATTGGATTAGGAACATCCGTGTCCTATCTGGTTTATAACCTGACTTGAATGTCTTATAAATTTTCGCATAAGAATCATGGCCTACAAAAAACATGTTTTTAGTGCAATGTAATACATTAATTTTTATACACAGCTGTAATAGTACACAGATTTAAATATTTTTATGAAATTTCGTATACAGGTTCCTATCCAGACTGGGACGGTTGAAAATGGGCGAAATCGGACCATGACCACGCCCACTTTTATATATGGGTATTACAAAGGAGCCCAATAAAAACATTTTGAGCGATATCTTCGTCAATTATAAATTTAATTCAATGAAATTTTGTGGCACAAGTACCACGAAAGATAGAAAACCATAAACAGAAAAATTTTGGAAAATGGGCGTGGCACCGCCTCTTATTAGACAAATGAATCTACGAAATTTCGGAGCCCATAACTCGACAAATAATTGGGATATTATGACGAAAATTGGTGGACTTATTTCTACCACTTGCGGTAGTATATGTGCAAAATTTTAGCGAAATCAGTTTATAACCACGCCTACTTTTTAGTAAAAATATTTCTCGAATGCCCTTCAGAAATTTGTAACGTGACATCTCTGTAACTAAAAGTCATAAAGGGATGCAATTTTATAATAACAAGAATATTTATACGTTTAGTCGGATTATTGATACGAATTTTCAAAATGGGCGTGGCTGCGCCCACTTTATGCGGCACGGGCTTTATATAAATAGCTCCGTGTTTCCAGCAAACGCAAACAAACAATGAAAGCTTATAATATTTGGCTCCACTCGAACTGAGGCTTGTTGTTTTTTAATTTTTCCTACCTTTAGTCATAATTTGGTTGGGAAAATTGTAAAGATTGTAGCAAAAAACGTAGTATCAGAGCTTACCAATTAGCAACTTCATTTAGTTTGTTTAAAATACCTGCTTGATATTTACCTGACATTATTTCTTTAAAATATTTAACTTTTGCTCCCTTTCATAAAAATTCGCCATTTAATTTATTTATCTAATAATATATACTAACTTCGCTTGTATGAATGAACTGAAATCATACGCGGTAATGCTGCCAAATTTTAACAATACGCTTCATAAGCGATTATGCAATTTACTGTTATTATGAGTTTTTGTTGTTAGAATTGCAAAGTTTTGGTATGGATCGATAGAGCTGAGCGTCAGAACTCAGGGTTGGAAAATCTCATTTTTGGCAAAAATGTCCCTTACTCGAAAATGAAAATACCTCTTACGCAAAAATGCACTTTAAACGACGATATGTATATACATCAGCTCTTTTTGTTCTCTATTTAAAATTTTACCTTATCAGAATTGTTAAGCCTAGCCACTTTATTGAAACAGATCACACAATTATTGCGTATCATAACTACTCTACAATTGACTACAAAATTGCAATAAAATCCAACCAAAAAAAAAAAAACTCCCAACGCGCACACCTCCACTAAAAACCTAATTTTCTTCAAAATGTTCATGCGCAAGCATTTATAATATGTATGTATTTACATTAGGCAGTCTCGCCTTATATGGAAGAAGACAAAAAGTCCACCATGCGCTCCACTATATAATGTATGTATATTTTTTTGGACGCCGTTAGATGTCGCTAAAATCACTAAAAGGTTATTTTGTTTTAGAAAGTCAGGAAAAATATTATTTTTAAAAATGTTCTGAAAATGGCGAATGATGCCATAAAATTTCACTAGGGGTCGACTAAGAAAAAATCTTTCCAAAATTAAACTACAATAACACAGGAAGTGAAAAACTGTAAACATATTCTTCGAAATTTTGAATGTGTTTTATTTCAGTTTCTGCTGAAGCCATCGAAATACTTCTTTCACAAATGGTTAATGACCTTTGACGATGCTGAACATGCAGGCATAAAAAGGTTCATTAAGTTGATATAAACTAATTACTGGGTGGTAATGACCCCACTGGCACACATAGGGTTAATACAATTACATAGTAAGAATCGTCCTCCCAGGACAAAGGCATTGGTTTAATAGACTTAGAGATCGTACTATAAATACCGAAAATATGAAAAAAATTAGTTTAGCGACATCCAAAAATATAAAAAAAAAAATATTTCCGAATATTTTTCCCAAAAACACATCATATGGGGGGCGTACGGCGAACTTATTTTTTTGCGATATGGTCTAATGTACATATTATTAGTAATTTCAAGCAATAATTTTTTCCAATAAGGAAGTGTGCGGCTGGTTTGCATATTTCCATAGCACTGTGCAACATTTTTTTTCTCGGAGCAAACCGATTCCAGCCTAGCAACAATTTGAACTATTTTCGAGGTTTTTTCGAACTTTAGTTAATTCGAACTTTAGTTAATTTCGAACAAAAGTTAATTGGAAAAGTGTTTGAATGATAAAAGGACACTAAAGATCCAACTGTTTTGTGACAGAATTTCTTAAATTGAATATAGATTAGGGTGTTTTGCTGAGTTGGATTAATCGTCAGGGTAAAATTTACTTCAAACAACAACTCCTTTAATGAAAAGCTAGAGAAAGCCCAGATATTAAAATAAAATTTTGCATTACATTTGCTTCATTTGGGCACGCGAGTGGTTTGTTGAATGGAAATATGCAAGTTTTTGGCTTTCACAGCTAAACTAATTATTTACAAACACAAAACCAAAAAACAAGTACTCTAACCGAAGTATGTACATAAATGCAAAGCTAACTACTAGCTGATAATTACTTTCGTTATTTTTGTTTTTATCCAATATTGTTGTTGTGGCCGCGGTGGCGGCATTGACTGCGGTTGCAGCTGTAATTGCATTATTTGGCGGCGTGCGGTATTGTTGTTGTGCCACATTATTTTGTTGATGATGATGATGCATCTGCTGCTGTTGTTGTTGTTGTTGCTGTTGCGGATGTGCATGTTGGTGTTGGTGGTGCTGCTGATGCTGATGCAACGGCGTTGTTGGTGTTGCCGCACGCAAATTGTCGATAATGCCACCCTCCATCACATTCACACCCTCAATTGGGCGTGTATAAATCGATTTCGTACGCTCTGGGCGCGATGCAATTGGCGGCGGTGCGGGCTGTTGCATACCCAGTATATCATCTTCATTGGATGACGAATGCTGCGACGACGACGAGGCTGTATTGCCGCCAAAATTGTACGAATGCGATTGACTTAAGACAACACCGCTGCCGCCGCCGCCGCCTCCATGATGCGTCTGATAATGATGATTACCATGTAACGTCGTCATACCGCCACCGCCACCGCCTTGGCCAATTAATGCAGAAACAGAATTTGCATTCGAATTGGCATTCGCAGCACCACCGCCAATACTCAAATTGCTTAGATTAACGCCAATCAAATTGCCGCCACTATTCGAGGCGTGCAACTCCGAGTCGGTTGGTGTGCTGCTGGGACTGCTGCTGCTAACGCGACTTAGAGAGGAGCCTGCAGAATAGAAGGCAATATGTGTGTGTGTGTGTGTTTGAGTTTAAATTTGAGTTTGTAATGAAAATAGAAAATTTTGCTTTTGTTTAATGCACTCACCTGAATGCGTTGTAATGGCATTTGTCATGTATTTGGAACTTGGCCGCTGTTTTGTTGTATTGTCAAACCACTTGAGCACATCCAGCACAGCTTGAGGATTATTCTTCTGTTCCTGTTTGCTGATATTTGAGTTCATCAGCAAACGCGCCCACGCTTCCGGCATGCCCTGCAACACAAACACACAACAACCAAATTGAATTTATTGTTTTGCTTTGAAGAGTTGATAAGTTAATGAAATATTTAGCGTCACTCTATAATTCACTAAAAGTGCCATGGAAATCATAATCGTAAATACATATAGACATACATACATATGTACATTTATAAAAATGTGCGTGCTAATTAAGCAAATAAAAATTTCATTTATTTAAGCTGCTTGTTTGTGCACATACATAGATACATATGTACATACAGACGATTCATAAACGAATATCGTCGAGTAGGAGGAAGTGATACAAAAATTTGCACAAAAGAAATGAGCCTATAGATAATAAAAAAAGAAGCTAAATGCATACATATATGTATGTTTAGTACAAGCATATGCAAATAAAACATTTTTTTGGAAAAAAACTTCCACTTTTTTGCTCAGCAGAATTTTGTACTATGACTATGGATAAATATGGTTATGAATCACTTTTTTGGCGATACCTCAATGGTACGTGTTCTGCATAAGCCAAGCCAAAATTTAATTCATAGCAAGTGGCGAAAAAAATCGTTTTATGACAAAAAATTTTGCGGCTTGTATAATTTTTTTTAAGCGTAAAACTTTATTTATGCATAATTTTTTTGCATATAAATATGGTACATAAAACTTTCCCCAAAAGTTTTTGAGTAGGAAGTGTCTTCTTTTACTTCGGGTTGTACTGAACTGAGATTTGGATCGCAAGTACCTCAATGATGCCACATAGGGTAAATGGGCTCACATACAAAAATGCCAAAGATTTGAAGAAAAGTTTTATTTTACGATTACTAGGGTGGTTCTAAAAATAATTTTTGGAAATGGCTGAAAAAATTTTTATTATTTTTTTTGGTGGCCGCCACTAGATGTCACTAAAATTTATTTTTTTCATATCTTCGGTCGGGTAGGTTCCACCGAGTATTTACTTAGTTTATACCAACTTAATGTAATTAAGGTTTACAAAGATTTTTTTGTGGAGACTGCTATTGAAATTTTACGCCGAATTATCTTCTATGTAGAACATTTTAACCATCTAGCACCCCTACGAAAGGCTTGTCTTGACCCCTGTTTTAGATAGACAGAAAAAAAATATTTTTAAGGTCACTAGAATATGCGTACGGCGTTTTTTTTTTTTGTGATACGGTCTAATGTACATAATACATAAAGCCCGCCACCCTGAGGGTTTCCTTACCTCAAAATTAGGGTTCGATATACCACGAATAAAGGGTTAAGCACATTTCTATCTCTATCCTAGCTTAAAGTTAATAAATATGCGTGGAATCCAAAGAAAATGGCAAATAAAAGTGAAAGCAGTGCATATTTAGAAAACAACCAAAACAAGCGACGAGCAAAGCAATAGGAACAAATTTAGTGTATGTGTATGCCATTAAGAGAGTACATACAGTGTAAAGGTGATTTGAATTGTTTTTTTTTTTTGATTAGTTTTTTATTCTTCTCTTTTTTCTCCAATTCTTCAATAAAAAACCAAATTAAAAAAGACTAGATCTAAATGAAACTAAAACTAGCTCTATTCCAGCGCGTAACGTCAGTCCGAATATGGCGAATGTGGCGATTTTGCTACAAGCTTATCATACTGCATGACGTTGGCTGCTAACAACAAGCGCCAAGTGTAACAAAAAAAACACAATTATTAAATATTAAACATTCATGTTTTTTATTTATTTTTTTTATTGTTGTCACAGTCATTATGCGAGTAGAGACATGTAGTACTTACTTTAATAGGCAGCTTTATTTTATTTAATTTTTTTTATTTTTATTGTTCGCGCGCAAAAATTGGATTTTTAGGGGAAATGGAATAAACGTTTGTTGGAAGAAAGAAAAAGAAGAAAATAGTAGAGAACAAAAATAAAATAACCACTCAAAAATACAACTTAATTAACACTGCCATATTTGACAGCAAAAAGGAGTTTTCCATTATTTTTTCTTGATTTTCCTTATTTTTTTATGTATTTTTTATGGTGTGTTTAGTATTTGCTGTTGGTAGTTGCTTGTTAATGCATTTTTTGTTTTTGTTTACATACAAATTTTATACTTCTTTTGTTGATATTTAAAGCAAGCAAATAAAAAAATAAAGCAACGAAAAATGCAAAAATTTTTAAGTAATTTTGCGTAATACAAACTTACAAAGCCATTTCAAAAGCTTCAAACACACTTTCTTCTGAAATTTTGCTCAACACTGTTCTTAATCAGAATTGCAGAGCAACTTTTCTATTGTCAACAAATCAAAATGGGAAAGTCGACTTTGTTTATGGTTAAAATTAAAAAAAGCAGCTTTTACAAACTTTGGGGAAACTTTAGTATAATGTACCAGGCACCGAATTTTGATTGTTGTTAGAGGGGTAGGCGTGGGCACAGATCACAATATTCAATGAAATAATATTAGTGCTGGTAACGTGTTTTGTGTATTTACATCGTTTTAAATTGGTTTAGTATGAAAAATATTGTATGGTGAATTTAAAACCTTTAACAACAAATTACTAATAAACTATTAGTTGCCTTTCACTCTGGTTTTCCTTTTTGTCAGCTGTATCATCGCCTCTACCTGCTGACAAAACTTTATTATACTAGGCGTGGTACATTACACAAAAGCCAGCCCCAAACTTTGGTTATTCACTTCAACATTAGATTATAAGCACTTTTTTCTTTTGTGTGAAATATTTTTGGCTTTGAGAGTGGATTAAATTTAAGTAAGAGAACGTATAAGGGAGGAAATAAAATTTTGCTATAGGCTATCACTCCACGGCAAGGGGATTTCGATAAAATTTTAAATGCACCAATTTGAAGAAGAGCTCAGTTACGTGTTACAAACGCGCGCCAAACTTTTATTGCAACAGCGAAGGCTTGTCCTTAACAAGCTCAAAACAATAACCACTTTCCCGCTGGAATTGAATTTTTCTTTTTGCTGGTGAATACAAACTGCGTTGCCTTTTGAAAATTTTTTGTGATCACAATAAGTAAATTCCTTGCGCTGATGAATCATAAGTAAAACATTTTTATTATTATATATCCATACATATATTGAAAAGTGCTTTCATTTTTCCTACAAAAATGAGCAAAACCTGATTTTCAGCCAAATATCGAATATATGATGTTTTCCAAGAGAGTTTTTATGGGTTAAGAGCGTAAAATATATTTTCGCCAAAATATTATAAAAATAATAAAAAAAAATTAATACATATAAAGCAGTCGCATAAATTAAGCGCAAATATAGCGTAGGTACAGACATAAATATATTTACTTATATGCAGTTTTTGCTTCTTTTTTTTGTTTTGAAATGTGCATGGCAGACGATTTGCATAAATTTGAAATTAATTTCTTGTTTTTTTTTTGTTGAAGAAATTTGGCAACTTACCGTAAATTCTCCGGTGACCGCATCAAAGCCCACATGTACGGTATGTTCGAAATTCGTGGGATACGATATATTCGGTTTGGAGTCTGTATGCGAGGGCTTTGAGCCTTTTATCTTATTCTTCAATGTCTTTTTCTTGCGATCCGGATCATCGGGCTCTGCGTAAAGCAAGTATAATCCTTTAATATTATCTCATATAAACAAGAAATGCAATGTGTTAAACTCACCTTTGGGCAATGGGCGCATATCGACGGGCGGTCCATCGCCGCTACCACCACGATCCATTCCGCTCAAGCCTCCACCAACAGTGGTGATTGTGCCGCCGACGCGATCGCCACCGCGATTGCTGGTCAAACGTACCGGCGGTGCGGGCGGTTTATCCTCCTCACTGGACATTGTTGTTGCGTGTGTGAGAGGTGCAGCAGTGCAAGCGGAGGTGGTGGAGTTGAAGAACCAGGCGAACGAGGACGTACGGCTGATGAGGAGCTAACGCTTTTTGTAGCTTTTCAAATGTACATAAATTGTGTTTAAAGCAAGACGTATAGAGCTTAATTATGCAAACAATAATAACAACAAGTTGAGACGTCGAGCCGCGTCTGTATACCGTAAGAAATGAGCTTATTCAATCTGAAAGTATAAAAGGAAAAAAAGTAGGGATAAGAAATGAAATACGCCAAAACAAATATGAAAAAGTTCTGATGGAGCAGAGTTTTTTATTGACACGCATATGTACATACATACAATTTTAATTTTTTCTTTTATTAAATTTACTCAACGTTTTCGTGCTAATTACTTATCTATTGCTGTTTATCTTTCAGTTTGATTGTCGTTTTATACATTTACCTATTTTTTATTTTTTATTTTTTTATTTTTTTTATTTTTGCATTTTTTAGCCTTCAGGAGGTGCGGTTACCGCACATTAAATTCTCAGCCGATATCTACTGTCGCTTAGAACAAGGCGAGCAGCGATCGACGCGTCGGTGGTGATCGCGTCATGTCATTGAAATTCGCACTTGAAAACCAAACCAAAAAAAAAACACTTTGTCATCATAAATTTATTTCATTTTGCAAGGAAGCCAATGAAATTAGAGCGGCGATGTGAGGGTGAAATCACCAAAAGAACAAAAAAGCGAAAGTGAAATTTGCTGGGGAAAGAGGCAAAAAAAACACTTATGATGATGACACCGACCACGACGCCGATTACAAACGAAAAAGTGCTCCAACAGCGAACAAGATTGAATAATAAATTATAGAACTTACAAATCTTTAATGGGGGATTTATATAGAGATAAAATGCACTTGTGTATGTATAAGCATTTATCATGGAAGTATGACATAATATCATAAGTATTTTCGTATTCATGTTGTTGTTGCAAAAAGATATACATAAGTACATACCTACATGCATATGGGCTAATCCTGGGTAACGCACGCGACATTCGTACGCATATAATCAATGCTAAAGGAGGGAAACAATGAGAGAATTACATGTTTATTTTATTTAATGCAAAGCACTACCAGAGTACTACATTCACGAGAATATTTGAGCTGGAGTAACAGTTAAGTTCTGATATACACGCAAATATATGGCGGTAACGCACGCGACAAAAAATAGAAGTTTTTTTTTAATGCGTCTGGAAATATGCAAAATTTTGCGAATTTTGCACAATAACATATATACTTAAAATGAGGAAATGAAGTTCGAAGAATACCTTAGGTTCGTAGATTTACGAAATTTTAAAAATATTTCTCTAATTTCGTTTATGAACTATAATAGTAGTACTCACGCGACAGTAACGCACGCGACAAAATTTCCCAATGAAAAAAATATAAAACAAATTTTTTTTAATTCTCATTTTTAATGAATTTTTAGCAAATAGGTAATGAATAAAAAAGTAAATTTAAAGTATTTTGATAGAATAAATAAAAAATAACTTAAAACTAGGTACGTTGTACTTTAATTTTTTTCTTCGGCGAATAAGCTGTTCGAGCAACCTCAATAAAGTCTCCATCGATGTATGAACCCAATGCAAACTTTTAATTCCGATAATGTTTGGACCACTTTTCCGTAACTTAGAGAGATTAAGTTTGTATCGGAGATGCCACGCCCCCTTTTCCAATAGCTCCAATTTTCTTTCGTAAGTATGGTATTGATATTGCTTATCTCTGTATCAATTCCGAGTGTCCAACAATGAATACTTCCAGAGATATTAAGTATAAAAAATTTGGGGTATATGGGAGGTGCCACGCCCCTGTTTGTAATAACGCTGATTCTCTATTTGTGAGCTTGGAATCAAGTTAGTATATCATCCCAAGTTCTAAGCCTTACAAAGAATATTTTCAGAAATACGTATACAGTATGAAACGTTTTGTTTGTATGGGAGGTGCCACGCCCTTTTAATTTTTTTGAAATTATTTTCCAATAGAACCTTCTCCAGACAATACTAAACATAACAAAAAAAGAATTATCGCAATCGTTCCATCCGTTCAGGCGTGATGCGATGACCAAGGAAATAGTGATCCATTTTTATATATATGTATAGATTGAATTTTTGCACTTACGGTAACGCACGCGACAAATTTAAAACACACATAAAGTTGTAATATTCAGCTTTCGGACAACACTGACTTTGTTTTTGGAAAAAGGTACACAAGCTTACATTGTCACTGAAATTTTATTTTATTTCACGCGTTTTCCTAGGTTTAATAACTATTTATATAGTTTTTTGGTAACGCACGCGACAAGAGGATAAGCGAAAATTTAAAGTAAAAAAACTCCTTTATTCTTACTAGCTTCGCAAATTTTATACTCTTATATTAAATTACGTTCTAAGTAGAATGATTAGAGCATGTAACAATATTATAACTCTCCGTTCAATAAACTAAACCCGCGAAGAAAAAAAATGATACTTTGCTAATAAAAAAGCCTTAGTGAAAATAATTTTTTTGGCGATTTTTCTCAGCCTGCGTTTAAGAGCGAATAGAAAATGCTTATGTTTTTCTAATATATAGATGTATTATCTTTACTAATAAATACCAAAAAAAAAAGTTCGGACCATTTTCAATTTCATGCTCTTGGTTGACTTTTTCAGGATTAGCCCATATGTACATATCTTACGAATTGGCCATGATAAGCAACAAATTTGGAAAAAGTGATATTTAGGCTAAATATTTAAAATCTCGACTCACACACAATATGGAGGCTAAAGCGCACCGACATTTTGTGGCAGCCGAAAATGTCATTAACAATCGGAGACCTTATTCTTTGGGTTGGCTGTGAAAACTACAAAAAGGAAATCCATTGCAGTGGTCGACGCAAACAGCCAAAACAGAAAAGCAGGAAATTGTGCGATGATGGCGGGCATAATACGCCCAGTTGAATAAATTTTTTGTTTCGTCTATTTTCACAAATGATTAAATATGCCCTTTATACCTTTGCCGAAACTGGGTATAAGTAAGAAAGATGTAGTAGATATGTCAGCCCACCTTATGAAGACACATACACGAGCACAACTCCATGAATGTAAAACAACAAAAACAAAAATCAGCAGCCAGCGGCGAAGACTTTCAAATCGGCAGGCTTCGGCGGCGGCAGCCATAGGCCACAAGATCAACAGTGGCATCCACGTAGGTGACAAGAGCGAGCGAGTGCCCCAATAAATTCTTTGAGAAAACTATTACATTTCCATACATACGGACAGAGAGACAGACAAACGGCCCCGCAAGAGCCAGACAAGTGAGAGAGCAAAGCGTCAAAGGTATTGCAGTTAAATTAAGAAAATGTGTATGAATGTATGTACGGCAGACAGGAAAATCCAAACCAGAAAAAACAACTTAACAAGAAAAAATAACACATGGCTAAAAATACGCACAAAAAAAGCAAAAACAAAAAACGCCTGAAAAAATGCGCTGAATGAAAAACAGCGACAAACGGCATCCGAAATGGAGAAATAATGCTTAATGAAGCAGTTTGGAGCATAGGAAAAGTTGGATGAGGCGGTGACGGTGACGGTGGTGTATGAGGAAAATCAGTGGAAACGGGCAAAAAGAAAAAACTAAATATGTACATTAGGGTGCGTTTAATTTGTATGAAAAATTTAAAAGTTCATAAAAATACTGTATCGCCCCCTCAATCTGTAGTAACATGGTCAAAGATATCACGTATAAATTTTGGTCCCGATTGGTGGCGGTTAAGGCGTGGCGCATTGAGGTCAAAGTTCAGAAAACTCTATGAAGGGTCAAAAAATCAAAATATTTTTTTTTAATTATCTAATACCCAAAATTAATACTTCTATACCCAATGATAACAAATACACATTTTGGTGCCGATTGATGACGGTTTACTGGTGTTTCAAGGGGGTCAAAGTTCAGATTATCATATGCGACAATAAAAATGTAAGTCTTCTATGGCAATCTGAACATTGACCCCCTTAAAACACCACTAAACCGTCATCAATCGGAACCGAAATTTATTTTTCTTATCATTGGGTATAGAAGTATTAATTTTGGGTATAATATAATTAAAAAAAATATTTTGATTTTTTCACTCATAATAGAGTTTTCTGAATTTTGAGCTCAATGCGCCACGCCTTAATCGCCACCAATCGGTACCAAAATTTATGTGTGACATCTTTGAGACCATGTTACTACAGATTGAATTAAATTAAATTAAAAAAAATATTATTTTTATGGTCGCTAAAAAAATTTGGTTTAGCGACATCTAGAGGTGGCCAAAAAAATTTTTTTTAGGAAATGTTTTCTGAAAATACCATATGGGTGGCGTACGGCGAACTTTTTTTGGTCCGAGACGGTCTAATGTACATATGAACCTAATATACAGAAGAAAGTAAAATACGTAGAGGCCGCCTCTACGGGGTTTTTGTCAATTTATGTTCAGCAAAAACAAATTCAAACACATATACATACTTCATTGAAATTGCGTGGGCTTTAAAAGCACAGCAAGAACTAAAAATTGATTTAATGGAGAATAAAAAAGAGAAAAATAGGAAAATTAATATTTTGGGCCAAAATTAAGATATAAAGCTTATGCAATAAAAGAGAAATTGGCAACATCCTCTAAATCAACAACGAGAACTCAAATTTTATTGGGTTTGCAAGTATTTTACTCATAAAATTTATTAAACAAGTACCTAATTATAGGATAAAATACATAAACATGTTTATACTATAAGTACGCAATACCAAAACTCTGAAAACTTCACGAGTTCTATTATTCTTACATAACTATGTAAGTGTATATATGTATGTACATACATACATATATGTATGTATGTAGCATGGAATATCTACCCTCACGGAAAAAAAAGTTAGTTGCAAAAATAAATATATTAAAAAGTGATTTATATTCAACTAATTTTAAAGTAGCTTTAAACAAATGCAGCGCGGGACAGTTTCTTGTATATGTACATATTTATATGTAAGCACATGTTTTCAGATCTAAGTATGCCAAGATTGTTTTTTCCTTTTTTGGTTACCGTTTTTCAGCTTCACTTCCCATTAAACACTGAAAACGAAATTCTCAAACGGAGAAAATATTGTTTCATATATATCATTTGAAAATTAACATAAATTCAATTGTTTCTCAAATATTGTTTATCAACTTGAGAACAATTTGCGAAATTTGAGGAAAATTTGTTTCGCATTTTTACCATTTCTTGAATTTCGACATCAAATGCAGGATTAAGTTATTTATATTAAACTACAAGTAAAGTAGTTGAAAAGAAACTCAAGATAAGGTTATTTATTTTAAACTACTAGTAAAGTAGTTGAAAACAAATGCAGGATAGGGCAATTGACTGCTTGCTATGACATCGCCGTGTTAAAAAAGTCAGTTCATTGCAAAGGAAAGTCACATTTTCAATTAGTTGTTATTGAAAATAAAGTAGTTAATAAAGTGATTTAAAATTAATTAAATTTCCTACAGGGTATATGACACGAAAGCACTGCCGTCGCAATTGTCACTAACATCACAAAACTAAAAGCAGGAAAATCGACGGGACAGGAAGAAAAACTCTGTTCTGTTCACCAAAAAAAAAAAAATACAACAAAAATAGGATGTAAATCACAAAAAAAATATGGTGACAAAAGCTTCAATGGGTAAAAAGTAGAAAACGGCAATACCAATTGCGGCATGAAGGATCAATTGCACCAACGGCAATATACCCAGCCAACACTATTTCTAACGTTACATAGTTTATGAAGATTACGTTAGTTAGCTAGTCTAAATACCAAACTATTCTCTTAACTAAAGCCGCTGTGGTGCAGTGGGTAGAGTGCTCGCCTGCTATGCCAGAGGTCTCGGGTTCAAACCCCAGTCCGAGCAAACACCAAAAAATTTTTCTAATTAGTAAAAATCCAATTATTGGGTTTTTTAAGAGCAGCGGTCACCTCTCGGCAGTGGACGGCATACCCTCCGAGTGTATTTCTGCCATGAAAACGCTTCTCAAAAAAAAAAAAAATGCATTCGCCGTTCGGAGCCGGCATAAAACTGTAGGTCCACCCAATTAGTAGGAAAAACAAAAAGGAGCACACCTCGAATTGGGAGAGAAGCTCGGCCATAAAACTCGTCAGAGTTATAATAGCGCCATTGTATATATATATAAAGCGAAGGTAGAGAACTACACTAGAATTAAATTGGAAACTGATTAGAAAAGAAGAACTACATTAGATGTTGAGTCGAGAATTATAATTTTATCGATTTGAGAACCAGGTATGTATGTCCCATATAGTATATACATATGTAGTTTCAAAACGCCATGATTCTGGAAAGTTTCTCGAATCGTCCTCTAACGTTGAATGTTTGAGAAAGGGGCTAATTCTCGAGTCATCCTCAGTGTTTGTTGGGATACATGCATGTAAGCATAGAGATTTGGTAGTAGCCACAAGTGCGTTGCCTGGCTTGTGTCGCTGCATTTACTGTCAGCCACAATTTCAATTTCAATAAATTTTGCTGCGGCAAGGTTGATAAAAATAAAATTCACTGATTTAAAAAAAAAGTGGAAGTCACAAAATCCACTCAAAACCATGCATGTAAAATGAATGGCCATACACACATATGTACATATGTATGTACATGCATATGTAGCCGCAGCATAAAAGCGCTGAAAACAAAAACAACAAGAAGGAAATTGATTGCATTGAGGTTTAGCTTTTGTTTTTGTTTTTGTAACAAAAAAACTCGCCAGCACCAAATTGTGCATTGCGCAGCTGGGTATAGTCGCGCACACGATAAGCCAAAACATACACACACAGGCTGAACCAAAGAAAACATACATACATACATACCAGGGATGGGCGGTTTTGAATAAATTTTTATTCAAATAAAAAATAAATTTTTATTCTTCATTCTCATATCCTTGAATAAAGAATAAATTTTTATTCTTCATTCCGGCGCGCTTGAATAAAGAATAATTTTTTATTCTTTATTCTGATACCCTTGAATAAAGAATAAAAATTTATTCTTCATTCTGATACCCTTGAATAAAAAATAATTTTTTATTCTTCATTTTGATACCCTTGAATAAAGAATAAAAATTTATTCTTCATTCAGATACCCTTGAATAAAAAATAAATTTTTATTCTTCATTCTGATGCCCTTGAATAAAGAATAATTTTTTATTCTTCATCCGAAATTGGTTGAATAAAAAATAAAATTTTAATTTTCCTTCAGATAATTTTGAATAAAGAATAAATTTTTATTCACGTTATTCAAATTATTCTTGCAGGTCACACAAGTAAATGATTTTGCGAATATTTTTCTGAATACGAACCAAGTATTTTCCCGAGCCCCAACCTATTATTTTTCCGAATACTTTCCCGAATCCGAACCCAAATACTCAACCGAATATTTTTCTGAATCCGAACCGAATATTTTACCGCATACTTTCCCGAATCCGAACCGAATATTCTCCCAAATCCGAAACCGAATACTTTCCCGATTCCGAACCGAATACTTTCCCGAGTCTGAACCGAATACTTTTACGGGTGTGAACCGAATACTTTTCCGGGTTCGAACCGAATACTTTTCCGAGTTCGAACCGAATACTTTTCCGGGTCCGAACCGAATACTTTTCCGGGTTCGAACCGAATACTTTTCCGGGTCCGAACCGATTACCAGCTGTAATTAACGAAGTTATGGTAAAAATTAAAATGCAAACGAATATACATACAGTACATACATATTTACATATGTACATTGTATGTATAAGCAAAAGAAGTATGTAGTTTCTTGTTGTCATTATGTTCTGGTCATCGGTTTTTAATGAAATTTGGCGCCGTTCTATTCAAATACAAGGACATTTTCATTTTTACCATAACTTCGTTAATTACAGAGCCAGCGGGACCCGGACTCGGTACAGTAATCGGTTCGGACTCAGAAAAGTATTCGGGTCGAACTCGGAAAAGTATTCGGTTCGGACCCGGAAGAGTATTCGGTTCGAACTCAGAAAAGTATTCGGTTCGAACCCGGAAAAGTATTCGGTTCGAACTCGGAAAAGTATTCGGTTCGGACCCAGAAAAGTATTCGGTTCGAACTCAGAAAAGTATTCGTTTGAACCCGGAAAAGTATTCGGTTCGAACCCGGAAAAGTATTCGGTTCAGACTCGGGAAAGTATTCGGTTCGGAATCGGGAAAGTATTCGGTTTCGGATTTGGGAGAATATTCGGTTCGGACTCGGGAAAGTATGCGGTAAAATATTCGGTTCGGATTCAGAAAAATATTCGGTTTAGTATTTGGGTTCGAATTCGGGAAAGTATTCGGAAAAATATTCGGTTGGGGCTCGGGAAAATACTTGATTCGTATTCAGAAAAATATTCGCAAAATCATTTACTTGTGTGACCTGCAAGAATAATTTGAATAACGTGAGTAAAAATTTATTCTTTATTCAAAATTATCTGAATGAAAAATAAAATTTTATTTTTTATTCAACCAATTTCGGATGAAGAATAAAAAATTATTCTTTATTCAAGGGCATCAGAATGAAGAATAAAAATTTATTTTTTATTCAAGGGTATCAGAATGAAGAATAAATTTTTATTCTTTATTCAAGGGTATCAAAATGAAGAATAAAAAATTATTCTTTATTCAAGGGCACCAAAATGAAGAATAAAAATTTATTTTTTATTCAAGGGTATCAGAATGAAGAATAAATTTTTATTTTTTATTCAAGGGTATCAGAATAAGGAATAAAAAATTATTCTTTATTCAAGCGCGCCGGAATGAAGAATAAAAATTTATTCTTTATTCAAGGATATGAGAATGAAGAATAAAAATTTATTTTTATTTTTTCGTTATTGAATTATTCAAATTTTGAATAATGCCCATCCCTGATACATACATATCTACATATTTTATGGACACCACCGAAGCAGCAGCTCGCAAGCAAATAAGTAAAAAAGAAAATAAGTAGAAGCTGTCACATTTGTGAGATAAATGTGAAATCCCCTTTGGCGGAAGGCGGAAAAGCCTGAACGAGGCAATGTAAATGTACATACATACGTAGGCACATAAATCTATGAATCAGTGCATATAATAAAATTACTTAAGTATGTACTTTTATTATTTAATCAGAAGCTTGAAAAAGAGTGTGTATGTGGTTATATTATATTAAGTATAGAATTAGAGGCATTACTAAGTTAGAGGCAGATAAATTTCAATCGGACTTTCTTTAAGAGTTTGAAGAACAAATGAAAAAGCGCTTACCACAACTGGGTATAAAAGATACTTAAAAGTTTATTTAAATATTCAAAGAGTCATACAATCAACTAAGTAGTAATCATGAGTAAGTAATAATATTTATTATAATACAAAATATGTGGTTAGGGCAAAACTAAAGTGACGCACTTGAAATTATCAACATGAATTACCAAGTATGACTTTTCCAACAAGAAAAAAATAAAAACAAAAAAAAACAAGTAAGGAAGCCTAAGTTCGAGTGGAATCGAACATTAGACACTCAGCTGTATGCTTTCATTGTTTGTTTGCGTTTGATGGAAACACGGTGCACTTAATATAAAGCGAGTGCTGCATAAAGTGGGCGTAGTCACGCCCATTTTCTAAATTTTTATCAGTCATCCAATTCCATCCATTCCCAAAGGGTGTTCCAGAAATATCTTTCTTAAAAAGTAGGCGTGGTCATAAACCGATTTCAATAAATCTTTGCGTGTCTATTAACACAAGTTATAAAAGTGTATAAACCAAGTTTCGTCATAATATCTCAATTATTTGTCGAGTTATAGGCTAAGAAATCTCGTATATCCCTTTGTGTAAAAAGAGGCGGTGCCACGCCCATTTTCCAAAATTTTTCTATTTGTTGTTTCCGGTCTATTGTGGAAGTCAGGCCACAAAATTTCAATGACAGATCTTTATATTTGACAGAGATATCGCTTAAAATGTTTTTATTAGGCCCCTTTATAGTTCTCATATATAAAAGTGGGCGTGGTCGTCAACCGATTTCGCTAAAATTTTGAGCGTGTATTACCACAAGTAATGAAAGTGTACACACCAAGTTTCGTCATTATATATAAATTATTTGTCGAGTTATGGGCTCAGAAATCTCGTATATTCCTGTTTATAAAAAGAGGCGGTGCCACGCCCATTTTCCAAAATTTTTGTGTTTTTCGTTTTATATCCGCAGTTGGACTACTGCTATAAAATTTCAATGATATATCTTTATATTTGACAGAGATATCGCTTAAAATGCTTTTATTAGGTCACTTTATAAGACCCATATATAAAAGTGGGCGTGGCCCTAAACCGATTTCGGAAATTTTTCGTCCAAATATTTGACTAAGTAAGTATATCACGCGTACCAAATTTCATCGATATATCTTCAACGGTTTCTGATTTATGACTCATAAAACTTTCAATGTTTGCCCCTTAATAAGTGGGCGTGGCACCGCCCATTTTCCAAAATTTTTGTGTTTTTCGTTTTATGTCCGCAGTTGGACTTACGCGACAAAATTTCAATGATAGATCTTTATATTTGACAGAGATATCGCTTAAAATGTTTTTATTAGGTCACTTTGTAATATACATATATAAAAGTGGGCGTGGCCGTCAACCGATTTTAACCCATTAGATCCCAACCATGTATAAAACAATTTTTTTTTAAATGTGTTTATAAATCCTTTATTTAAATAGTGTAATTAAGCTCCTTTCACAAAAAAAACCAAAAAAAAATTTCAAAAAATGTCTATTTTGAGCTGTACCCAAGCGAGTACAATGGGATAATGTATGTACATTGCGCTAATATGAAAATATGTACATGCATATGTAGTTTTAACTGAAAAGGCTTCTTTCACTAGTGGCCTGGTTAACAGTATGAAAGTTGTGTGTAGGGCTACATTGCATAACTCGCAAATCCATATTGTTGTTGTTGTAGTAGCCACCAGGACCCTTCCCGAAAGTTTTGGGAAGTAACAGTCCTTTGCCGGATAAGTCCAGTACGTTCGGGTACTAGTTCCTTCTGACACTAGCCCGACCGTCGTGCGACCGATTTTTTTGGTCATCAACCTTCTATGCCGGTGGATTTTAGTCGCCTCTTACGGCAGGCATTCCTAACCACGGGTATATTCTAAGCCCTCTAACCCACTAGAGGCCATGCAAATGAATCGCGCTTTTTGGTGACATCCCCCACCTCAGCTGATTGGGTATTCTTATAGCGGCTATTCATGCCGTTTTGTATATATTGACGAATATTGTAATTTCGTAAATAGTCGCACAATTTCTCGTTGGCATTGTAACAAGTCGCATTGACTATTAGTTGCAATTTTGTAAAGTCTCCATGCGTTTACTACGCATGAGTTTATCATTGTGGTTAAAAGAGGTCACCGCAATTCCTTTCCCCAAAACTTTATGCGGTAAGTTTGTAAAGCTTGACCGTGGAGGTCAACTCCTCCATTCCTGAGTTATATCCTGCGATCAACTTTGGCTGATGGGCATTCACGTTGCGGCTTTCCCGCCTTGACCATTGTTTGACGGTATGTAAAGGTTATATTTTGTCAAAGTTTATAAGCTTGCAAGTGGAATATCATCATAATTGTCACTGTTAAAAAATAATTCCACTTTGCCCGGAACATCCGTTGGTACATCATCACAAAATATATTATCCTCGGTAATCTCTTTCTCGTCTGTGGTGTCTCAGTGGGTATTTGGTGGTTATCATAGCGAAATCGAAGTGACTACGGTCGCTTTATTCAACATAGTCGTTAGCCGCAGAAAGATTTTGAAACTCTTACCGTAAAATTTTCGAATATCCATTTTCAAATCTATATGGAATATACACACAAAATGTATATCAATATTCCCACTGTACTCATACGAGTACACTAGAATTCAAACCTATCCAAACGCACTTGTCCACACTTTTTTCCGTATTTCTGCTATAGAGTCTAAAAAATGTATGTATTGTAAATATTTTAAAACTAAAATTTGTCCGTGACAACATAATTCTTGCGTAATAGAGAACTTATTGCAAACTGAACTATGAAAACAAGAAAAATAGTAAAAGTGAGCGCAGAGTCAAGTGAATAGCGGAAAATGGGATTCCAAAAGGAACAAAAACAAAGTATATATTAATTTTCGACATCTCGCTGTATTATAAAGTAGCGCTTGTTTTAAGAAAAATATATGCGTTAGCTTTTTACAGCGCTTCAAAAAAGCTGTTTTTTCTGTACTCAAGCGAGTACAATGGGATCGAATGGGTTAACTATTTTCCGTCCAAACGTATGCCTAAGTAAGTAAGTCACGCGTACCAAATTTTGTCGATATATCTTCAATGGTTTCTGAGCAGGGTTTGAATTTGCTTGCTGCAAAACAGCAATAGCCGATGTTTTTTGCTTATTGCTGAATTCAGCCGAGCCAAAAACGAAAACACGAATCATTCGCTTCAGTTTTCAGCTGAGTCGTGTTTGCTTGTATAGTTAAGCCAAGCAACTCAATTTGAGAGGGTTGCTTTTACTTCCAGCAATTAGTTGAGTAGTAAATTTTTGCTTACAGTTGCTTATTTTGCTGAAACTAGTTTTTAAGCAAAATTCAACATGAAAAGATGTTTACAAATGGACATACATACATATTATGTGTACATACATACATACACATAAGTAAATATGTATAAAAAATCGAAATATGCGTAAACAAATCGTTTCAGCAAAATAAGCAAAAGCAGAAAAAATGCAAAGACACAACTAATTGCTGGAAGTAAAATGAAATCCCCCAAATCGCGTTGCTTTGCTTAACTATACAAGCAAACACGGCTCAGCTGAATACTTGGCTGGCCGAGTTTGCTAATTTACTTTTCGTTAGCAAAAGCAAAGCAAAAGCAAATGCAGCAAAAGTAGCTAAGCAATTTCAAACCCTGTTTCTGAGTTATGACATATAAAACTTTCAAGGTTTGACCCTTAATAAGTGGGCGTGGCACCGCCCATTTTCCCAAATTTCATCAAATTTCTTCCTAGGGGCCTGAGCTCAACACGTGGGTAAAATTTCATCGCTCCAGCTATATTAGTGACTGAGATACCAAATTTCCGATTATTTCTATATAGGAAAAGTGGGCGTGGTCATGGTCCGATTTCGCCCATTTTCAATACCAACCGTCCCAGTCTCGATACCAACTTGCATTTCAAATTTCATCAAAATATCTCAATTTTTGCGCGAGTTAGAGTGTTTACAGACGGACGGACAGACGGACAGACGGACGGACGGACAGACGGACGGACGGACGGACGGACGGACGGACATGGCTAAATCGATTTCTCTTTTCACCCTGATCATTTTGATATATATAAGTCTATATCTCTCGATTATTTCACTCTGTTACAATCCACCGTTATGTGATTAAAACTATAATACTCTGTGTACTAGTACAGCTGAGTATAAAAATCAAATACTTGCTTATAGCAGAGTATGATGCATAATAATTTCACTATTTATGTATGAATATTCAAAGCCGCTGATGGCAACAATAACAATAACAAAAATACGTACATACAGACAAAAAATTATCAACAATGCCAACAAATGAATGGGTGAATGTATGTATAAAGATTGAATGACTGGCTGGCGCACCGGCTGGCGATGGCTTTACAACGCTTAAAAAGCAGTGAAAATTGTCGATTAGAAAATGTGGCAGCAGAGCAGCGCAGTGGGGGGCAAACATATTCAACAGCAACTCCATCCCAAAAAAGGCGGCTCAGCGCAGCTCAGCTGGCGTATTGACGCAAGCAGCACGAATGATTCATCTTTGTCAACAATACAGCAACAGCAACATTAATGTTTATCATCACATTACGTTCTATGCTTTCGACTGTTTGTTCGTTCCCTTCGTTCGCTTGCTGGTTGTTTGGAGCTGGTGGGGGACAAGCTCAAGTGCGCATAGAATTTGACTAGCGCTGAAACTGATTTTGACTTTAACTCGCTTGACGACCAAGAGGGTGTGCGCTATACACACCCTACAAAAAAATGTGCAATCAATCCCGAAAGAGATTTGTCCTCGATTGATCTCTTTCGAGAACAATCAGTCCACAATTAGTCCCCGATTGTTCCCGTACGGGTACAAATGTAGACTAATTGTAGAGCAATTGTTCCCGAACGGGTATAAATGTAGATTAATCGCTTTCATCCCGAACGGGTATAAATGTAGATTAATCGCTTTCATCCCGAACGGGTATAAATGTAGATAAATCGCTTTCATTCCGAAGGGGTACAAATCTAGATTCCTTAGAAATTTCACAAAAATGTGCAATGTATTTAAAAAATTGTAGAACAACCGGTAAACGAATTGAACACCCTTTTTTAATAACAATTTTAACAAAATATTGCCTAAAATATCATATGAAAAAATCCTTTACATTACGCTCATATAATGCATACTCAAAACTTACAATTTTTTAAATTTATTTATTGGGATTTTTTTTACAAAAGTAAAACATTATATAATCTTTATTTAAATATATATGAACATTTCCAATTTTTTAAAGATTGTTATTAAAAATTGCCTTGGCTAACAACTTGGAAAAATCTACATACTTATGTACCCGTTCGTGCTGGAAGCGATTGATCTACATTTGTACCCGTTCGTGCTGGAAGCGATTGATCTACATTTGTACCCGTTCGGGATGAAAGCGATTGATCTACATATGTACCCGTTCGGGATGAAAGCGATTGATCTACATTTGTACCCGTTCGGTATGTTAGTGATTAATCTACATTGGTAGCCGTTCGGGTATACAAGTTCAACAATTAGTCTCTTCATAGGACATGCTCGAACAAATGCGATCAATTCACTCCATATAAAGGGATGTAAAATTGTATTAGTCGCATGCTCCCTTGCGATTGATCCCGGACACGTCCCGGATTAATCGCATTTTTTGCAGGGCAACTACGAAAACTCATACTTGTAATCAATGGGTTTAAAAAAATAATATGACAGCAAGAGAGATAATCACTTGAAAAGCAAGGGAGTATTCTGACCAAACTAAGAATATCATAGTAATTAATGCTTATTTTCACTGTTTGACTGTGTGTGGAACATGCCAATTGCATTGACGCCACCAAGCAATTTATGCGCATTGATATACATATGTATACATACATTAGTACATGCATTTGTGTGTATACACTGTGTATATTTTATGTATGTACATTGGCACAGATTGCAAGGTGTGAACATGCAATTAAAGCGAATGGAGGATGTTATGAGTATTTGTACATAACTTGACCGCATATGCAAATTTGATGCGCAACAAAATTAAATTTAATTAAGCATGACAGAGCGCGTTGGTGCAAAAAGAGATATTGCTTTTTTTTAATTACTTACAGAAATAATTTTAAACGACGTTTTTTCTGGGGGGGGAGGGGGAGGATGCGGGTGTTGGCAAAAGGAAATGCGCTTTAATATTGTTGTTATGAATTGAAATCGCAACAGACTTAATTGTCTCATGTCTGTAAGCCATTGGGGTACTTATTGTTTTATGATTGTACAAATATACATACTTATATATATATATATGTATGTACCTCCATAATACATGAGTGTCAAGTTAGCGAGGCACCCCTGGCAGATCGGATCCGGAGGGGGTGCATAATTAGTCCCTAATTAATCCCGCAAAAATTAATTTTTTCCCTCAACTGCTTCCCGGAATTTTGGGGTGCCTCGCTAACTTGATATCAAGTTAGCGAGGCACCCTGTAAAAACTGTCTTAGACATGAGATATCGGAATAGGGTTTGTGGCTTAATTAGTCCCTAATTAATCCCTAATTAATCCCGCAAAAATTAATTTTTTTGTTCAAATATTTTTCGAGTTTTTTACCAAAGTATGTCCGTGTCAAGTTAGCGAGGCACCCTAATAAAATTTTGAGATATCGAAATCGGACTTGTGGTACAATTAGTCACTAATTAATCCCTAATTAATCCCGCAAAAATTAATTTTTTCCCTCAAATATTTATGGATTTTTTGTACCCAGGTATATCCATGTCACCTTACCGAAACACCCGAAATCGGACTTGTGGCATAATTTGTCTCTAATTAATCCCTAATTAATGACACAAAAATTAATTTTTTTCCTCAACTGCTTCTCGGAATTTTGGGGTGCCTCGCTAACTTGACATGTCAACTTAGCGAGGCACCCTATAAAAACGTCTTAGACATGAGATATCGAAATCGGGCTTGTGGCTAAATTAATCCCTAAACAATGACGCAAAAATTAATTTTTTCCCTGAAATTTTTTGGGTTTTTTGTACCCAAGTATGTCCGTGTCACCTTAGCGAAACACCCTAATGAAATTTTGTGATATCGAAATCGGACTTGTGGTACAATTAGTCACTAATTAATCCCTAATTAATCCCGCAAAAATTAATTTTTTCCCTCAAATATTTATGGATTTTTTGTACCCAGGTATATCCATGTCACCTTACCGAAACACCCTAATGAAATTTTGTGATATCGAAATCGGACATGTGGCATAATTTGTCTCTAATTAATCCCTAATTAATGGCACAAAAATTAATTTTTTTCTTCAACTGCTTCTCGGAATTTTGGGGTGCCTCGCTAACTTGACATGTCAACTTAACGAGGCACCCTATAAAAACGTCTTAGACATGAGATATAGAAATCGGGCTTGTGGCTAAATTAATCCCCAATTAATCCCTAAACAATGACGCAAAAATTAATTTTTTCCCTGAAATTTTTTGGGTTGTTTTGTACCCAAGTATGTCCGTGTCACCTTAGCGAAACATCCTAATGAAATTTTGTGATATCGAAATCGGACTTGTGGCATAATTTGTCCCTAATTAATCCCTAATTAATGACACAAAAATTAATTTTTTTCCTCAACTGCTTCTCGGAATTTTGGGGTGCCTCGCTAATTTGACATGTCAACTTAACGAGGCACCCTATAAAAACGTCTTAGACATGAGATATCGAAATCGGGCTTGTGGCTAAATTAATCCCTAAACAATGACGCAAAAATTAATTTTTTCCCTGAAATTTTGGTTTTTTTGTACCCAAGTATGTCCGTGTCACCTTAGCGAAACACCCTAATGAAATTTTGTGATATCGAAATCGGACTTGTGGCATAATTTGTCTCTAATTAATCCCTAATTAATGACACAAAAATTAATTTTTTTCCTCAACTGCTTTTTTGGAATTTTGGGGTGCCTCGCTAACTTGACATGTCAACTTAGCGAGGCACCCTATAAAAACGTCTTAGACATGAGATATCGATATCGGGCTTGTGGCTAAATTAAACCCTAATTAATCCCTAAACAATGACGCAAAAATTAATTTTTTTGTTCAAATATTTTTCGAGTTTTTTACCAAAGTATGTCCGTGTCAAATTAGCGAGGCACCCTAATAAAATTTTGAGATATCGAAATCGGACTTGTGGTAAAATTAGTCACTAATTAATCCCGCAAAAATTAATTTTTTCCCTCAAATATTTATGGATTTTTTGTACCCGTGTATATCCATGTCACCTTAGCTAAACACCCTAATGAAATTTTATTATATCGAAATCGGACTTGTGGCATAATTTGTCCCTAATTAATCACTAATTAATGACACACAAATAAATTTTTTTCCTCAACTGCTTCTTGGAATTTTGGGGTGCCTCGCTAAGTTGACATGCCGATTTCGATATCATACTTGGGTACAAAAAAAACCAAAAAAATTTCAGGGAAAAAATTAATTTTTGCGTCATTGTTTAGGAATTAATTAGGGATTAATTTAGCCACAAGCTCGATTTCGATATCTCATGTCTAAGGCGTTTTTACAGGGTGCCTCGCTAAGTTGACATGTCAAGTTAGCGAGGCACCCCAAAATTCCAAAAAGCAGTTGAGGAAAAAAATTAATTTTTGTGTCGTTAATTAGGGATTAATTAGGGACAAATTATGCCACAAGTCCGATTTCGATATCACAAAATTTCATTAGGGTGCCTCGCTAAGTTGACATGCCGATTTCGATATCATACTTGGGTACAAAAAAAACCAAAAAAATTTCAGGGAAAAAATTAGTTTTTGCGTCATTGTTTAGGGACTAATTAGGGATTAATTTAGCCACAAGCCCGATTTCGATATCTCATGTCTAAGGCGTTTTTACAGGGTGCCTCGCTAAGTTGACATGTCAAGTTAGCGAGGCACCCCAAAATTCCAAGAAGCAGTTGGGGGAAAAATTAATTTTTGTGTCATTAATGAGGGATTAATTAGGGACAAATTATGCCACAAGTCCGATTTCGATATCACAAAATTTCATTAGGGTGTTTCGCTAAGGTGACACGGTCATACTTGGGTACAAAAAAACCAAAAAAATTTCAGGGAAAAAATTAATTTTTGCGTCGTTGTTTAGGGATTAATTGGGGATTAATTTAGCCACAAGCCCGATTTCGATATCTCATGTCTAAGGCGTTTTTACAGGGTGCCTCGCTAAGTTGACATGTCAAGTTAGCGAGGCACCCCAAAATTCCAAAAAGCAGTTGAGGAAAAAAATTAATTTTTGTGTCATTAATTAGGGATTAATTAGAGACAAATTATGCCACAAGTCCGATTTCGATATCACAAAATTTCATTAGGGTGTTTTGCTAAGGTGACATGGATATACACGGGTACAAAAAATCCATAAATATTTGAGGGACAAAATTAATTTTTGCGGGATTAATTAGGGATTAATTAGTGATTAATTTTTCCACAAGTTCGATTTCGATATCTCAAAATTTTATTAGGGTGCCTCGCTAACTTGACACGGACATACTTTGGTAAAAAACTCAAAAAATATTTGAGCAAAAAAATTAATTTTTGCGGGATTAATTAGGGATTAATTAGGGACTAATTAAGCCACAACCCCGATTCCGATATCTCATGTCTAAGACAGTTTTTACAGGGTGCCTCGCTAACTTGATATCAAGTTAGCGAGGCACCCCAAAATTCCGGGATGCAGTTGAGGGAAAAAATTAATTTTTGCGGGATTAATTAGGGATTAAATAGGGACTAATTATGCACCCCCTCCGGATCCGATCTGCCAGGGGTGCCTCGCTAACTTGACACTCATCCATAATACCAATATAATTATGTGATCAATGCGCAAAGCTGTTGTAAAATTACACAAAATATCTGCATACAAAATTTATTTCCCTATTTGTTTAGCCAAACACACGAACCTGAATATTATATGCATTTTGCATGTCTCCACAAGATATGAGGCGCTTTAGCCAACCAGCAAAATATGCACACGTGCGCGGAATTCGCAAGAGGCAAGACATTTTCATGCTTACTGACTTGCATTACAGAAAACATACATACACACATACATGCATGCATTCTTTAGTACATAGGACGTTGGAAGAAATAGATAACCAACCGATGGCGCACCATGGCACATAAGCCAACTAAAATGAAAGATGATGACGATGATGGTGATTATGATGATGATGATTATGATGATGATGAACCCAAGAGTCGTTGCGGTGCAGTTAGAAGAACAAAAGAGCTAAGAGCACAAACACTTGACGAAATGAATGAGAAGCGATGGATGGAATTGCACTTCTTGTGCAATACGTATGTATGTACTACATATATACGTACATTAGACTGTACCATTTTACATATAAAGAGTCGCAAATCTTCTAATTTGAATCAAGTAACTGGCTAACTGAAGTTATAATTTCTAAGAATGTTTTTTTGGCTGCAAGTTGCTTCTTTAACAATTAGCGCTGGAGCACAAAGAATATTTCTGTTTCCAAGATCTAGACACAAACAATCTACCACTTAAAAGAAAAGATTTCAAACAAAATGTTACCTATTTTTGGATTTATGTAGGTCTAATGTAGGTACCCACCTGAGTATTTGTGTATCTATGTATGTAGATAATCATATACATATGTACATATGTATGTACGTATGCATACACAAATTGGTACAACACCAAAGTAAACAAAACAGAGTATGGAACAAGTGGATACAGAGCAAAAGTGGGCATACATACATACATACATACAAACAAATAAATTATAAACACAAAATACCACGTTGGCTGTTTGTCTATTCGATTGCTTCAACACATTGGTTGACGTTGCACTGTGCACGATTCGGTTTTATGGCCGTTTTGGCTTGTTGGCTGTCTCGCTGTTTGCCTGGCCGAGTGGTTGACTGTTGGCCTGCTTAATGCAGTGACGCGCTGTGGCATCACCGCAAACGCGGATAGCATTGCAGTTGCAGCAAAGGTGCAACACTTCAAGCATACACACATACCGTATGATTATACATACATATATGTATGTATGTACTAGGGGTCCCGGGATCCCGGGATTCCGCCCTTTTTGACACCCTGGAAATCCCGGGATTGCTAGAATTTCATCCCGGGATTTTCGGGATAAAATAAAGAGAGAATATTCCCCTATTATAGCAAAGAAAAATTGTATTTTATATAATTTTTATTGGTCTCAGATCTGTATACTAATTGCGTTTCCTATTCTGAACGAAAATGCTGCATTATTACATGGCAGAATTATCAACATATACCTGTGCCCTATGAAAATGGTGCATTTTTCATGTGATAAATGAAACAAAAATAATGCAACCCTTTTGTGCTAAGAACAGAAAATGTTGCCCCTTAGCCGGGCCAGTTTTACATTTTGTCAATAGAACAAACAGCCTGAAAAAATGTATGGAATCTGTGTGGAATAGAACAAAAAAACTTGACAGTCCGAAGAAAATGCAGAATAAGTTTGACATCTTTACCAGAATAAAAAAGGCAAAGCAAGGATTAATATTTTTGATTTAATAACACTAGGCTACAAATAATTAAAAGAAATACCACGAAATTCAGTTTTGGGGGAGAATAGATATGGGCCTGCTGAGCTCGCAACTATTTTTTTTTTGATTTTTTGTATGGTTAGGGTTTTTTGGTTATCACTGCATTGAAAAATTATTTTCGCGGGAGTCACAAATGCGATAATCACAAGCAGTACCTCGTTCGAAAGACAATTAAAACTGTCGATGTGCAACTTATAGTAATTAGATATAACCTCGCTGAGTGACAGCTGGTCGAAATCAAAATTTTGTAAATTACTTGCGATTTTTAAAAAAAATTTGATTTTAAAATTAAGTTTTTTGTAGGAAGTTGTAAAATTCAGGAAAGTGTTATTCTTTTAAAAATTAGCGTGCTTAATTGTGGTTATCGCATTTGTGATTTCCGAAAATAATTTTTGAGTGAAGTGATAACCAAGAAAACACAAAATTACCGTTATCTCAAAAACCAAACAATACAAAATATTAAAAAAAAAATAGTTCCGACCTCAGCAGTCCCATATCTGAATTTTTAAATATTTTTTGGCTGTAAACTAGTAATTAAATTTTTTTTGTTGTGAAATACGCGTTGTAAAGAAACGTACGTAAGGTATTTTTAAAATCTTTAGAATTCTTGTGGTAAAATTCATTTGATAATTTCTATTTCCTGATTTTTAGCCATTTATATCTCAAAGGTTTTTGCAATTTCCTCCCATGAAAAGTTAATAATGGAAGAAAATGCAAACAATATTCAAAAAATAAAATTAGCAAAAACCACGAAAAAGTTTAATTTTATTTGAGAATTTCACATTACGTACTAAAATAAAATCCGCAGCTGTATACTCGGAATTCATCTCAAAATTTGTGCATCCGATTTTTAATTTTTTTCGAATGTGGCATTAATTTTCAGTATTTTTCGGCAAGCTTGGAAATATTCGCTTAAACGAAGAACGTCATTAAATTCTAAAAATTTTTATTGGAAATTATCAAATGATCACAAGCTTTATTATCAATATATTAAAAGTACCAACTGTAAAGGCAAATGTTTTGTATGTAATTTTCTTTGTTGGGTGCGTTTTTTAAAGTAACTGTTATTATTAAATAATACGCATGATTTTACGTTCCTATTTTATTTTGTTACTAATGAAATAATAAAAATGGCAATAAAAATCAATTTTTTCTTTCCACTTTAAAGTTGTAGCGTTCCTCGAAATATATATTTACTTTTTTCAACCTCAAAATGTGGGAAAATAATTAATGTCCAAATCCCGGGACAAATCCCGGGATCCCGGGATTATAAAAATAAATCTCGAAAATCCCGGGATCGTAAAAATCGGAAAAATTGGAATCCCTAGTATGTACATCTACAGGTAGGTAACTAGGTGCCTTTAAAGAAAATTCCAGCACATCCGGTGGCTGCTAGGCGGCATTGCCACAATAAATTCGCCTGTTAAGGGTGAAGAAAATCAAAACATGCATACAAGTATTGAAATATGCATATGTACAAATGTACATACATACATACATATGTATGTAAGTATATACATACATACTATGTAAACTTAAGACCTACTTTTATTTTGTAAACTCAATATGCCAGTACATATGTATCTCCTTTATCAGATAATGTTTAAAATCGATGCAATAATTGTATTATATACGTACATATGTATGTATGTACACATATACGCACATTCGTGTGCAACATGACGTATGAGTAACATTTAAAATGTCGAGTACACCTAGAATCTATGTAGGTCCTAGATGCATATTTCCGTGCATTTGGCATGGCTTACATGCGAATACGCCTGCCTATGGATTTTGTGTGAGCCAAAAATAAAACAAAAATATGTTTTAATTTAAAAGTGGTAAACAATTTAGTTTTTTCCCTGAATAACATAGTAAAGGCAGCAACAACAAAGAGAATAAGAGCTAGTCAGTTGTAAATTTGAACAAGCGACGCGCAAAGTTGCTTCGAAAAAGAAAAATAGCTAAACAATGTCAATAAACCTTCATTTACCACTCATATGTGTGAATACATATGTATTTGGAGGCCCATACAATATGTACATATGTATGTAGAACGTACCTACGCCTTCGCAACCATTGCCTTATGTGCCCATTGACTTTTAGGAGACACTTGGAGGCGGAAATGTTTTCATTTCTTTTCTTTTATTCAATTTTTATTACAATATTTCGCTTTGTACCTCTTTTTACAGCTACATACGTAAGTACATATGTACGTACATAGGTACCTATGTATATACATATGTACCTAATATGTCCATATGTAAGTTCAACCGCAATGACAACCATCAAAAGCGCGTGCATGTACCCAAATGCACACTCACTTATGTATGTACTATATGTAGGTATGTATGATTGGTTGTTTGCAAAAACTACTGACGACAAAAGTGCTGGTTGGCTTGTTGTTGTTGTAGGTATCCAGTAGCAGTGTGCTTGTGCGCTGAGCTGCTTTAGGTGCCGCCGGAACCGTACAACGGAAATGAGAAACCCGCAAAAGGAAAACTAATAGCAACAACAACCACAAAAAAACTTGCCAACTAGGTGCCTACTTACTTGTAGTTGTTAAATATTAACAATAGACAAACGACGCCTCGGGCTACAATAACACAAACCATTTCATACATAGTATGTACTAGACATATACGCCGCCGATTGACGCCGCCGCCGCCGCGCCGATTACCTTCATAATCGGCCGCCGCCGCCATAATCCGTGAAATCGGCGTATCGGCGCGGCGGCGTGCGCTGGCGCGCCATACCCGTATGGAGCGAGATGTGTACATATTTTCCTAGTTTTGCTAACTGCAAAAGTTCTTCAAAATTAAAAAAAATTAACAAATCGACGTGTTTTGACCTCAGGAACACGAAGCAGAATGTGGAAATGTTTTGTTTTTTGCCGGTTAAAAGTTATCAACAAAAACTTTGGCTGTTCCCTACTTTACTAGCCTCAGTCCTAAAGAATTTAAGCTACTGGAAAATTTCAGTTAATTGGCTTACATAATTTTTTCTCAGATACTGAACTTTTCTGGGATCTCTTCCATTTAGTCCTACTTCTCGAGGTCTGTTGCTAATTGTTCTACTCAAAACTGCACCATTTCAACCCTCCTTGATATCATTAGATGCCGAAAATGATCCCAAACATGCCTCCAGAATCGAAAACTCATAGTTTGAACGTAAGAAGGTTGCTGTTTTTGAGTAGCCATCACAGTTGTCGAACCTCAGCCCTATAGGGAATATTAAAGTAGACGATGGGGGATCAAAAATGGAAAAATAAGCAAGAGTTATGGAAAAAAAATTAAAGAAGCTTGGTACTTAATACCAGTTGCAAATTGCGCTGATTTGGTCAACCCTATGCCACGAAGAAGTAAGGAAGTTATAAAAAATAAAGGAGCTTCAACTAAACATTGTTTAAATCTAGCTGCAGCAGTAATATTGTAGTTTATTTGAAAAAACAATCGAATTTAAAGTTTGTCCCTATTATTATTTCCAACTTAAATTATACATTTCATTATTTTTATTCATAAAAATTAAATTATTATACAAAAACCACCCCAGAGTCATTGAAGCATGTCCACTCCGTGTAAGCATCAATATATGGTAATTATTAGGGCATGGAATTTCATGTACTAAAAAATAAAAAATATGCGCATAAAAAATGCAACAAAAACTGAGAAATATGCATGAAAAATCAAAAAAAAATGCATTAATTCAAATTTTTTCAACTTCAGATAATTCATGTTTATTGAAGTTACAATAAGGTAAATGTACATAATTCCGTGATAGTACATTATTCCGTGATAATCATTTATATTCGTTAAAATAAGGAATTGGTACAATATTTAATCAAATAAAATATTATATCATATTATTTTAACTTCAAAGTATATTAATTTATAAGTTTGTTGTAATTTTACAGTTTACTGAGTTAATAAAACCACTTTAAAACTGAAAGGTCCGAAAATTAGCATAATACAGGAAATTTCTTAAGCAAATGGTTAAAGAGCATCGAGTATTTTCTTAAGGCTATAAAAATTTACTGGTTAAGATTTTTATCAATATTATTATATTTTATGATTCAATAGGCATTTGACATTTAATTTTGTAACTTTTAACCTTATTTCAATAGTTATTTTTTTCTTAAAAGTAAATTTTCTTTATCACGGAATTAGGGACATCTTTCATTTCCCCATGTACATAATTCCGTGACTATCACGGAATTAGGAAATTTTAGTACTTAATTCTTTCTTCTTTTAAATAGTTTTTTTGAAAAGAACCAATGGTAATACAACATTTTTCCATTAAATGAAATCCCAGAGAAGTTCTTGACCTAATTCCGTGATATAGATTTTTGTACCTATTCGCTAATATTCAACTTATAAGTGACTGGCGACATTATCACGGAATTAGGGTCATCATACTGTTCCTTATTCCGTGATACATATATCGCACATTTACGTTTTATGTTTTTTTGTACTTTCGTTGTCTTTCGCTTAAGTTTGTATCTAAATGTAATTCTTTAAACATTAAAAAAGTTTTAATGAAATTTAATTTTATTATTATTTTTCCCATTTTTATTAAGTATCTGAATTTTTATAAAGAAAAAAATTTTAATTTTTAATAATTTTTTTTCTTTATTTAAATTTATTTTGTTAATAAACACAAATTTCAATTTCATAAAAAAATATAACATAAATATTTAAGTCTAATATGTAATATAATGATTTGAAAAATTATTTCTTTGCATTTTGTTACAAGGCCGGAATTAGGTACATTTATTCACGGAATTAGGGACATGAGACAATTTTTGTCACGGAATTAGGGACATTTGCATGTACATCAAATTTTAATTAAAATAAATAGTAATTATAGTTATTTTAATTTTTTAGCAATTGAGAATGAGCCTCAATGCATCAATTTATTTGTAACATATTTGTTTTTCAGTTTGCGGTCTATAGTTTAAACTCCAAAAATCCTGCAATTCAGAAAAGTCCTTAGTATCACGGAATTATGTACATTTACCTTAGTTAAATAAATTAGGTACAAACGTTTTTTAATTGTTGCTCTTACGTTGTAAGTTTATACATATCGTTAGCTTAGAGTGCAAACTGTGTAAGTCCACTTTTTATGAAAAACTGTATTTTTATGTAGAACGCTAGAAAAATCAAATACGCACCACGCTAAACAAGTCTGTGATACTTGTCATATTTCTAATCGTTGTTATTCAGTGATACGCAAATTGTGTAAGTCCAAAAAGCGAAGAAAATTGTGTAAGTCCAAAATATTTACATGAACAGAATTTTTTTTTTTTTTCATTTCGAAATTTGTTAATTTTTTGTTTTTTTTTCTCTCCTACAATGTTTGAAAAAAGGACTTACAAAATTTGCACTCTAAGCTAGCAATATGTATGTATGTTTTTATAGATATGTACATAAGTTCAGTCTTGAACATTTCATAATTTGCAAAGGTTAATCCTTATTCAACGATTCATTAGCGTACACAATGAAATATTTTTTCATATTCTCAAAAAGAAAACTTTGCCGATTCGGTCGAAAAAAGCTCTTATACATAGAAAACGAACGTTCTACATCCACAGAGGTAATAGGAGCATGTTTGAAAACGGCTCTTTGTCGACAGGTATGCACCGTATCGAAAATACTAATAATAGCCGTGTTTACACGAAACTCTATTCGTCGTCAGATGACTGTTATGCATGAATTTCGTTTTTATAAAACTGTCAACTAGCAAATTACAAAAATAGGCAATATAATGCGAAATATGTAATAAAAAAATGCAAACAACGCAAAATATGTAAAAATATGCATATATGACCAAAATATGCAAAATATGCAAAAACATTTAAATGCCATTTTTAAGACAATTTCACGATTCGCAAAGATTGTTTATTAATTTTGCTCTACCTAAATCTAAGAAAAACATGTATTTGCATAGATTTCCATGCCCTAGTAATTATTATTTGGTCTTAAAATTGCAAAATTTTGTCCCTATTATTTTTTCCAACACTGTATATACATATATTTATTTTAAAGTGCCTTCCTTATATATATATAAATATGTACATATGTAAATATATGTATGCATGTTTATTATCATACAAAATAAGCAAATGAATTTAAATTTACCCTTACATATGGATTTGTGTATATTCTTTAATATTTATTTTCTTTATTTTATATTTTAGTTTATGTAACAATTGTTTTTTGCTGTTAATAAAAAAGTTTCAACAATTTAAGGTGGAAATTAGTTTATTTATTCCATTCAGCCAGCGATATTAAGGTAACTAAATAAAATTAATATTTGAATAAGGATTGTGATTTGTAGATTTGGGGCAGGCGCGTCGGCGCGAAAAAGCACGCCGGCGTCGCCGCCGCCGCCGAAATTTATTTGGAATAGCGCCGCCGCCGCCGGAATCAATGTCGGCGTATATGTCTACACCTTTTCCACAAGTACTTCAGAAAGCGTAAAATGTACTTCAGAATAGTTAATTGTACTTCAGAAATTATAAAATGAATTTCAGAATAGTCAATTGTACTTCAGAAACCGTAAAATGAATTTCAGAATAGTCAATTGTACTTCAGAAAGCGTAAAATGTTCTTCAGGAAGCGTAAATTGTACTTCAGAAACAGTAAATTGTACTTCAGAAGCTGTAAAATGTACTTCAGAATAATAAATTGTACTTCAGAAACCGTAAATTGTAATTCAGAAGTAATAGGAATCTATATATAAAAAATGGTGTAAAAAATGTATAGTACTTCATAAAATGAGAACGGCTGGGCCGATTTCTGTAAAATTTTTTGTCAGTTGTTCATATTCTCGAGGAGAAGGTTCTTGCGGTATAAAATTTTGGAAAATCCCTCCGGAAAAGTCGGAAAATTAGAAAAATCGAAAATTAAAAGTTCTCAGCGTTATACGTAGGGATAGGGATAGGGATAGGGATAGAGATAGGGAAATTAGGTTTGTCGCAGCGAATATATGTATATAACTTTTATTCAGAGAATTGACATTTTTAATAGCTTTATAGGAAAAAATTTTATCCAGAACAACGTCTGCCGGGTCAGCTATGTAGTTTTAAATATTTCAGAGGCCTGCAGCTAGGTACATTACTGTATGTAAACTATGTAGGAAAGTGGGATTTATTTGTATCCAAATATGTGTACTTTGCATTTGAACTATGTACATACATATGTACATACATGGTAATATCTAAATTTTTAACCGAAGTAGCCTCTGTTCGCTTCATTCGATTGTCAACAAGGTGGTGCAAAGTATTCCAAATTTATCGAAATTATCTACCAAATTTTTGAATTCGTGGGCTGGACTGTTCTTTATGATTCTGAAGAACAATTTAAGGTTTCTGAAGTACAATTTACTGTTTCTGAAGTACATTTTACTGTTTCTGAAGTACAATTTACTGTTTCTGATGAACATTTTACGCTTTCTGAAGTACAATTGACTATTCTGAAATTCATTTTACGGTTTCTGAAGTACAATTGACTATTCTGAAATTCATTTTACGATTTCTGAAGTACAATTGACTATTCTGAAATACATTTTACGATTTCTTAAGTACAATTGACTATTCTGAAGTACATTTTACGGTTTCTGAAGTTAATTTTACGCTTTCTGAAGTACTTGTGGAAAAGGTGTAGTATGTACTATATGTACATACATACATATTATGTATTCACCCATGTACATATGTTTGTACTTGAGTGTGATGAAACCAACGTATCGCATTTTTTCCAAGTGAGTTAATGGACACTAGTACATACTATTTATACGCAAATTAGAGTGCTTAAATTTTGCGAAATTTTTTGGTTTCCCTCCCACGAAGATACAATTTTGGTAGGGAGAATCTTCACATAAGTACCTAAAATCTCTACACATATGTATTTGTATTAAGAGGAACTCACACTATCGTTTAGTACCTACCTTTATGTTGATATCGGGTAATGCCAAACTAAAGCGCAGCCCAATGTTTAGTTGCATTTTTTTTCTACCCGGAAATCATATACATAATCTATCGAAAATGACAATGGCACTTGAACTCCCTGTATAGTTAGTTAACTATATGCCAAATCGAATGAACCTGAAGTCCCTAATAGGCAAACGGTAAACTGATAAGAGCTACTTGCTTCTAAGTAAATACACAATGAGGTCATATGTATATGTAAGTATATAAGTAGGCAATACCAAAGAGGCCAATCATTTGAAGAAGTAAACAAGAAAACACACATCTTCATAATGTTTAAATCACTTTTTCGTTTCATCTGAGCTTGTATAAGCGGAAGAGGATTTCAAGTATTGCTAATATGATAGATAACATACCTACATACGTAACGTTATTTACATGAAAATGCAAATATAATGCAATGTTATTTTCAAGAGTTATTCTGGTATATCTACTATATCTTATCTGCTTCTTGATAATGCCGGCAGCCTCGCTTTGCTTCCCATGCTCTCCTTAATTTCTCTTGACTTTGCTTGACTCATTTGGCTAGTCACTCGCATAGAGTGCAATGCTTTAAGTAGTCAAATAATGCATACGATTCCAGTATATAGTAATAGCTTTCTGATACAGATTATTTCAAAATTCCAATACAGTAACAAAAAAGTATCAAATAGGTAAAGAGACAATAATTAAAAAACCCGTTCAGTTGAAAAATCAATTCGAACGATGGCGAGGTTGCCATTTAAAAAGAGTGAACGCATGATCCCCACTCACACTCCACCAGTGTCGAGACGAATTTTCATTAACTATCTCTGCTCTAATCTTATGAAAAGGATTGCGATAAAAGTTGTTTTAAACGTGCCACGAGACAATCTCATAGGAAATACATTAGTACATAATATGTATTCACTTACCAAACTATTTATGTATCTACATATGTTCAGCGATCCAATGGCAAGACACTTGACTGATTCATTGCTCAATACATACATATGTACATATATGCACTCGTAAATGTTTGTGTGGGAGGAAAGCTTCAGCATGGCCGACAGTCAAATTGTAGGTAAAGATGAAAAATCAGCATTTTCTTTGTCGAAAATCAGGAAGTGTAACCAAAACCAACAACTATATTCCTAAGGCAACCAAGAAAATTGAGCAGCATAGATGTAAATGGACAAAAAAAAAATGTGTTGTATAGTCACAGCAGCTGGTTACCAATTAGGTAGGCACTTCTCCAATTTTTTATTTCGTTCAGCACATTTGGATTTATTATTTCTTTATTGAATCTTTAGCACTTCACCTGAATTTTTTATGGAGTGTTATGTATGTATGTTTTATTCTATTTTCAGATAAGTACCTACAATCTTTTTGTTCACCTTTTTCTCATATTTCCTTTTTATTATCCACGATAATTTCTTCAGCTCTGCACTTTAGTATGCACATATGTATGTATATTTGTACGTCTGAAATTATGGCCGAATGCAAGAAAAAATGAATGGGCGAAGACTTGTAAAGATAATGGAAGAAAAATGAAAATCGCACGACGAAGGGGCGATAAAAAGAACGTGGGAATGTGGAATTTTCTATATATGTTCTGCTTTGCCAATTGCTTATTACAACGGCGGCAGCGAGAGACGCGAAATATAGTATTATTAACAATCTTGTCACCAAAAATAAAAGAACACAATTATTGCATTTATTTAAGAAAATATGTTCTTATTCAACAAAAATTATCCATTTATTGGAGTTCATCACACACACACAACCGTTGGAGAAAAAGTTGACCACACTGTGCGGTAGGCATGGGTAACACTGCGCTGCGCGGCGCAATTGCGCTAACACCAACCCTGGCGTTATTGCGCTAACTCCGATTTGGGAAATGCGCCAACCCAATATAGCGCCAACCCAATATAGCGCCAACTCAATATTGCGCCAACTCAATTTTGCAATATAAAACCGACTCAATTTCGTGCGCTAACACCAGCACCAATATAGCGCTAGTGTAAAATGGCAGCACCACAAAGCCAATAACAGCACAACGTATATGACACCGTCACACTAACTGTGTAACCTAAATCAAACGCAAGTCGTCAATTTAACGCACGCACGCAAATTTTGCAAATGCGTTGAACCGAAATTGACTTGCGTGCGTGTTCAGATAAAGAAATAGAAAAATACAGAAAATCAGAGAAAATCTTGTTATTTTGTGGAATATGTACCTAACAGACACGATATCAAAAGTAAGTGTCAATTTTTTTGCAAACAATCACCCACAATGCTTAATTTCAACTGTCACGCAAAACAAAAATTGGGCGTCGAATTTGCTTTTTACGCACGCCGTTCAATTTCGGTTACTCCCATACAAGTTGTATGGGCATGAGAAATTTTTGACAGTAAATTGACGGCGTGCGTTTGATTTAGGTTACACAGTTATGTATGCTTGATAGTGATGTAAGTGATTTTAATTTCCAGCATATTTTCACAAATATACGGAATATGTTTCCAATTGATTATGAAAATTAAAATTAATTTTGCGCCAAAAGAAATAAAACGGGGATGGTAAACAGTAAGAAGCGAACAAGTGTTATTTATCCATTATTCCATGGCAATTGCGCTAAAGGTGTTATTGCGCCAGCACAGTGCGCGGCGCCACGGTTGGCGCTGGTGTTATTGTATCAGCGCCAAAAAAATTGCGCCATTACCCATGGCTACTGTGCGGCGCTGCTGTTGTTAACTGAACGGCGCCGCTTATCGTCCGGCAAGGTTGCATTTACAAGGTAAAAATTGATTCTCCTTTTTTATACGAACAAATCATCAAACAAATCAATAAAATTTAAGAGAAATGATGGCAGCATTTCTAAATATTAACTGTTTGCATTGATAGCGCAAAATTGTATGTTAAATATTAAGAAATGATATGGAGATAACATGAAAATCCAAATTTGTCGACAAATGTTACTTTAAATAATCGCACAACGCAACACTGTTAGCGAAAAGTTTTGACATTTCTCTTTCTAGCCAAGTTCTGCTGTAAATGTCAAAATTTTCTTTATATATTGCCATCCTGCTCGTGCATTTCGAAACATTTGCTAATGAGTGAATGAATAAAACATATATATTTGGCAATTCTAAATGCAGAGTTGTATAAGAAGTACATTGGCATTCAAACTTTGTTGGGAACAAACCAATTTGAGCTTTTTGTTGTGTTGCATAATTTTAGGCATACCGAAGATTTTCTTTCGTGAGAATTGATGAACTTAATTGAAGACAATTAAAAATGTATTCTTTTTGTTCCATAAAATATGTAAATAATAAATATGTGAAATAATTTACATTCTCTGATAAAACCTATGCATTATGTAGAGAGTGGCACACAGAGCGGATATACATATATGCGTACAAAAATACATATCGTCGTTTAAACTTTATAACCGCCTAAGTGAAAATTGCATAACCGCATATGCCAAAATTGAGATTTGCCAAACTTTAACTCCTGGTGCCCAACTCTATCGATCTGCACCAAACATTTGGTCTTTGGGAAGCTCGGCAAGCTCTATACCCAACAAACACTGAGGTTAGTTATCGATTTGAGAATGACTCGAGAACTAGCCTCATTCTCAAACCTCTAACGTTAGAGGACGAATCGAAAATCTATCGAGAATCATAGCGTTCACAAACAAAAGGGCACCTAATTCTCAAATCGAGAAAATTATAATTCTCGAATCGAATTCTAATGTAGTTCTCTAATGAGATTCTAATCAGAATTGGCAAATACTTCCAATTGAAATGAAAAACAAAGCTTTGTCTCCTTTTACATGATTTTTTCATTGTTTAGATTTTATTAGTGCCAAATTGCATATGATTATATACTTATATTCGCATGTATGTATATGTTTATCACATTTATAAGAACTGAAATTTAAACTAAATTCAGTCTTATTATTTAAATTGAAGGTACTTCTTGTACTTTTTAATGGAAAACATTGTACTACGGTAATATTAACTTTACCATTTTTTAGTATCTAATTTTAATATATGTATGTATATTCAATATATCACAGACATATATTGAGAATTGATAAAAGGCGTGAGATTTGGCTCCTTCTCTAATCACTCGCTAATCGAATTCTAGTGTAGTTTTCAACCCTAGTTATCGATTTGAGAATATATAGAGAATTACACTAGTTATCTAAGGTAATCTCGACAAAATTTCTATCGTTAGAGACTGTGTTTGCTGGGTATTTCCTTTTAGTAGAGCTGAGCGTTAGGAATTCAATTTTAATTTTTGAAAGAAATATCGGTAAGGCTTTTATGAAAGTCTCACTTAGGAGGCTATGTAGTTTAAACAGCGATATCTAGTTAGGAAAAAATAGCGGTCAGGTTTTTCAAGAATAGCGAAAACCCCCCTGGCAGTGCGCGGTATACCTACTACCCTTCACATGTATTTCTGCCAGGAGGGATTTTGAGCAGACTTACAATTGCTATGATATTTCTTGCTGCTAAATTCATAGACTTCTATTCGATTTTTTTTTAAGAATTTCATTTTCATTCGCGGCGACACTAATTTGTTAATTGCCAAAAATATCAAAAAATAAAAATAAGCAAAAATAGCACAGCGCGTACAAAAGCAGTAAAAAAAACATAATTTAAATTATAATAAAAAATAGCAACTCGTTTGTTTTTTTACCGTTATGTGTTACATACACATGTCTTTACGTGCATACCTACTTGTACAACAAAAAATTTGTATTTTTTTAATTATTTATTCTATTATATACCTACATACATATGTATGTATTTGCTTATTCTGCGCGAACGATCAACGTTGACACAGTTGTTGTCTTTGTATATGTTGCTCTTGTTGTTGTTGTTGTTGTTTCATTTCACATTTGAGTTGTGAATTTTTAATTTCTAGCAAATTTCTTTTATTTTTTTGTTGTTGTTGTTTGTGAAAAAATAACATCAGCTGAGCTTGTAGCGGCACTGTTGACCCACTTTTTCACAACAAATAGCATACACGCACACACATGCATAGACTTGGTCATTTATGTTGTTGATTTTGTTGCTGGCTTTGTTATTGGTTTTGTTGCTCTTATTTTTTACCTCTTTGGCGTGTTAATTAACTGAATAATTTCTTTGATAGAGAACAAAACAATTTTTTTCGCAGCTGACGAACTGCCCACTCATTCTCATTTGAATGGTGAAATAAGAACGAACAAATACATATATTCATATTAATATAAATAACTGCCCAATAAACACAGACGCGAGGATGATATCGCGGCGAATTCGAGTTCGCGGCAAGTTCGAGAAAATCAATTTTCGCGATATTAATTTTTTCAATTTTTTTAAAGTTGTTTTGCACTAAAAAACTATTATAGTTCTGAAATTTTACATTTATACCTGAACTTGAAAAGCTTTTGTTATTCATGAAAGTTAAACTTTCTTTATAAAAATATTTTAAGTGCTTTGTATTATTTTATGCGGATTTAACCCATTGCCAGTAAACCAAACGCTGAACTTTTAATTTTTCGAAACGCCATTTATAACAAATCTGAACAAATTTTCGAATCGCCAACAATCTGAGAAATTAAAAATTCTCGAATCGCTAATGATAAAAAATTCGAATCGCCAGCGATCCGAGAATGAACAAATTCTCGAATCGCTAGTGATAGGTGACATGCCTACGAATTCGAATTCGCCGATCTATCGCCGCGAACTATTGCCGCGATAATATAATCAGAGAAAGCGAATCCGACGCGAATTCGGGGCGAATCCGTTGTGTTTATTGGGTGTTATTTAATGTTTAATAGGGCCCTTACACGATCAAATATTTGATCAAATCGTGTATCTGTGGTAGTAAAATTGTCTGTGTGTTTTTCACACGTACGTGTTTGATGCAGGGACCGATTTTAATCGTTATTTTTATTTCTTCGGATGAAAAAATCATTATGAAAACTTCGTTAACAATAAAATGCAAGTATGCCGATACAATGATTTTAGCACATTCTATCCAAATATGAGCTCATCTTTATTCTGAAGATTTTTATTTTTTAAATTTTTAAATAACCATTATTTACGATTTTTATTTTTTTGATCAAAAATAATTTTTATTATTGGATTTAAATTTTTCCGATTGAACTTGATCGATATTTTATGATTTTTATTTTTTCGATCAAAAATAATTGTTATAATTGGATTTAAATTTTTCCGATCAACTTTAATCAATATTTTTTTATTTTTTCTCCGATCATAGTAAACTTTTTCAAACGTTAGTGAATCCTATATTTGATGGCCTGAAGTTGACGACTGTGCCAACATTGGCGCAGTTCTATTTGAGAACAAAATTTGCAAAAAAAAAACAAGTTTTTAGAGTTTATTATGATCGGAAAAATTTAAATCCAATAATAAAAATTATTTTTGATCGAAAAAATAAAAATCATAAAATATCGATCAAGTTTCATAGGAAAAATTTAAATCCAGTAATAACAATTATTTTTGATCGAAAAAATAAAAATCATAAAATATCGATCAAATTTCATCGAAAAAATAAAAATCAAATTATAACGATTAAAAATGATTTTTTTTATAAAAATGATAATCGTTACGGTCCCTGGTTTGATGCCGATTTGACCGAAATCAAAAATTTTTGTTTTCCATCAAATTCACGGTCAAATTATATGGTCGTAGCAGTACGGCAACAACAACGATTTCCTTGTGTTTGTTAGTGTTTTTTTTGGTAACTGGTAGGGTTGGGCGATATATATCGATATATCAATATATCGATATTTTTAAAATAATACAGCCGATAATATCGACGATATTTTGAACTACCGTGCATCGATAATCGATAATTTTTTGCCATTTCGAGCCAAATTCGATATTTTTCATACATTTCTGATTCGCTTCGAATTTAACAGCAGAACATTTTTTAAGAAGTGGTATAACCATAATGTCCGGGTGCTTGAATTTACATTACTTTCTTCTTCAAGCAATTCTTAATGATTTTTATGTTTATTCTTCAGGATTCGTAGAATATCTGTAGATCCATCCAACTTTAACAACAAATATCTAGTAAACTATAAGTCTGCGGCAAGTTTGGATTCCAGTTTTGAGATCTGTGAAGAGCGTGAAATTTTTTTTATTTCAAATTGAAAAAATAAAAAAATTTTATTTACATACATAATTTACAATTATATATGTACGCAAACCAATCGATTGCACAATATTGGTTAAGGCGAATGCAACAACAACAAACGCTACCAGTCCGGGTGGTGGCATTGTTGGTGGTGGTGTTGGAGCAGGTGGAACTGCAATGTGAAATCAGCACTGCTCGATGACTTATCTGCATCTTTGCAACCGGTAATGATGTTGCTGAACAAGCCAGCCGACGAATATCAATCGACAACGTAGGTATACGTCACCGCAGAACTTGCAAACTATGAAAATATTGCGTCGACCAACGCAATCGATTGAGCCCCCTGCAAGAACTGTGCAGGTCATTTGACCGGTCATATGACCCGTTTGCGTATATTGGTTCAGCGATAAATCTCGAAGATGGTGTAGGGTGAGTTGGGTGAAATTTGGCTTCTTTATTTTTTCAATTTTTTTAAAGTTGTTTTGCACTAAAAAACTATTATAGTTCTGAAATTTTACATTTATACCTGAACTTGAAAAGCTTTTGTTATTCATGAAAGTTAAACTTTCTTTATAAAAATATTTTAAGTGCTTTGTATTATTTTATGCGGATTTAACCCATTGCCAGTAAACCAAACGCTGAACTTTTAATTTTTCGAAACGCCATTTATAACAAATCTGAACAAATTTTCGAATCGCCAACAATCAGAGAAATTAAAAATTCTCGAATCGCTAATGATAAAAAATTCGAATCGCCAGCGATCCGAGAATGAACAAATTCTCGAATCGCTAGTGATAGGTGACATGCCTACGAATTCGGATTCGCCGATCTATCGCCGCGAACTATTGCCGCGATAATATAATCAGAGAAAGCGAATCCGACGCGAATTCGGGGCGAATCCGTTGTGTTTATTGGGTGTTATTTAATGTTTAATAGGGCCCTTACACGATCAAATATTTGATCAAATCGTGTATCTGTGGTAGTAAAATTGTCTGTGTGTTTTTCACACGTACGTGTTTGATGCAGGGACCGATTTTAATCGTTATTTTTATTTCTTCGGATGAAAAAATCATTATGAAAACTTCGTTAACAATAAAATGCAAGTATGCCGATACAATGATTTTAGCACATTCTATCCAAATATGAGCTCATCTTTATTCTGAAGATTTTTATTTTTTAAATTTTTAAATAACCATTATTTACGATTTTTATTTTTTTGATCAAAAATAATTTTTATTATTGGATTTAAATTTTTCCGATTGAACTTGATCGATATTTTATGATTTTTATTTTTTCGATCAAAAATAATTGTTATAATTGGATTTAAATTTTTCCGATCAACTTTAATCAATATTTTTTTATTTTTTCTCCGATCATAGTAAACTTTTTCAAACGTTAGTGAATCCTATATTTGATGGCCTGAAGTTGACGACTGTGCCAACATTGGCGCAGTTCTATTTGAGAACAAAATTTGCAAAAAAAAAACAAGTTTTTAGAGTTTATTATGATCGGAAAAATTTAAATCCAATAATAAAAATTATTTTTGATCGAAAAAATAAAAATCATAAAATATCGATCAAGTTTCATAGGAAAAATTTAAATCCAGTAATAACAATTATTTTTGATCGAAAAAATAAAAATCATAAAATATCGATCAAATTTCATCGAAAAAATAAAAATCAAATTATAACGATTAAAAATGATTTTTTTTATAAAAATGATAATCGTTACGGTCCCTGGTTTGATGCCGATTTGACCGAAATCAAAAATTTTTGTTTTCCATCAAATTCACGGTCAAATTATATGGTCGTAGCAGTACGGCAACAACAACGATTTCCTTGTGTTTGTTAGTGTTTTTTTTGGTAACTGGTAGGGTTGGGCGATATATATCGATATATCAATATATCGATATTTTTAAAATAATACAGCCGATAATATCGACGATATTTTGAACTACCGTGCATCGATAATCGATAATTTTTTGCCATTTCGAGCCAAATTCGATATTTTTCATACATTTCTGATTCGCTTCGAATTTAACAGCAGAACATTTTTTAAGAAGTGGTATAACCATAATGTCCGGGTGCTTGAATTTACATTACTTTCTTCTTCAAGCAATTCTTAATGATTTTTATGTTTATTCTTCAGGATTCGTAGAATATCTGTAGATCCATCCAACTTTAACAACAAATATCTAGTAAACTATAAGTCTGCGGCAAGTTTGGATTCCAGTTTTGAGATCTGTGAAGAGCGTGAAATTTTTTTTATTTCAAATTGAAAAAATAAAAAAATTTTATTTACATACATAATTTACAATTATATATGTACGCAAACCAATCGATTGCACAATATTGGTTAAGGCGAATGCAACAACAACAAACGCTACCAGTCCGGGTGGTGGCATTGTTGGTGGTGGTGTTGGAGCAGGTGGAACTGCAATGTGAAATCAGCACTGCTCGATGACTTATCTGCATCTTTGCAACCGGTAATGATGTTGCTGAACAAGCCAGCCGACGAATATCAATCGACAACGTAGGTATACGTCACCGCAGAACTTGCAAACTATGAAAATATTGCGTCGACCAACGCAATCGATTGAGCCCCCTGCAAGAACTGTGCAGGTCATTTGACCGGTCATATGACCCGTTTGCGTATATTGGTTCAGCGATAAATCTCGAAGATGGTGTAGGGTGAGTTGGGTGAAATTTGGCTTCTTTATTTTTTCAATTTTTTTAAAGTTGTTTTGCACTAAAAAACTATTATAGTTCTGAAATTTTACATTTATACCTGAACTTGAAAAGCTTTTGTTATTCATGAAAGTTAAACTTTCTTTATAAAAATATTTTAAGTGCTTTGTATTATTTTATGCGGATTTAACCCATTGCCAGTAAACCAAACGCTGAACTTTTAATTTTTCGAAACGCCATTTATAACAAATCTGAACAAATTTTCGAATCGCCAACAATCAGAGAAATTAAAAATTCTCGAATCGCTAATGATAAAAAATTCGAATCGCCAGCGATCCGAGAATGAACAAATTCTCGAATCGCTAGTGATAGGTGACATGCCTACGAATTCGGATTCGCCGATCTATCGCCGCGAACTATTGCCGCGATAATATAATCAGAGAAAGCGAATCCGACGCGAATTCGGGGCGAATCCGTTGTGTTTATTGGGTGTTATTTAATGTTTAATAGGGCCCTTACACGATCAAATATTTGATCAAATCGTGTATCTGTGGTAGTAAAATTGTCTGTGTGTTTTTCACACGTACGTGTTTGATGCAGGGACCGATTTTAATCGTTATTTTTATTTCTTCGGATGAAAAAATCATTATGAAAACTTCGTTAACAATAAAATGCAAGTATGCCGATACAATGATTTTAGCACATTCTATCCAAATATGAGCTCATCTTTATTCTGAAGATTTTTATTTTTTAAATTTTTAAATAACCATTATTTACGATTTTTATTTTTTTGATCAAAAATAATTTTTATTATTGGATTTAAATTTTTCCGATTGAACTTGATCGATATTTTATGATTTTTATTTTTTCGATCAAAAATAATTGTTATAATTGGATTTAAATTTTTCCGATCAACTTTAATCAATATTTTTTTATTTTTTCTCCGATCATAGTAAACTTTTTCAAACGTTAGTGAATCCTATATTTGATGGCCTGAAGTTGACGACTGTGCCAACATTGGCGCAGTTCTATTTGAGAACAAAATTTGCAAAAAAAAAACAAGTTTTTAGAGTTTATTATGATCGGAAAAATTTAAATCCAATAATAAAAATTATTTTTGATCGAAAAAATAAAAATCATAAAATATCGATCAAGTTTCATAGGAAAAATTTAAATCCAGTAATAACAATTATTTTTGATCGAAAAAATAAAAATCATAAAATATCGATCAAATTTCATCGAAAAAATAAAAATCAAATTATAACGATTAAAAATGATTTTTTTTATAAAAATGATAATCGTTACGGTCCCTGGTTTGATGCCGATTTGACCGAAATCAAAAATTTTTGTTTTCCATCAAATTCACGGTCAAATTATATGGTCGTAGCAGTACGGCAACAACAACGATTTCCTTGTGTTTGTTAGTGTTTTTTTTGGTAACTGGTAGGGTTGGGCGATATATATCGATATATCAATATATCGATATTTTTAAAATAGTACAGCCGATAATATCGACGATATTTTGAACTACCGTGCATCGATAATCGATAATTTTTTGCCATTTCGAGCCAAATTCGATATTTTTCATACATTTCTGATTCGCTTCGAATTTAACAGCAGAACATTTTTTAAGAAGTGGTATAACCATAATGTCCGGGTGCTTGAATTTACATTACTTTCTTCTTCAAGCAATTCTTAATGATTTTTATGTTTATTCTTCAGGATTCGTAGAATATCTGTAGATCCATCCAACTTTAACAACAAATATCTAGTAAACTATAAGTCTGCGGCAAGTTTGGATTCCAGTTTTGAGATCTGTGAAGAGCTTGAAATTTTTTTTATTTCAAATTGAAAAAATAAAAAAATTTTATTTACATACATAATTTACAATTATATATGTACGCAAACCAATCGATTGCACAATATTGGTTAAGGCGAATGCAACAACAACAAACGCTACCAGTCCGGGTGGTGGCATTGTTGGTGGTGGTGTTGGAGCAGGTGGAACTGCAAGTGTGAAATCAGCACTGCTCGATGACTTATCTGCATCTTTGCAACCGGTAATGATGTTGCTGAACAAGCCAGCCGACGAATATCAATCGACAACGTAGGTATACGTCACCGCAGAACTTGCAAACTATGAAAATATTGCGTCGACCAACGCAATCGATTGAGCCCCCTGCAAGAACTGTGCAGGTCATTTGACCGGTCATATGACCCGTTTGCGTATATTGGTTCAGCGATAAATCTCGAAGATGGTGTAGGGTGAGTTGGGTGAAATTTGGCTTCTTTATTTTTTTATTACAATTTTTGTTTGTTTATGCAGAATTCTACGAATGCACCGTCCACTTCGACAACAACCGCAGTTACTATCAGTACAACTGCCAGCGCAAACAACTCTTACAAAGGCAACAAAATAGCAACAATGCCAATTCCACCAAAGGCAATCAGCTTGGAATGAATGGCGGTGGAGTTCGGGGTCAGCGCTGTTGCCATTACCGCTTCCCTTACCAACTACGCTCCAACATCACTATCAGCAACAGGAACAACCACAACATCAACTACATCAAACTAGGTCGCCGGTTGTTGGTGACAGCGCATCGTTAGCTGCATTAAGGCAACAGAAGCACTACCAACACCAACAACAACAATAAGAAAGCATCTTACTTTTGCCACGCGGACCCGATGGCTCTGCTGGTTTTCAGATGCGTCGGTTGATGGTGGCAGCGCAAGCATAGGCGGATGCACTACTAGTAGACTATACTACAATTTGTAACACATTTGAAAAAATTGTACTAATAAAAAACAACAAAAGTAACGCGCATTTTCATATATAGGTACGAGTAATGACATGGATTATATACGTTTGGTACGAAGCGACACAATGCATGCAAGTTACAGTGCCAGCATTAATTGCCAAAATTCGATAAGAATTTACAATTTGCAAATACTGGCGGTATTTTCTTTTTAATTTTATGTATCAATTTTATTTCTTAAAGCAAAAAATATGTGTTTGTACACACAATGAAAATTCAAACCTAAACGGTAAATGTAAATAAACATATATGTAAATGTAAACAAAAACATTGGTTTGACATGCATTTACCCAGCCAATAAGAAATAGCTCTGAACAGATACATTTGACAACTATGTATCATTGCGGCGAAAAAAATTACATATCAGCTGGTCTGCCGATACCACCTTTCTAGTTGCATCATGATCAAATTGGATGGCTATTTGACGTGCGTTGTGGATGCGTGTAAGGTGCTGTTTGATCAAATTTCAGTGCCAAATTAGCATTTGACGTGTGTTGCAACCATTTGATCAAATTTCAAATGTAAACAAACGTGTGAGTAGGCAAGTGCGCAAAATTAAATTAAAACAAGTAAGGAAGCCTAAGTTCGAGTGCAATCGAACATTAGATACTCAGCTGTATGCTTTCATTGTTTGTTTGCGTTTGTTCGATATAGGGTGTATTTTATATGAAACGAGTGCTGCATAAACAGGGCGCAGCCACGCCCATTTTCAAAATTTATATCAATCATCCAAATAAGCATACAAATATTATTGTTAGTGCAAAATTTCATCCCTCTATGACTTTTAGTTACAAAGACTTCACGTTACAAATTCCAAAAGGGTGTTCCAGAAATATCTTTGTTAAAAAGTAGGCGTGGTCATAAACCGATTTCAATACATTTTTGCGTGTCTATTAACACATGTTATAAAAGTGTATAAACCAAGTTTCGTCATAATATCTCAATTATTTGTCGAGTTAAAGGCTAAGAAATCTCATATATCCCTTTGTCTAAAAAGAGGCGGTGCCACGCCCATTTTCCAAACTTTTTTATTTTTTGTTTCCGGTCTATTGTAAAACTCATGTCACAAAATTTCAATGAATTATCTTTATATTTCACATAGATATCGCTTAAAATGGTTTTATTAGGTCACTTTATAATACACATATATAAAAGTGGGCGCGGTCGTCAACCGATTTTGGTAATTTTTCGTCCACACATTTGGCTAAGTAAATATATCACGCGTACCAGATTTCATCGATATATCTTTAACGGTTTCTGAGTTATGGCTTATTAAACTTTCAATATTCGCTCCTTAATAAGTGGGCGTGGCACCGCCCATTTTCCAAAATTTTTGTAGTTTTTGTTTTATGTCCATAGTTGGACTCCTGCCACAAAATCTCAGTGATTGATCTTTATATTTGACAGAGATATCGCTTAAAATGTTTTTATTAGGCCCCCTTATATTTCCTATATATAAAAGTGGGCGTGGCCGTCAACCGATTTTGATAATTTTTCGCCAAAACATTTGACTAAGTAATTATATTACGCGTACCGAATTTCATCGATATATCTTCAACGGTTTCTGAGTTATGACTCATAAAACTTTCAATGTCTGCCCCTTAATAAGTGGGCGTGGCACCGCCCATATTCCAAAATTTTTGTGTTTTTTGTTTTATGTCCATAGTTGGACTCATGCGACAAAATTTCAATGATAGATCTTTATATTTGACAGAGATATCGCTTAAAATGGTTTTATTAGGTCACTTTATAATACACATATATAAAAGTGGGCGTGGCCGTAAACCGATTTTGATAATTTTTCGTCAAAACATTTGTCTATGTAAGCAAATTACGCGTACCAAATTTCATCGATATATCTTCAACGGTTTCTGAGTTATGACATATAAAACTTTCAATGTTTGACCCTTAATAAGTGGGCGTGGCACCGCCCATTTTCCAAAACTTCATCAAATTTCTTCATAAGGGCCCGAGCTCAATACGTGGGTAAAATTTTAAAACTCTAGCTATATTAGTGGCTGAGATACCAAATTTCCGATTTTTTCTATATAGGAAAAGTGGGCGTGGTCATGGTCCGATTTCGCCCATTTTCAATACCAACCGTCCCAGTCTCGATACCAACTTGCGTTCCAAATTTCATCAAAATATCTCAATTTTTGCGCGAGTTAGAGTGTTTACAGACGGACGGACGGACGGACGGACGGACAGACGGACGGACGGACGGACGGACGGACGGACGGACGGACGGACGGACATGGCTCAATCGATTTCTCTTTTCACCCTGATCATTTTGATATATATAAGTCTATATCTATCTCGATTATTTCATTCTGTTACAATCCACCGTTATGTGATTAAAACTATAATACTCTGTGTACTAGTACAGCTGAGTATAAAGACAATTAAGTTTGGATTGGGACAAAAAAGTGATAATTATGGTGTTTTAAAAACTCAAATATTGTTAATTGTACATGCTACGGCCATTTATCGCGCTCCAAATCGCTTATATTTTAACAATTTCATTTGTAAATTAATATAAAGGTAGCATGAAATTTGATGCCGATTTGATGTGTGTATGGCAAACCGTCAAATTACACAGACACGCGATTTGATCAAATGATTTGATCATGTAAGGGCCCTATAAAAGTGTGGTTTTTATTTTTGGAGTTGCCGTACATACAATATGTATGCATACACATTTGTGACGTCCAGTTTGAGGATGGAATTGCGGGGCTGCGGAGGAGACTTGCTGGCTATCGAAACCATCCAGCCATTACATATTCTCGATTACTCAACACAGCAGAACAAGGCCTTGTGACATTTTATTAAAGTTGGCGAATAAATCTTCTTCTACTTCTTACTCTTATTCTTATTCTTATTATTCTTCTTCTTCTTCTTCTTCTTTTTTTTATTCTTCTTCCTCTTCTTCTTCTTGCTATTTTGGGTAGCTTGACTTTCAACGAGGTTGCTATTGTTGGTTACTGCCACTTTGCTGGTACACCTCATCGCTGATCCACCCAACTATCTGTCCGTCCGCGTTAGCATTTTGGCTGTCAAGCTTTCATTAGTATTAAAGAGGTCGAAGTGGTCTCTTCCTCTAATTCCTTAAAATTTAACAACTACCTACACAATTTCTCTATATTTTTCGCTTCTTTAGGTAGCAGCTTTTGCTTCTACTTTCCATACCACATTCTTACCACCACTGATATTTTTGGCTTGTGTCTTTATATGGCTGATATAAATTTTTTCTGTTGGTGCATTGGCAAATTTTGCTATCTAGATATAAAAAGTAAAAATTTATTGTAATTTAAATTAGCCCAGAATTCAAGAATTCCCTCGCCAAAGATTCCGCATAACATTTGTATGTACATACATATGTACCTATGTATGTATGTCCATATATGACTACCACATCTTCTTTGGTTACATACTATGTAGGTATATCCATATATATATATATATATGTACATATATACATACATATATATATCATTTGTGTCTTGCGGTTGCGTTAAATAACCGCATTGTTTGTTTATTTATTTATTATTATTTTTTAATTCTTGCTTTTAGTTTTTTTTTTTGTTCTTCGGTACTTAACTTCTTTTTGTAGCTTATTTAGCTGTGGCCTTTTTTCTCATCTTTTTCTTATGACCTAAATTTTCATTTTCGCTGTGGGAATACCTACCGTAGTGATGAAGAAGATGATGCCGTATTGTGGGCAAAAACGAGCGCCTACATGGAGACGTGACACAAATACAAACGTATAGAAGCAAGTACAAACATGCACACAGTCGAAAATATGCACCCTCACGGAAAAAAAAACTTAATTGCAAAAATAAATATATTAAAAAGTGGTTTATATTCAACTAATTTTAAAGTAGCTTTAAACAAATGCAGCACGGGACAGTTTCTTGTATATGTACATATTTATATGTAAACACATGTTTTCAGATCTAAGTATGCCAAGATTGTTTTTTCCTTTTTTTTGGTTACCGTTTTTCAGCTTCACTTCCCATTAAAACTGAAAACGAAATTCTCAAACGGAGAAAATATTGTTTCATATTTATCATTTGAAAATTAACATAAATTCAATTGTTTCTCAAATATTGTTTATCAACTTGAGAACAATTTGCGAAATTTGAGGAAAATTTGTTTCGCATTTTTACCATTTCTTGAATTTCGACATCAAATGCAGGATTAAGTTATTTATATTAAAACTACAAGTAAAGTAGTTGAAAAGAAACTCAAGATAAAGTTAATTATTTTAAACTACTAGTAAAGTAGTTGAAAACAAATGCAGGATAGGGCAATTGACTGCTTGCTATTACATCGCCGTGTTAAAAAAGTCAGTTCATTGCAAAGGAAAAAGTCACATTTTCAATTAGTTGTTATTGAAAATAAAGTAGTTTATAAAGTGATTTAAAATTAATTAAATTTCCTACAGGGCATGCACATCTTTGGCTCACATACATCATATTTCCGTTTGTATTGGTTGGTTGCTTTGCTGGTTTGTCGGGTGGTCACGCTGTTATGCCTCCACCCTGTAAAAAAGTGTGCGACGAGTCTCTAAAAAGATTTGTCCGGGAGCGCTCTCTTTCGGGTACAATTAGTCTACAATTGTTCCCAATTGTACCCGAACGGGTACATATGTATACTAATTGTAGACGAATTGTACCCGAAAGGGTATCAAACGGGTACAATTAGTCGCACAAATGGATGTGTCGCATTTGCTACCTGTTCGGGTACAAAACGGGTACAATTGTGCGCTTTTGCTACCCGTTCGGGTACAAACTGGGTACAATTAGTCTCTTCATAGGACATGCTCAAACAAAAGAGAACACTTCAACCCATATAAAGAGATACAAATGGGTAGTAATCGCATGCTCCCTTGCGAGTTGTCCCGGATGTATCCCGGAGTGATCGCATTTTTTGCAGGGCACTCGTTAATTTCACACCCCTTCGCGCTCCACTCTCTTTAGCTAAGAAACTTCCTTTCACTCGATGTGCACTGCCACAGCCGCTACATACCTACGATTATTTACTCAACTTTTTAGAATGAAATGGAAAAGTATTAAATTTTTCTTACCTTCTTATTTTTATGTTGTTTTTTTTTTGTTTTATTTGTTGTTGGTTTTGGTTTTGCTTGGTTTAACCGCAGACCTAAATGATCAGCGAATTGAAATGAATTTACCGTTTACGGTGGGTGGAGAGATTTGTTTGTTTGTCTGTTTTTTTTTCTGTTGAATGTAAGTGCGTGTATGTGTGTGGTCGTGTCTTGTTGTTCTTAATGAGCTGATTTCATAATATTTTGTAAATTTTGCGCCAGCGAAGTGAGCAGTTTCAGTGGCATGCAGGAAAAGGCACAAAATCTGGGTCAATGCTTTAATAGATTTTGTCAACAAGCGGTAATAAATGTAAATGTTAATATGGTGAATAATATCATGCGTTGTCATAATGATGTCATAGGCGTACCAAGTTGGTTTTTGAAATATGTATGTATGCGAGTGAAAGAAGCAAGTTTGTTTCTTCAATCTTTCGTGTGTTTTTTGCTCTTGGGTGTGTAGGTAATTGCTGCTAGCACTTGTTTATGGTATAAGAAATTATGTACATATATTTTTTTCAGGGACTTGTAACAAAACTCTTAACGAAACGAAACTTACGTTTCTGGCGTTTCTGTTCCAAGAAACATTAAAGGATAGAAACTAAATTCGAAACAAAATGATTGTAACGGTTTCAATAAGTAACAAAACTGTAACAGAAACGAAATTAATTTTGTTTCTGCTTCTGTTCTTATTAAAAGGAGGTTTCTGTTACGGGTTTTGTTACATGGAACAAAATTAATTTAGTTTCGTTACAGGTTTTGTTGCTGCTGGAACCGTTTCGGAGTTTTGTTACGACTTTTGTTTCAAAGGAGTTTTGTTTATTTTTCTGTTACTTAGCTGTGTGACAGAAACCGAAACCGAAACGCGTTACAAGTCCCTGATTTTTTTATAAAGTTGGTTTTAATTTGCTTTTAAAATATCGAGTTAAAGTTCTGGGCTCAAAGGGGTTTTCTTGTAAAGGAAAATTGCTAGTAAAAGAGATATAGAGATGACGAAGGTAATGTTAGTGATATCCCACTAAACAATTTGCTCCGACAACAGCAACTGCATCAATAACGACAACAACAAAAACAAAAAAAAAAAAACAGAAATAAGAGAAAAACCAAAGCTATAAAAAAAAACAAAAGAAAAAAAAAACAAAACAAAAACTAAAAAAGCCAAAAAAAACCAAAACCGAAACCGAAACAAAAACCAAAACCAAATATAAAAACAAAAACAATAACAACAAAAAAAATTATATATGTTAATATAATAATAAAATATTACACATCACTGCTCATGAGTACTCGTTACTCACGCTTTAAGTGTTTTTTTTAACGTTCCGCCGCATCGGAAAACTTTTCTATTATCGGAAAAGAGTCATTTCGAAATCTTTACGTTTTTTTTATAACGGATCTCAACGGTTTTATAAAGAATGCTTTTGCGAAATCGTTTGGAAATCTTTATGCTAGAGCGATAGACTGGTACCCTTTTTCAGAAAATTTTAAATTAAAAGAAAAAGCATAACGAAATCGTTAAGCTATAGCGAAAGACTTTCGTTTTTTGTACTGAAAAGTCTGACCGCCGACAAATTCGAATGCCTTTGTTTTTTCACATCGTTTCAGAAAATTGTAAGTACGAATCTGCTATCTTTGCAGACTTGTACCTAATTGTCTTAAGCGCTATCAAATAGCAGTGTGCAAAAGAACAAATAAAGAAATGTTTCGCTTCTCGATTTATGTAATGTTTTTTATTAATTATTTCCTGCGGTTGGGCGTTTATTACACCTTTTAAAGCGCAGCAGGAAAGGCATTTGTGTATTCTCCATATTAAATTGCCATACCAGTAAATGTATTTGTGTGTAAGCATGTGTGATGCATAAATTGCCGAAATATTTTTGTTTTTATTTTTTTATTTTTTTTGCTTAGTCCTTTTTCTACAACGGCTTTTATGGCGTTTCTTAAACGTAAGTAGTTGTGCGTATGTATGCCAATACCTCCATTAATTTAGGCTTTTTGGTGCTTGTTTGTTGTTGTTATTGTAATACGTAGATACGCACAAGCGTACGAAAGCTAAGTAAATTGCAAAGCTGTCGTTAAGTGGGTCAATATGGTATCAATACGTTTAAAATAAACACACATACATACATACATACATATGTATGTACAGACGAATGTATGTACACGCTATAACTGTAAATTATTTATATGCAACAATTGCGCCGCTAGCAAACTATCATGGTTGGCCAATTTACTTATACGCCTTTAAATGCTTCTTTCTCTTGTTGTTGCTGTTTTGTTTTCTTTTTGTTTTTTTTTGCTCTCTGTTCTGTTGAATAACCAAACGCATCACAGACCAGGCCATGGCAAATCCTTTCGCATAAACTTTTGGCAGAAGCACTAAAAGCGTACGCACCAGCATACATACATTTGTACATACATATATTTATGCATGTCCGCCTCTTGTTTTGTTTCAACTTCTCTTTCTTTCTTTTTTGTTGTTGTTATATTACTTGGTTGCATCGCTGATAGCGTTTTGACATTGACAGCGCGGCAACATGTTCTGAATATGTCCACTTTTTGGATTGAAGGGTGGTACGACAAGCTGTAAGTAAACTTAAAATATAGAACGCACCTTTAGACATACATACATAGATACATACATACATACAAGCATAGCTATGCACATAATATGTGCACGCACTTTTTTCATTGTAGCCATTCCAGTTGCATGTTTGGAAAGTAAGCAAACGTTCCATCACACACATCGCGATAAGTTTATATACATGTAAGCATATAAATATGTATGTATGTATGTATAAAAATATGAGAGTTGCTGCTGGCTGCAGGGGGTGGCAACTGAAAAAAAATGGCGCATCGTTGTTTCGCCTCCTTTTGGCATTCGGCTTTCTACATACAAAAAAGTTACAACCCGAAAAAAGAATGCCTTTAAGTGCGTAACTGGTTCACGGCAAATGGAGTAAAGTCGAACAACAATAAAAACAACAAAAGGTATGTATATAAGTACTACTTTTATTAATATTTGTCCGCGGCGTTGCTCTTTTAAAACTGACAACCTGTTATATACGTCCCATTACTTGTTAGCTGTTAATGTTTGTATGTAATTTCTTTAGTTTTACTAGAGCGACATGCGTTTTACATCCTTCTTTGCTTTGTGCTGTTGTTGTATGGCAAACTGGCTGAAATTATGAAAAAATTATAAAAAGAATGTACGCCTAAATTTCTATATGAAGCAAAGGTGGCCAAGATGGTTCAAAAATGTAGACGATGAAGTTGACTAACACCACAAGCTCCTGTGAAGAATCTCTCCGAACCGTTCGAGATCAAACGAGGTTTAAGGCACGGTGACTCCCTTTCGTGTGACTTCTTCAGCTTGATGCTTTAAAAGATAATTCGAGCTGCTGAACTTAATCGCACAGGAAGCATCTGGTATCACTAGAGCGTGCAACTGCTGGCGTACGCCGATGATATTGGCATAATTAGCACTATCCTTTTTACTGCGTGTTCTGCCTTCTGCAAGCTGGATAAAGAGGCTAGGAAAATGAGTTTGGCGGTTAACGAGGACAAGAAGAAGTACCTTCAGTCATCGCAGAAAGAAACAGCATGTCTTAACAGCCATTTCACTGTTGACAGCAACAAATTCGAAACTGTTAAGGACTTCGTCTATTTGGGAACCAGCATTAACACCAAAAATAATGTCAGCACGGAAATCCAACGAATAATCACTTTTGCCAATAAGTGCTACTTTGGACAAAGTAGGCAACTGAAAAGTAAAGTTCGCTCTCTCGAACGCTCTACAAAACGCTCATCGTTCCATAATATAATATAATATAATGGCGCTTTTTTATAACTCTGACGAGTTTTATGGCCGAGCTTCTCTCCCAATTCGAGGTGTGCTCCTTTTTGTTTTTCCTACTAATTGGGTGGACCTACAGTTTTATGCCGGCTCCGAACGGCGAATGCATTTTTTGTGAGAAGCTTTTTCATGGCAGAAATACTCTCGGAGGGTATGCCGTCCACTGCCGAGAGGTGACCGCTGCTCTTAAAAAACCCAATAATTGGATATTTACTAATTAGAAAAATTGTTTGGTGTTTGCTCGGACTGGGGTTTGAAGCCGAGACCTCTGGCATAGCAGGCGAGCACTCTACCCACTGGACCACAGCGGCCACTCTTGTAAGTACCCGAAGGAAAAGACTTAGACCCACCAAAATATATAGCGATATGATCAGAATCATGAGCTGAGTCGATTAATCCATGTTCGGCTTGAATGGAAACTAGACTCTCGGTTTGTGAAATACTTCACTGAAATTCGTTAAAAATTTTTTGTGCAATAGAAAATTTACTGGAAGCAACCAGAATACCGTTAAGATATTGTCATCCCATACAACCGATTTTTCTGAAATGTATATTTTGGGTTATAACGCCATTACTTCCATTCATGAATGGTACGAGTGCTGCAGTTTTACTTTTTTCTTAAGTTTTTAGTTCCATTTCCTTATTGCAAATGTTGTTTGACAATTTATAAAGTCAAAATAGTTGTTGCTTGCTGCTTTAGTTTGTCTACGCTGGAGGCATTTGCAATTCAAACACAAATAGAGAGCAAAAGCAACAGAAACAAGTAAGGAAGCCTAAGTTCGGGTGGAATCGAACATTAGATACTCAGCTGTATGCTTTCATTGTTTGTTTGCGTCTGATAGAATCACGATGTATTTTATATAAAGCGAGTGTTGCATAAAGTGGGCGTAACCACGCCTATTTTCAACATTTTTATCAGTCATCCCACTAAGCATATGAATATTATTCTTTGCTCAAAATTTCATTCCTTTATGACTTCTAGTTACAAAGATGTCACGTCACAAATTCCCAAAGAGTGTTCCAGAAATATCTTTGTCAAAAAGTAGGCGTGGTCATAAACCGATTTGAATAAATTTTTGCGTGTCTATTAACACTACTTATAACAGTGTATAAACCAAGTTTCGTCATAATATCTCAATTATTTGTCGAGTTATAGGCTAAGAAATCTCGTATATTCCTGCTTCTAAAAAGAGGCGGTGCCAAGCCCATTTTCCAAAATTTTTGTGGTTTTCGTTTTATGTCCATAGTTGCACTCCTGCCATAAAATTTCAATGATATATCTTTATATTTGACAGAGATATAGCTTAAAATTTTTTTATTAGGTCACTTTATAAGACCCATATATAAAAGTGGGCGTGGCCGTCAACCGATTTTAACTATTTTCCGTTCAAATGTTTGGCTAAGTAAGTAAATCACGCATACCAAATTTCATCGATATATCTTCAACGGTTTCTGAGTTATGACATATAAAATTTTCCATGTTTGACCCTTAATAAGTGGGCGTGGCACCGCCCATTTTCCAAAATTTCATCAAAATTCTTCATAGGGGCCTGAGCTCAACACGTGGGTAAAATTTCATCGCTCCAGCTATATTAGTGACTGAGATACCAAATTTCCGATTTTTTCTATATAGGAAAAGTGGGCGTGGTCATGGTCCGATTTCGCCTATTTTCAATACCAACCGTCCCAGTCTCGATACCAACTTGCATTTCAAATTTCATCAAAATATCTCAATTTTTGCGCGAGTTAGAGTGTTTACAGACGGACGGACAGACGGACAGACGGACGGACGGACAGACAGAAGTCTATATCTATCTCGATTATTTCATTCTGTTACAATCCACCGTTATGTGATTAAAACTATAATACTCTGTGTACTAGTACAGCTGAGTATAAAAATGATAATGATAATAGTAAAAGTAGTAGTCATACATTTAATAGTAAAATAGCAAAATAACAAATACTTAGTAAGTAAATATTAATGAAACTAGAAATGGCAATAGCAACATTGTCAGATGCGGACGCAATCAACTGCGTAAAGCTAAACATACATACATACATACATACATACGGACACACACACACACACCTATATTTGGCAGTTGTATTGGTTTTGTCAATTATGGTGTCCTCCTTAGCGCAAACCAACAACGTCACCAACAACATTAACAAACAACGAGCAACGTGAAATAAGCAAAGAAACAGCAGAAAATGTAAAAGAACAGCAAAATTGTGCAAATAAAAGCTACAGCAACAACAACAACTACAATTGGCACGGCCAAGACGACGGCGACGGCATGAAAGCACCAAAAACAACAGCAAAACAAAAACAACAACCAACCGAGTCAAGCAAACAACTAAGCAAATGCTGCTTCCCAACGCCACCACCAGCTCATTTCTACATTTCTGCCATTTCACCAAAGCAAGTTTGTCGCTTAAGTCTTTTGTATCGTTTATTTAACATTAAAATTTACAAAGTTGGTGGGTTTTGGGTGCTTAAATGGCAATTCTCTGCTGCTTATTCTTCTTCTTCTTCTGCTTTAAACATGATTGCCTTTGAATGTCTGTCGCTTGCATGTTTACTTGTCAACCTGACGCCTTCCTATACAAATGCATGTGCGTGTGTATGTAAGTCGGTCAGCTTGGTCTTGTTCCTTTTCAGTCTAGTCTTGTCCAGTCGAGTCGCTGCTTAATCCGCCGTCTCATCCGTCTAGAAATGCTCATGGATTTGCCTATTATGTTTATACAATTTGCAGTGTTTTTTTTCTACGAATTCGCACTTAGTCCGTGCGTCCGTTCGTTCGTTCGTCGTTCGTTAGGCTGCTGATTTTGTTAGTCGCTCGCTTTGTGTGGTTGTTTGGTTTGCTAATGTGTGTGAATGTGAATGTATGTATATTTGTTGTTGTTGCTTTTGTTAGCCATAAGTAGGTTACTTGCGATTTCATGACCGACTTCTTCTTCGCCGTAACTTCTTTTTCTGCCACTCGCTTTTTATCCACTTCTTACTTCGTTTGGCTTTTTTGTGCTTTTTTCTTTCTTTTGTTTGTATGCCAAAAGACTTTTTACTGTTATTACCCACTTAATTTTTTCGGCACTCTTCCGCTTGCTCTTTCTCCTTCTTCTTCTACTTCGGCTCTTTCTTCATTAACTCTTTTGGATTTGGAGTAGTACTGTATTTGTATCGAAATGTATCGTGACAGTACCGTATTTGTACCAAAAGTGTACCGAATTCTAAATTAATACAACCGTCATTGAAAACAGTTGTTTCGATATTGTACCGTAGTTATACCGAATTGTACCGAATTCTACCAAAATATCGCCGTAGTTGAAAAAAAAATTGTTCAAAAATTGTACTAACTTGTCTAACTAAATATGTATATATCACTTGCAATTTAAAATATTTTTACCGTAAATGTACCGAATTTCTACCGCATTAGTATCGTATATTGTCAAGTTTGGTTTTGCTCTGTTTGATTTAAGCAACTGCAACTGAGCTAAAACGAAACGAATTTATTGAAAACTCTGAAGAGGCTTCTTGTTGCATTGTGGCACCCCTTCGGCCAGCCAGACGCCGTTGCGCAGGCAACACAAAACATGCATTGCAGCAAATTAGAGATTACCACCTAATCGCTAGGCTTATCCTCGGATTTCACGCCTCCAACTGCTGATTTACACATTTGCCTTCTTAAATCGCTAGTTGCATACAAAATGCTCTTGCACAGTGGGATATATTATGGATTTATGGATGCTAAATATTTGCGCAAATGTTTGTATAATTTCCATAAATGAGCTCGTAAATTTTAATATGTAGATATTTTATTGCACATTACACTTAAGTACTTAGTCGCTCCTTAAAGTGGCATGAGCCCACCCACGCCTACATTCCAAACATAATACAATACTTACGAAAAAAGGTAAGATTATGTGAACGTATGCAATTTAGGCATTCACCTTGACAAATGTGAGTCATGCCTTCATGCTGTCAAATAAAAAATAAATCCCATAAATTGTCAAATCCTTTAACAACTAACTCATTATGCATACAAGCATATGCATATACATACATTTATTTTTTTGTTATATTATTTAAATTTCCGTTTATGACATTATGCAATTGACCTTTCTCGATTGTCATGCTGTGTTTCTCGTCCATTTCTTCGCTGCTGCGCAACCTTGAACATTAACGAACATGAGCGAACATGCGCGCGATTGCACATTTAAGCCTTTTTATTTGTTTTGTTTTAGTTTTTGCTTATACATCATAAATAACGATGTGCAACTTTCTTTTGTTTATTTGTTTATTTTCCTTTTGCTTTTCTGATGTTTTGTTGCTTTGCATATTTACCTTGAAGCCATTTATTTTATTTATAAATGAAAATAAACATGGTAATTTTATTTGTTTGTTGTGTTGCATAGTTTTTTCTCTGCTCCGAAAGGAGTTTTAAATGCTTTTGAGATGCAAGTAAAATGTTTTGCCTGCATTTGCCTTGGCTGGGAAAATTAGCATTTGAAATAATTGTAAGTAAGTAAGTCTTGCATTTATTAGGACTTTTAAAGCATATAGCTAAGTATGTTTCAAAAATGTTCAGGTATATTTTGTAGTCTTTCTTTCGTCTGGTTACCATCTCCGGTTAACGCTTACTCCGGTGCCGTGATTTAATCCCAAGTGGCATAACCCCAATTTTAAAATTTGGGATTATGTCACTCACCATGGTGTGACATAATCCCAATTTTTTACTTGGGATTATGTCACCTATGTGGGAGTGACATAATCCCAAATAAAAGGGAGCCAGAATACCAAATCACTCGAGTAGGTACTAGTGCGAAGCAAAATCGCGATTTTTGCTTCCAAATTTTTATTTTTTATAGACATATGTACATATGTATACACCTATCGATCTATTAAAAAAAAAGCGCCGCAGGCGAAAATTTGGAATCAAAATCGCGCGATTTTTTCTTCCAAATTTTCATCTTTTTATAGACATATGTACATATGTATACACCTATCGATCTATTAGAAAAAAAGCGCCAATGGCGAAAATTTGGAATCAAAATCGCGCGATTTTTTCTTCCAAATTTTCATCTTTTTATAGACATATGTACATATGTATACACCTATCGATCTATTAGAAAAAAAGCGCCACTGGCGAAAATTTGGAATCAAAATCGCGCGATTTTTTCTTCCAAATTTTCATCTTTTTATAGACATATGTATACACCTATCGATCTATTAAAAAAAAAGCGCCATATGCGAAAATTTGGTATCAAAAATCGCGCGATTTTTTCTTCCAAATTTTCATCTTTTTATAGACATATATACAATGTACACAAATATTTATATACCTATCGTTTTATTGAAAAAAGTCTGTATATATGTAAATATATTTAATTTTAATGTAATTTTTTAGTTTTAAAGTAATTTTTTGAGAACATGTGTATTTAAGTACATGCATATTTCATCTTATACATATACTCAATGTATTATTGTATAACAACATTAAGTTTATTGTCAGCTTTAATTTTTTTGCTTAATGTAATCTAAGAAAAAATCTGAAATGTTTTTTTGGGCTTGAAAATGACATTATCCCAATTGGGATTATGTCACTACGCCTAGGGTGACATAAGCCCAAGTAAAAAAGTTGGGATTATGTCACCCTAGGGGGAGTGACATAATCCCAAATAAAAAATTTGGGATTATGCCCCTTGGGCATATCATTATCGACTTAATCAATCTCAAACAATTAGCATGTAGTCGATAACGCAGTTAATATTTTTAGCGTTAACCGGAGATTGTTAAAACGGGTCTAGAAGATCTGGAAAAATAACTGCCAGGCTCCTTCAAAGCACTAAATATTTCTCAATCAATATTTCACAAAAATCCCCGTACGCCCGCTTTTTTCCCCACACGTTTTTGTAAAGCGATCAACATTAAATTACCATCATTAGGCGTAATTATGATATTGGAAACTACGCCTTTTTTCTTTACAAAGAACTCATGCTAAGTTGACCTTATTCATGCTATTACTCCAATAAAAAAAGATAGTAAAACTTGCACAAGCATGTACATATGTAGATACATATGTATATATATGCATGCCTATAAATATAAACAGGCCGAGTCGTTGGCTGAGCCGCCAATGATTAAAGTCTACAAATCAAAGTTCTTAAAATTATCTAGATCACATTTTGGTTAGCTGAAAAAATTATAGCCTGTTTTTGGACAAAATGTAAAGAAAAGACACAAGAAAGAAAGCTAAGTCTCTGTATGTCACACAGATACAAATGTGTCTACATATGTATATATAATGTATAATAAATAACTAATAATAGTGTAAAGTAAAATTAAAAAAGTATACTTGCACTATAAAAGTGAAAGAGGAAATTAGAAAGGAAACAAAAAAAAAAACACGTTAATAATAAGCAAGAGAAAAGTATAAAACTTAAAAGACCAACAACAACAAAAAGTAAGCTAAATTGTATCTTGTCAAAGTGTAATTAAGCGCTCTGACAGTTAGTGTGCTTTAGTGTATGATTTTATTGCCGTCATCATCGTCGTCGTCGCCGTAATCTGTGACACTTACACTCGACAAACGGAAAAAGTAAAACATGAAAGTGAGTAAATCAGAAAAGAGAAAAAAAAAATGTGTGCTTGAGTTGCTTTTTTATTATTGTTAAACTTGTGTACAATTGGTATGTTTGTTTTTTGTTTTTTTTTTTTTTCATTATAGAAAAACACTTATACTATTATATACATAAGCACATATTGCAAATCATCGATGCCTTTGCAAAACCGCCCATCGAAAAATTGCAAAACCGCTAATTTACCAAACAAGCCAAATTTTGCAGAACTAAAAGATGTGCAGCCCTATCGATACATACTATAAATTTGATATTTGAGAAGCTCGGCAAGTTCTATATTTCCTTCTAATGTCCTCTTCATCCCTGAAGTCGTAGAGTTGTTCGTCAGGAATTCAATTTAAATTTTTGGCACAAATGTCGATTAGGCGATTATGAAAGTCTCACTTAGCCGGTTATGAAGTTTAAACGGCGATATGTATGTTTGTAGTTAAATAGCACAATCGCACAAAATGCAGACAAACACCAACCAAACAAGTCGCGCATCACACCTCTTCGTACGAATTCATTTTAGCACATGCTACATTGATCCACGTTCAATGCATTTTCTTGGCACCTCTTGCCCAACCTTGAATCCTCTAGCCGCGGCTAAAATGGTTGCACACAAACTGGGCTGTTTTAGAAAAAAAAAATATTTATAAAGCAATTAATTTCTTCGCCTGCCTGACATAGATTCAATAACTTGGTAGAATAAAGTATTTGTTGGTTTTTGTTGTGGAAGAATATAAAATTGGTTCACAGCGAAAAAGCGTAGAAAACATTTATTTATTATATACATACATATGTATACATATTAATAATATAAATCTGTATAAGAAAATGTGTAGACATCTACATATACATATAAGCCAGCAGTTTTCTTGTGCACAAATTGTCCAATTTTAGCTTCAGTATACATATGTATAAACTGTCTGAGGCCAACAACCCAGCCCCAGACACACAGAAATAATTCGTCAGTCACGTAAACCACGAAAACTATTTACACAATTGACAGCAAACAATGATGGCACATTTTGGCGTTTATTAAATGCATGTATGTAAGTATTTACTAATTACAGTTAATACCTAAAACACCTCAATTACAGTTGATATTTGTACAACAATTAACGAAAAGCGCTAAAACAAATAATCTAGGCGCACATTTACCATTTCACTGGATGCTAAACAAACACGCAGTAAACGAATTTCGTAATATAAAAGCACAAGAAGCAACGCTTGGCGTTTCAATTCAATTCCCCTTTAGTTCGGTGCTTTAAGTGTGTCACAAATGAATTGGAAATTAATAATTGTTGCACTTACATGCGCTTGCTGGTTTTCAGCTCGGCCGGCGGCGGCAGACAATTATGCCAAGTTTTTTAATGAAGAAGATAACATCGCCGATTTTACAATCGCCTACAAACATCTAATAACGCGTTTGCAAATCGAAGAACGATTTTTTAGTTTCTACTTTTTGCGCAACAGCCTCGAAGATTGTGTGGATGAGCTGCTGCCAACGTACTTTGCTATGCCAACACTGCAGTTGAGCAAATATGAGCCGGTGTTTGTGCAAGCCAGCGGCAATAGCATGCTATTGGCCATTGTGTGCTTGAAGAAATTGAGGAGCAAGAGTACCTTGCAAAAGCTCGCCGAAGATTTGACACTCATACGCCATCGACGCATCCTCTTCATACACAACCGCAAGGCGGCGTGGAGCACACAAATTGAATTGAACATATTTTTTCAAACGCTGATGGAGCTGAAATTCGTAAATGTTGCGTTGATACACCGCGACTTCGCGCAAACCCAAACGTATCATTCATTCAGTCAATTTCCCGATTTTCTGGTGGAGCAGCGCGACATACGCACCGCCGACGTCATTTATCCGTTTCGTTTGGGTAACGTGCACGGCCGAAAGCTAAGGACATTGGCCGATCAAATTGAGCCGAACACAATGGTTTATGCCGATAGGCAGGGCAATGTGCGCATGGCCGGTTTTTTGGGAGAATTCATTTTGGCATTTGCCAAATGTTACAATTTCACGCTTGCCGTGCCCGATCATTACAATTCGAGTAGGACGCTCGTGGTGGAGCCCGCGGAAATACGCGAATCAGCGCTGAACGACAACATCGATGTGGGCATGAGTTTGCTGACGCCGCAAAAGGAGAAGAATCTGCGTCGCTACACTTATCCGCTGGATTGGTTTCAATGGTTCACGATGCTGCCGGTGGAGCCGCCCTTAGAGACCTATCAATTCTTCATACGTTTCTTTCGTCCCAGCATTGTGGCTTTGATTTTCCTAATTGTCTGGTATATGTGCTTTGTCAGCGCGCTGCAGCTGGAGCTCACATTTGGTCGTACGATATCGAAGCGTTCACTGGTGCGGATGTTAATCTACCCCTGGAATATGGACATGCTGCGCCCGCTCTTCAACCAATCGACCAGCATACGTGGGCCACATTTTAGTCGTCGCATACTTTACATACTCTGTTTTACGCTTGGCGGCATTTTGAATAATCTATTCTCAACGAATTTGGCCAAATGGCTGACGGTGCCGCCGCACAAGCAAGCCATAGAAACCTTCGAGCAGGCGGACGCCAACAATCTGCAAATACAAGTCGCCGAGACGGATGCCAGTGATATCGTTTTCTTTAGAGGCACGAGATTTTGGCACAATTATGAGCATGTTTTCAAAGTGACCAAGACACTGGGTGAATATCAGGAGAATCTACGTAGCATGGATGTGCGTTATGCTTACGTGGTCACCTCGATAACGTGGCCCATAATCGAGCGTAGGCAAAAATATTTCGCTCAACCCATATTTCGTCTATCGCAGGAGCTGTACTACACGAAGGGCGCGCTGCTCAGCCTGCCCATGAATGAGAATTGCATTTACAGGGATTTGTTGAATCTTTTTGGTTTGCGTTCACGTGAAGGCGGTTTGCTGCGTCATTGGTACGATGAGACCTTCTTCATCATGTTGAAGCTGAAGAAATTCACTTTGGCCGATTTGAGTGAGCGGCAGCGGCATCAGCTGCTCACTTTGAAGGAGTACAAATGGATTTGGACGGCATATTGCATTGGTTTGGGTGTGAGCATGTTGACATTTCTCTGCGAAAGATTTGGCGGCGGTTTAAAAATGATATTAAAAGAGATGTTGGAGTAATTATTTTGCTTAATTGTAGTTTGTGGTTTGCAGAAAACAAACAGAAAATGATGCCGCATTTGCACCGTCAACTCTTTTAAGATGTTTGAATTTGAAACTGAAGGGAGTCTGTGGTGACAGATGTCGCTTTCGGGAAGGCGCTCATATTTAGCGGGTGTCTATGGTGCGTTCATTGGCTGACAGTTGACTTTGGTCGCGCTTTCCAGAAGGTGCTAATCTAATAAATATCTATAGGGAATCTAAGCCGCGGTGATAATAATTTTTTTTTTTTTTTTGCGTTTTACTCCAAGTAAAATTTAGTTGCAATTTACATAATAAATTGCGCAGAAACCAAGTAACAAAGAATGTTAAAAAGCCGCGCTCAATCTATGTGACGCCTACATTTTGAACTACATTTCGCAGCTGCGCCGTTTGTGCATGAGATTCTATGTTATTTGTTGGCATTAAACTTTTCTCCAAGTATGTACTTTTGCACAAGGAAAGTAGATATGCAATCAACTGTTTGCTATCAATTTTTTATATGTACATATGTATGTCTATAATAAGATTCGTTCCATGTGACATGCAATACACGCCCAGGTGGTTAAGCTAAGCCGAGTTCAGTTGAGTTGAGTTTGGTTGAATTGAGTTAAGTTGAGCTGAGTGGGTGACACAAAATAATTGTGCTGATTCTGTAATCAACTTGATTTATGCACCACTTGCGCCGCATAACAAGCAAGATTTGGCAAGACAATAATGACCTGGTTATGCTACCAATCAAGCTGGTCGAGCACCGTGTAATTGTTGTTGTGCACTCCGACGGTGAGAGAATTTTCGGACTCTCACATCCAGCAAACTTGCTGTGTGAAACAGGCAGCCAGCAAACGAGGTTTCAGAGGTAATAATGTGTTATGTTGTGTATGTGCTCAGTAATTATCATGTGTTATGTTGTGTATGTGCGCTCCAATCATCAATGTAAGCGTAACCACCTCTCACCAATCACGAAATGTTTCCGATTTTGATTGGCAATCAAGATTGTAACCATAACCATAGCATAATGACAAGGAAAGGTGATAAAATTCACAAATTTCGTACAGCTTCAAAAATGTTTATATACAGAAAATGAGCTTGATAACAAAGTTGCTTGCCATTATTTCGGTTGGTTAGACTGATGAGTCCCAACGACTCCAATTAGCGCCGCAGCGCCGTTTTAATACGACGACTTGTGACTAAAAACCCAGAAGAATAGATTAAAGAAGAAGGGCAGGTAAGTACTGCGCCATCCTGTTGAGTTTACGTATCAAAGAAGTCCCTCAGGCCTGACGTCCTTCAGAGAGGTTTTGGAACATATACTTGCCAAGATTTCTCATTCTGCCTTGATAGCGCGATGGAAACTCACATAGCAGGTGATCCACCATCTGCTCCGCTCCAGTAAGGTTACAGCTGCAGCATACAATGTTACGGTCCAATCCCAGTCGGGCCGCGTTGACACCAATAGCCCAATGTCCTGCAAACATTGCAGTTAAGCGGAAAATGTCCCTCTTGTCCATCCTTAGAATGGCTGAAGATCGTGTCACGTTGTATGAGGGCCACAGACTTATACAGACCCTGCAGTTCTCCAGCCGTCTTCAGCTTGTCTTAGCATCCTCAAACCAGTGCCGACAGATTTGGCCCTTTATGATACACAGGAGCGCGTGGCCGCTGTGGTGCAGTGGGTAGAGTGCTCGCCTGCTATGCCAGAGGTCTCGGGTTCAAACCACAGTCCGAGCAAAACACCAAAACAATTTTTCTAATTAGTAAAAATCCAATTATTCGGTTTTTTAAGAGCAGCGGTCGCCTCTCGGCAGTGGGCGGCATACCCTCCGAGAGTATTTCTGCCATGAAAAAGCTTCTCACAAAAAATGCATTCGCCGTTCGGAGCCGGCATAAAACTGTAGGTCCACACAATTAGTAGGAAAAAAACAAAAAGGAGCAATCCTCGAATTGGGAGAGAAGCTCGGCCATAAAACTCGTCAGTGTTATAAAAAAGCGCCATTGTGTTTTTATTATTAGTCTCCTTTTCGTTAATTCGCTTTTAGCAAATGGGACACGATGGAAAATGTATAAATATAAGGAAAATTATAAAATTTTTAACTTTAGTCAAGAGCGGAAGACAGCGGGGAAGATCGCTCGGTGTATTTGTTAGTCAACATACTGCTAAATTCTTTGATGAATGCTTGTTGACTTACACACTCTTGGTACACACATATACATACATACTTATGTACATATGAGTGTATGTTTGTGCATATCCATTTTTCTTGATTTTTCATGCGAAAAAATATTTGTTAATTTGCAAATAAGCCGACAAGATCGAAAGAAAGCAGCAGGATGTTTTACAAATTTTCAACAATGACAACAACACAAAATAAACGCTAGTACACAGTAGTGCCTACATACAAACAAACATAGGTAAATGCAAGTTGACATTCCACAGCGAATGCGAAGCGTTGTAAATCAATGGGATATTGTCGATATCAATTGTTGTTGCTGCCGTTGCCGCTACTGTCAATTCGGTGTGGAAGGTAACCTGTTGGTGCATGTTTTTTTTTTTTTGTTTTTTTTTTGTTCTTGGCATGACACAGCGGGAGCTGTCGATGGCTATCGGCGGCTATATCGACGTTCGATTGTCGAATTTGCCTGGCACATATTTCTGCTTTTTTGTTTTTTTTGTTATGAACGCTGAACGTGGAAAGGTCTTGACGTTGATTTTGGGAAACAAACTACAAAAAATTTGGAAAAAGGAAATCCATTTCATTTATGTGTATGTATTAGGGTTGCCAGATGTACCCCTTTGGGGGGATTCTACCCCTTTTTGACTTGGCGTTCCCCTATCTACGGAAGGCTCCGTAGATACCCCTTTTTCACTATACTCCTAATATCCTAATAAATTTAATTTTTTGCTAAGTGAACATGATGAGATTGGCAAAAATATTTTGAAAAGCTTGAAAACCAGTTTCAAATATGACTAAATAAGTAAACATAAATATTATATACATACATACATATATATATTTATGTAACTAAATGAATGTGTATATTAATTTTTTGCTTCAATTTGAAAATAAGGTAAATTAAACGAATTTTCATCAAAATTCTAATGTTTTTACTAGATATCTTTTTGTAAAACATCCGCTCAAAAGTCTGTATGGATGAAATTTCAAAATTGCCAAAAATTCGAAATTTTTTTAGTGAATCTTAAGTCACTGAGCCACGAAGCGGAATACTCAGACAATTCAAAAATTTTCAGTAGAACTTTAAAATTTTAATAAAAATTTGTTTAATGTTTGCCCAATATTTGCACAAAGTTTTAATTGATATTGTTTATATCATACATATATATATGTATGTATCTCGCCCTAAATCATAAAGTGATACAGCTCGAAATCCAAAAATTTTAAATGGTGCTGAAGTGCTTTTTCTCTAAAAGAAAGTCTGTGGAGAGAATCCACATACGAGTATAATGTTAGTTTTCCAGGCAAAGCCTATGGTAAAGAATTTGGGAAAAAAATCTATTATGGAGAAAACCCGACTTCAAAAAATTTCCCGTTGCGTCACTTTATGGTTTAGGATGCGATTTATTTACCTATTACATATTAAAGAAAGTAAGACTTGGTGAAAATTCCACAAAAATAAGTAGACCTAGTTGACTCGATGTGCTACATATACATACACAAAGATATATTTATGTTCAACCTAATTTATAATATTAAGGATATGTACATACCTTCATAAATATGCGTGTGCAATGCATATCGTCACACCATACGAAACTAGCATTTTCAAAATTTCTTACGAAAACTGGGTAATTTAAAAATTCTGCAGGAAAAGTAGCACTTTAAATTTTTGTCTGCCGAAAAGTTGCAATAATTATATATGCAATTCGTCAGCCAAAAGTCGAAAATGCTAATTTTCCAAAAATTTAAAGTGCTAGTTTTCGTCAGCCAAAAGTCGAGTGCTACTTTTTCAAACACACATTTAAAGTGCTAGTTTTCGTCAGACACAAAAAATCGGGTTGTATTTTTCGTATGGTACGACGATTAAACATACATAAGAATATATTTTTTGTTCAAACGGTATGGAATTTTACTTTTGATCTCTTTGTTTTTATGTCAAATAAGTGAATAAGCCAATTTTTTGTTTAATACATTTTGTTTTATTTGCCCCCCCACCCCAAAAATACCCCATTTTTTCTAAGTTGTACCCCGAAATCCCCCTTTTTGGTCTCGTCGAGTCCCCTTTCGTCATTTTTCATCTGGCAACCCTAGTATGTATATGTACATGTATGTATGTTTGTGTGTATGTTTGTTTGTGTGTCGAATGGCTACTGAAAACAAATTACTTTTAAACATTTCCCAACAAATATTTAGCAAAGATGTCAATGCAAACACACAAAGGCCATACAAGCGCAAGCATGCATGCCCTGCAGGGAACTCAATAACTAGTGAGCAAAATTTCTAGTTCCGAACTAGCGAAAAGGTGTCAAAAGGGAACTAGATCAATTGTAGTTAGACCCTCACCAGTTTAGGAGGAGTGAATTGAGTGACCATTATAAGACACACTTTGATTTGTATGCAATTTCGAAGTGACAAAAATTCTATGAAAATTTTTCGTTCGTTCAATTTCCATCGGCTTTGTATATTTCTGCAATTCTCAGATGTTTAGTGAAGCGTTTCATATAAAGAGTTTTCTATTTGCATCTTAACTTGTATGAAATGAAATGTTCCCCTAATTATGCTTTTCCGATCCCTCAGGCTTATTTTTAATTTTTTTTATTTTATTACTTTTTAAATATTACTGTAAATTTTATTAAATAAATAAATAAAAAAATGTTAGTCAAAAAAAAAGTTAAAAAAAAAAATTATCATCCACCTTGACACCGACAGGATTCGAACCCGCGACCCTCAGATTGAAAGGCACATGCGTTAGCCAGTCGGCCATCGCGCCACTTGCATGAATTGTGTCAAAGTCTGCACTTAAGCGGCAGATGTAAAACTGTAGAATTTGTAGGTACTTGTAGCTAGTTCAGAACTATCGAAAATGTGCCAATAAACGAACTAGTGTAAACTGTTGAATTTAGTACTAGTTCGGAACTATCGAAAATGTAGTGAAGAGGGTGACAATTGACACCGCCTAGGACATCGCCGTGTTAAATTCGCCAGTTGATAACATGTAAAAGAGATTTAGCTCGCACTAGTAGTGTCGAAAAATGCACTAGAAGCGACCTAGTTCGGAACTAGAGATTTTCCCTACAGGGTGTAGTTGTGCTTTTGTGTGGTCGCTTTAAAAGTGTGCATGCTTGTGTGTGTTTGCTTGAATGCTTCTTGCAAATCTGTTTAATTCTTTGTTTAAGGCATTTAGTTATGCTCTGGCGGAAAATTGCAAAATTGCACTCTGGCAGCATATGTATGTACATACTTACTTACTCATTTGTGTGCATAGTATGTAGTTGTTGCTGTAAACCGCAAGGTCGTGCATTTATTGGCTCAACATATTGTCACCAAAACGAACAAAATAAAAAAAGGAACACATTCGAGGCGTAACAAATCGGTTTGCGAGTGCTGCGACATCTGCAATAAAACTGTTGGGCATGGAGTGCAGGTAGCTTTTTTGATGGGATGAGAAGCGAATGAAATTTGAATTGCAAACAACAAAAATAACGATAGCAGTGCATGTTTGTACATGTGAATAAAATCTAAATTCGTTTTTCTTTTTTTAACCTGAGGCATAGAAAAGTGATTGTGGAACACATAAACATTGTTGACGTAGTAAAGTTAGATATCTACTAGCGAAAAATATTAGCTCGTAAAGTTTTTGAGATAAAATTGAAAAGAAAAATGTTGCAAATGCAAATTTAGCATTCTAGGCCTAAGTAAGCATTTATGCCAGCAGCTATAAGAACTTTAAAGAGGCCAAGTACATATTAAATAGATGCATATGTATGTATACATGACTATACATATGTATGTATGTGTATACAAGTCACAACAACAATGTGCTCAATATCAAATTTTCATTGCCCAACACACACACATTCATAAGTAACCGGTAGATGCGCCGTGGTGAATAAATTGCCGGCAAAAGCAAAAAAAACAAAAACAATTGAATGCTGCAACACAACCGGAAGTAGGTCAGAGACAGGCACACACACACACACATCGGCACAGAAAAAGAGCAAAATATGTGCCAGCATGTCAACATACAAACATACTAAAATACATACGAACACATTTTATTTATGTGTCATGTTGTGCAGTCGCAAATCGCGTTGCAATGCAATAAACCGGATCTTTAAAGCGCGTCAGCCAAATGCAACGAGACCAACAGTTAAACAGACGAATGCACACCTACTAAAGTACTTACGTATGTACATATGTATGTTCCTTCGCCCCAAAAACTCGGTACTAAGTAAATTTTCTGTTAATAAATAGCAACAAATATGGGTAGGCTTTCCATTAGGGAAGCACGCTACGAGAATAATCAGTTTTTCAGGGGTGTAGAGGGGCTCTCACAAACCCCAAACCGAAATCAAAACTCGCCGGAGGCTTATAGTTTACGAGATATTTGTTATTGAAGTTGGATGGGTCAATAGATATTACCCCGGAAAGAGAATTTTGCCGGCTGAGTGTTATTTTTTGAAAGCGCGGCCGTTTTCGGCTAATATGTGCCATCTGCAGTGTCTTTTTGTCCAAAGGAAACTTGATCAGCGATGCCTGATGACATCAACACAGAAAAACAAGCCGTATTATCCCTGCAGAAAACGGAACTAGCCCATACATGCATGTACAAACCAGCCGCTTGTGGCAATCAACTAGCCCAAAACCTGCCACATTCCATATAAAAATATTGGTCCAATTAACATTGCAATGTCCTAGCACAGGACCACATGGTCCATCGCTCGACCGCATCAAACTAGTTTAAAAACTAACTTGCCGTAGCTACTTTGCAAACCACCTACAAGTGTTACTTTTTAAACTAGCTACGGCAAGTTACTTTTTAAACTACTCTAAGGAGCTCTCAAAGCCAATTTTTTTTTTTTAAGGAAAAATTGGTGTGAAAAATTATTATTTTTTGGTAGAAGTTATAGATCCATTTCGGAGACCACCACGTCTCTTCATCAGACTTCTGTTTAACATTTTTATTCTTTGGCGTCCGCCGAGATCGAACGTCGGATTTTCCGGTTGGTAATCTAATGGCATCACCACTAGGCTACCGCCGCCTTGCATTTTGCTTGTATTAATTTTTCTTTTGATTTTTCCTTTTCACAACCTACCATCCAGCAACACTTACCTTGCCGACGTTCTCGGCATTTGTCACCTGTATGTTAGAGTGGTTGAGTGTTTGTTTGGTTTGTACAAATTCTATGTTTAGCACAAGCAATGCTTTTTGCTAATTAGTAGAGCTTGTATGTATATCGGCTGGCTCATCCTATTAAATTTTACTTTTGGTTTTTGGTCGATTTTATTTTCATAACTACTTCATTCTTGAGCTCTCAAGACCAATTAATTTTTTTTTTAATATTTAGATTAATGCTTCTTGGAAACACTGTTAATAAACATCGTGCAGCGGTTATGATCGTTAAAACCGATCTTCAAACACGAATCTAGATACATACATATATATGAACTGGCCCAATGGTTGGCTACATGCGGCAAGTTCGTAGCTAGTTGACTGTGGCGCAAATGTACCAACTGGCCCAATAATTGGCTACATGTGACAAGTTCGTAGCTAGTTGACTGTGGCACAAATGTACCAAGTGGTCCAACAATTTTTGCAGGGATAAGCCTTTATACATACAACTTATGTGCCTTAGAGATACGAGGCATTATTTCATAAGCCTTATCATCGTTCGAAAGAAGCCTTAAATAAGGCACAGATAACTGTATATGTGTGCTTTTGTATGTATGTCTATTTCTTTTTATACTCAGCTGTACTAGTACACAGAGTATTATAGTTTTAATCACATAACGGTGGATTGTAACAGAATGAAATAATCGAGATAGATATAGACTTATATATATCAAAATGATCAGGGTGAAAAGAGAAATCGATTGAGCCATGTCCGTCCGTCCGTCCGTCTGTCCGTCCGTCCGTCTGTCCGTCCGTCTGTAAACACTCTAACTCGTGCAAAAATTGAGATATTTCGATGAAATTTGAAATGCAAGTTGCTATCGAGACTGGGACGGTTGGTATTGAAAATGGGCGAAATCGGACCATGACCACGCCCACTTTTCCTATATAGAAAAAATTGGAAATTTGGTATCTCAGTCACTAATATAGCTAGAGCGATGAAATTTTACCCACGTGTTGAGCTCAGGCCCCTAGGAAGAAATTTTATGAAATTTTGGAAAATGGGCGGTGCCACGCCCACTTATTAAGGGTCAAACCTTGAAAGTTTTATATGTCATAACTCAGAAACCATTGAAGATATATCGATCAAATTTGGTACGCGTGATATACTTACTTAGGCAAACGTTCGTACGGAAAATAGTTAAAATCCGTTGACGGCCACGCCCACTTTTATATATGTATATTATAAAGTGACCTAATAAAAACATTTTAGGCCATATCTCTGTCAAATATAAAGATATATCATTGAAATTTTGTCGCATGGGTACAACTATGGACATAAAACAAAAAACACAAAAATTTTGGAAAATGGGCGGTGCCACGCCCACTTATTAAGGGGCAAACATTGCAAGTTTTATGAGTTTTAACTTAGAAACCGTTAAAGATATATCGATGAAATTCGGTACGCGTGATATACTTACTTAGGCAAATGTTTCGACAAAAAATTTCCTAAATCGGTTGACGACCACGCCCACTTTTATATATGTGTATTATAAAGTGGCCTAATAAAAACATTTTAAGCGATATCTTTGTGAAATGTAAAGATAATTTATTGAAATTTTGTGGTATGATTTCTACAATAGACCGGAAACAAAAAATAGAAAAATTTTGGAAAATGGGCGTGGCACCGCCTCCTTTTGGACAAAGGGATATACGAGATTTCTTAGCCTTTAACTCGACAAATAATTGAGATATTATGACGAAACTTGGTTTATACACTTTTATAACTTGTGTTAATAGACACGCAAAAATTTATTGAAATCGGTTTATGACCACGCCTACTTTTTAACAAAGATATTTCTGGAACACGCTTTGGAAATTTGTAACGTGACATCTTTGTAACTGGAAGTCATAAAGGAATGAAATTTTGCATAAAGAATAATATTCATATGCTTAGTTGGATGACTGATAAAAATGTTGAAAATAGGCATGGCTACGCCCACTTTATGCAGCACCCGCTTTATATAAAATCCATCAAACGCAAACAAACAATGAAAACATACAGCTGAGTATCTAATGTTCGATTCCACTCGAACTTAGGCTTCCTTACTTGTTTTATTTTCCATTTGACATATTTGATGCTTTTTGCGCTGCAGAAGGGCATGATTGTTGTTGTAAAATGCAAATTTTATATTTTTTAACGCGCATTCAGCAACAATTGTTGCATGCAACTTTGTATAATAGCAACCAAAACAGCAACAACAACAACAACATCTATTTATTTCTAATGCCTGAGGATGACTGTTATTGTTTTTGGTGTTTATGTTTTTTTTTTTTTTGTTTTTTTTTTGGCTTTTTTTTTTGGAATGCCTTACGTTGGCGCTGATTTTTGCTGTGTCTATAAATAAAAATTAAAGTAATGATGGCAATTTGCTTTTCAAGTAGAAAAACAACAACAACAAAAACAACAAACAATTTGACTACAAATGCGTTGGCTAAAATGGCTTTGCAGTTGCATTGAGATGGTGTAAGTTGCAAAAAACAAAAACTAAAACCAAAAGCAGCACAAAGTAATAATGAAAAGCCAATGGATGATGACAATGACATGGGCGAGCGTTGCCAATGCTGCGTTGAACTGAAACTGAACCCTTCGTGGCGCATGTGCAGAGGTGCAAAGAAATTATGGGCGGTTGTATTTCTATATGTAAGTAAGTATGTGCATTTGTGTGGGTGAAAATTGTACTCATATTATTTAATGTTCTTGTTAGAGTTGTTGCCTTTTTGTTTGTTTGTTGTTGTTGCTTTTTATATACAAACAAACAAGTACATATCTACTATGAGGGTATGTACATATGTATATTCAAAAAAACACTTTATGGCTTCCAGTGCAAATAATCGTAAAATACTCGTAAGAGCCTATACACACTTGCGACTCAATCGATTTGGTCGAATTGGACTGTTGTATTCACACTACTCCAACTATTTAGTCGAATCGGTGGCAGCTATTCACACTTGAGACTAAATAGTCGTGCGATTGACAATGACATAGTGTTGCCAATGTTCACATTTTACTCAGCAAATTTTACATTTATTTCTTATTAAACTAGCAACTAGCTGTCAAGTAAATGAAAAGAGAAAAACGGAAGGAATTACGCTCATAAAGGCGAAACGAACAGAAGTACAAGAAACGGAAAAATAGTAAAAATCAGCCATTAATAATTTTCATGAAATTTCATTTTCATTATTTCTATTTTAAAATGCGATTAATGACATTTGAAGAGAACAACAATATCAAGAAACATATGAAAACGGAAGTAAATATCCTTAGTTAGATAATTCTTGTCTATAACTACACCATTTCCAGATGGATTTTAGAAAGCGTCAACTGGATTTTAGAAAGGGGAAATTGGATTTTAGAAATGTCAATTGGATTTTATAAAGGGGAAATTAGATTTTAGAAATGTCAATTGGATTTTAGAAAGGGGAAATTAGATTTTAAAATAGCCAAATGGATTTTAGAAAGGGAAAATTTGATTTTAGAAATGTCGATTTGATTTTAGAAAAGGGAAATTGGACTTTAGAAACTGTAAATTGGACTTTCGAAAATTTATATAATTATTAATTTATACTTTCATACGCAATAAAGAATTTCTATTCGAAAAATTCTGTGTAAAATTTATTTTAAACGCACATTCTGAAATCCAATTCACGCTTTCAAAAATCCAATTTTGTTTTCTAAAATCATTTTAACGCTTTCTAAAATCCAATTGACATTTCTAAAATCCAATTTCCCCTTTCTAAAATCCAATTGACATTTCTAAAATCCAATTTCCCCTTTCTAAAATCCAGTTAACGCTTTCTAAAATCCATCTGGAAATGGTGTAGTTAATAAGAAACGAACCTTTTGTTTTTAAACATTTTGAAAATATTAATTGAAATATTCAATCTCTACAATTTACCAAAAGTGAAATAAAAGTAGTGCTGTCAGCATGGCAACTCTTTCCACTACGAATATCACTGTTGTTGTTGTAGTCGTTCGACTAAATTGTCTCAAGTGTGAATACGTAGAAGGGCGCCTTGCTGATCAAGCAGTTGTACAACTGTTTCAGTTGGAATGAAATTGGGCTGCAAATCCAACTGTTTCAGTTGTACAACTAATTGAATGTAGTGTGAATGCTTCCATACATTCCCATGCAAATCAACATTCGACTAAATCGATTGAGTCGCAAGTGTGTATAGGCTCTAAACGAACGAAGCGAGTGATGCCACACATGCAGAGAGAGGGGGGTCGGTGGAGCAGCGGCAAGTGACGTCAAAATAACCAACTTCACACACACACACGCGTTAACAACAAAAGTCTGTGTCTATTTATGTGACAGTGAATGCGATGTTGCATGCAACCAACAACAACAACAACACCGCTCAAAAGTGGGTCTCGTTTTTTTTTTCGTTGTCGCAAAGCTTGTTTTCTTTGCTTTGCTTATTAGTTATTGTTGTGTGCATTGGGTGTTGGCTGTTCGCTGTTTGCTGTATAGATGCCATGGATGCTTAATAGCTTATCAGTTAAAAGGGAGCGCGCAAAGGCGGAGGTTTGAGGTTTGACAGTGGAGTCAACGGTTCGAATGGGTGTTGGCGCTGTCAGTCGCTCGTTGCTCGCAGCTGCATACATTTTTTATTTCTTTTTATTTTATTTTTGCAGTGTTTTTTGTTTTCATTCTGGTTTACTGTGACGGTCATGGTGACGCTGTCGCTGTCGCTCATTCGTCATTTGCATTTCAGACTGCAGCGGCGGACGCATTCGTTTGCGTTCGAGTCAGCGTGCAGATCTATTGAGCAGATTGCGTATTGAGTTTGATAAGTAAGTCAATGCAGAATTTTATGTATGGTTAATGAACTACGAGTATGATGAACTTGGTGCAAATGAACTTTGAGCTTTACCCATTTATAACTGTTTTAGCTATTTTGTATTCAATTAAGTTGACAGGTGACAAAAGATATACACTCCTTGCCCTCGTTTGTAACGACGAAAACATCGAACATTGTTTTTTCTTAGGTTTTGCAAATTCTATTCTTTTGCAGCAACCACAAGCCAAGAGATGGTGTTTAAAAATACTTTATTGAATTTGTTGATGTTGGAAACTATGAAAATGCATACTATCTTTGTTCGAAATATGTATTTATTATTTGGTTTGCGTTTTTTTCTATTCTGTGCCTCACAAAATACTTCCATAATTTCTTAAGCCTCTTAATGCCTTGGTGTTGTTGTTGCTTTTTCTGTTACTATTGAACTTGCGCTTGACATTGTCACTTGATATTTCGGTTAAAAATCTGTGTCACAGCGTAATGCCCGCTGTGACAGCAAACCACAACTGAGATATTAAACAGTAGTTGATACAGCAAAAAGCAATAAAACAACAACAACAAATATTGAAGTTATGAAGAAATGGCACAATAATCGATTGCAATGGCAGATTTGACCTGCCGAGGTGGCAGATAATTGAGGAAAGAGTTGCAATAATTCAAAAAAAATCGAGAAGGAAAATTTTGAAAAAGTATTTGTTGTTGTTGAACGCCATTTAAATGCAATTTGGCTGACTTACATTTGCTTAGTAGAATTTTCATACTCGAGTTACCCAGCGGGAATAAGTGTGTAGTGACTTGAAGAATCGTTTAGAAAAGGAAGAAAGAGAAAAAATTTAAAGAAAAAGGACAGACAAACAAGATTTAATTTGTGTTTTTCTTATTTAAAAAGGTTCAAAGCACATTTCTGTGAGTATTAATGAAAAAATATTTGTTTTCTTTTCCTACAGGGCACTTTATATTTTATGTGGATCACTTGAAAAATATCAAATTAATTATTTGCGGTTACGTGCAACATAAAAAACGTATATATAAACATACGTGTATATCACAAATGATAACAAACACACACACACCCCTTGACATAAACATGCAGCACAGAAGTTGCAAGGAAATTTGGCGGTGATTTGGTGGAGACGGAGAGCAGAAGATTTGCATATTGGCACTCGCACTCGTAACTCGCAACATTGCCGCAGTGAAATGTATATATGTGAATATATAAAAATGTGGCATGCCGCCGCATACGTGTTTTGCTGTGCGGTTGCAATTGAGTGCAATAACAACTACAACAGCAAAACCAGATAACACAGCAATGCGACTATGCAGCAAAGGGGAATTGGGAATAAAAACACATGTATGCATTTATGTTTGTATTGTAGCATGTCAGAAATATTTGAGCACATTCAACTCGTAATTTAAAACACAAAAATATGGAATGCACTAAAAGTGCATTCAACCTATTTCATTTATTAAAATTTATAACGTAAACAAACAACAGCCAAATTTTATGCTGACGCCGTATTTCTGATTTGTCGCATTTGCCTTTAAGCTAAGTCGTATGTACGTATGTATGTGCACGGGCACTTGACTACACTTTAAATGCATAAGCCGTACATATGTACATACATATCTACATAGCTAGTAAGAATTAGTGTAAATATGTATTATAGTAAATAAGTAGTACATAAGAAATTTTGTGTATAAAAGGGATTGATTTTGTTCAATAAACAATCAATTTTTGACTCGCTGTCTTAATAGCGAGACCACAAAATACTTGTTTTATTCGCCGAAGAAAGGGCGACAGAATATGGCGATCCTGCCAGTTAAACAGGATCCTGCCAGTTAAACAGGATCCTTGCCAGTTAAACAGGATCCTTGCCAGTTAAACAAGACATCCTTGCCAGCATCCTTGCCAGACAAACAGGATCCTTGCCAGTTAAACAAGACATCCTTGCCAGCATCCTTGCCAGACAAACAGGATCCTTGCCTGTTAAACACACCAGGATCCTTGCCATTGATCCTGCCAGATCCTGTCATTAACCAGTCGTTTACACTACATGGTGATGGACGAAGTAAACGCAATATTTGAGAAATGGGAAAAGTATTTTAGTGAGCGGCAGACAGAGCAACAAGCCCAAGAAGAAGAACAACAAAATAAACCCGAACAACAACAAGAGCAACAAGCCCAAGAAGAAGAACAACAAAATAAACCCGAACAACAACAAGAGCAACAAGCCCAAGAAAAAGAACAACAAATTAAACCCGAACATCAACAAGAACAGCAACAGCAGCCAGAACGACAAGGTCCTAGAGCAATTACAATCGAGGAGTACAGGCGACGGCAACAACGCCCAGCTCGCAGAGAACCTGCACAACCACAAAAACCTTTATACCACAGGAGACGTGGTGGTAAAAAATACCAAGCGCGGCGACGAGTTGCCGAACTCTACCAACAACTAGTATTCGCAGATTCTATTGCAAAACGGAAGCATATAAAAAAACTAATAGCGATTGAAAGGCTTACTAATGGCCTTATTAACTGATCACTAACTAATCTTATGGCAACCTTGCGGCTGCCTATTGAAGGGCAAGAGACCAAAAATCCTTGCCGTGTCAATTCTCGATACTAAAAATTTTGCATTTTTACATATACACATTTTTCTGGCCTAAGCCACAACAATACTAATTTTAATGATTTAATTAAATAAATAAATATATATACATACAAAAATAATTATTGTGATTATAATGCCTAAATCAAGGAATTCAGTAGGCTGACTTCCTAATGAAATAGAGAACAGGGACTTAATAAGGGAATTAGAATCCTTAAGGACTCTTTGGCGTATCATAGGCATGACTAGGGAACCAACATTAGAAGACGTCATTAACCCCACGACAAAAATAGAAGAAACACAACGCATGTTTGAAAAATTCGGTATTTTCAGATTTTAGGAATTTTTTTTTAATATTCAATCAATATGGGTGGAACAACATCAAAAATTGATAAACCCAACGCAAATGTAGTTAACTCCATAGAAATTGATCACAGCGAAGCTTTAGATTCAATCAAGCTTATTCTTCTTGTTATTGCAATTGTATCTTGTATAAATTTATTTCTAAAGATTTATTCGGTACACAACAAAATTTTAAAAAAGCGATATATTAGTCGTGCAAATGGATTAGACAAGGTATAAAAATCAATACCGAATAGATCCTTTTCAATGGATAATTGGGATAATATATATGCATCACTACTAAATGAAAAATCAATTGCAGAAAAATCATACAAGTGCATTAACAAGAATGTTTTTATTAGAAGAGAAACAATTATTAAGCATTTAGGTTTTATAATAGATGCATTAAATAGAATAGGAAACGCCTTGAGGAATATAAATAGTAAGCTTACAGCCGATCATCAAAAGCAGGCATACCAAATATACCTATACGTCAGGGATAAACTTGTTTCATCGCTAGCACGATACGAGATTGAAGAACAAGTACCCACGTCATTCAACAAAGACATAAAAATTGACACAAATTTATTACTACCGGACTATCCAACGGAAGCCGAAAACAAAAATTCTTCAAACGATAAAGAAGAAACTAAAACTCATTCAGAAAGTACCAATAATTCAAACACATCCACAATGCCTCAGACAGCGGTAGATTTTATTAAAACAGCTTCATCTGTCCTACCAGAGTTTGATGGCAACTCAGAAAATCTAAATAGCTTCATAGATGCACTCGACATTCTTGACCAAATCAAGGATACTCATGAAGCACTTGCAGTGTCTATGATAAAAACAAAACTAAAAGGCACAGCAAGAAATTGTATTCAGAATGAGAATACAATACAAGATATAAAATTAAAATTGAAAAGATCAATCAAAGGCGAATCAGTAGAAGTATTAACAGCAAAACTGCTAAACATCCAACAACGCAGTAAAACAGCCAACCAATATACTACTGAAATCGAAAAATTAACAAAATCATTAGAAGGAGCATATATATCTGACGGGTTAACCTCAGATTTAGCAGGAAAATATGCTACACAAGCAGCTGTAAAGGCTATGTGTAAAAATTGTTCTAATGATAAAGTAAAACTAATCATGCAAGCCGGAACGTTCACCTCAATGAACGAGGCAATTTCAAAATTTACAAACAGTTGCACTGAAGTAACAGGCAACCCAAACGCAATATTGAATATAAGACAACAAAATCATTTCCGCGGCAACTTTCGTAGAAATTTTCCAAATAACAATTATAGAAATTATCGATCTAATCAAAGATATAACAATTTTAACAGATCAAACAACAATTACTCACAAAGACAAAATAGGAATTTTGGTAACCAACAGCGACAAAATAATCGCAACAATACCAACAACACTCGCAATGTACGTAATTATACCCAGCAGGAAAACCAACAAACTCCACTCCAAACATAGAAAAAAAAATTTGTGTACTAAATTTACACCTAAACAGCTACATATCCACCAAAACAACTTTAAATAATTCAACTTCAACTCTCCTAATAGATACAGGAGCTGACATATCACTAATAAAAAAGGGTCAAATTCAAAATGATGTTAAAATTAATGAATTACAAAAAACAGATTTAAAAGGCATTGGTCAGGGTATAACAAACACTCTTGGAACAGTTAAAACAGATTTAAAGGGTGACGATCTTTTGATTCGACACAAATTTCACATAGTAGAAGATGACTTCCCAATCCCATGCGACGGAATTTTGGGACTCGATTTCATTAAAAAGTATAATTGCATTTTAGATTACCGAAATAATGAAGATAGACTTATATTACGACCATATGATTATCCAGAAAATATAGCAATTCAAATGACAAATGAACCAACCATTAATTGCATATCAGTACCAGCTAGATCAGAAGTAGTTCGACAAATTCACATAAAAAATAACAATACTGAATTATTCATACCACATCAACAATTAGCAGAAGGAATTTTTATTGCCAATTCAATAGTAAATCCAAATCAAGCATTTGTTAGAATTATTAATACAACAGATAAAAATGCAACTATTCAAAATTACAATATTAACACAGAAAACTTAGACGACTACATAATTATAAATAATAAACAGAAAAATGAAGCAAATAATAAAGAAAAATTAGAAAGATTAAATAAAAATTTCCCATCATTTGCTAAATCTCAACTTAATACTTTATGTTCAGAATTTATTGATATATTTGCATTAGAATCAGAACCTATAACCACTAATAATTTTTACAAACAAAAACTTTATATGAAAGACGACAACCCAGTTTATGTAAAAAACTATAGAATACCAGAAGCTCACAAACAAGAAATTAATAAACAAGTAAATAAGCTAATACAAGACGACTTAATAGAACCATCAATGTCAGAATACAATAGTCCTATTCTACTAGTACCGAAAAAATCACTCCCAGGTAATAACGATAAAAGATGGAGACTAGTTATTGACTATAGACAGGTAAATAAAAAATTAACTGCAGATAAATTTCCATTACCAAGAATCGACGATATTCTAGACCAATTAGGTAGAGCAAAATATTTTTCTTGCTTAGATTTAATGTCCGGTTTTCATCAAATAGAATTAAGCCCAGAATCCCGAGATATAACATCGTTTACAGCAGACAATGGTACCTACCGTTTCAAAAGATTACCTTATGGTCTTAAAGTAGCCCCAAATTCATTTCAAAGAATGATGACTTTAGCATTCGCCGGTCTAAAACCATCACAAGCATTTTTATATATGGACGACTTAGTGGTATTAGGATGCTCCGAAAAGCATATGATTAAAAACTTAATAGATGTATTCACAACTTGCAGAAAATACAATTTAAAATTGCATCCAGATAAATGTCTATTTTTCAACCAAGAAGTTACTTATCATGGACATAAATGCACAAGTAAAGGAATTTTACCTGATCCCACTAAATACAAAATAGTTCAAAATTATCCAACTCCCAAGAATGCCGACGAAGCTAAAAGATTCGTTGCATTCTGCAATTACTATAGAAGATTTATACCAAATTTCGCGGAATACTCTAGAATATTAACAAGACTTTGTAGAAAGAAAGTAGTATTTAATTGGACAGAAGAATGTGAGAAATCATTCAACTATCTAAAAAATGCATTAATTAGCTCAAACATTTTACAATATCCCGATTTCAATAAAGAATTTTACATAACAACAGATGCAAGCGGATACGCCTGCGGAGCAGTACTAAGTCAAGAATACGAAGGAAAACAATTACCAGTTGCTTATGCCTCTAGATCTTTCACAAAAGGCGAAATAAATAAAGCAACGATTGAAAAAGAATTAGCAGCCATTCATTGGGCCATCACTTATTTCAGACCGTACATCTACGGCAGAAAATTCACAATTAAAACAGACCATCGACCCTTAACTTACCTTTTTTCGATGAAACATTCAATGAATATGTACGTTCATACATATCCATTGACAAAGACGATTGGGATGAGTACCTCAAGTACTTTACTTATTGTTATAATACAACACCTTCAACAGTTCATGGTTACTGTCCTTTTGAACTAATATTCGGAAAACCAGCACCGACATACGAATTTTTACAAGAAGATACAATCAGCCCACTGTACAACTATGAGACTTATGACAAAGAAGTTAAATATAGACTTCAAATAGCACAAGAAAGAGCTAATAGATTAATAAGACAAGCAAAAGAAAAACAAAAAATTTACTACGATAGGAAAATTCAGCATAAGGAAATAAATATAGGAGATTTAGTCTTAGTAAAAGATGAAACAGGTCATAAATTAGACAGTAGATATAAGGGACCCTATAGAGTAATAGGTATTGATAAACATAATAACTATAGTTTAATTCCCTATAGAGTAACAAATATTAATAATCACAATAATTATTCACTAAGCTACATGAATAAGAAAATCATAGTACATAAAAATAGACTTAAACCTATAGAATAAGAAATTTTCACTTTTTCCAATAAATGTAAGTATGTAAGCACAAAACAAAAACTGAAATATTAATTTTACCGAAATAAATAAATAAACACAAGCAAGTAAAATAAGCAATCCATTAAATGTAATAGAATGCTCATACATTGACCCTACAAATGTATAAGCATTCTTTTTAGGAAAGGAGGTGTAGCATGTCAGAAATATTTGAGCACATTCAACTCGTAATTTAAAACACAAAAATATGGAATGCACTAAAAGTGCATTCAACCTATTTCATTTATTAAAATTTATAACGTAAACAAACAACAGCCAAATTTTATGCTGACGCCGTATTTCTGATTTGTCGCATTTGCCTTTAAGCTAAGTCGTATGTACGTATGTATGTGCACGGGCACTTGACTACACTTTAAATGCATAAGCCGTACATATGTACATACATATCTACATAGCTAGTAAGAATTAGTGTAAATATGTATTATAGTAAATAAGTAGTACATAAGAAATTTTGTGTATAAAAGGGATTGATTTTGTTCAATAAACAATCAATTTTTGACTCGCTGTCTTAATAGCGAGACCACAAAATACTTGTTTTATTCGCCGAAGAAAGGGCGACAGAATAGTATGTATTCTGTTTGTGTATAACAACAAGCAGCGATGGCTGCAAATGCAACATACATACATATATACGTACTTACATATGTACATATGTCTCTGTAACCGGTTGCTTGACGACGATTTACCACCGAGATAACGAGATTGGCAGCCGCAACTGGCCTTAATGGGGACAAATTTTATTGCAAACAAATACAACAACAACAACAACAACAACAAAAGGTGCGTATGGTTTACGAGACACAGAAAGCAAAAAAACCTACTAAAATTGATGGAACGCAATGATAAATCCGGGAAACGGGGAAAATGCAATAAATCAAAGTATGTTTTCTTTGTTTTTTTTTGAAATAAAAATGCTCCAATTTATGCGAAACGTTTCTTCCAATCGATGTGCTATCGATGCATCATTGATTCTTTCAAATGGCAATAATTGTTTATTAAAATATTAATAATAAAATACGTATATGCGAAAAAATAGCATACGATTATTATTTTCATCGCCACTGTGCGTAAATATATGTATGAAGAAGGAGTGGCATGCCAAGCAGTTGGACCAAAGCCACCAGGTAAGCAGCAAGGAAAGCTGTGAAGAAATGGGAGAAGCAGCAACATACGTGTATATACGTAATGTATAAGAATACAAATTAACAACAACAACGACAACAGCAGCAGCAGCAACATCAATTAAGCAGTTACACAAGAACAATCGACACGGTGGGGCTCAGTAGCAGAGCAGCCCAACATCGTAGCATCTCAGCTGCCCAGCAGTTCGGTTGACCAGCAGCCCAACACACCAGAAGCTCAACAACCGAACGAAGAATGAACCTACAGTTGTTTGATTGTTGTTGTTGTCATGCAGCATAACGGCGCGCCCTTAACACAACAACGCATAATTACGCGTATTCACATGTGTTTACATTCATATATACAAACGCAGATGAAATTCTTGAAGCATAAGAATTGTAAAGTTTTCGTTTACAGAAAAAAGCTTGTTGGTGCGCCGGCGCGGTACAACACGCAGCCGGAGAGCGGCAAATCAAATTGGCCGCGCATAACGGTTTATTGTCGAAAATGCAGCGCGTTTAGAGAAGAAGTAAAATAAGAGAAGATTTGACTTTTTATAGCCCCGTCACAATCAACTGCTGGATGTAGTTGCATTTTGCTGCATGTAGGTGCATCGCCACAATCATCTTGCGTTTCTTTGCGATCAGGGCATCGGAGCGAAAGTTTTTTTTTTTTGTTAGATCCGCTCACAAAAGATTTTTTTGCTGGCTCCGCTCTTAGCTCCCAATTTTTCTTTTTTGCGGTGATCAGGGATACTGTTTGTGGGCATTTCTTACCAAACTGGTATAGGAAGTAAGTCTATACTAAATTTATAAAAACGGTTAGTAGAGAAAATGTGGATGTGACACATATAAAGTGAAATTTTCATGTTGTAATGGAAATTCAAAAATATGGTTGGTCGTATTTCAACCGGTGCGCGATGATTTTTAAAATAAATGCGATCGGTTAAAAGAAAAAACCTTATTAAAATTAAATAAATAACACAAACAAAAATTAATAGGGATGCATGTCTACCAGACTTAGGCATTATTCGAATAAATTTTTATTTAAATAATTATTCGAATAAAAATATATTTAAAAAATTTTTATTTAGATAAATTAGTTACGAATAAATTATTCGGAACTTTATTTGCTATTTAAAATAATGGGTTATATTAATAAAAGCCAAGCATTTGCTTTTGCTTCAGATTTCAGACCTTTTACTCACATTTTGAAATTTGGTTCATACAAATTAATGTCAAATTTCCGAAATATTGAGTAAAAGCATTTGCTATATTTTTGTTAATAAGAACCAAGAAATAAAAATTCTGGGTAGAAAAAAACGGCATTTGAAGAACATATACATAGATACATACATATGTACATGGTTTCGATTTTATCACAAAAATGTATCTAAATAAAAAGTATTTATTATTCGAATAATTATTTTTGCAGTAAGCGAAATTATATATTATTCAAATAAAGATAAAAAAAATTATTCATCTATGTACTTATTATTCGTTATTCGAAAAAATTTTGCTCAACTCTGATACATATCCACAAATATGTATGTAAGTGATTTTAGCTCCAACTCCGCTATTTTCAATGATTTTAGCTCCTTGCTCTTCGCAGCGCTGCGCTCCATTGCCCCGAACAAATGTCAAATGCTTCTTCTTATGCCTTACATGCAGCAAAAGTTGAAAGTTGGGAACTTTTTTATGGTAGATGGCGCTAGTGCTGCTGGATGTGACGATCTCCATGCAAATACATACATTCCACTCAGCTGTCAATGCATTCTGGTCCGTCAAAATTTCATTGTGACGGGGCTATTACTTTTATTTGTTATTTTTTTTTTTTGTTTTTGTTTTGTGAACACGTTACTCTTAATTGAACTCTGAATGGCTTTAAAGTGGATAGTCTAGTTTCTTAAAAGCTAAAAATGACTTTTTTTTATCTATTTAAAAAAAAGAGTCGCACCAAACCAATACAATTCTACCATTACAAACAAAAGACTTAGGAAACAAACTCGTCTTAAAATATCACACACACACAAGCAATAAAAGCACTTGCTAGAGGGCCAAAGAAGGCTATTTCACACAGACAAACGCCAAAATAAAATAAAAGAATAAGTTAACTAAATATTTATTCAGACATAAAAAATATACATATATTTACTTATAGTTTTTCCGATTGATTAGTAAAAATAAACAAAGCAACTCACTCGCATTGGCCATTGTTCTATGGCGTAAAAGCAAATTCTGCATTTGTAATGCACACTCAAAAAATTTAATTCCAAGTAAGCATTTGAACTTGCCAACAAAAATAAAGAAAAACAAACAAAAAACAATAAAAATAATACTAATAAACTTTTAACTTTATGCAGTCGAAAATGTCAAATTTATTCAAAGAAAAGCAACAGCAACAACAAAAAATGAGTTTAACAAGCCAGCATAGAAATGCAAACAAAGTTCGTAAAAATACAAAAGCCACCATCACCAGCAAAAGAAAAAAAAAACATCACAGCAACCGCTATTTTGAGAAAATAAAAGCTAAAAATAAAAACAAATAAAAAAACAAACGCTTATTGAATAGCTTAAGAACAGTTATGTAGTTAAGTATGTATGTAGCAACACAATAGAGTACCATGTCATGCCGGGCTCTAGCAATTTTTTCTTCTTCTTCTGCTTCGTTTTAGCTTTGAACTTTTAGAGATTTATTTGTGTCAAATGGCAACCGCCAACAAAAAAGGGCGAACAATTCCTTAAATGTACAACAAAAACAACAACAACAACAACAAAATCAATAAGTTTATTTAAATATTTGAAAGTGTGTGTGTCTATTAATACCCAATAAACACAACGGATTCGCCTCGAATTCGAGACGAATTCGCTTCTCTGATTATATTATCGCGGCGATAGTTCGCGACGATAGATCGGCGAATCCGAATTCCCAGGCGAGTCACCCCTCATTAGCGATTCACGCATTTTTATATTCTCGGATCGTTGGCGATTCGAGATTTATGCCCATTGGTGAATACATTCTAGAATATCTTCTTTTGCGAATCCACCTCGAATTCGCCACGATATCATCTGAGCTTTTCAATCTCTTGAGTAGAGTTTTAAATGGTAAATTAAAGCCCAACAGGGAATTTCTTCGTGTAAAGAAAGATTTAATAAAATTAATAAATGCTATTGCGATAATTGATTTTTCTCGAGTCCATCTCGAACTAGATACGAGTCCGAAAAATTACATTCACCTCCGCGAATTCTTCTCGAATTCGGCACGATATCATCCTCGTTTTTGTGTTTATTGGGTAAAAATGTCTTTATGCATGTGTTAGTATGTCAGCGTCGGTTTGGCTGTAAAACTCTTTTTCATTTCATCATTAAGCGTTTGCAAAGCAAACCGAACAACAATAGCCACAACAACAACAATTCCAATCAAAGTCAAATCAGCACTTGAAAAGGAAGAATTAATTTTTAAGAAGTGACCGAACAAATGAACGCATGTCAAATGCTGATGAAAATGCGTACTTGATGAGGTACTAACCAACAATTAAGCACAGAATCTCAGCGACAGAAACAGAAACAGAAACAGAGGTTGAGGTCTTTATAGTCATACGCCTACGAGTATGAACTCACGTGTGTAATATGGCTTGTGTTCAATTTGGTTAGGTTAGGTCAGACTGGCTGGTCAAGTGATAGCCAAACGTATACTTGGTAAGTTCTCTACATTAATCCGCTAGGCCCAAACTGAAAAATAATTCCGCCCCTTTGACATATACCAAGAATTTCATTATCCCTAATTTGGCTACAGAATCGAGATCACTTAATGATAGTTCCCCTAGTAGCCGAAGCCGTAGCCTAGAAAATGCAAAACACGAGGAAAGAACATGCTCTACCAATTCTTCATTTAATCCGAATCGCCTGTATTCACTTAATCATCAACTTATGCCATTTTGGACACATACGATGTTAGTAGACAGTGAGTCCCCGATGATCAGTCTACACTCATCCCTGCTAAGGTATAGCAGACATATAATTGGCTTCGCAACGTACGATTTGCCCCACGTTCCTTGGTACTTGTTATGGATTAAGATTTATTTCAATTTGGTGGAGGTTTACGAACGACTGTTTTTTGGTTTTAATGTTGGTGATAACAGAGAACGGGAACAATCTGAAATGTTTTGAGTTAGAAATTTTTGGTTTTTAAAAATATTTCTTTTTTTTTGCTATTCTTAATCCTTTTCGGTATTTCAGTTTCGGTGATAAGTGCGCTTGAGCTGTCAATACCTCTACTTTATTCAAAAAAAAAACGCCTAACTTATCCAGAACTGAAAAGAATTTTTGATGCTATGGGGGACTAATTTCTACAAATAAAACTTTCTCAGTCACTATTATAAAACCACGCATCTAACGCCTAGTTTATTCCTTTATAAAATTATTCTATATTAACTATTTTCCCATTTAAAGCAGAAAAGCTGTAAAACGCGCATGTGTAAATGATCTCAAGTTAAGCAGCTCAACCTCAAAACTCAACCGGTTGGCAGCCTCTCAACGTGCGGTCTTTTATTTAACAATTATTGAATTGAATTTGAAAGCTTTTTTTTTGTATGCAGTTTTGCTGGCTTTGGCTTTGACTTTGGCTGCTCTACGAATAGGTCAAACCTTTGTGTGCTCAACAGTTGGTCAATAAGTAGTTTTAGTGCGGTTATTGCTTTTGTTTTTGTTTTCACAGTTAAAGCACACATTGACTGTACCCGTCTGTCGTCTGCTGCGTTTAAGCTTTAAGTTGGCTGTTTGATTAGACACCAAAATAACGGTAATTAAGTTCGAATTCGAGTATTTGCTTTGTTTTTTCGCCTTTTGTTTGTCTTAGACTAAGTAAGTTGAATGCTGCGTTAACCTTAAATGCAGCCAAAATGCTAAAAAGCAGCGAGTGTTTAAACTAAAGCAAATATTATTCATTAAAACGAATGCACTTACATATGTACATGCTTTTTTCGAAGCTCGGCAAATGTTTGTTGTTGTAAGAAAAAGTAAATAAGAAAATATTAGAATTTGGTTTTAATATTTTTTTAGATTATTGAAAATGAAAAATTTATGTTTTTTTATTGGTTTTGATTTTAAAGCCACACCTCAAAAAAAAAAAGTTTAAAATTCAATTTTCTCAGCATTTCATAATAAATGTGCACTTATTTACATATATGTCTTTCTATGCATATTTTACCGTATGCTCAGCATATTTTCCAAAGCGAAAAATCACCTTTAGTTGGTGGGAGTTAACTAAACGTTTACTGTTCATTACTTGTGCACATGAAAGTACATGAAAACCAACTTCAAGATATTTAAAAGCTACAGTTATTATTGCTTTAAAGATTATTATATACACATTCATTGCATTTTATATGATTCGTCATTGATCAAAGCAAAAAAGGGAGCATATCGAAGCCACTTGAGGCAGCGCTGCCCTGCAGTGAAACTACAGTTGGCAGAGTGATAATGCTGAGAAATAATGCTGCTGGTAGAGTGGAAAAAGGCAAGTTAAATGCTTTCTTTATTAACTTAATATGTTTTTGGGTCTGGCAAAAAGTCTTTTAATAAATTTTATGTGCGGAGTTTATTGATTTTTTCGATGGTTGCGGAAATCAAATCAAGAGAAAGCAAAGGATCATTGAGACCGCAAAGGTTATCTTAATTTGAATTCATTAATTCATCGCTAGTTATTTCCGTTTGTTAAAATGAGTATTTACCTAAAATTTGCAATTACTAATCAAATTAGCGCAATACAAACTAAAGACTCATGACACGAACTCGATGAGTAAGTGACGCGTCGCCCAAAATTCGCTGAAAAGTTAAAAAAATTGTATATATGTAACTAAATGCAACGTAATTTTATAGTCATACGATGGATGATATTTAATTTAAATTTTTTGGTTGAAAAAAAAATGAGCAGAGCTAAAATAAGCCAAATTACAACAACAACAGCCCACAAATCAACCAGTGCAACCAAAGGCCGCAAAGAAATGAAAATAAAGGGCAAACATTATAAATGAAGCAAAAGGAAAACAAAAGACTAAGAATGAAGTTTTGGTATTTTGTGCGTTAAACGATGGTGTAGTATAAATAATGTTTAGCTCACTAGTGGCTGACACACATACATGCATCCATGCATACATTCATATTTATGTAGCTATAAAAACGTAACTTGGTATTCATTCGTGTTTGGAAATGCTGCCACTTTTAGTAATAAATGTTTATGAATATACACGTCGCGACATAGGTATACACTTGTGCTCGTGAAGCTTTCATTTTCAAAAAGATACCGTTATGGTGATTAACAAAATGAAAGATGAAGATAATGAATACATATATACATACATACTTAAATTTGTGTAAGTGTATGTGCATACATTAGTGGGCAAGAAATATGACTTTGAAAGAGAACAGAGAATAAAAATTAACTAAGAAAAATACAAGCAAAACGTTTGTGGATAAGGATTATTATTTATTATTATTTACAGACACACACTTTTGCAGATAACTGTGTTAATAGATCAGTAAATAATACATAATACTCTCGGCAGAAAAAACCCTTAAGAGCCTATACACACTTGCGACTCAATGGATTTAGTCGGGCTATGATTTGCATGGGAATGTATGGAAGCATTCACACTACATTCAATTAGTCGAACAACTGAAACAGTTGGATTTACATACAACAGCCCAATTCGACTAAATCGATAGAATCGCAAGTGTGTATAGGCTCTAAATCAGACTTAGGCAAGCCATAGCACATACATGCGAACCAATTTTGCGGAAATCACTATGCGCTCTCCGGCACAATCTCTCTCACAACTTTGCCGACCATTACCTTAAATTCAGGCGGCGGATGCTCAAGAATAATAACCAAGGGGGATCTGTGCGCTGAACTCGACGACATTTGATAGCGTGAGCAACATATCTGGAAGACGCACTGAAATGTATGGCTAACGTACAGGAGCCTCAGTCCGTACTACGCCGTCTTGACGCGCTTCGAGTGATAAGTGCATTTTCTACTGTCTATAGCGACGCTGCCGAGGTGCTAGAAAATATAACTCCGATAGAAACTCAAATCCGAGAAACCAAGAGCAATTCCCAAGTCCAAGCGAGACCAGCAACTAAGATATGAAGAGGCTAGAAGAGGATATGCTAATAGCCCAGTTAGTCAAGAACGTGTGGTCCGCCCGCTGACGCAAACGCCCGTATACAATTTTTAGGATTTTTTGAGCCCGTGGGGCAACGGAGCAATCAGCTGTTTTACTCACACATATTTACATATATATATAGTTTGTTTACATTTTGGCAGGGTTGCCATTTAGTCATTTTTGAACAAACAAGATTTTTACTAATCTTCAAAGTGTTATGCGGATTACTCTTCAATACACAACTGTGCATTATTTGCCAAATGACAAGAAAATACTAATTTAATCGTTTTTAAAGTTGTCGCTGACGACTTTTTTTTATTAATTTAGTTACTTTTTTACGGCTTAGTTGGTAATTAAAACACATTTTTCTTGTAATTTTGTTGCTGCCTAATATATTTCCATCACATCTTGGTGATAGTTATCAAGGGCTAAAATATAAAATAACAAAAAACACAGTCAGAACATTAAATGTACAATTGAAAATCCATAAAAAAATTATATTGGGAAGCAAACAGATTCTCACAAAAATCTGTGTTTAATTAAGAAATCTGTACTGAGTTTCTGTAACTCATATCTTTTCTAGTATAAGAAGGTGGTGACAAAGTGTGGATCGTATTAGTGTGACATCACTTTAATTGATTTTGTTACAGAAACTCAGATTTATTGTGGCAATTTATAACTTTTTAATGTAGAAAAATTGCAGAAGAAGACCACAAAGAGTTATCAATTAAGAAAATACCGCCACCATTGTGGATAAATACAATTTTTGCTTTAATTTTCAGTAATATCTTCATTTAGTTATTAGGAGTGTTCAATATCTCAAAATTTGTACATATTTTTACGAATAGTTACGAATTTAAGTTCAATAACCCAAAATATTCGCAAGAGAGCCAAATTGAGAGAGTAAGACCTCGAGAGAGTTGATAAACGCTGCAAGTAAAATTTTCACTTGCAACTACTAGCAGCTTTAAAAAAATAGAAGTGTCAAAAATATATGATCACAAAAATTTCAATTGGAAATATACAAACATTTTAAACGCAAATTTTTAATTGTGTACTAAATAAGTTATCATGGTTCGTTTAAGTAGACATACTATTTTTTCCATGTGAACACATATATGTATATTCGATAACATTTTACAATCTTGTTAAGTTATACCATGTCTCCACATCAGGGCCGTGCGCAGGAATTAGCCTTGGGGGGGTTTTTAATTTTGGTTTGCATTCGCATACATTTTTCGCTAAGATAAACATATTTGCTGAAACAGATATCCAGACCCATACACCATAAATTTAAATGTTCTCTAACTTTTCTGAAACTCATTATGATTCATCAAAACCTAGTTAACCAGGTCCTGAATAGTACACGGAAAGAATTTTTTACTAGAATCAGTGCCGAGACAAGAAAAATTAGACTTGATTTTGAACTTAGAAAATAATTTCTTAATATCAAGAAAATCCAAGAAAATTGGATTTTAAATAAATAAGTAAAAATTTTCTTGCTTCAAGTGAAATTGGATTTTAAATAAATAAGAAAACATTTTCTTGCTTCAAGTAAAATTGGATTTTAAATAAATAAGAAATAATTTATTTAGGGTAAGTGTTTTTTTCTTGTTTTTTGAAATAAATTAAGAAATTATTTTTTTGTTGCAAGTAAAACTTTTCTTATACGAGCTTAAGTAAGTAATGCGAGAGACACACATCGTAGTATAGTAATAATATTTCGATCTATACCACATATGTGTCACCCTCATATTGTAGTTTAATTGAAAATTTTCATAGCATAGCCAAATCATAATATTGATATTCTAATATTCATACCACATGTGTGTCTGAGGCATAAGAAAATATTAAATATTAAATTAAGCAAATATTTTCTAAAAATATTAAAAACGTAAAAAATAAGGAAAATGAAAACTAATCATGAGGGATTAGAAAACCATAATTAGTCAACTAGTATTTTCCTAGGACTTGTTTATTGAAATGACAACATTTTATTTAATATAAATGAAGATGCAAATAGTGAACTCCTTATACCAAATTCTTCACTAACAATCTGAGAATTTCAAAAATATTCAGAAATATGCAAAGCGGATGGCAAATGAAAAAAAATACATGTAACTTTGGAAATGCAAATTCAGCAAGAAAAGTTTTACTTCGCTCCAGAAAACGTGTTTTTATTCATTTTACATTTTTTTTTCGCTGTATTTTGTTGTTCCAATTCGTCGCAACACAATTTTCTTAAATTCTTCTTGATATTAGCAAAAAGATTTTCTTCATTTAAGTAAATTTAAGAAAAGATGTTCTTATTTATTTAAACATTTTTTTTCAACATTTTTTTTCTATAGATTTTGTTAGTGTTCTTGAATAAGAAAATAATTGCCTCATTTTTGGAAAACTCAATTTCTTATTTCCAGTAATAATTAAGTCAATTTTTCTTATTTCCCTAAAAATTTTCTAAATTGAGTTCAAGAAAACATTTTTCTTGATTCAAGTATACAAATTTCTTTCCGGGTACTGTTTACAGTACTTGTTAATTGAAACTGCTCCCAGTTTTCACAAAATGAACATTTTTTGTTATCAGTACAATTTTTTTAAAAATGCCAAGCGAACATATGCTACACAACTTTGTAATTTCGGAAAGCTCCAAGTGCAATTCAAAGTGCCGAACTTATGTATTGGCCAACCTTATTTTTTGCAACTTTTACCAATTCTTCTTCCGTAAAATTATTGTAACTAATATTGTCAAAAATTATGAGTCAAAATTCAATGCAAAATTTATAAACTGTATTTTGAAAATTTTTGCAAAATCATTGCAACTTAGATTTGTTCATGGGGGGGTTTTAACCCCCCCCCCCCCCCCCCCCCGAGCGCACGGCCCTGCTCCACATAACATGTTTGGCTCTTTTTTTCTGCATTTTCTCTCTCAATCTTGTTTCGACATGGAAACCAGTGCCGAAACTCGCCAATTTCCATACAAATTTCTGAGAGCGAGTGAAGATTGAAACACTGTTTCATTCTGAATCATCTTGCCAACCTCGATGATATCGATGTCTTCTCTATCTTTTGTATCGAAAATCTATCGAAATCTCACACAGACCAAAACAAAAACGCAAAATATAAGCAAACATACAAACATTTAAGAAGAACAACAAAGAGAAATGTTAAACTGAATCACGATCAGCCACGTGGAGACGGGTTATTGAGCGAGATGTTTTGCTACATGTTTCTCTGGTGAATCAAGTTATGTGGAGACGGGCTTTTAGTTGTATAATGCTGTGAAAATTACTGTTTAAATATTAAATAACTAAAAATGTTCAACTGGCAACCCTTCTACCTTGCAACCATGCGAGCGATCAGCTGACACGTTTTTACGTAAAAAATCAAAATGATTTTGATTTCTGCGGTACGGGCTTCTGCGTCCTACGTCGTTGAATAATCGGTTACATACAAATCCCATTAAATAGGTTGGATCAGCTGACACGGTACACGGGTTTACGTTCTCGACTAACTGGGCTATAAGTCGTTAATTGTGGTAGGAACGTTGGGAAGCCACACCGAAAGGCCGGTGAATAGAGTACAGGGAAATCAACTTCCACCTAACTTAGTTTGTAAGCAGTTTTAGGGCCTCATTTGGATTTGGATAAAAAACTAACTAACTATATAACTATGACTTGGGCATGGAAATCTATGCAAATACATGTTTTTCTTAGATTTAGGTAGAGCAAAATAAATAAACAATCTTTGCGAATAGTGAAATTGTCTTAAAAATGGCATTCAAATGTTTTTGCATATTTTGCATATTTTGGTCATATCTGCATATTTTTACATATTTTGCGTTGTTTGCATTTTTTTATTACATATTTCGCATTATATTGCCTATTTTTGTAATTTGCTAGTTGACAGTTTTATACAAACGAAATTCATGCATAACAGTCATCTGACGACGAATAGAGTTTCGTGTAAACACGGCTATTATTAGTATTTTCGATACGGTGCATACCTGTCGACAAAGAGCCGTTTTCAAACATGCTCCTATTACCTCTGTGGATGTAGAACGTTCGTTTTCTATGTATAAGAGCTTTTTTCGACCGAATCGGCAAAGTTTTCTTTTTGAGAATATGAAAAAATATTTCATTGTGTACGCTAATGAATCGTTGAATAAGGATTAACCTTTGCAAATTATAAAATATTCAAGACTGATTTTATGTATCTATATATATATATAAACATACATATGTATAAACGTACAACGTAAGAGCAAAATTGAATTAAAAAATGTTTGTACCTAATTTATTCAACTATTGTAACTTCAATAAACATGAATTATCTGAAGGTGAAAAATTTGAATTAATGCATTTTTTTTTTGATTTTTCATGCACATTTCTCAGTTTTTGTTGCATTTTTTATGCGCATATTTTTTATTTTTTAGCACATGAAATTCCATGCCCTAACTATGACCATTGTCTTCCTTATTAAACTTAAATTGTTAAAATTATTAATTTTAAACATTTCATTGCTGTACAATGTTGCGCAACATGTTGCAGAAAACAAGAAAAGACAAAAGAGCGTCTATTGTGTCGCAAGAAAATATACGAAAGAGCATTGAATCTCAATTGTTTACAAGGCAAAACAACAGCGCACAAAATGTATCTAGGTCATGTTGCTGATATGTAATGGCGCCCGAATTGGGAACAGCATGCCTGCCAAGTTGTGTATGCATGTATGTATGTATGTTTGTTTGTAGTAAGAGCAATGTGAGTGCTAAAAGCCCGTCTCCACATAACTTGATTCACCAGAGAAACATCTCAGGAAAGATCTCGCTAAATAACCCGTCTCCACGTGGCTGATCGTGATTCAGTTTAACATTTCTCTTTGTTGTTCTTCTTAAATGTTTGTATGTTTGCTTATTTTTGTATAGAAATTGGCGAGTTTCGGCACTGGTTTCCGTGTCGAAACAAGATTGAGAGAGAAAATGCAGAAAAAAGAGCGAAACACGTTATGTGGAGGCATGGTATAAGACGTGATTAACTAATACATATGTACATACATATACATATACAATACTTATGCATTTAACAAATTCGTATTTAATGGGGCTAGCAACATTTACTTAATATGTAATTTAGTCACAACAAAGAACTTCATATAGAAGCAAATCTTGTGCTGTAAGTTAAAAGGGCGAATATGTTAAATGGTATTTTAGAGAGGTAATAGGTTTTGAGATGGAAATTAACCCCAATAGCATTTGCAAGATTACTTTTTGTAGTAAAAATCGTCTGTCTTACTGTGTCTTCTTCCGAACGAAAAAGCCTCGATTATGATCAATGATTTCATAAAACGCTGAGAAACACAAATTCATATTATTATATTGATGTCATTGCACTTTTGTTGATTTTGATTTTGTCACCATACCGCAGCTGCTAAATTTTAGGATCAAATTTAAGTAAAATCATTGCTTTATAATTCTAAATGTAAACAAATACATATTTAATATTCGTACTCATCCCTTGCCCGAATTGCCGATGCCTCCAATTACAATCTTCACAACAAAAAATGAAAGACTTAAGACGCAAACCTGCGACACCTCACGTATGTACATTTCTACATATGAACATAAATATCTGAGTTTATATGTAAGAATGTATATTTATACGTTTGCAGCACAACTTACTAAGTACGCTGTCATAAAATATGCGCATAAATTTTGAAATTCCCAATGTACGAATACAGATAATAAACAATTTTGTTGGTTAAAAATATAAAAAATGTCTTCTCGCTTTCATATTTTAGTGGTTAGTGGGCTATTTATTGCATGAAACATGTTGCGAGCGTAAAACAAGAAGCCACACAAGAAAAGATCTTTGCGCAAGTTACTCAGCGCTTGCTGCTCATTTTCACATGCTCTCTTTGTTGAACTCACTATCTCTCCCTCTTCTCCATTTTGCGTCACTCTCTCACCTGTTTAATAGTGGCGCAAACAGTCAACAGCCATCAGCCAACTCGTTAGCCATGACTTTGAACGCGTTGAAGGTAAAGTTAAGAAATAGTTCAGTGGCCAAAAGCACACACAAACACAAATGTATATGCATGAGAGATTATACCAAAAATTTGAGCGCGCGCTTCAAACATGTTGCAAGGCATGCTCAGCCGCCGCTCAGTCTTTGTTTGTTTGTAATGTAGCTTTTGGGCTCTTAACTCAGCCAGCCAGAAAAGCAGCCAGTTTGCGGCCATTCTTGTGTAGCAGCCAAAGAACCCACTCGGCCCCAACAGCCCCACCATAAATGCTCATGTAACCCAATCAACACAAAGATTGTGTTCAAACAACGACGCGGTTTCATGCAGTGCGTTCGTGCAGGTAAAATGTTGGCTCGTTTTTTCAAGCTGTGCTGTGCTGCCACCAAGGCTAGCCGCTTTACTGAGACTGCTTCAACGTCGTTTCAGGCATTCGACGTGGCCTTCTTGTAGCAACAATTGCGCGCAGAACGAATTAAGGTCCCCACAAACAGGAGCGATACGATACAGCCCACACAGCAAAATCGTGTAGGACGCGATACGATTTGCATATGTGGGCTGTATCGTATCGCTTCTGTTTGTGGGGATCTTTAACGAAGCAGCCAACTAACTAATAACAAAAACCATTTACAGCGCAAGTAACGTGTATTTATGTATGTATGTATGTATATGTGCTGCCAACCTCGTCCGCAAACCATTCTTTGTCGCTTGTGCTTAAACTACCATTGCTGCTCTCGGCGCTGCGTGCCGCTGAGTTTTTGTTTTTGCTTTTCTTCTTCTTTTGTTTCGATTTTTGTTCTCATGAGCCATTCAGGGCCGTTGCCTGCCGCTGCTGCTTGCTGCGCGATGCTCTTCTGTTCGCGTTCGTTGGTTCGGTTCTTCTGTTGTGCGCATTTCTTTTGGGGCGCCTGCGCACAGTCGGCTTTCTACCGTTGACGTATTCGGATTTGTGGAAATTTCTCTGCTCTGCTAAACACGGTGCGGTTCTGTGCGTGTGCAGTTAGAAACTAAAAACTACCGTGTTTTAAAAAAAAAAAAACTTATTGGATTTTTGAACGCGCAGCTATAAAAAAAAGTTTGCATAAAAAACTAAAGTGAAAAAAATTAAGTAATTAATCTTTAAAGTTTTATGGAACAAAAAAGTTTTATAAAGAAAAGTGCAAATAGAAATACACATACAAAATTGTAACATTTTTTAATGAGTTTACAATAAACAGGAAAAATTTTATTTAAAAGAGCGCGTGACTCATGCCAAAAAATCGCTGAAAATTTAAAAATCGTGCCTTGATTTAGTGTTACTTTTGAAAATTCATACATATATGCTATTTGGAAAACGAAACCAAATTTTTCAAAAAAAAAAGCAATAAAAAAATATTCTTATTGCAAAAATTCTAGTTTTGTATGACTAAATGTGCTTTCATTTGCACAGCGCATGGAAATTGTAAAAACAAAGCAAAATAAGAAATTTAATTAAAAAAATTAAGATTTAAAAATTGTGTAAAGAATGTTCTAGTTTGCCTGTTGCATTTAAAAAAAGTTTATTTAAACAAAAAATATGCAAAACAAACAACTTTAAAAGCAATCATAGCAACTAAAGTGCTTGGAACAAGAAACAAAATTTATGTTGAAAAAAATATCTTGCAATAATTACAATATTCATTAAAAAAAAAAAAAAATTTATTGTGAAAATGGGTTTGAAAATTTGTTTGAAAATACTAAAATATACTCAACTATTTGCGCTTTGTTAAATAAAGTAAAAACCCACCAAAAAATAAAGTTAAAAACCTCTAAGAAAATGCCATTTTCTGTGCAATAAAAATTGGCAAAAGCAAATTGAAAACTAAAACAAAAAAAGCACTGAAAATCAAAAAAAAAAAATTAAACGCCTAACGAAGCAAGTTGTAAAAAAATAAAAAAGCTACTTTTTTTGCCAACTAAATCCAGCATAAAAATTAGCGCCAACAAGCAACAACAATTTTGAACACAACTGTGACACTGGCAGTTGCAGTCAAGGATCGTACATAAAAACTGTTGTAAATATTTTCTTACAATACAAAACAAAAAAAAACATACAAGCAAAAAAAATAAACAACAACAAGAAAAAATACTATAACAATAAAAGAAAAAAAAAAAAACAAACCCCTACTTTTATATGTTATACCCCCGGGTGTTGGCTGTTGTGTGCCTATCAAACCAAATCCAAATCCAAAAATCAATACTTAACTAAATACCCCATTTAGTTGTAATAAAAAAAATTCAAAAACACTAAAACTCAAACAATCGTAAAAACAACAAACAACAATTTTTAATTTGAAAAAAAAAATCGAACAAAAATTTTAACTGTGCAACGTTTATTGGCTGTTTTAATTGATACATTTTTTGAATTGTAAATATTTTTTGCTCCCATTTCCTTTTATGCTTTAACTGCTTATTTTACTAATTTACTGCTATTAATTGACGCATGACCAACAACAACAACAGCAACTAACATGCTAACAAATATTTTGGCATAAATAGAAATACTAAAATTATTTAAAAAAAAAATTAACAAATAATTATCATAGCATTTTTATGCCAAGTATTATGTATCTACTGCTAAGGAAAAACGTTTACACAAAATTTGTATCTGCCTTCGCAGAAGATGTTCGAAATTAATATGAGAAACTCTAGATTCGTAACATGCGAAGAAAAAATTCAGTATCATCGTGAGATATGTACCTATCATATGTGTTCATTATTTAAAACATTCTGTTCAGATATGTAGAGTTTTAATGACTGGAATATCGCATTACCATCTACAGTCTTACTCAAGCCAAGAGTGTTTAAGTAAATTCGCTCCAGAATTAACATATTTTAAGAGAAATTAGATCGCAAACGAAAGAGGAAGCTTCAATAAAGTTTGTTTATTTTATAAAGATAATGGGTATAATGCATTAAAATTTAGCTTTAGCTCATACTCAATTTTTTCGTAAAATATGGATTTTGTATGCATAAAAATTATTAAAATTGCTGGATTTTACTAAACACATTCGGTTAATCTCACAGAAAAATTTAAAAATAATAAAACTCCATCCAATAAATTTAAATTATTTGGTTATCTCTCGATATTAAGTTTGAGTTGAGACTATTGGGAAAGAGCTAAGGTTTTATGCATAAGCCACAGCTACAGAGTCGAGGAAATTTAATGACTAGAGCGCAAATGTGCCGAGCAATGCCTCACAAAAGCGTGCATAGCCAAATAGCTGGAGCCGAAATGCATACTGAAGTTAAATTTGGAGTCAAAATAGACACGCAGATGATCTTTAACTTCTGTTAGATCTGTTAGGAAGATATGGTGGCAATGCGTTAAAAGGTAGACAATGACATTCTGCCAATTTTTCTATCACCATTAGTTCGTCCTGTTTCGTTCACACTGACCGCCTTTTACAAATTGACAGCTAAAATATACGAAAGGCAATTTTGTCATATTCTTTCTTTATATACAAAAATATATATAATAATATTTAATAAGTTCAAAATAATTACAATGATAAATTATTACCATATTACTTGTTCGCACTTGAATTCCGATTGTTGTGTTCACAAAAGAGGCTTTTCGATAGAGATGACATTACAAGGAGCCCTAATCGGCAGGAGATAGTCTGGATTACCTCCAGTTAATTCTGAAGTTAACTTCGAATTAAGTAGATAGTCCGGCTTATCGATGTCGTCTGTCAACACTATAAGAATTTAGCATTAGAAAAGCAATTATTACTATCATTGATAAATAATATAAATAGCAACATGATACCCTAAGATAATCCATGGGTGGAACACAAAGTGAACTCCATCAAGATTAACCATATAAATACTATCATTTAAGTAAGATTCTATGCACTTCAGAATTAAATAATTACACATAAAAGAGGCCAGTTTAGCGGGTAATACCGATAGGCATAGCTGCTTTAAAGAAATTTCATATTTCCTGTTATTATAATTCGAATTGGTGAACCGGAAAATTTTTAGTGTTAATTGAGATTACAATATTATAGTTTTACTGCGTTTATAATGAGGCATTTTTTAAGTTTTTTTTTCTTTAAAAATATATGCTCTTGACTTATTACATTCAATTCCACACATTTTTACTTTTTTGCTATCTTCTTAAGAGTACATATACGCATGCTCTTATCAGTGATTCTTGTGCCATCAGCTTTATCTTCCATTTGCATCATCCATACACATGTATTTGGGGAGACACAGATACACATACTACATACATTCCATTGCTCCTGGTATTTCGGTTTTTCCTATTTAAGAAATCTATCATTGCTCCATTTATTTAACTCTTCTGCTACACTCATATTTTGTGTTTATTGTTTTTTCTTTCTTCGTGTCATAAATATCGTACTCTTAATATCGCTTGCAAAAAAACTATACACCAAAATTTGTTAACAAACTTGTGTGCAACGCTTGCAAATTCAAAACCAAATAAAATGTTTTGCTCAACTGCAAAGTTCCATCACATATAAAGCAATGGATTATTGGAATATTTAGGAAAATAAAACGCACAACAATCAACGGCTGAGCTACCAACAGCATAGGACCTTGCAGTGACCATTTTAAACGCACATTTGAAAGGATTAATTCAGCGCGAAAAGTGTAAGAATCTAAATTAGTTTTATTAATTGTTAAGTTAAAAAACATTTAAACGAAAATTGGCATCATTTTGGGAACAAGCGTATACACAATATCTAGTTACAGCTCTTCTTAGTTTAAGTAAGCCGCTGAGCATACGGATTTTGACCCTTTCAATTTTTCTGCGGCCAATTTAACGCACTTTTTGCTAATTAAAGACAGAAAAAAATTTGCTTTCACATATAACTGTTCATTCTCAGTATGTATGTGCCTAACATTCACCACAAAAAACCGATCTAATGCTACTCGTGTATTCCTATGTACGAGTATGCCTTCATTGTATGTACCTTCATTGATTTCAAATTTCCCTACTCTACATACATATGAAACTCGAACTTCAAATTGCCTTATTAGACATTTTCCTTTCTTCTTATTATCTTATTTATTACTTAGTTAACCACCCATTTACTCTATTGAATGTATAACGGCATATCAAGTTAGGAACGCCTCCTTAATATGTAAATGCTGAATCGAGTTGAGTTGAACGATCAAACAAACAGACAACCAACAAAAAAGAGACGGTTACGACGCTGCGGGTCAATGTACTCCATGACTGACTGTGCGAAGATTTAATGAACCGCTGCGTCATCTGCCAATAACAGCGATCCAACGTTCTAACGTTCTAACGATTCTTTTGCTAACTGTTTGCTAAAACCGAATGAGGAATGAGAAATTACGTCACGCATAGAATGTGATTTTTTTTAGTTATTTTTTTTCTACTGTTTTGTTCTGTTTTGATTTCATTATTTTGCCTAAAACTGCGAAATAGTTTTAAGGCCTTGAGTACCTTTGTTGGTGCTGTTGTTTTTGTGGTTGTTGTTTGAGGTGGTAATTTATTCCTATTATTTTAAGGTATACTCGTTAAAAATGAAGGCACGTAGTTTGCAGGCAGCACAAAAGATAAACATACATGTATATTAGGGTGGTCCAAAATTGTATGAAGAAAATAAAGTTCTCCCGAAATTCGCGGAACAACCCGCATTTCATGCGACTGTGCCATGGAAATCTACCGAAAATTTTGCCTTAACATATTAAAGTTTAGAGGTCGCGCAAGTGCCTCAAAATTTCCTTCTGCTTTTACATCAGTGATGGTACATAATATTTTGGAAAGTACTTAATGAACAAGAAAGATGTTTTTTATCATTAAAAAAGGGAAAAAATTTTTTTTTATGAATAATAGAATAAAAATATGTAGTCTTGTTCCGCAATGATTTGTTGCGTTTTAATTGTTTTTGAATCACCTTAATGCATATTTATTAGCCAAAAAACTTAAGCAACGAACTTGGAATAAATTAATAAATGCATTAAAATGTACTTTAGCATCTTTGCGAAACGGTTTCTCTTACAAGCAAACTAAGTACAGTAGAAAAAAGGAATCAGTTTTTTTATATAAAAAGGCTCATAAAATCCCCAACTAAAGCTTAAGCTTACGCATTTTATGCGTTTTGACTGTTTTCATTTGGCCTTTCATTATTTTATGACTTTACTTTGCACTAAATAAACTGCAATGAACGCACCGGACTGCTTAATAAAGACACTTAAACTTTTGATGAAAGCTTCCCAGTCAGTGGCGGATTAAAGGTCCAGAGCGCCCTAGGCAGCCACTTTCTCGGCGCCCCTGTACCGACCATAAATGGCCATCATAATACTATAAATTTTAACTACCTAGTTGTTTTACACCCTAACAATCAAAATCTTTCCTCTTTATAATATTAGTGTAGATGTAGATATAGATGATGTAAAAGCTTAGATAATTTGTTAATCTCTACATATAATAAAATTGTAACAAGTCAATGTCTGTACATTGCAGATATCGAGAAAAAAATGTTTGGGGGAAGCATTATTAAGCCAGTAGAATCCAAATCAACCATTTTTAGAATTTTTGTCTGTCTGTCTGTCCGTATGTTTGTGGCCGTATCACTCAAAAAGTGCTGAATGGAATTGAACGAAACTTTTTTATTGGATTGCTAGACGCTCAGCTTAAAGTTTAAGGTATTATTTGTTTCGATATCTCGACCGGTTTCGGAGTTATGGGCCAATATGTGCACCAAAATGTGTTAGTACAATATGGGTATCAAACGAAAGGTGTTTATGAATGCTGCCATAAACCATTTGATTAATTTCAATACCTAAACTGGCTTCGGAGATATCTCATAAAATGTGAACCTTCTTAATCTCAAAATGCTTAATATGGCTATTTTGTTATAAGAAATAAAATAATGGCTACCTGGTAACCGACGTACAGAGTGTACTTATGTTATGGAGCGATAAATTCTCCTCATTGATAAATTGCGAGGGAAACGTCGAACCCGATACCACAATCCCTGACGATGGAAAAAACATTCCACCACCCGACTATGATGAAGTGAGGACAGCTATACCCCGGGTCCAAAACAATAAAGCTCCTGGAAAAGACGGACTACCTGCCGAGCTGTTCAAAGACGGACGCGAAGAGCTGGTTGAAAGCAGGCATCATCTTAGAGTTGAAATCCAGTCTTTTTTGTTGGTACTTATTATTTACCAACAGAGTTGAAAAATAGAAGAGAAATTATACGCATACGAAGTCGCGGGCAACAGCTAGTATTTAATAAATTAACAAAATAAGTTTTGAATTATTTATTGCAAGGTCACACGTACGCAAAGCCAGGCATCACTTTTCTCACAAGGCCCTTAAGAAAGTGCTGTCGACGATGCATAAAACATATGTCAGCGATGAACAGCACGTGCGGTGTCAGCTAAACCTCACTGTCCCGTAGTGTGTCAAAGTTGTGCAGACCGTCGTATCGTGGATAGGCGAGTGTGCAGACCAAAATTTTGGTTTGCACTCAAGTGTGCAGAAAATGGTTGTCAGAGTATGTAGTATATATTTATTTTCTCAATAGATCTCTACATATCGTAAGATTTATTGGCAAAGTGGAGATAATGGGTCGTATTAATAAACAAAAAGCAATTGCTATTTCTCAAATTTTTTGTAATTTGACAAAAATTTGTATGAAGAAACTTTCAAAATTTGAGAAAAAGGCTTGAAAAAGTAATTGCCTTTTTATTAATATAATCTAATATTTTGATAATCGCCAAAGAAGTCGCCATCGCCAATTTTCATAAATTGGTCGCCAAAGTTTGTAAGAAATCGCCAATTTGGCGAGAAATCGCGAGTACTGGCAAGCCTGACGACGCACAGTGGGGGCACCTCCATACAAACGCGGCCAAAAATAGTAATAATTAAGCTAGAATATTGAAACTCGGAACTTAAGCTTTTTTGGTTGAAATTAGTAAACTGTGAAAATTTGAACAAAATCCACCCACAAATACGCCCACCTCCCATATAACGGTATTTTTGAAATTTCAGCATTTTCCTAACTATTATAGCTAAAATGCTCCATTTTGATTAGTGTATACATTTTTGAAATATAAATCAAATGCAGTAATCATTTTGGAAAAGGGGTAAAGCACTTCACCGTTTTTAAATTAAAAATATATGCACTTTTAAGTATGTTATAAGCATTTATCATAAAACTTTCATACAAAAAAATCGCATTTCAAAAAAATTTTATACCAGAAATGAAATTACACTTTTCTAAAGGATTTCAGTGTGCTAAACCTGAATCTGGAGTCAGATTTTTCAAATTGGTTCTAGTTTCTGAGATATTCATGCTCAAATAGGCAAAAAACACATTTTTTGGCTCTATTCCCTGCTTAATATCTTTTATGTAATTACTTTCCACTCAGATTCGATTAAACCAGTTCAAAGCACAATCATTACCCTTGAAAACAGCGTTTAGTTTCTTCGAATATCTTAATTAGAATTGGAAATATCGATATTTAAGTTTCACCATTTTGACAAATATTCCCCATACAAAAATATTTAAACTTTTTGAAGCATACTTCTGGGCATTTTGTATGGGAAAAATGTACGAAAACTCAAAAAACACCTTCCATAAAAATGTTCATAAAACAAAATGGAGCAAACGAATTTTTACGATTTTTTCTCCTGTTTATAAAAGATATTTAGGACTATGAAATATTAAAAAATTGAGGAGGTAATATTTTTTGTTTTTTTTTTAATTTCATTTTAAAATTTCAAAATTTTTACACATTTTTTTTTATATTCCAAAAGAAAAAAGCTGGCAAAGATATGAATTAACGCTGATAAAAAAGATTACCTCATAATTTGAAAGTACGCACCATTTACTGCAAGACGATAAAGAAATATTCGATTATTCGCCTAAATATAAACGTTTTTCATAATGTCAAAACTAACATAATTAATGCGTTTACAAAAACGCAGCTTTAGGCCAATGGGAAAAAAATTATAAAAGCAAATGGAGCAAGTGGATTTTTAAAATGAGAATGTAGTTTGATTAAGAATATATTATTTCAAAGCATAAAAAAATTTTGAGGAGGTAGTATTTTTTGTTTTTTTTAATTTTTTTATTCAAAGTCGAGCAAAATTTTTTTCTTATCGAAATTTTTTGTCAATATTTGAAAATTCATATAAATTCAATAATGAACGGTATTTATAACTACGTTATAATTTTTGAAAGAGAAGATCATTATCTATGTAATGATGTATCACTCGAGTTCGTGTATTAACAATTAAATGAGATAGATCATTTTGTATGAGGTGTGTTCATTGAGAAAAAAAAGAACCTATTTTTTGCTCAATTTTGGGCACCCTCTACGGCTAAACGAAAAGAGACTCAAAAATTTTTATATAAGCTTTTTTATTACAATTTGATATATCTGTCGATCTCTATTTAAAAAAATTGTTTTACTCATACTTTAATTTTGAATTTATTTTTGGCCGCAATCACCCATTGTGCGACGCAACATACGCGCAATATTGCACAATATATCGATGCTTGTGCAATATAATCGATTTATCTATTATCGATCTATTATAGATCAGCTTTAATTCTTAATCGTCGATATGTTATTTTCTTTATTTGTTTAAAAATTCTGAGCTCGCGCGCCCCTTGTAACTACGCGCCCCTAGGCAAGTGCCTAGTTTGCCTTAGGGATAATCCGCCTCTGTTCCCAGTCGCATATGCCTATGCCTTAAGAGCCTATACACACTTGCGACTCAATCGATTTGGTCGAATTGGGCTGTTGTATTCACACTACGCCAACTATTTAGTCGAATCGGTGGCAGCTATTCACACTTGAGACTAAATAGTCGGGTGATTGACAATGACATAGTGTTGCCAATGTTCACATTTTACACAGCAAATTTTACATTAGTGGTCTTCGTATAAAGTGATGAATTATTAAATTGCTTTTATCACTTTATCTACATTCTTACATGAAAGCACCTTCTTGTCATCTGTCAACTTGATTAATAAATAAAAAATAATAAAATAAACAAAAAGTGCATACATTGTTTAGCTTTCTTTCTTATTAAACTAGCAACTAGCTGTCAAGTAAATGAAAAGAGAAAAACGGAAGGAATTACGCTCATAAAGAACGAAACGAACAGAAGTACAAGAAACGGAAAAATAGTAAAAATTAGCCATTAATAGTGGTCTTCATCTAAAGTGATAAAGTATTAAATTGTTAAAATTTATCAGTTTATCCGCATTTTTACATGAACGCACCTTGGTAAATAATTGTTTAAACTCTTGTCAGCTGTCAATGTCAACTTGATTAATAAATAAAAAACCCAATAAAATAAACAAAAAATGCATCAAATTTTTGTAAAAATTATTTTAATAATTCGTACTAAAATGCCGAAAGAAAGCACAATTTCCTCTTTTGAATTGAAAAAGTAAAACTGACAATGTGTCCGACTTAAATTTTACCGAAATTTATAAATTTACGCAAGAAAATCGTTCGGTAAAGTGATAAACTTTGCTTAAAAATATTTTCATACAAATTTTGATAGATAATTTATCACAATTATTATTTTATCAGTTTACCCCATTTACCAGCAGTTTATCACTTTAGATGAAGACCCTTAATAATTTCCATGCAATTTCATTTTCATTATTTCTATTTTAAAATGCGATTAATGACATATTTGAAGAGAACAACAATATCAAGAAACACATGAAAACGGAAGTAAATATCCTTAGTTAGATAATTCTAGTTAATACCTTTTGTTTTTTTTTTAACATTTTGAAAATATTAATTGAAATATTCAATCTCTGCAATTTACCAAAAGTGAAATAAAAGTAGTGCTGTCAGCATGGCAACTCTTTCCACTACGAATATCACTGTTGTTGTTGTAGTCGTTCGACTAAATTGTCTCTAGTGTGAATACGTAGAAGGGCGCCTTGCTGATCCAGCAGTTGTCCAACTGTTTCAGGTGGAATGAAATTGGGCTGCAAATCCAACTGTTTCAGTTGTTCGACTAATTGAATGTAGTGTGAATGCTTCCATACATTCCCATGCAAATCAACATTCGACTAAATCGATTGAGTCGCAAATGTGTATAGGCTCTAAGAGATCAAGGTTAATTGCTTAAATTTCATTTCTGTTTTGGGCAGTTTTATACAGTAATTGCACACTTACTATATACATACATATGTGTGTGTATGCACATAAAAAAGTTCTAAAAGCCGTTAGATGACGTAGAAATTCATTAAGTCATGCTTTGCTGAATATAAACTTAGTCACAAAAACAAAATAAAAGCAACAACAATTACAGCAACACTTAAGCACGAAGACGTCATGTGAACAACGAAAAAACATTAATGGGTTAACAGAAAATAGTATGTGTATAACTATACAGACATGCATACAAACATGCATAAACATGTATGAATATAAAACGCACACGGAGGCGCTAATAATGAATGCAATAAAAGCTGAAATAATTTTAAATCATAAATAAAATGTTATACATTAGGGTGGTACTTAAACTCAAATGCAAATTTTTTTAGTCTCACCGCCTAAAGCGGCTAAAGTACGGTCAAAGAGACCGCATATAAATTTTGCTGCCGATTGGAGACGGTCAAGGGGCGTCGCAAAGGGATCAAAATTCAGATAACCATATGGGACCCCTCTGCGACACCCCTTAACCGTTTCCGATCAGGACCAAAACTTATATTTGGTAACATCGAGTACAAGATTTTGGCCATTAGATATAAAAAATTTAATTTAAGTTAATTGCAGTATGACCCCTCTGCGACACCCCTTAACCGTTTCCGATCGGAAAAAAATATGTATGTGGTATCTTCGACTATATTGGCATCGATCTAGGAGGTGAGGTTGGAGAAGTATGCTATAAAGTTTCTCTCCATACATTTGAGGTCCACCCTATTATACATGCATACATATTATATATATATGATTGAAGAAGAAGAACCACAGTTGGCCAAAAAATATCATTACAATTACTTTTATGCATTAATTTGTTGTTGTTGCTAAGCAACAATTAATGTTTTTGTTGTAAAATGCAGCTAAATTTACTGCTACTGCTTAATTCATAAAACCGTATAGGAAATTCAAGGAGCGGCAGACTAACTAAAATATAACCACAACAACAACAATGGCAATAACTTGAAACTTAAAAAACTAGTGGCACCCACCACCAGCGGGCGTTATGATGAGCGATTTGGGCGCACACAAAATCAGCCAAGTGTAAGAAGCTAAAGCAACAACAAACAAAAAGCAACAACAACGACAAAACAATAAACAAACAACCAAACAATAGAATAAAGCAAAAATAAAATGAAAATTACAAAAATTATGTTTTAAGTTACCCACACGCTTTGAAATGAAAATATGATTAGTACGCTGCGGCGCGCTACTGCAGAAAAAACAGCAAAACCAAAAAAACGGCTAAAACAAAAAATGCAAAATAAATAAGTGAATATTTTAAAAATATAAATACACGCGCGCCATCTGTTGGAAAATAGCGGTGGTTGTAACCTAATCTCATTAGTAAATATGTTGCATATATTTAGGCAGCAGCTAGAAGTTACATACCCACATACATACAGGTGAAACTAATAAAAGCGTGTTAAAAAATAAAAAATTCCGTTAACAATAAAAGCCAATAAATTCACGAAGCCCAAACAAACGAACGAATGAACGAATGAACAACAACGACGACCGAGTTCGCTGACCTGCCGGGCTGGGCGCTGTTTCTATTCGTTGCTATATTTATAACGTTGTCTAACGTTATTTTCTGTTATTTTTGTTGTTGTTTTAGCTGAGCTGAGTTATTTTTGCAGCGTGGATAGGCCGAAAACAAATTTTAAATACAAACCCAGCCAGACACGACTAACGTATTCACCAATACATTTAAACCAAATTTCTATTTTTACCAACACACTGAAAGGTATCTGTCAAACCTTTTTTCTTTCTTCTTTCTTTCTCAATCTCTTTTCTCTTACATGGTATTCTTAACGCTTTTCGCCGTTAGTCATAGCATGTTATGCCTAACTCATATCTACGTTAGCGCTAACATGGTATGCCTATGTGACAATGAGCAATGTGTTAGAGCGAGAGCATAGATTGTTGAAAAATCAGCAAAGTTAGCTGCGAAACGAAAAACGAAGAAGTAAAAACGAAACATTAAACGCGTCATTTTCATTGTGATTAAAATCAGAGTGAAAACTATTAAAATATTATATTTAGTCAGCTGCAAATGGTAATAAACAATTTAAAACGTATGTGTTAATTAAAGTATTTATTATTGTTACTATTTCAGAATCAAAAATTTAGAAGAGGAACGGTAATTGTCTATTAGTGGGTCCCCAAACAGACGGTGAAGTGGAATTGGAATGGAGTTACAATTTCCAGAAAATTCCAATGAGGACGGTAATTGAGGTATAGAAATTTAAGCTATGTATTTTCTTTATTTAAATTTTATATTGTAATATAAATAAATATATAAGAAATATAAATTTTAAAACTAAAACTAATACTGTTATGCCTAACTCATTTCTACGTTAATCATAACTTGTTATGTCTAACGTATTCGTGCATTATCCCTAACGTAGTAAGTATAACACATTTATATGTTAGCCCTAACGATTAGAGCTAACATTTTGGTTCGTTATTCCTAACGGGAGTGAGTGAGATGTATGTATTGGAATATGCATATGCTAGAAAGAGTTGAAAGGCATATACATGTGCACACGTACAGCGGTGAGTGCGTTAGATTTCTCCCGACGCTAGAACAAAACTAACGCATTCGTTGTATGGCGAACTAACACATTTTTGCGTTATAGCTGCGCGTTATATAACGCGTTATATGACGAGTAGTGTTCTGACTGGGAAGCCATAAAATAAAGCAACCAAAAAGCCTAAAATATGACTATTAAAAAGATTTTGGATTCCCAGCACCAAAATGATGGGCAAATATGTAAATAAACAAACGTACGTACGTACATAAAAAATATGGTTAAATTATGCTAAAAAGTTAAAGCTGTTAACCATTCGTTGCGTATTTAGGTACACGCAGGCGTGCACAGAAGCTAAAAAATACAGGCAGGGGAGTGCTGTCGGGAGTATGAGAATTCCACCAAAGTTGATCTCAAGATACACTAAAATTCATAAGTTTGGTTTTAATTAATTTCCAATTTTACACCGAATTTTAGTTGCCAGGCATTGCTGCTTTAATCGCACATGTTTTCGGCGTGGACCAACAAACGCCCATTTATTCACAAATTCGCATGTGCTCATTGTAAAGTTACTCATTTCATAGCAGACGTACATACATTTGAAGCACTTTTTAACAAAATATATGCGTTCAATAGCCTTCGCGATGTGGAAATCTGTGTGTGTGTTTGAGCGGAATCGCCAGCATTTCATGCATAAAATCTGTGTCGCTATTTAAATTACTTTTGCGGTTACTATGGGGAATGCTAGTACATTATTATTCACACCTAGTATTTATTCATTGAGTTTGTTGAACCGCGGCATTTTGCGCATTTTATTAACTTTTGGGTTTTTGCTTCTTTTTGGTCTTTCATTCCCCCAAATTCGGGATATGCTAATTGGGTACTACATATCACTTCCTTCCGCATTGCAAAATCGGAATTTGATTCTTTAAATGTCAAATTCAATGGATGTTAAGATTTAATCTAAACCAGACATCAGCATTTTGATTCACATGAATAAATGATGAATAATGCAGAAACTCTTACACATTTCCTCCAATGTAGCGTAAATTGCTCCAAATCGATTCACAAAGTAGTATTAAGATTACTCTCATGGTATGACAATAGGCCTCTATACTGGCCTGGACAATCTGTAATTAGGGCTTTTCCTTGAAGAACCGGCTACTAGGTGGATACGTCTTAGTACCAACAATCATTCAAGATACATGCGGCGTTGCTGGACGGTGACGCGAGGCACACTCATGGGCTGCTACTTTAAGCTGACAGTCTTCTACTGAAAGTTTTCTATCTTGCATGTGGTCTTATTACTATGTAGTCATCTACAATCGAAGAAAGGCTTCGTGCTCCGTTAATGATTTCTGTAGCAGCTATTAAGACGAGAAGAAGCCAGAAACTGTAAAACATCAACATATTGTTGAATGGCACGCATGCCCCTATGTGCCATCTTCGACTTCGTCGAAAGGCCCCACCCACCCGTCACCGTCCGACAACTCAACAGATTTTCGACCAGCGCTGAATTATTGGGGGTATTCCGAACCATTCGAGCCCATCCAACAGCGCATCAGTAGAGACGTTGTTTTAGGCATGCGAAATATCAAGAAAGACACCTATCGCGCTTCCTGTAAGGAAGGCCTTTTCGATAAGTTGTAAAACTTTGTGATTCTTTATCCTGTTTATCCTCCATCACGACAAGATAAATGCGTTGTATGCCTTCCGCCAGGCACCTCGAACCATGACTGAGGCCGCCTCACAGCCCTTGCTAGCCCTCCGCGGTCTCTGGAACAGGCATTGGGGAGGAGAGACGGAGGTCCATTGACCAGACAGCAACCTATTGCAGGTTTCAGCCGAAGATTTTTGCCGCCCCTTAAAAGGCTAAAATTCAGCTATTTCGGTGATTTCAATGATTTCGAGAAAATAGAAGCAATAAGATTCATTGAACCGACCTGTGGATTGAGTAAGGGATTGAGATTTTCATAGTATATATCACAAAGGGACCGTTTAGACCTACATATGTAAGTACGGTGGTGCGCGTTGAGGTCCTAATTTTCAATTTTGTAAATTTCCTAAAATTTTCCCGAAAAGAGTATTTTAAATTGATTATACTAAGAGATTATAAAGCATTAAGCTTTCTTATAAGCTAGAAACCACTTCGCTGCTTGCAAATTTGGCGGTGTAATGGACGCACAGCCATTATAATCTAAGCTAAGCTTTTTCGGTTTTGCGACAAAAACAACATTCCACAAACCTATTCTGCAACAAATTGCTGGTAAAGTATCCAGCGCGTAAATAAAACAAAATAAATAAAAATAAAAACAAAAACAAAACAAAATATTTAATTCTTTCACACTCATTAGCCCCATTTCTGGCAGCTCAGCCGGTGGAGGCTTATCAACAAAGCCATAAAAAAATAAATAAAAATGTAAATGAAGGCACGCATACATTTTTTAGCATATGAATGTGTATGTTTGTATGTATGTATGCTAATGCTTAACGCCATTTTTTTAGTGAATTCACGCAGGCGCATGCCACGCGACTAAACACAATACACGCTCCGCTGCGCACTGCGCGCTTAAGCACACGCTAAAGCTATAGACATACAGACAGACATACTCGTACATGTGTGGTGCATGAATAAAAGCGATAAGTAAGCCATAAAGCACTAAACATGCAACATTGAATGCAGTGAAGAACAACAACAACAACAACAACAAAATTTGCATACAAAAATGGTTGTGCCACAGAGCTTTCTGTGTGCGTGTCTGTGTGTTTGTGTGCCAAAGCATTGTGCTTCGTTTTTTCAACGCTGACTCATATTTTTTGCCTGCATTGCTGGCTAATGATTGGCCTTGCACTTTGTTGTTGTTGTTAATGTGGTTGTTTTCGCAAATTTGTTTTATGACCGCGCGAGCAACGTCGGCCGCGCGCCGCTGCATTTCGTTTTCCACTTAACTTGGCCGAGTTTTCACGTTTAACCACAACAAAGAGATTCACTGGAAAGGAAGACGAAAAAAATTGTTTTTTTTTTTTTTTCAAAACACAACATAGCATACACTCAAATAAATTTTGGTATAAATTTTAAACTTTTTTGGTCGATATATAGGACACGACCGAAAAATTATTAAAATTTAAACTTTGAAAAGCTTAAAAGATTTTTAAACTTTTAAGGTTTAGATTTTATTCTAAATTAAAATTTATTTTAAGACTTTCAAAAGTTTAAAATTTAAACCTTTTTTTGGTTTAAATTAAAAAAAAATATCTCCTCCCAAAAGTTTAAAATTTAAACCTTAAAAGTTTAAATGAGAAAAAGTGTAAGATTTAAACCAAAAAAGTATGAAATTTATTCCAAAAAATACTTTGAAATATTTGAACTTTTATAAGTTTGAATTTTAGACCAAAAAGGAATAAGAAACTTTTAAACTTACAAAAGTTCAAAATTTAACCCAAAAAAAGTTTTAAATTTCTTTCAAACCAAATCAAAGTTTAAAAAATATTCCAATATTTATAACAGTGTAATAAAAGACACAAATGTAGTATGTGTTTATGATCTTCAATGGCAATAGAAAAAGCGCAAAGTCGGACCAGCGCAGCTGCAGCACGTGTGTCATTGATAAAAACCGCGCATGCGCCAGGGTCGCCAGTGGCTAAATTTTCAGCTTCTGCGCCCAGTCAGCCCAACAACAATGCCAACGTTAGCCGCCACACGTGAATTGCTGCTGCAGTGTAAGGCGCTTGAACCCCTATTTGTCGTTGTTGTTCTTAGTGTTGTTGGCATTGTTGTTGTTGGCAGAAACTTGCAACAGCTGCACAACCTTGTCAAGTTTATCTCAAAGTTTATTTGTTCGCTTGCTTGCTGTTGTTGTTATTGTGCTGTCGCATGCCGCAACGACCTCAATGCAGTCACATACATTCAAACATATGTATGTAAATTCATTTGGCCTTCTTCTTGAACACATGTGTTGTTGCTTTTGCTGCTATTTCTTTGTAATTGCATTATTTGTTTGTTTGCTTGTGCGCCAAAGTCACTGCAATTTCTCACGTGCACTACCAAATATGCAACTCCGCCAGCTAATTCTTGTTATTGCCTGCCTTTTGTTATTGTTTAACTCAGCGCTATTGTGAGTTTTATTGCATGTATGTACATACATATGTACACACAGCATCCGCCATAAATGAGTCAACTTTGTTGCAGCATGGCCACTTCACATCAAAAAGTATATACATATGTATGTATGTATGCACAAGTCGACTGTCCTTAATTTCGGTTTCTGCACGCAGTTCTTTGAATTTTTTCCATTTTCCTGTTGTCCTCGCACTCTCTTTATCTACATATGTTCACATATTGTTTCGCTTTTTCCGTTTCTGTGTTTTTCATATTCCATTGAGCAACTCGCGGTCTGGGTCAAGCATTTTCACATAAAAAATAATTTTAAATGAACACGGTATGCAATAGACAGAGAAGGTTATTTTTTTAGCGGTAAGAATACTTGACAGAAGTTCTGAGTAATGCATCAGAAGTAGCAGCCCTTGTCGGGATATAAATTTGTGGCGTTCCGGTACTTTGACCAGTCGTTGTCGTGGGTGTTTAGCCGCACACCAAACCTCTCACACAAAAATTTCGAAATTTTGGCAATGTTTTGAGTTCTTTTTCAAAATTTGATTAACCCGAAGAAATGCCCATTGATCATATACATATGTATGTATGCATTAGGGATTCCAATTTTTCCCATTTTTGCGATCCCGGGATTTTCGGTATTTTTTTTTATAATCCCGGGATCCCGGGATTGGTCCCGGGATTTTGCCATTAATTATTTTCCGACATTTTGGGTTGAAAAAAGTGAATATATTTTTCGTGGAATGCTACAACTTTAAAATGCAAAGAAAGTAATTCATTTTTATTGCTATTTTTTATTTAAAACAAAAATTATTTAATTAAAAAAAAAAAAATAAATTCATGCGTATTATTTAAAATACTTAAGAGTTACTTTAAAAAATACAAACAACAAAGAAAATGGCATACATTTGGTGTAAGAAATATTTGCTTTACAGTTGGTACTTTTAAGATATTGACAAGAAGGCTTGCGATCATTTGATAATAATGTGTGACAAAATAAAAAAATTGAAAGTACTTTTTCGAGGTTCACATATGTTAAACGAGTAGGCCTTACCAAAACATCCGAAGACTGCATATTTAGAATTTCAATACACCCTCAAAATCTGGAGTTACGGGCCAAAAACCCCTCTTTCATAGGGTAAGTCAGTCTGTTTCGTCTATCAACATGATTTTTAAATATTATCGAAATTAATTTTTTTCCATAATTTTTTCATATTTCTCGAATAATTTGTTAACCAGTGTATATATATAATTACATATTTCGAAACAATCTCCTGTTAATACTGTTTTCAACGAGATAAAAACTATTATTAAAGATGAAAAAATTGAATCTTTGACATTGTAGTGTGAAACTCTCAAGTCTAATTAAAATATTACCTGGTCTTTGGTAATTTTATATCTTGATTATTGTTTGCTTTTTCTTCCAATATTTACTTTTCATGGGAGAAAATTCCGAAAACTGTTGAGAATAAAATGGCCCAAAATCAGGAAATCGAAGTTATCAAAAGAATTTTACCACAAGAATTAAAAATTTTAAAAGTACGTTTCCTTACTTCACAACAAAAAAATTTAATTAAAAAAAATCAAAAAATATTAATTCTTACTTTCACTAATGGACATTTTTAATTTTGGCAAAAATGTTGCACTTATTATGAATTTTCTTCGGGCTTTCAAATTTTTTTGCTCTATTCCAAAATTTTTTCTGGCCTTTTTGTTCTATTGACAAAATGTAAAACTAGCCTGATTACGGGGAAAACATTTCTGCTCTTCTGCGTTGCATTACTTTTGTTATGCATCATATGAAAAATGCAACATTTTCACAGGGCACAGGGCACATGTTGATAATTCTGCCATGTAATAATTCAAAATTTTCGTTCAGAATAGGAAACGCTATTAGTATACAGATCTGAGATCAATAAAAATTATATAAAATACTTTTTTTTGCTATAATAGGGGAATATTCTGTCTTTATTTTATCCCGAAAATCCCGGGATCAAAAATCTAGCAATCCCGGGATTTTCGGGGTGTCAAAAAGGGCGGGATCCCGGGATCCCGGGTTTGGAATCCCTAGTATGCATGTATGTACATTTCTTTTCTAAGCCTTAAACGCGTTTAAAACAGTCAAAAGCGCGCTAATTTTCTAGTCACAAAAGAATCTCCTGTCGGTGACTCTTCTTGCAGACCCTTTTTCGCGCAATTTTTTAATCAAAAAAGAAGCTGAGAATTCTACAACAAAAACCCAATATAAAGGATTTTATATTAGCCGATTTCAATGGTTATTTAAACACTGAGAGAAAAATCAACCAAAAGTTGGTTAATAGTACTAATTTCACACTTGAAATGGAATCAATTTGAATTTTGTTTAATATTACCATTACCATTGTTGATTAATATATCAGTGTTTTTGGTTATATTAACCATGATATTTGTTGATATAACAAAATGTTAGTTGAAATCTTCAACCAATTTGTTGTTAATATTAAACAATTTGTTGGTTATATTTTTATGCCACTGGCAGCACTGCTACGTATGATCTATAAGAGAGTGTTAATATGTTAACTGAATACCAAAGAAAATTCCAAATACTCACTCTCTCGCCCTCTGCAATTCGGGTCCAGCCATTCAACTTCGTCAAGCACAAACGGTGTTGAAGGCGATGGTAAAAACAGAGCTGAAGCCATAAAGCTTCGTAGTAAATATTTTTACTTTTTTTTTAGATATGAATTAACCACTATTTTCGTTAACATAACAAATATAAACGTTGGGGAAACCAACTTTTTGTTTGATATTGATTGTTACCAAAATATTGGTTAATGGTACAATGAAAATGTACATATTATATTTTTTTCTTTTGACATGAATAAATCAACCAATAAAACATTAACCAAGAAGTTGGTTGAAAAAACCATTGTTCTTTTTTTTCTGTGCAAGTCCCTCTTATTTCTGAAATAATTGTTTATCAATTTTTAAATTACATTTTTCTTTTAAAACATAAAAAGCGTTAAAATGCAAAATAGAGTTCTAAATTAAGGAAACATAACTGAATACTTTTGAATTTTGAAGACTTAAGTATTTATTTTAAATTAGAGTGGACCTCTGTTGTATATATACAGTGGTATAATGTGCGACCGTCATTCAAAAAACATATCTAACGGTTTTTGCACTTGGATTTTTATGTCTTTTATTTTTTCTATAAAACAATAGATGCACATACATATACCTATGTCTATGTATATGTAAATGAACAAATTTGCATAACATTGCATAGTATAATTATTTTATTACAAATTGTTGTTGTTTTATTGGTCATACCTATACAATGTTTTTATTGCAGCAACGGTAATACAAAGCAACACAAACACTTCTGCTGCTGCTCATGGCATTGTTCCACTTTAGTTTTACAAAGTTGTGAACCCAAAAACTTACATATGGGTGATTCCAGAATGGTGAACGTGACGTTAGTACACCTTGAAAGCATAGCGTTGAGTATTCTTCTTCTTATTTTCATTTTTGGAGAGCAATTGAGTAGCATTACAATCGGTGAAAATAAGAACTACTACCGATTTGAAGTTTAGATTAGATTAGATTAGATTTATTCATTGATTTTTCTTACAAAGTAAATTATACATGTATGCGTAACATAATATTACCTTATTTGTACTACTACCCAATAAACACAGACGCGAGGATGATATCGCGGCGAATTCGAGGCGAGTTCGAGAAAGCATATTTTCGCGAACGTAATTTCTCAGACTCGCCTCGAGTGCGCGACAAGTTCGAGAAAATGGATTTTCGCGATATCATTTTTTTCTATTTTTTTTAAGTTGTTTTGCACTAAAAAATCATTATAGTTCTGAAATTTTACATTTATACCTGAACTCGGATTTAACCCATTGCCAGTAAACCAAACTCTGAACTTTTAATTTTTCGAAACGTCATTTATAAAAAATCTCGAATCGCCAACGATCAGAGAAATTAAAAATTCTCGAATCGTTAATGACAAAAAATTCGAATCGCCAGCGAACCGAGAATGAACAAATTCTCGAATCGCTAGTGATTGGTGACATGCCTACGAATTCGGATTCGCCGATCTATCGCCGCGAACTATTGCTGCGATAATATAATCAGAGTAAGCGAATCCGACGCGAATTCGAGGCGAATCCGTTGTGTTTATTGGGTATGTAATTAAATCGTAATGTAAGAAAAAGCAAAGCATTATTTAAAAAAAAAATTTAGTATTGAATGCCATCTCAAATAAATTACATAGGAAATGCATAGTGTGTGGCGTGAGGTGGTTAATAAGATTCAAATTATAACAATTATAAATTAGAAAGAAAACAATTTAAGTTTAGATTTTTTACAATGCTTGGGATATTAGCATTTAAAAGGCGATGGCGAAAAACTCGTAACGGGACATGGCGAATGGGACATAATTTCCCATTTCTGGGATTAATGGAAAATGTAAAGCTTGTCATGGAACTTTATATACCTACTCTAAAGTCTGCATTCTAGACTATCCTAATACATGGAATGAACAAAAATAACGCTTAATTATTTGTTCTTTATATCCGATTTATTAGCCTTTGAAGTTATTAAGAGCAGATCCAGAGCTGCGTATGTATACATACGTATCTCCAATAGATCTGATTTAGCAAATTCGAGAGCAATTAAAATTTTTCAAAGTGAGACAAACCCGACATTTCGACATATCATCATGCTTTTAGTCTCCAGCTTTTATAAAAAAAACTTTAACGATCGAAATACACACGCTAACGGCCAACTTCTCCGATACAAGTCTCCAACAAATTTGCAAAAAAAAAACGTATCTACTGTGTCTTAAATGATTGCAATCGATTATGTTTCGAAATTTTTCAGCTAAATGCTTATAACCTTAAAAAAAAGCGCCTACGTTATTAATCTTCAACAAAATATCTATAAATATATATGTAAATACATACATTCAATACATACATTCATTCATTCATGTATGTACATATGTATCTATTTTTTATGGCCCTGATGCCCGGCTTGTACGAAATGGGCTAATGTTTCAGGCATAAAGCGCTCACGCTGAGTAAGATCTCCCAAAAAAAAATATTCATGGCTCCCGAGTGTACTGTTTTTTTTTTTTTACCAAATTCTCATTATAGCGCTTAAGGCATGTACGTATGTAGAACCGCCAGTGTGAAGTTCAAAATTACATGTACATTTTACAGCAACGCAGCCAATCCCACATTCAGCCTCAAATACATACATACATACACACACCACTCAGCATTTCTCCCGCAACTAAACCAGTCAGCAGATCCAATGTTCCAAAGCTTTAACAACAGCTTCGGCTCCAACTCGCAATCAACCAGATTTTCTTGTTGTTGGCGGCTCCCTGCTAAATACATACATGCATGGCTGCTCTTTAGCTTCAGCAAGTGATGGCGTTATCGTCGTCATTGTGCTTGGTGTTGTTCGGCACTCGTCGGCTGTATGCCATATTTTGCCGAATGCGGAAGTATGTCAGCAGGTCTTCTGAATAACGGTACTTTGGCTATGTATGTGTGTGCGTTGTTGTTGCCGGTGTGCCGTTAGCTCAATGCCGCGGCATGTCGCTGTTGTGCTGCTGCGATCGAACCCGCCGCGCCGCTGAGAAATTATTTGTTAGTGTTGTTGTTATTTATACTAACGTGCCAGGCAATGACAGTCAACTTTGTGCTATCATGATGCGACTACCTTTAATTTTCAATTTTGACTTTTCTCAATTTGCAGCTCTTTTTGTCCCGCTCTCTTTCAAGTGATCGCTTGCTCTCCTTTTCTAGATCGCATATGCTCTCACTCTTTCTATATACCGCTCTCGCTCTTGTCTGCTCTCTACCTATATCTCTCTCTATTCCATTCTATTTCTCTACATGTTCTCAGTGAGTGTGTTGCTCAACATGTTGCATCAACATTACCTACTTTCTTTCCAACGTGTTTTTCTTGTTCTATCTTGCTGTATCTAGCAAACACTTGCATTGGTTTTTTGTTGTTGTTGTCGTTTGATATTTACGTGGCAAATAAATATATATGTATGTATGTATGTATTACTATCATTGCCATTGCTTTGTTGTACTGTGTCCCCATTTTTCCATTCGTTTTTGGTTTTGCTAGATTTTCACACCGCCAAGGCAAACCAACCGACCATCCGGGGTCCACTTATGTACACACATACATACATACATACATGTGCATGTCCATAAGTTTTTCGAAAGCGAAATTTATTATGATAATAGCTACCGCTGACGTTTTGTTCAAGAAATTAGTCTTGTGATTTTCTTTTTTTATTTTTGTTATATTTTCTTTCTATTTGAATTTGCTTAAAAAAAGGGCCATCGACAAATGAATCGGGCTCTCCGGCACATTGCGGATTTTAATGATTTATGTATGCATTTCAAATTGTCAATTTGGTCTTAAAAGCTAGCAACCGAGCCCTTCACCCTAAACCCTCTGAAAGCCTCATTAGTATTAAGGTTCTACATTAGCTCTGTCCAATAACGAAAAATTGTTACGAGTTTTTCCTAAAATAAATTTGTCATTTTTGTATGGAGAACTGTCATTTTTTATGAAAAGTTCGTAACAATTTTTCATTATTGAACAGAGCTATTATTAGATTGCAGGCTCTTCGAGTCAGATTTTGCTTTAGATGTCAAAAAGCGAGTCAACCTATAAACATTTCTGTAAGTATTTTGTCCAAGTTACATCCAGCAATGCTTTTCTGGTCAGCATACAAGATATTATTAAGAAACACTCAAATGTAACTGTAAACGCGTAAGCTTGCACTCATTTATTTTTAACGGCCCAACAAATATTTTAGTTTTGACTAGATTATACATGCAAGCATACATACACATTTAAAGAGTATGCCTTACCTAACGTTCTTCTACGTTTTTTCTTGCTTTCTTGCTGGCATAGTTTCTTCGGATTTTCATCTTCTTTCTTTTTTTTATTTGAATGAACGCCGCTTTTATTTTCAGATTATGAAATGCTCAAGTACTGGGCTTATTTAATCTGTCGATAATCAAGTTAAATTGATGAACGGGGTGAAGGGGAATTAGTGGGTAATGTTTAGCAGCCCAAGCTTCAATTTAGTTTCTGAAGCAGTGAGACACCGCCGAAAACCGCCGAACCGAAGTATCTACCATTGCTGGACAAGCACTCAACATAAATACATACATACGTCTATAAATAAATTTGTATGTGTATATGTATGTATGTATGTAATAAATTATCTGGCACCACACCTGATATTTGTAAAGGAATTACCTATTTTGCTTCCAAGCCTCTCTCACAAAGCTTACTTAAGCCTCATTTCAACCAACTGAGAACAAACCGCCGCTGGCCGCTTCTTCAAGTTTACAATAGTTACCGTTATCTTGCTGGTTTTTCTTGCGGTTAATGCCTTTTTTGTTTCTTTGTGTGTCACCATCATTAGCATATTTTAGTGGTTATCCACTTATACTTACATACATACAAAAATACATAAATATTTGCATGTAAATGATGCTTTTCGTCTTCATTACTGTTTTCGTCTTTTCTTCTAGGCCGTCTAATTTATAATTCAACAAATTAGCATTTTTTTGTTGTTGTTGCTATTACAATAATTATTTTAAAAAATAATAATAATGCGCTCCTTTACATGCATATTTAGCTAATAATCAGTTGTATTTAGTAAAGATTGGGATAAGCAGATATATTGAAGTATGTGTTGTGTTTATTAAGGTGTGTGTGGTGAGGATAAGGCTTAAGATTTTAGGCATTTTGGAAATCTTCATTATTTTAAAATTCGTTAGATTAGACGAAAATACATACATAAATATTTATATGCATACACAGTGATATATGTACATAGCATGTATAAATATATGGGCATACGATTTATATGCTAATTCTCGTGATTAATTTTGTTTTAACCCAAATACCACCGACTGTGTCTAAACCACAGTTGCTTACATCGCTAAATATTGTAGACAAAATATGCATAAAATTAGAATAAAATGTATTTTTGCGTTATAAAAAACGTTACTTGTACATAAAATATAATATACATAAAATATAATTTTTGCAGAAACTGTTTTTTATAAAAAGTAGTACCATTTTTAACACCATTTTATTAGTTTCACCTGTATATTAGCATCTAAAAAAATTAGCTATACACAGTGTAGCTGCGCTTGAATGTATGCAGAATTTTTTTTTTAGTTTTTGTCAAACTATTATCTTATTATTAATTTAGTTTCAATTTAGCTGTAACTCATATCAACTTCGTTACTTAAGTCTTTTCCTTTTTCGTCACATTAACACAAGTTCGTTACTTAAGTCTTCTCGTTTTTCATCTTTCTACTTGCAGTTAACCCCACGAGGCCACACATTTGACAAAATTGCAACCAAAACAAACATCACCACAACACCAAGAAGACACACACAAATCTGAGCAAAAATATTCCAAAACATTGGACTTCTTCCACCTCCACTACCACAAAGAAGCGATTTCCAGGTACTTTCAAACAAACCAACAAACAAACATCCAATCGCATGCGCCGCCACAAAAGACAATGAAGTTTTGCAGCATGAACGGCCCAAGTGAATCCGAAGTTGAAAGCCTGCTAATGAGTCCATGCTGGGGTCCCACACAAAACGGCAGCCAGGATCAATATCTATTGGATGGCCATAAATTGTTGCTCGATCACGATCTGGATTCGCTGCCAAGCGATTCGGAGCAAAAGAACTCATTGGATGTGCTCGATAATCTACTGCTGAATACAACGTCACTCAATGCGCTGTCGGATCTAAAACCCTTACCACCATTCACCGGCTATACGGGCCATTTGTCGATAAATGGCATATCGGGACATCACTACCATGCGATCGCACAGAGGCTACCTGATGAGACGAACAACAATTACATACAAAGTGCCTACCAAACGACAACGACGACGACAGCCGCGGGGAATAACGGCTGCGCATCGCCAAGCACACAGCTGGCGGCGGCGACATCGGGCACATCGCCGTTGCCATCGCTGACGAGCGGGAGTGGCGGTGGCAATAACAGCAGCAACAGTCATGGCTCATCGGCCGATCATAACATTGTGTCCTCATCAACTTGCCTGCCTGAAAGCGTGCTAAGTCCGGAGACGGACGCGTGCCTGAACGATGTGAAGCTCTTCGCCGATAGTCAATTAGATAGTAAGCTCTATTCGATGGCCGATAGTTGTGTGATGTCGGCGGCAAGTGGTATGGTGGCTGGTCTTGGTGGCGTTGGTGTTGGCGGCATCGGTGGTAGCAGCAGTGCGAATGGCATGTTGGGCGGCGGCGATCAGGTGCCGGACTCGCTGCACAGTGGCGTGCGCATTTACACGGACGCCAAGGACCTCTCCGAGTATGTTGATATGAACTCGATCGATGATATTGCGGCCATCATTGGTTCGGCGATAGCGGACACGACGGTGCCCAATCAGTTGGACAAGGATGAAGGCAATGATTCGCGCAACTCTTGGATGGATTTGGATACGTGGATCGATGAGAACTGCATACAACAAGATGGTAAATTGCTGGTGTCCCAACAGGATGCGCTCAGCGAATTCATCTTGCCACACTCGCCCATTCACACCAGCAGTTCGACGTTGCAGAGCTTGCTGACGCACGGCTACATGCCACTGCTGCACAATCGCCTGCAAAATGGGCCACCAACACAACAACAACAACAACAGCAATCACAACAACACTCGAACGCAGCGACGACGACGACTTTGAAAAGTGAAGCACCCAGTTCTACCTCATACTGCAACGAACTGGCCACGGCCACTTCCACCTCGAGTCCGCCCGGTTCGGTGGTGTCCACCACCGACAATCTCATGATCAATCCACGCTATCTCACCAATCAGCATCCGTACCAAGTGTCAATGTCCGCGCTGAAATCCGATGGGCTTTGCAGTCCCAACGACATGCTGGGCAATTATCCGCATACAACAACCATCACACCCACCGGCACGTCAAAAACGAAACGCTCCCGCTCCCAAAAGAAATCCAGTCAACAACAGCAACAACAACAAGCGCAAGCCAACGCACAGGCCAACGGTGGTGGACTCAGCGGGTCGCAGCAACTCAACGGCATCGCTCCATCTTCCGTCAGCTTTAGCGCCAATGACCTTTCCGGGCTGTTGGGCAAAGAGAAGCCGGTGCATCGGTGTAGTATTTGTAATCGGGGCTTTCTTAATAAGAGTAACATTAAGGTGCATCTGCGCACGCATACGGGTGAGAAGCCGTTCCGTTGTGATGTTTGCGCCAAGGCGTTTCGACAGAAGGCCCACTTGCTCAAACATCAACAGATACATAAGAGAATTGGGCGTGACTGACACGATGCCAGCGGTGGCGGGCAGGATCGCGAACAACAACAACAACAGCTTAGCAATAATGCAGTTGTTGTTGCTGCGATGCACGCCAATATGCGAGCGCTCAAGGCCAAATCTACGAAATCGTTGCGTCTGAGAGTGACTTAAGTGAGCAAGTGTGATTGTGTGTGGGGGTGCCTCAGTAGGTGCGTGCATATTTAGAATAAAAAGCTTTCTAACTAATTAAGGCTTAATCAATGTTTGACCAACTCAATGTGAGTCGACACCAAGCATTAGTTAAGCGAATAGAAAACTCTCACCATCAGACATGACACAAGACACTCTCAGAGGCAGCGTAGCGTTCATTGAAGGAGAAAAATGGCAGACAACGAGCGCAAATGCTTGCTCGACGTGTTTGTGCATGTTTTCAATATGCATTTGGCAATCCTGCAATGAGCGCAAGCGTTTCACGAATTTCAAAAAAGCTAACTATCCTATTGATTGGGCTACATAAAATGAAAAAAAGTCGCTTTGCTCTCACATTCAATGAATTTGGGACTAAACTGCGGTTCATTGAAATAAGTCTTCGACGAAAGGCTGCACTGTGAAATGCCGACCGTTGTATTTAAGAGAGTGGTTGTAATCATTTGTAGTTTTATTAATAATGAAAACATATTTGTGAAATATAAAATTTGTGAAATTATTATGCAGCTTTTTTGAAATACGTGTTAACGCTATAATCAATGTTTGTTATTCGTTGTTGTTGATTGCTTTCGATCTCTTTAGTTTAACTTTTTTATTAAATGAATCGACTAATCTTTGAGAATATGTTGATAGAACAAATGTAAGCGAGTCTAGAAAGTTATATTTTTATGATCGCTAGAGTGTTAAAATGTTCTAGAGAATTATTCGCCATAAAATTTCAGTAGGTGTCTCCTCAGAAAAAATCTTTGTAAAATGGACCTACAATACGACCACAGGAAGCGAAAGACATCTATTCTTCGGATTGTTAAACGTGTTTCATTTCGTGTTCTACTGAAGCGATCGAAATTCTTCCTTTGCAAAAGATTAATTAAGTGCAGACTATTGTAGAAAAAAACTGACAGACAACATCTATAGCCTCTTTTGACAAGAAATAAGAAATGATTTATTAAATTTATGCTTTAATAAGAAAAGATTTTCAGTATTTATATAGTCTTTCCAATGTTGCAGCTGCGATAAAGGCGAATATTTCGCTAAGAGAGAACAGAGAAGAGAGAAGAGAAATTTTAGTAGCGACTAACGACAGCTAACTAGACAATGCAACTGCAGTTAGATCGGTTAAGTTTTCTGCTTAGGATACCATAAAAGCCACGAAATAACTTTTAAGATCGAGACAAATGTTTAGCAAAAGTGCTCCAAAGGAGTTTGGTCTTTTCTTTTTTCGTCAATAAACAGCACAAATCCGAATGCATCAAAGGTATCAAGCCTTAAAACGAAAGCTTTCAACGAGAATGCAGAGAAAGAATTTAAGAAATTTGTTATGTATTTCTAGAACGAGTACAAATTAAAGAGAGCACAAGCAATGAAAGAACAACGGAGCGTCCAATTGTCTTTTTGCAACTGTTGTTCCGTTATGATGCAAGTGTGCGCTCTATCATACAAATAAATAACAAGAACAAAACAAAACGGCTAGAGAGTGGGAGGGGGCGTATGAGCAACAGGAATAAGAAAGCAGCGAGAAATGCGTACAAAAGTGGGCGTTTAAAATGAATAAAAATAAAGATTAAACAAATTATTGAATTAAAAGCAAAATGTTATTTAGGTGTAGGTTCAAAGAACAAATGTGTAGAAAAGTGAATTAATAAATAAATATTTTGTAAAATAAAAATATTATGCAGAGAAATTGTACCTCAATATAAAAGATATACATACATACATATACTTATTAGAAATAGCATACAACAACTTGTATATTGTATTTTGTAGGTTATATAGAAATAAATTTTAAGCAAAAAAAAATTATAATAGAAGGAAAAATTATGTTTAAGCTTTTACAAAAGCAATAGTGTACAAACAAATAAACATAAATATGTATAAACAAATATGCAATATGTGGACAAGTGTGAAATTATAAAAAAAAGATTAAAGCAAAATAAAACTTAATGAAAATTTAAATACATATAGTTAAATTTATTGCATAGAAATTTAGTTAAAAAAAACGAAATTAATGGAAATTACTTAAAAAAAATTAACAAAAAATTATAAATACAAATGTTTGTCTATGTTTTTGTAACTAAGCATAGTATGATGCTTGGCTAAGATTATACAAATTTTTTGTTTGTTTTTTCAAAATTTTTTTTTTTTAGTTTTTGAATCAGCTTTTTTCATTTATTTTTTATAATAAGTAATGTATTTTGGTTTTTTTAATTAAAAAAAATTGGTCATGACTCATGGGAGCTCAAAATTAAGTAATTATTAAATTTTTGGGTTTTCATTTTTTATTTTTTTATTTTTTTCCTTGGTTTTTGTTTTTTTTTTTGCCTTTTCAGCCTTTTTTTACTTAAGTATAAGCTATATACTAATTTATAAAAATATGTAAAAAATGAGCTACAAAAAAAAAATAAAAAAAAAATAAAAATTTTATTAATAATATAAACATTGCAGCTAATAATTAAGTTTAAGCATTATTATGAGTTAACTTGCATATACATATGTATGTGTATGGCAACAACTGCTGCAATAAAATTTGTATGTTAATAAATTGCATGTAATACATATATTTAATATTTACTTCGTTTTTGTTTTAGTTATACACTCTTGTGCAATTGCTAATTTTATAGGGCTATTCTGGCAACTGTCTTTCCAAAAACAACTATGTATGTATCTTTTGAGAGGAAACAATTTTTTTTTTTTTGCCACAATAGCCTAGTTAATGTCTTTTCTCTCATTGCATTATTTGTTCTTTTTGATAATGCCCAAGTTGTAGCTTAACCCTTTCTTTCGTTCGCATAATTCCTTTCTCTGCTTCATAGCATTGTAAATAATATCTTATACATTTTGATGTATGTAGTATGTAGTTTAAAATTAAATTAAAATAATTTTAATGTGTTGCAATTGTTTCTGAAAGTTTTAAAAATATATAAATAATTTTTAATTGAAAAAAAAAAAAGAAACTGGCTGCATTTATTTTATTATTTGAATGAAGGTAAGTTAACAACACTTTATTTACATATATCAGATCATCTTTAGTTTACTCAGATCGCCAGCAACAACAAAACTCAACATTCTTTATTGTTGTAATTTGTGCTGCTTTCGTGTGCAACTTCCCACAGCTGCTGCCAACAACAACAATCTGTAAATAGCAAGCTTATTTCAAAAAATATACATAGCAAATCAAATATACATATGTACATATATATGTATATATGCATGAGCAAGCTGGTAAGAATGTAGCAACGAAAACTAAAACACACAATTTCAAACATGCAAACAAAGCAACAACAACAAAAGCAATAACGTTTGTTAAAATGGCTAACAACTATTTAAAATGGCATTTGTATAGATTTGTGTATGTGTTTATTAACAAAAATTCAAAACACGCACACACAGAAAGGAGAAAGAGGGACATATGTACATACATACGTACATACACATGCCATACAAATGCTTCTTTTTTTCTTGTTTTAACGTGTTGTGCCAGTGACCCACTTCCATTGCCCGTTTATGCCAACAACAATGCACACACACACAAAGCGCAGATCACAGCGGGAAACAACAAAACAGCACATAAATTTTATAAAAAGAAAAAAAAGCAAAAACAAACGCCAACAGGCAGTTAACTTGTACAACAACAACAACATAAATAACTAGCACACATACAAGCACAAAAAGAAATATTTTTTATTAACTTGCTTGAGAATGTCCGCAGAAAGAAAGTGGGGGACGGATATTGACAGATGTGCTAAGAGCCAAAAGCCATAAAGCAAAAAAAAACTATAAGCTAAAAAAATAAAAATAAAAAGTTATTTGCTTTGAATGGCAATATTTCTCGCCTATTATACTTACTCTACATATGTATATGTACATATATGTAAGTACATGTATGTATGTAAATGTTTGTAGCTGATGAAAGCAGTATGCATGTATGTTTGTATAGGTGAGGTGTATGTTTGATTGAGCGGTGAGAAAATGAAAAATGAAAAGAATTCCATCGTAATTCACATTTATTGCTGCCGGAGCTGAAAGCTAAATACACTTTGCAATAACATATTGCATAGTTTCTTAAGGTATGTATTTTCTTTATTATTTATGTATATGCATATATACATATGTGCGCATTGGAACAATAAAGAAATCTTGTGCTCATCAGTCAGACGATGCGGATTTGAATGCCACTCGTGGCGACTTAACCCCAAAAAGTTTCAAAAAGTTATTATCTAGCATATCTATTGTTTTGTGCCTTGGACTGGCGTTGGCAGCTTCCCTAAAAGGATTTCTGTCATAACCCAGCAAACATTCTCGGAGAACTCATAATTTTTTGGAGTACGATAAGAGTCAGAAATATGTATATAATATGAGCCTTAAACTTTTGTAATCCAATATGAATCCGAAATATGTATGAGCTTAAAAATTTAATTTTTTATTTTTTTTAAATGATAACCTTAATTCATAATTTCTGTGTCGAAAAAGGGAAGTATAAAAGTATCACCAAAGTTCCACATAACGTTGAATGTTCCACTATATGATGACTTTGGATTGAATTTCAGGTTGAGTTCAGGTTCGAAGCCCGTTAAGAATACAAAATAAACAACACTATAGAGCAAGCAATGAAGTGGAAGAAAGTTGCACAATGAGAGAAGAGGATAACAAGCTGAGCTGAAGCTACATACTCGCAGTTGGAAACCGGATGGAGAGAAGATGAAGAGAACTGGGTCAGAGGACGGAAAATGCAAAAACAAATATTATTATTGAATTCATAAATATGAGTCTAATAGGAGTATTTTATGACTCTTATTCAGGCTCATATGATGTATGAAATTAGGCTCATATCGGGCGACCACCTTAAGAACAGAAATACATATGTACATTCATTAGGGACTCCAAAATGAGCTCATAGTGAGTGTGAACGCCTCGGTTTAGCATTCCTTTGTGACTCTTTTATTACTCCCAGTGTTTTCCGGGCAGGGAGATTGCTCAGCAAAAATATGTTATCAGTACAGACAGTTGCCAATTGGAGTTGATGATTTTCAACATATTTTTGCCAAAATTGCTTTACCTGATTTACTAACACAATCCAACAAATTTTGAACTTTTCTTTCCAACACAGTAATCATGGCATTTTGCACTGTTGGCGAACAAAATTAAACTCCAACATGTCTGAGTCCTCTTTTATTTGCACCTTTGACGCTGACGAACATATACATAAGTTTCGGCCACAAGTAGAAAAACACGCAGCTACCTAATAAAGCTAGATACGCTTGAAAAGAAAGGAAATATATTAGTCAATGAAAAACCGCACAAATTCAGTCAAAAATTATAATTAATAACTTACTGTGTACGATAGAGGAAGTGGTGTTGCAATTGCGCCGTTAATGCAGCGAATTTTGCAGCTCAGAACTTAAAAAAAAACATGCATGAAAACTATGCTCAACACGATTTTACACTTGGCTAATTAACTTGGCTGCAACAATGAACCATTATAAGAAAAAAAAAGAACCACCAACCAACAAATACACCAAGCAAAACAAACAAACCCACAAAGTAAGCAATTAAACTTAACGTACTTTAGTGTTTGCATGTATGCAGGTCTGTATATCTATGTTTATACATACATATACATATGTATATGTAAAACACCAATTTTGCTTTGCATCAATAAATCTAATTATACTAAGCAGAACATAATAAAAAAACATTTATTCTTTATAAATATTAAGTTCTATGCAATTTGTTGCATAATTTTCCACCAAAAGGAAAAAATAACTAAAACAAAATTTTGCCAGAAAAACTGCGCATCAAAAAACCAAAAGCAGTTTAAGGCCACAATTGGAGAGTGAATGAATTAATAATACAATAAATAACAACATAAAATTTGGCAGCAAATTACCGCCAAAAAACTGGCAACTTAAAGAAAGAAAAAACAACAGTAAACAAAAAAAACGTAGCTCTGCATACAAAAGAAACCGACGGAGCATTTTTTTTTTCGTTTTTGGCACCTTCAATTGAGTGCGAACAATTCACTTGTAACAGTTCTAAGTGTCTAAGCATGTTTATACATGTGCAGGCATTTTTTTTATAAAATGTATAAATTGCTTTAATTTATTAAACCTTAAAATAATCAGAGCTCAACGCAAGATTATTAAATTGATATACAAAAACAAACAAATAACACTACATAGTAAGTAATTTATTTTAAGTGAACATTATGTAATAAACATACTTGTAAGAACAATAAAGAATACAGAAATTAATTTAGCTTAACCTTGCCACTATTTACACTTTAGTTGTATAGTATTTGGCAAGAGAAGGGCAGTGCTGTAAACAAAAGCCACTCGAGTCTTCCAGAAAATGGAATTCTGTATGTTAAAAGGAACTAGTGATGAACGAGTCCGAGATCTTTTATTCGATTGTCTCGATTGTTCAAAGATCTCAAATGCCTTCGATGGCTTTCATATTCGAGTCCAATCGCAAATAGCCGTCAATCGAAGCAATCGCTAAAATATCTCGAACTCGCCAATGACTCGTCTCGCCTCTTTTAAAGTAATTGCTAAAACATCTAGGGCTTGCCCATAACTGATCGAAACAACCCTCAATTTGAAGCAAACAATTTGAAAATGGTATGCTAAGTTTGTGGAACTCACGACGCTCAAAGACACTACACTAACTATTCACCTACATGGTGCTGTTCAGCAATCGGTCCTGTATAATCACAGAAAAAAACGAGGATAAAATTTTTGTTAGCGTAATTTGATAAACCACAAAATTGGCAGTAGAAATTGATGAAAATCAGACCGCACATTGATTTTTGACAATTTTGTTTCTAAAACGAGAGCGAGACTTGGGAATTGTGCCTCAAAATCTCCAAAAAGGTTAGACCGTATTCCGATGTGAACAGAACCACCATGAGCTCAGTCGAGTATGTACATAAATACATATGGGCTAATCCTGGGTAACGCACGCGACATTCGTACGCATATAATCAATGATAAAGGAGGGAAACAACGAGAGGATTAAATGTTTATTTTATCTAATGCAAAGCACTACCAGAGTACTACATTCACGAGAAAATTTAAGCTGGAGTAACAGTTAAGTTCTGATATACACGCAAATATATAGTGGTAACGCACGCGACAAAAAATAGAAGTTATTTTTTAATGTGTTTGGAAGTATGCAAAATTTAGCGAATTTTGCACAATAACATGTTTACTAAAAATTAGGAAATGAAGTTCGAAGAGTACCTTAGGTTCGTAGATTTACGTAATTTTAAAAATATTTCTCTAATTTTGTTTATGGACTATAATAGTAGTACTCACGTGACAGTAACGCACGCGACAAAATTTCCCAATGAAAAAATATAAAACAAAATTTTTTTTTTTTAATTCTCATTTTTAATGAATTTTTAGCAAAGAATGAATAAAAAAGTACATTTAAAGTATTTTGATAGAATAAGTAAAAAATAACTTAAAACTAGGTACGTTGTACTTTAATTTTTTCTTCGGCGAATAAGCTGTTCGAGCAACCTCAATAAAGTCGCCACCGATAATGTTTGGAACACTTTTCCATAACTTAGAGAGATAAAGTTTGTATCGGAGATGCCACGCCCCCTTTTCCAATAGCTCCCATTTGACATTTTTTATGTCCCTACAAATTTCCAGGGTCCTACCATGAACACTTCCAGAGATATTGAGTATAAAAAATTTGGGGTATATGGGAGGTGTCACGCCCTTTGTTGTAATAACGCTCATCTCTATTTGTGAGCTTGGCATCTCGTTAGTATATCATCCCAAGTTCTAAGCCTTACAAAGAATATTTTCAGAAATACGTATACAGTATGAAACTTTTTTGAAATTATTTTCCAATAGAACTTTCTCCAGACAATACTAAACTCAACAAAGACAGAATTATCGAAATTGTTCCATCCGTTCAGGCGTGATGCGATGACCAAGGAAATAGTGATTAATTTTTTTTATATATATAGATTGAATTTTTGCATTTACGGTAACGCACGCGACAAATTTAAAACACACATAAAGTGGTAACATTCAGCTTTCCGACAACACTGATTTTATTTTTGGAAAAAGGTACACAAGCTTACTTTGTCACTGAAATTTCTTTGTATTTCAAGTGGTTTCCTAGGTTTAATAACTATTTATATAGTTTTTTGGTAACGCACGTGACAAAAGGATAAGCGAAAATTTAAAGTAAAAAAACTCCTTTATTCTTACTAGCTTCGCAAATTTTATACTCTTATATTAGATTACGTTCTAAGTAGAATGATTAGAGCGTGTAACAATAACATAACTCTCTTTTCAATAAACTAAACCCGCGAAGAAAAAAATGATACTTTGCTAATAAAAAAGCCTTAGTGAAAATTATTTTTTTGACGATTTTTCTCAGCCTGAGTTTAAGAACGAATAGAAAATGCTTATGTTTTTCTAACATATACATGTATTATCTTCACTAACAAATACCAAAAAAAAAAGTTCGGACCATTTTTAATTTCATGCCCTTGGTTGACTTTTTCAGGATTAGCCCATATGTGTACAATGATAAGTCTATATATCTGTGGCAATTTGCAATAATCGCTTAAGTCGAAAAATATGATTTCGAGATGAATTGATTTTTATATTCGAAGGTGTTTCTTAACAAATCATAAAAGTCGGTTAAAAACTATGGACGCAAAATCAGTGAGCCATCCACAATGTTATGATCAAATTTTGTAAATAAAACAAAATGTCATGAAGAGATTTGATTAAATTTATAAATCTACTTTGGCTATTATAGCAAGTTTAAAATACCTCTATTGTAAGTTAAGCCTAAATGTTTTTATTTATATCTTTTGACTGAATTAAGTTATAAACATGGGGGTTTTACAGAAATATAGAGTTTTAAAAGGAGAATAACGTGGTACTTATATGTAACTCGAAATCTTCCTAAGTCGACTTAAGCGGTTATTGCTTGTCACCACAGATATTACACAGACCACGCCATGATTCAATCAAAAAAGAAAAAGCAGGACAGAAATTATATGAACAACAAAAGACACTTGCAGAAACATCGAAACGATACATCCAAACGATAGCAAAATCGCAAACAAAAATCGCGTAAAATTGCAAACCGAAGAGTAAACATGTCAGCAGCAACGGCTTCACTTAACTTTCACCCAAGGTCATTGTGTTTTGAGCAGAGCTCAGTGGCAGTGACAGTGGCAGTGGCTGCTTAGTATAACGATATGGCTGGCAGCAGCGCGACTACCGCAATGTTGGCAATTTCAAGCAGCAACAACAACAACAACACAACTGAACGAATAGCGAGTGGTCAATAATGTTGGTGGCTGAAGTGTATTTGGTGGCTGCCAGTCGAACGCGACTCACCCAAAAATTTGCCATCTACGTATTAAATGCACTAACTGCATGACTTACAGACCGACTGACTAGCAAGTGACTAAGCGTGAGCGATTCGAAGAAAACAAGTAAGGAAGCCTAAGTTCGAGTGGAATCGAACATTAGATACTCAGCTGTATGCTTTCATTGTTTGTTTGCGTTTGATGGAAACACGGTGCAATTAATATAAAGCGAGTGCTGCATAAAGTGGGCGTAGTCACGCCCATTTTCTAAATTTTTATCAGTCATCCAACTAAGCATTTCAATATTATACTTTGTGCAAAATTTCATTCCTTTATGACTTCTACTTACAAAGATGTCACGTTACAAATTCCCAAAGGGTGTTCCAGAAATATCTTTCTTAAACAGTAGGCGTGGTCATAAACCGATTTCAATAAATTTTTGCGTGGCTATTAATACAAGTTATTAAAGTGTATAAACCAAGTTTCGTCATAATATCTCAATTATTTGTCGAGTTATAGGCTAAGAAATCTCGTATATCCCTTTGTGTAAAAAGAGGCGGTGCCACGCCCATTTTCCAAAATTTTTGTGTTTTTCGTTTTATGTCCGCAGTTGGACTCCTGCTATAAAATTTCAATGATATATCTTTATATTTGACAGAGATATCGCTTAAAATGTTTTTATTAGGTCACTTTATAAGACCCATATATAAAAGTGGGCGTGTCCCTCAACCGATTTCGGAAATTTTTCGTCCAAATATTTGACTAAGTAAGTATATCATGCGTACCAAATTTCATCGATATATCTTCAATGGTTTCTGATTTATGACTCATAAAACTTTCAATGTTTGCCCCTTAATAAGTGGGCGTGGCACCGCCCATTTTCCAAAATTTTTGTGTTTTTCGTTTTATGTCCGCAGTTGGACCCACGCGACAAAATTTCAATGATAGATCTTTATATTTGACAGAGATATCGCTTAAAATGTTTTTATTAGGTCACTTTATAATATACATATATAAAAGTGGGCGTGGCCGTCAACCGATTTTAACTATTTTCCGTCCAAACGTATGCCTAAGTAAGTAAATCACGCGTACCAAATTTTGTCGATATATCTTCAATGGTTTCTGAGTTATGACATATAAAACTTTCAAGGTTTGACGCTTAATAAGTGGGCGTGGCACCGCCTATTTTCCAAAATTTCATCAAATTTCTTCCTAGGGGCCTGAGCTCAACACGTGGGTAAAATTTCATCGCTCCAGCTATATTAGTGACTGAGATACCAAATTTCCGATTATTTCTATATAGGAAAAGTGGGCGTGGTCATCGTCCGATTTCGCCCATTTTCAATACCAACCGTCCCAGTCTCGATACCAACTTGCATTTCAAATTTCATCAAAATATCTAAATTTTTGCGCGAGTTAGAGTGTTTACAGACGGACGGACAGACGGACGGACGGACGGACGGACGGACAGACGGACGGACGGACATGGCTAAATCGATTTCTCTTTTCACCCTGATCATTTTGATATATATAAGTCTATATCTATCTCGATTATTTCACTCTGTTACAATCCACCGTTATGTGATTAAAACTATAATACTCTGTGTACTAGTACAGCTGAGTATAAAAAGAAATGAAAAAAGAAAAGACAAATTTTAATGGAAAAAAAAAATAACAAACAACATACATACATACATAGTTCAAAAAGGATTTCACAGTGTTTTTAGTTGACAATAAGCACATAACACACCATGTCTATCACCTCCATCACTTTAGCGCGATTGTGATTGACGTTGCTTTTAACTATGCAACTTGATTGTGGCTATGGGCTATAGGCTGCGACAGACACTAAATTACCACTGTTGGCTTGTTACTGTTGCTGTCATAGCATCAACGCAAATGTGGCCATGTTAGAAATGCCAAAAAAAAATTGGAAATTGTATTTAATAATAGCACAAAGTTATTGTGACTTCTGTGGATGCTGTTTGAGAGTGATATGGCTAGGACATGGTCCAACACAAAATTCGTCACATGCAAATGTTTGACTGTACGAGTATAAACTATGATTATTATTATCATGTTCTATATAATTATCTCATCACTATAATGATCAATATCACCGTCGTCGTCATCATCATCATCATCATTATCATCATCATTTTCGTCTGTTGTGGTCACACTTACCGGAAATTCTAGTTAAATATCTTGCTAATTTGCAAAGCGGATAATTTTGAACTTTCTTATTTTAATTTATTGTAGTCGAGTACAATGCTTATTTGTATGTAATAATAATAATGGTAATATAAATTATATGAGCGATTTCGATCAGTCATTAAAAATGCACTCTCAATAAAATTTATGACATACATATGTACAAGCATACATACATCAATATTTCCAACAAAATTATTGTTTAAGTAGAAGATTATTTTATTATTTATTTGTTTCATGGGAAAATCAACAGACTGGGTTAAAACGATTAATAAAAAATAATACCAAAACAAAAACAACAAGGCATTCATTGCAAAAAGCGCAGCGCCATTAACAGATTAACCCTTCATGCATGTATGTATGTATTTATGTATGAATGTATGCGCTTTTGGGAAATAAATAACATTCGATAAGCATTTTTTACTTTCTTCATGCCCCCAAAGAACGGAAAATACAAACATACATACACAAAAACATAATTACATATTTTCGCGTGTGCTTTTCCAACGAAACCAAAAAAATATTTAACTAACTACATAATAAGTTCCGTGCCCACAGCCTCACATGCCAAATGATTCGTGAGTGCACTTACACGCCATCAAAAGTTCAATGAGGCAATGAAACGAAAGACTTAAACGACAAACTTGTTGAGCGACGACCACGACCATTCCTGGTTGAAAACCAATAAATTGTGCTGCAAATTTTTTTTTTTTTTTTGGAGATTGAGAAAAAGTTGAATTAATCGTCAGGCAGGCGAACAGGCAAACAATTGTAATTGTAATCATTTCATATAAAAGCAACCAGCAAAGTCGGCCGACAAGCCAGCAAACCAGCAAACCAGCAAAATTTACAACCAGCGGCGCACAATCAGTCAATTGGCAGTTTAACCTAAATTGCGTGCTGGCAGCGCCAAGTCCAGTTTGATTTCATGTATATATGTACATATGTGTGTATGTGTTTGTGTGTGTAAGCGCGCATTCAATCACGCTGGTAACGATGTCAAACGAAATGAGAATGAGGCAAAGCGCTGGAGAATGGCAGTTGTAGAGGCGGGGGGTACGCTGTGTATGCGAACGGTGCACTTGAACGTGATGGCGTTACAAAAAAAAAAAAAAAAACGATAAAAAGCACAATAAAAACAACACAGAAGCAAAAAAATACAAGCGGAACGGCAAAGCAATGCCAAGCGAGTTATAAAAATAACCAGAACACGCCAACAGCAAGTGCCGCAACGTGGCAGGCGTGGTTGCTGAGCGGCAAGCGGCAAGCGGCGAATGGAAAGTGGGGAGAGAGTTATATAGGGTGAGGAGGGCGAGTGGACGCATGGATTTGTAGATGGATGGTTGGTTGGCGCATGCGCGAAGCAGGTGTGTTTGTTGTGAAAGGGGAGAGTGAAGTGCGGCACAGAGTTGTATGTGTGTATATGCGCATTTTTAAAAGTGAAATTCAAAGTAGAACAACAACATTGGCTCTGGCGGAATGTCTGACTGCCTGCACGGCTGTTTGGCTGCTTGGCTGCTTTTATATTCAATTGTTGCTGTTGTGATTTTTTTTTTTTTATTATTTTAAGATTTTATTGTTGTTGTTGCATATGTGAATGTGGCTGTGATTTTTTTGTATTGTTGTTGTGTTTCACATATTGCTAGTGGCTGTGCTACACGGCTGAATGGAGGCGCTTTGTTTTTGCTTGCTGACGTTGGCATAACACCGAATCATTCATTGTTGTTGTGGTTGTGGTTGTTGTCATAAATGAAATGAGGTCACGCTGCTCCGTGTTGAATACAAAACTAAAAGAAGGAAAAAAAACTATGTAGTAATAACTAACAACAACAAAAATTAAAAAAAAATTATCAAAAACTTGAGTAAAAATTTTATATAGATGAGATTTAAAAAACGAAAAAATTTTTGAGAAAAAATAATCGAATATAAAAGGACTTTTTGCTTTAAAAGTTCTTTATCTAGGAAGAGTATGGAAAACTTCCAACTGAAGCTGGATAACTGAGATCAGCACGCGATACATTTTTTGTGATTTAAAGTATACTCATAAAAAATGCGGTGTTAGTATGACCGCAACCGCAAAATATGCGATCATCATAATAAACACCGTACCGCATTTTCTTGAGCAATTCCGGTATGCGGTAGTATGGATATCACAACACCGCATGTCTCAAACACCGCATATCGCAAATACCGCATATCGCAAACACCGCATTTCCCAAATACAAATATTTACAATGTTGCCAGTACGATTTTTTGTTTGTAATTTTTACCGTCTTATGGATTTCTGATGGAAAATACTACTGATTACAAATTGATTTTAACCAAAGAATATCTATACAGGAAAACTACTCAGGATTGAAAGAGTTTTTAGTGCTTAGCACGAAATTTTTATTTTAATTCAATTTTTAATTGTTGGGGTAAGTGGAAAAAAATTCAAATATTTACATTTATTTAAAAAAAAAAAAAAAAAATACATACCAACAACAAATGTTCATTGCGAACTGCCAACAAAAATTCAGCACGTTTGGGTAGAATATATGCAAAAGCATATACACACTAACGTTAATGTTGAAAATGAAAAAGGCAAAAGTGGGGAAAATCCAACAGCTTGCACAGAGTCTCAAAGGCCGAGTGTGTTTATGCGTTGGGTCATTGCGGCTGAAGATGGTATGGACTCGGGTTCACTCCCCGGTGCATCCACTTCCGAAAAGAGTGCTGATGATCGAAAATGGTTTTTCGTGAAATAGCTATACATTCAGGATTGGTTTTTTTTTTAATTTTTTCATTGAAAGGGCCACTTAAAATTTAGAGTTTGTTTACATTCAAAATAATTTCACTAATGAATTGCAAGATAAAAATATGTACTATGTATGTACATGAAATAGAGTTTTTTCCTAAAATCCTTGAATGACATTTATGGCTTCTTATTAATACACATAAGTTTTGTTTACACATTTTTGTTTGTCTGTGTGTAATTCTCTATTTCCCAACGAGGCATTCATTCAATTTTCACAATCGAAAAATTGGCTACGATACATTAATTGAAACCGAAGTTTTTGTCGTTTTATTGGATCAACAACAATACACATGTTTATTTTTATACATTTTATTATGCGCCGTCGGAATGAATACTTTTCCGTCAATCTAGCAATTCGTTTAACTGAGAAACACAGACACATTTGAATTCGATGTCTTTTTTACGGCAAAGCTGAAGTGTGTCGATCATCATTTAAATACATTTAATTCAAGGCAAATTCATTATGGTAATGGTACGGCGAATTCGGCAATATTCGCCTCGATTTCGCCTCGATTCGCTTTAAGTTTTTGTCCATCAAAATGTCAAACTCAAAGTAAAATTTTTCCTTGTTTGACATTCTCCTGTATTCTTCTGTACACGGTGAATTAAAAACGAGAAGAAGAAGAAGTCAGCTGTTCACGTACCATTACCATAAGAATGAATTTGCCTTGATTTAACTCAACTATGTTGTCAATTAAAAGGATTGCTAGATTGACGAAAAAGTATTAATTCTGACGGCCCTATTAATCGTATTGGATTTCAAAAATGAAATTTTTTGATTATTTCATTATTGAAAATTATTTTATTATTCAAAAAACTGCCACAAAAAACAAAGCACACAAAAATAAAAAAACTTCAGAATAAATTTGCTGTATATCTTATAATCAGACACATATATATATATATTTATGTATTTATGTACAAACAAAAATGAAATTTCTATCGCCTATACCTTTACAGTGTGTAAAAAATTTCCGGCAACACTGAATATTATACAAATAAACAAATGCGGTGTTTGCGATATGCGGTGTAAACAACACTAAATACCGCAATATCATTTAGGTTTTCAATCAATGAAGTGGCGGTGTAGGGTAACTATGCCAGTAAGCGACCACCCCCCAATAACCGGACACTTTTTTCTTTTACCGACTAAAATAAGAAAACTCTCAATTTTCTTTTAATTTTGAAAACTGCAATCGAATTAGCCATTAATTTTAAACAAATTCGCCACTTGGTTTTTGTTCTATTTTCAAGAGAAATCCTTGTGGCATCACATTTAGTTTGCGCGTATGAAGTGAAGTGTGAAAACGTGTGATTTCTTATTTTTTTAATAGTGGTGCTTCATTCCTTTCAAGTAAGTTTTTATTAAAATTTATTGACATAAGTGCTTCAATAGTCGGTTTTCATACAAAATAATGATAAAAATACGTACTAACAGCATAAAATCATTAGAAAATAATACATATTTTATTATATTCACCTGTCCGGATACTAGAACGACAATTATAGTATTTTCCAATAACCGGACACTGTGTCCGGATACTGGAAAGCATTAAAAAACCTACGATGCCAGTAACCGGACACGCTTCTACTTTAGTATTATATTTAATAATATGTGTTTACATTTCAAGTGCGAAGATCAGGATTTAGGTTCCTTTTTTTGGAATAACATCAGAGGAATAAAGAGGGTAAGCAACTGATCCTGACGGAAACATAAGCAGATTTGTCCAGGAAATAGTGGACAATGTTTTCCACTTGCTACAGCGCAAATACAGTTTCTATAATTAAGTACCTATTTTCGTAGGCCTCATGACCAGTTGTGATAACACGTGGATCTCTGGAGTAAATACCATGTAGAATCAAAAAATAAGTATTTTTGCGGTGCACCGCTGCTGACCTCTACTGGACAGCAGATAATCGCAAAAGAGCTTTATTTAATACATTTTAAAGCGTAAATATGAAAAAAATCGCAATTAAATAAGCTTATTATTTTGTCATTAACATTAACTTTTTGTGTCGCTGTTTTAACTTTTCATATTCTTTGCTGCTTAACATTTTTTTTTCCTTTTTAATTTTAATTTTATTTCTTTTTTAATTTTATTTCTTTTTTAATTTTATTTCTTTTTATTTTTATTTTTTTCTATCTTCTGCACGTCAGCAAAGTTTTCGCTTTCTTCTGCCATTTTACCCGCCACCTTCTGCCTCGCATTTCTTCTTCTAACTTCGCTGTATAAGCGTACATAGGTACGTTCAAAAAAGCTTACCTACATCCATGCAATATGTACTTGTGGTTTCCACTCGCTGGCCAACTACTTACATACTTTTTTACATACAAGTTAGTGTATTTTCGTCACAATTGCACTTTCTTTTGCGCTTGCGCTTGGCCTTTATTATCGCGATGAGACAGACAGACATGAGGTATTGTCGAAAGCAAATAAATGTTTTTCTTTTCTTCTTTTTTGTATTTGTATTTTATTTTATTACCCACAAGCGTAGTAAAAATAGAAAAACATTTATGTATTTCTTTTTTTTTATTGCTTTATTGCTAAATCAAAGTCAAAGCCAAAGTCACAAAACATTAGCCAGGACCACGAACGCCACGAACACCACGTACTTTTCGCTGTGGCAATGCTTGTTCATACAAAATCAGTCATCAAATAGTACGCAAATTCATACCACATTGCATAGAAATAACAACAACAACAACTTGCAACCGCATTTGTCCTTCGTAATTTATTCTATTTTATTACATAGTCGCCACAGACGAGTACCCGTATGTATGTACATGTACATACATGCTTTCTTTGTTCGCTCTCCAAACATTGCCGCGCCACCCCTGCACCGTTCACCTCCCACACTTGCCTTACTGTTTTTGTATTTACATACCCTGGAAAAAAGTTTACCTTATTGTTGACAAATCAGGTCTAAAAGAGGAGTACGCTGGCTGCGCTGCTTCTGTTATGCACCCACTCTGTCTGCTCCTAACTCCTTAATACTTACCTAGGCCTTATTTCGCATGGCGGATCAGGCTTTAGAATAAGGTGTGCTTTCAGAGAGAGAGCACTCCTTATGGCCAGATGCCATCAACACAGGAAAATCAGGCTTACTTTAAGCCTTACGCCATACAAATTCGGGCTTATAATTTTCAGGCCTTATTTCGTAGCCTTTAAATTTGCAGTTTTAATTCTTAAATAAGGCTTAGATTTTTTGGTGGGTATGTGTAGTTGCTCAGCTACAATTTAATATTCGTATAGCAATTTTGTGTTCATTTGCATCCCCTCCACGTTGTTTCTTCCGCACTCTCTCTCTCTCTCTCTCTCTCTCTATCTCTATTTACTGCATACTTAAATCCTATTGCTCATTTTCTTTTATTAAATTTATGTTTATTGTTGTTACTGAATATGTTGTTTTTGTTGGTTGTAGGTTGATTAATATTCATAAGCCTGCCGGCACTTTTAATTTGGGTCTTCAGCGTATTCACTTTGCATCAGCAATCGGCAATCGCAATTGTCGCACCAAGCAATGCCATGCATTTTCAAGTGCAACCCACTTTGATTGATTATGAAAACGATAGAAAGAAAAACTTAAGAATATTCACAAAGTCAATAATTGTGTTTATCATTCTTTAGCGCTGCAATACCGTTCAACATAAACAGCTGACAAGTGACAAATGTAAAACAGCTCGTTTTGGCACGTTATCTGTAAGCTATTCAAGTTCAAGTTTCAGACTTGGTGCTTTTTTTAACTCAAAATTGTCAATAAAATTGTCGCGAGGTGGCAACCTTGTTCTTAGCCTAAACAATTTGCATGCGAATCGAGCTCTCCAATATCCAACCTTTTAAAACAGAAAATTAGCTTCTGGTAAACGAAAACAAATTGGTTTTAACTGCTCATTATGCCTAATCATTACCATGAACATTTCCATATATGTACCTAGCTTGTGAATACATTTACATTTAAAATTCTTCCCAGCAGTATTTGAGGTAAGGAGGTGCATATTCAATAGAATATAACCGGTATATTAGCAAGTTTGAATCTGACCTAAAGGAAAATCCAAAGGCTTTCTGGAATTTCGTTCGCTCCAAAAAAGGGTCTTCAAATATCCCAACTTGTATGAACTTCAATGGAGTCTCCTCGCAGTCTTTAGTTGATACTGTTGAACTTTTTGCGCTCTTTTTTAAGTCAAATTTTTCTACTGACGATTTTTCTGACAATAGTACGTCTCTTCATGATGCTTCTTCTGGAACTTTAGATTTTGGATCACTATCCATCTCTGAACTTGACGTTATAAATGCGATTTCTACTATTCAATCTTCTTTTAAATGTGACAATGATGGGTTATGTTCATTTTTAATTAAAAAATGTAGTTTATCTATTTCAGTGCCTCTGTGCAAAATTTTTAATCTCTCGCTATCGTCAGGAGTTTTTATCAATCGTTGGAAAGTGGCATCCATCACCCCAATCTTTAAGTCCGGTTGCAAACATAATGTCGCAAACTATAGACCGATCTCCAAATTATCAGTTTGCTCTAAACTTTTTGAAAAAATAGTTAAGGACAAGCTATCCTTTGTATGTAAAAGCATTGTTGAGCCGAATCAACATGGATTTGTCAGTGGACGCTCCACAGTAACTAATCTAGCAGTTTTCACCGAATATTGCTTATCGGCATTTAAAAATGGGTCACAAGTAGATACTATCTACACAGACTTTTCAAAAGCATTTGACAAGGTTTCACATGTCATTTTATTGCGGAAACTTAAAAAGCTAGGCTTTCATTCTGTATTTCTCTCTTGGATTGCATCTTACCTTACAGATAGAACTTTATTTGTTGAAATCGAAAACTGTAAATCCCACTCTTTTGCCGCTACCTCTGGAGTACCGCAGGGGAGTATTCTTGGTCCACTTTTATTCATTCTTTTCATTAATGATATTGGCTCGTGTTTCAAATATTCCAGATTTTTGCTATATGCAGATGATCTTAAACTTTTCCGTAAAATAACTTGTGCGTCTGATATTTTGCTTATTCAGCATGATATAAATAATTTAATTACTTGGAGCAGTAATAATAATTTAGAACTCAATATAAATAAATGTTTCCACATATCTTTCTCAAGATCTTCTAATAAATTTCTTTCCAAATATTATATTCAAAACGAAAATCTAGCCTCACTACAAAATTTTGTTGACTTAGGGGTGGTTTTTGATTCAAACTTTACCTTTGTAAACCATATCTGCTATCTGATTCCTAAAGCATATAGTAACTTGGCTTTCTTACGTCGGTATGGAAGAGAATTTAGAGATCCGTATACCAGAAAGACCCTCTTTAACTCGCTAGTTAGATCTAAACTCGAATATGCCTCAGTTATTTGGAGCCCGATTTATGTTTGCCATACGTCACGAATTGAACGAGTACAAAGAAAATTCCTAAAATTTGCGTTACAGACTCTTAATTTTTCTGATCCGCTTCCACCTTATTCCGCCCGGTGTAAATTAATTAATATTCAATCCCTAGAAAACAGAAGAATTATTCAATCTCTAATGTTTATTTTTGATATAGTATGTGGTAATATTGATTGTCCTGATCTGCTTGAGCTTATCAATTTCAATGTTCCTCATAGAATTTTACGTTTTCCACTACCTTTTCATCTCAATACCATTAAAGCAAATTACCTTTCTTTAGCTCCAATATTAAGAGCACTTATAGAATTTAATAATATTTCAAGGGTCGTTAATATTGATTTTTCATCTTCTAGATCTTCATTTAAAAGTTCGCTTGCTCTGTATTACTCTTAAACTTTAGGTTTACTCATTGTTTTATTCTTACTTTTGCTCTAGTCTGTAAGATTGTATATCATAGACGAAATAAATTATTGAATTGAATTGAATTGAATTGAATATTCATTATGAAAAATAGCCTGAAAGTAAGTTCAAAATTCATTGCTGAAAAAATAACTGAACACGCAGTGAAAACATCAGGTGTACTGAAATACATGCTATGGAAGTTCTCCCTGCGTATTCAGGCCTTTTTTCCTACAGAAACTCTCCCTTCTCGTTCGGCAGTTTTTAGGTAGTTGATTTTCGACGCCACCTCTATATAAAAACGAAGGGGAAAGTTCAGATATTAGAACTACATCTCTACTGAATATTCAGTAGGAAATGTGTGCTGTTTTCCAGCTGATAAATACTGCTGGGTTCGCAACCACTTCTACATTTCAGTTAAAAAGAAATTAAATGCTTTCCTTAACATCAGCCATATTAAATGCTTCGCGATTGCCATGTAACCTCAAAAAAGTGCAGGCCCATTCTCTAAGCATTCCAACATACACATGTATGCCCAATCATGTGTAAAAATTTATGTATTCATGCATATTCATGCATGTGATGTGCATGCGCATATATGTATGCATTTTATTTCGGGTCTGAGCTTATTCTTCAAACAGCCATAAATATTTAAACTTTTCCGCCCAATCAACGTTTTAAATTTCGATTTAAACAACAAATTCCCCCCAATATTTGGTGGTGTGGTGGAATGGTGAATTTTTGATTTTTTGTATTGATGTACTATGTTGACCTTGTTCCATGCCAATGCTAATGACTGACCATTTCTTTTATGCCGTATAAAAAAAATATGCGTGGCTGCCAAACCAGCTTTTAATATGCATAAGACACAAGCCAACTAACTGTATTGTAGGCATACCTATTACAACAATAAAAAGTCGAATTTTTTGGTAAGGTTTTTGGCAATGCCTAAATGTGTCTTTTGAAACGAATAAGTTAAGTAGCAAGGCAGATCTATATAGGTAATATAAACTCAGCAGCTGATTCATTTTCATTTTGGCTAAATTGTCAAATCGTATTGATTATAGTTTGTTTACTTCCGTCTTGTTTACATTTTCATACGTGCTTTTTGACGTTTTAGACGAGAGATTTTCAACATGGCCGCCGTGCTATTACCTTCCTAGATCTGCCTTGGTTAAGTAGTGGAGAGGATACAACATAACTGAACAGCAAAAAAATGTAATTAATTTTATATGAAAAATAAATATGAAATATTTTGTTTTTTAAATAAAGTAACAAAGAAAATCATCATTATTAATCTAGTAAGCAATTGTTAAAATCATTAACTGAAACATAAAAGTTTAGCTGATCGGGCTTAAAATCCCACACTGTTGACTTTAAGCACCGCATAAGTCAAGCATACAAACAAAAATTCATTTGTTCAACATTTACCCAAAATATGCACCTACAAAGTAAATAAACTAAAACAACCACTATAACAACAACACACATTTATAGCCTGATAGCTTCAACCTCAAACTTCAACTTTAGCCTCAAAGTGTCACTGTCATGGCCCTTTTCACTGCATTGACTTTGAATTGTTTGCTTGCTTGCTGTTAAGTTAAAGCTAAAGCCTGTTTTTTTGTTGAGTTGTTTTTTGTACACACATACATACATACATATGTACACCCTGTAGGAAAAATCTCTGGTTCCGAACTAGGTCGCTTCTAGTGCATTTTTCGACACTACTAGTGCGAGCTATCAACTGGCGACTTTAACACGGCGATGTCCTAGGCGGTGTCAATTGTCACTCTCTGCACTACATCTTCGATAGTTCCGAACTAGTACTAAATTCTACAGTTTACACTAGTTCGTTTATTGGCACAATTTCGATAGTTCTGAACTAGCTACAAGTACCTACAAATTCTACAGTTTTACATCTGCCGCTTAAGTGCAGCCTTTGACACACTTCATGCAAGTGGCGTGATGGCCGACTGGCTAACGCATGTGCCTTTCAATCTGAGGGGCGCGGGTTCTAATCCTGTCGGTTTCAAGGTAGATGATATTTTTTATTTTTTTATTTTTTTTTTTAACTTATATTTTTTTAGTTGTTGGGGTAAGTGGAAAAAAATTCAACAACTATTTACAGCGAAGGTTGAGTGTATAGCTATTTCACGAAAAACCATTTTCGATCATCAGCACTCTTTTCGGAAGTGGATGCACCGGGGTGTGAACCCGAGTCCATACCATCTTCAGCCGCAATGACCCAACGCATAAACACACTCGGCCATTGAGACTCTGTGCAAGCTGTTGGATTTTCCCCACTTTTGCCTTTCTCATTTTCAACATTAACGTTAGTGTGTATATGCTTTTGCATATATTCTACCCAAACGTGCTGAATTTTTGTTGGCAGTTCGCAATGAACATTTCGTCCCCTAAAAATACGGATGTCGTATGTGCTTTTTTTCGAAATTGGGATTATTGCATATTCATAGTAAACTGTGCTTGCGCTTTCGAATGGTGCTATCAGTTCGTTCCTAAACCCTATAATTTCTGAGATATCCGGCATGCACTTTGTCTTATGTAACATGGTTTCATCGTCCACTGTATGTATTTTGTCGTATGTGCACCAAATTTCGAACATACGACAATTTTGTATTGAAATTCATGATTTTTTTAATTAAAAATACATTTGTTGTACGTCATACAACTTTAGCTTAACTTATTATACCCAGCTGTACTACATAGTACACAGAGTATTATAGTTTTAATCACATAACGGTGGATTGTAACAGAATGAAATAATCGAGATAGATATAGACTTATATATATCAAAATGTTCAGGGTGAAAAGAGAAATCGATTGAGCCATGTCCGTCCGTCCGTCCGTCTGTCCGTCCGTCCGTCCGTCCGTCCGTCTGTAAACACTCTAACTCGCGCAAAAATTGAGATATTTTGATGAAATTTGGAATGCAAGTTGGTATCGAGACTGGGACGGTTGGTATTGAAAATGGGCGAAATCGGACGATGACCACGCCCACTTTTCCTATATAGAAAAAATCGGAAATTTGGTATCTCAGTCACTAATATAGCTGGAGCGATGAAATTTCACCCACGTATTGAGCTCAGGCCTCTATGAAGAAATTTGATGAAATTTTGGAAAATGGGCGGTGCCACGACCACTTATTAAGGGGCAAACATTGAAAGTTTTATATATCATAACTCAGAACCCGTTGAAGATACATATATCGATGAAATTTGGTGTGCGTGATTTACTTACTTAGGCAATCGTATGTACGGAAAATTGTTAAAATCGGTTGCCGGCCATGCCCACTTTTATATATGTGTATTATAAAGTGACCGAATAAAAACATTTTAAGCGATATCTCTGTCAAATATAAAGATATGTCATAGAAATTTTATGGCAAGAGTTCAATTATGGACATAAAACAAAAAACACAAAAATTTTGGAAAATGGGGGTGGCACCGCCTCCTTTTAGAAGCAGGAATATACGAGATTTCTTAGCCTATAACTCGAGAAATATTTTATATATAATGACGAAACTTGGTTTGTGCACTCTTATTACTTGGTGTAATACATATTCAAAATTTTAGCGAAATCGGTTGACGACCACGAACACTTTTATATATGGGAACTATAAAGTGGCCTAATAAAAACATTTTAAGCGATATCTTTGTCATATTGAAATTTTGTGGCATGAGTTCCACAATAGACCGGAAACAAAAAATAGAACAATTTTGGAAAATGGGCGTGGCACCGCCTTTTTTTTATACAAAGGAATCTACGAGATTTCGGAGTCCATAACTGGACAAATAATTGAGATATTATGACGAAACTTAGTTTATACACTTTTATAACTTGTGTTAATAGACACGGAAAAATTTACTGAAATCGGTTTATGACCACGCCTACTTTTTAACAAAGATATTTCTGGAACACTCTTCGAGAATTTGTAACGTGACATCTTTGTAACTAGAAGTCATAAAGGAATAAAATTTTGCATAAAGAGTAATATTCATATTCATTCCACTCGAACTTAGGCTTCCTTACTTGTTTTTATTAAGCATGGGCATGTAATGAAAACTGTAAATATAAGTGAGCACAAGCGACTAGGTTTTTCTTGTTTAGGCCCAACTTAATGTAGTTAGTTTTAAATCCTAAAAATTTCACGAAAGTAAAATAAAAGACCTGAAAAGTATGGTATGTTACTTTGTCAAAGAGAGCGATGGCAAATTTTATGAAGAACTATTTCAATAAATAATGTATGTATGTATATGTATTATTCTTAAATAATAATTAATAATCATTTCGCAGTATTATTATTTTTGAATAAAGGATTAACAACACGAACTGTATTTTATTACCTAGTATTAAAATTGCCAACAGTTTTCTGCCGATCATTAATCGCCCTGTATAAAGCTCTTTTCTATTGCATTCCCATTGGGTTCTGAATTCTTGAATTCAATTGATACAATTACTTTATAGTTGGTACCTCAAAATCAGCGCCAAATGAGCGCCATCAATTCTTCAGGTAAGTTCATAGTCTGACTTTACTGATTGCTAAACTAAAAAAAATTCCCTGATCACCGTACCTGTTAACGACTGGGTTCACAAAAACGGAATATTGAAATTTATATGCATTCGAAAATGTTCGCAGATGTTGCATGGTATAATATCTGCATTGACTTGTCCCGTTAGTCGAATCATAATTGGATGATACTGTTATTATCTTCAGAATCTTCACAACTTTCAGCAAAAAATTTATATTATACATATTTTCAATATGTTTTTTGTCGTATATCAAAGAATTTTTCCGTTTTGTGAAAAAATTTAACATACGACAAAATGCATTCTAAACAAATTAGCTTATAATATCTTCCCAACAAAACTTACAGTAAGATTGGATCAGTCCGATGGGAGGGAAATATTTGGGTTATATCGGGTCCCAAAATTGAGAAAATCCATAGTGCTATTTTAAAAATATTTAATGTTGAACTTAAAAAACCGTCTCCTGAAAAGTCAAGATTTGCTACATACGACATCCGTATTTTTAAGGGACGATTTGTTGTTGGTATGTATTTTTTTATATACCAACAACGTTAACAATTTTACTTGAAAGAGTTTTTAGTGATTAGCACGAAATTTTTATTTTATTTCAATTTTTTAATTGTTGGGGTAAGTGGAAAAAAATTCAACAACTATTTACAGCGAATGTAATCGCTAGCCGAGACTCGAAATTAACTACACGTATTTATTTGCTACAATGTGCAGCTGTATGTGCTTCGTTTATTTCTGTAAAACAATTTAGTTAGATTTCTGACAAATATAAAGTTATAAAAATAAAGGTTACAAATCACTTACCGCGGTTTTCGTCTCGTCAGACTTAAATTTAGCGATTGACAAACTCCCCGCGGTTAAAATACGTATATATATATATGTTCATACAAAACGTGTTGACAATGTGACAAGTACATTACAAGGTTGCATAGAATGGATGGAATGGTGCTGCCACAGTGTTACATACGAGCGAGCTGCGACAGCGAACGTTGAGTGTATAGCTATTTCACGAAAAACCATTTTCGATCATCAGCACTGCGTTTCTGTAACTGAACTCTATCAATCTTTTCGCCTGAGTGACGTCATAATGACGTCAATCGATAGATTCTCACCTGCTTTTTAGGTGGTGACAAAGTGTGGAACGTATTAATGTGACGTCATTTTGATCGAAAATTTTCGCGATTTTGTTACAGAAACTCACTACAGCACTCTTTTCGGAAGTGCTAAGCACTAAAAACTCTTTCAAGTTATATTTTTTTATTTATTTATTTAATACAAATTTGCAATAATATTTAAAAAGTAATAAAATAAAAAAAAAAAAAAAGCATAATTAGGGGAACATTTCATTTCATACAAGATGCAAATAGAAAACTCTTTATATAAAATGCTTCAATAAACATCTGAGAATTGCAGAAATATACAAAGCCGACGGAAATTGAACGAACGAAAAATTTTCATAGAATTTTTGTCACTTCGAAATTACATAAAAAACAAAGTGTGTCTTATAATGGTCACTCAATCCACTCCTTCTGAACTGGTGAGGGTCTAACTACAATTGATCTAGTTCCCTTTTGACACCTTTTCGCTAGTTCGGAACTAGAAATTTTGCTAACTAGTTATTAAGTTCCCTGCACTTTAGACAGTGGAGAAATGATCTGTGCTCAATTTGTACGTGCCGTTCAACATACTTTAGGAGTACATGTGTATATCTAACAAAAGCAAGTATCCTGGCATGAAAAAAATCGCATCACCTCACCAATGGGCCTAGTGGGTATATAGTACATTGTATTGTATATCTTAGCTTTATAAGCAAAACTTGTCGGCAATTTATGCCCAATACCCCAGCAACTGGCGGTTTTAACCAACACACGCCCAAAACTTACAAACCCACACACACACGCGGGTGCTGTGCATTACCGAATAAGCTAACACGAAAGCACGTCGCGACGTTTTACGACCAAGAAGAAAGAGCAGCGAAGAAATGAAAAAAAAATGAGAAATTTACTGCAAAAGTAGGTCAACGCAAACCAGAAAAAAAGTGTATTCAAGTAAAAAAAAATAAAAATAAAATAAAATAAAAAATCACTGTACCAGACAAGTTAAGTTATGCTGGGGAGCGATTTGTTTGTTCGCTGGCTGGTTCGCTGGTTGGCAGATATGCATGTTTGTATGTACATATGTATGCAGTTGGTAGCTAAATACATAGGTATGTACGTTGCTTGTGGCTAAAGATGTGGAAGCCAAAGCTGTGGCTTAAACTGAAACTCCGAGGCTTAGATTGCCATGATAGTGGAAGCTGGAGCTTACATTTATGTACGAGTATATAAAAAATTTGTGTGTATATACATAGTATGTATGTACATACATATATGCGAATGATGTTAATTTTGATGCTAATGCCGTTGGATTGAAGCTGCCTCAAGCCAGTCAGACGCATGCCAGCTTAGGTTGCTTTTGAGGCGTTTGTATGCACGTGAATACGTAGATACCTACATTTGTCTGTATCTGATTATGCGTAGGCATGGATGATCGTACAAAGTTACATATGTATGTATGTATGTATGTATGTACATACATAAGTACAAACTTAAACTCTTACGGCCTTATTCCGGTGTGGTAACATAATTTACTTTACTGGTGAAATAAAGAATCTGGTACTTTAAACACTCTTTTCGTATTCTGGCAGCAGAAAATTAAGTTACCACCTCAATACGTGGTAACATTTTGTTACCATTTTCATCCCGATTCCATTCCGTTCGTATGGAAATTCTTTGACAGCGTTACCATTTGTGCGAGAATACCAATTGAAAAGATGGTAACAATTTTCAGCAACATAAAATACCAGTAAAGTAATTTTCCGGTAACGCTCGGAATAGCAGTGTTAAGCAGACAATCAAATGAAGGCGATAAGGCATCTACAGCCCCACTCGACAATACCAAGTTTTATTATTTCCAGTTCATCGCTTTTGGGCTATTTATTTTTTTACTCCTGCACTAAGGGGAAGGAGCACAACATTAACTAATTTCTTTAATAGTATGCATGCATTTGTGCATGTGGGTACATGCATAATTATCCCTGCAAAAAAATGTGCGATCAATCCCGAAAGAGATTTGTCCTCGATTGATCTCTTTCGAGAACAATCGGTCCACAATTAGTCCCCGATTGTACCCGTACAGGTATAAATGTAGACTAATTGTAAACCAATTGTTCCCGAACGGGTATAAATGTAGACTAATTGTAGACCAATTGTTCCCTAACGGGTATAAATATAGATTAATCGCTTTCATCCCGAACGGATATAAATGTGGATTAATCGCTTTCATCCCGAACGGGTATAAATGTAGATTAATCGCTTTCATTCCGAACGGGTAAAAATAGATTCCTAAAACGTAGACATTTTACAAAAATATGCAATGTATTTAAAAAATTATAGAACAACCGGTAAAACGAATTGAACACCCTTTTTTAATAACAATTTTAACAAAATATTGCCTAAAATTTCCTATGAAAAAATCCTTTCCATTACGCTCATATAATGCATACTCAAAACCTACAATTTTTTAAATTTATTTATTGAGATTTTTTTACAAAAGTAAAACATTATATAATCTTTATTTAAATATGCTTGAACATTTACAATTTTTTAAGGAAAAATCTACATTTGTACCCGTTCGTGCTGAAAGTGATTGATCTAGATTTGTACCCGTTCGGGATGAAAGCGATTGATCTACATTCGTACCCGTTCGGGATGAAAGCGATTGATCTACATTTGTACCCGTTCGGTATGTTAGTGATTAATCTACATCAGTGGCGTAGTAATGGGGGGGGGGGGGGTTTGGGGACAAACCCCCCCCCCCCCCCCCCCCCCGAAAGATTCGTTTTGACCATAAAACCATCTTTGACTTTATTAGCATACATTTCTTTTTCAGGAAAAAATCAATGAGAACAGTAATTTTTCGAAATTGGTAATTCGAAATTTAGCGCTTTTTCACGAAGTATTACTTATAATTCTAACGTTTGTTGAGCCGTAGGAAAGTGCAAGAACCGCAGGAATTTTATCACAATTTACATTCTTTGTACTTATATTCGCTCCTTTGTGGTAAAATTCCTACGGTTCCTGCACTTCCCTACGGCTCAACAAACGCTACAATTATTATACGGTATTGCTGTTATTAACATGCTAATAACAGAAAAGTAGCGCCAATTATTTAAATTTCAAGTTTTCTTTCAATTACTTATCATCTTAATCAAATAATATTAGTATAAACTACAATGGGAATAAATATGCAATGTATAAGAGTATCTGAACTTGAAATTTTATTTAATGTCTGTCAAAATGGAATATTAAAAAACTAAATTATATAAGAAAATTATTATTTATAACCGTAGCACATAGGCAGAAATATTTTATTGTGTACATCTATTCCAAATTGCTTGTTTAATGCAAAATTTTAATAATTTGTGTTAAAAGTAGAGCTCTCGATTTTTTTTTTTGAACATTTTCGAGTAGCCCGAACAGTTGTTGTTCAAATGCTCGAAGGGTTGTTTGTTTGTTTATTACCCGTATGTTTGTACGGGCATTTGAACAATTCGGGTACTTTGAAGTTTGTTTTTTTCTTTTGTTTATTTTTTTTTTTTTTTCTTTATATGTAGTTTTTTTTATTTTTGTTTTTCCGATACAAATTTTTTTTGTTTGTAAGCTCGAATGCTCGAATGTTTGTACGGGCATTTGAACAACAAACGGGTTTCAAACAAAAACGATCAGATCGAATTGATCGATAGCCGGGTATCTAGGGCTCTACACCTTTTTTAGTTGATATTCAGAAAGTTCCAATTGATATTCAGAATTTCCATTTGAAATTCAGAAAATTACAATTGAAATTCAGAATTTCCATTTGAAATTCAGAAAGTTACAATTGAAATTCAGAAATTCCATTTGAAATTCAGAAAATTGCATTTGAAATTCAGAAAATTACAATTGAAATTCAGAAAATTACATTTGAAATTCAGAAAATTCCATTTGAAATTCGGAAAATTACATTTGAAATTCAGAAACCTCCTCACAGTACTCAAGAAGTTTTCTGAATTTCAATTTTTATTTTCTGAATTTCAAATGTAACTTTCTGAATTTCAGTTGTAATTTTCTGAATTTCAAATGGAATTTTCTGAATTTCAAATGGAAGTTCTGAATTTCAATTGTAATTTTCTGAATTTCAAATGGAAATTCTGAATTTCAATTGTAATTTTCTGAATATCAATTGGAAGTTTCTGAATTTAAACTGAAAAAGGTGTAGTTAAAAGTCGATTTTATTGAAAAATATATACAGTTACTCAAAAAAAAATCATACGCAAGAGTTTTTAAATTTATTTCAAACAGTTCTGTCGAAAATTTGACCCTCTTATTTTCGTTTAAAAATGTAAACAATTTTTCAATAAAAATCGCCTTAAGCAGGATTTCTAAGCTTATGGAAAAATCCGAAAAATCGTAGAAATTTCTAAAAGTGGATTAAAAATTTCAAAGCGCGGCCAGAATTTATAGAAGTTTTTGAGGAGATTTCTAAGTGTACTGTTATGTAGCCAACCAATTTTAGTGTAAAAAGTGCTTTTCTCAATGCTGTAAAAATTTCCGTCGATTTTAGTAATTTTTTTCTGTAGGGTGTTTGCGTTATATGTACGTGAGGCCGTTCCAATTAAAATTTCCGAAAAGCCAATGAAATTTTTCAAAAAGTTGAATGTTGCATGTTATTATATTACAATTGAAAGAGCTGCAAAATTGCATACTCAAAAATCTTCTAAAAAATGTAGATTTATAATTCTTAGCCCCTTTTTATGATAAGTACTTCCTTAAATTTGAAAAATTGGAAATACTAAAAATACTGCCTAAAAAGTTAACAATAATCGCTGCTAAATATCTGGGTTACTTTCGAGCATCACCTACATTAACCAAGATATGCATTAGAACTATAAACATTAAAATTAAATATAAAGCACAAAAAGAAAATTATTGTAGGTACATATGAAAAACCCTGTATCTAGTAGTGAAGTGCGGCTTTGTGCGACGTAATTTTTTGTCGGCTAACTACTAATTGTACTAGATATCATGTCCGAGGGTTAATTTGACTGAGTCTGACAGCGCAGCGTAACAAAACCAATTTTTAACATGAAAAAGAGTGATAATTTTTTTTTAAATATCCCAACTTTAAAAGCTTATAACTTAGAATTATTGGAAACCAAGGATATTATTGAAAAGTGTTAATAATTACTTGAACCTTTAGGATTCATCACGATTACTTAAATGAAATGCTTTAAATAATAAATATTCAAGCTGAAACTAGCACTTAAAAATATGTAAGAAAAAAACAAAAAAATTAACTTCAGATATGCTAAGTTACGACCATCTGGGGCAAGTGCAGAGTATGGGGTCGGGAAAAAAGCGATGAATTATTGCTCCCCATTCTATTTCCAATATGTGGGTATGTTTTTTTTCTGTAATTGTAACAATTTTACAAAATTCAATTTTGGGCGCATAAAACTTGAAAATGTACATATGCGCGTAGGTTTCCAGAGGAGAATATGAGACTTACTTTTGAAGTATAGTTAAAGGCCCTTGGCAACTGAAAATCTGGCATGTCAAGCAGTGTGTATATGTGAGTTTTTTGTGTGTGTTAGTGCAATCGGCAGTCGTCGTGCTACACGTTCTTGTTCGGGCTCGCGTTGATGAGAATCAAATCTTTTAGATATTTGCGTCAATCACCCGACACTCACACATATGTATACACTTCTTAACATTCCAGATTTTAAGTGGCCAAGGGCCTTAAGAGTTTGATATATGTATTATAAGCGATATTTGTGTACTAAAATGTTAAATTATAGTCTGAAAAAATTACATTTCGCTAGCTTAGAGTGCAAACTGTGTAAGTCCACTTTTATGAAAAAGTGTATTTTTATGTAGAACGCTAGAAAAATCAAATACGCACCGCGCTAAACAAGTCTGAGATACTTGTCATATTTCTACTCGTTGTTATTCAGTGATACGCAAATTGTGTAAGTCCAAAAAGCGAAAAAAATTGTGTAAGTCCAAAATATTTATATGAACAGAAATTTTTTTTCATTTCGAATTTTTTTTTTCTTTTTTGTTTTTTGTCTCTCCTACAAAGTTTTAAAAAAGGACTTACACAATTTGCATTCTAAGCTAGCGATTTTTATCATTTGTGAAAAAAATTGTAGTTTCTTTTTGGTAATTTTAATTTTGGTAAATTTTTTTACATTGGCTGTGACCCCTCCCCCCCCGAAAAATTCTCTAGCTACGCCACTGATCTACATTGGTACCCGTTCGGGTATACAAGTTGAACAATTAGTCTCTTCATAGGACATGCTCGAACAAATGCGATCAATTCACTCCATATAAAGGGATGTAAAATTGTATTAGTCGCATGCTCCCTTGCGATTGTTCCCGGACACGTCCCGGATTAATCGCATTTTTTGCAGGGATATTAATAAGCACATCTCACACTGAAAAACTCCCATTCAGTGTATGAATACACACGCTTTTGCGTTAACTTATGCAATGCAAAAAGGACTCTGCTACATAAATGCTTACAAGCAAACATACAGTGAACTACATGGCGTATACGTAACTTGTTTACATACATACATACATACATACAGGTGAAACTAATAAAAGCGTGTTAAATAAGTGAATATTTTAAAAATATAAATACACGCGCGCCATCTGTTGGAACATAGCGGTGGTTATAACCTAATCTCATTAGTAAATATGTTGCATATATTTAGACAGCAGCTAGAAATTACATACATACATACATACATACATACATACATACATACATACATACATACAGGTGAAACTAATAAAAGCGTGTTAAAAATTACACACAATTCCACTATCGCAACCGGCGTAAACGAGACGGTAGAACATTGGGTGAGTTTCTAAGAAAAAGCTGCTCCGCAACTGTTGAGCTGAACAGTTGCCAACAGTTGTGTAGCAGTTGAGTTAAACAGCTACGTCTTAGAAACGGTTTGATGAATTTATCAGCTGTTTGGCTTTACACAACATGTTGAGCTCAAGTAGCGAAGAAAATTTGTGATGCAAAAAATGGCGAAAAGTTGCCAACTGTTGAGCTGAGCGGAATTACTCAACAGTGCGTTTCTAAGACAAACACTCAACAGTTGCACAACAGCTCAGTCTTAGAAACTCACCCATTTTTACAAGAAATATTGAAGACTCCTTGACGATGTCTGTAACAATGATATCTTATGGAAAAATGCTCATTGGCTTTACTCATCGGTCGCGCTAATGACCATGTGATATGATTGAAAAATAACCGTTGTTTTAGTTTTTTGTCATAATTTTATACCATAATTTTTCATAATTTTATACCAATAACCTAGAAGTATTTTAATTTACAAAATGACTACTACTCTAATTCGCATTGTAAAAAATAATATTCATTCCGCACACATTACAATTGTAGGCAAAGCTTGACTGCTCTGACTTTGTTCACTACAGTCAAGCAGCCTCACAACGCTCTGAATGGAAATGGAAAGAAAACATAGCAAAAATCTCGTTTAAAAAGCATTTCAACGAGAATTCATTATCTGTCTTATGTGTCTATGGACAGATGAATGTTTAGTTGTTAAGCGAAAAGCTTCTCTTCTCTATTGAAGAATTGATACTCTCCGACATTTCGCACACAGAGCGAGTTGAAATCAGATTTGATTTGTATTTTCTAACTTGACGCTAAGATGCAAAGCAAAACAGAGCTCAGAAAGACTTTATGTATCTGATACCAGTAAATATATTCGTGTATCTATAGATTAAAGTGCTAATACCGGATTGTGAACTTGTATATTTTCATGCATATAGAACACTTAGGTACTCAAATTAATTCGTATCTTTTTTTCAAAATCTAAAACATTTAAAACGTGTTTATATGCATTCTACGCCGCATTTATTTGTGATCGTTCTTGCGTTGCTTAGAGTGGTGAGCGTGCAAGGTAAGCTAACAACATAGAGAAGTGATCTTATTGGTTTGTTTGGATGTACATACATATGTACTAGGGTGAGCTTGTTGTTGTTATTTTTCCGATTGGGTAGAAATATAATGTATTATGGAGCGATTTTTCGTTATCTCTTGTCAAGTTTTGTTTGGATACAAAGCGGTTTCGGCGATGTCCCATCTTCAATGCCTGTTTTCGTTGACACAAGATATAACGGTATATCGTTGCAAAATCTATTTATTTTTAATGCGTTTGGGGATGTTTTTTTTTAGCTTTTATGTCATCTTCTGTTGAACACTGCCTGAATTTCCTGGATTAAAAACATTTACATACCTATTAACTTTTTTGTTCTCGCTCTTTCTCTCAATTCCCTATCCTGCAGCTAATAGTTGTGAGGTTGGTACGCATGAATGCAAGGAGTTACAATATTGTTCAGATATTCACGATCGCCTTTCAACTATTGACTTCAACTCCTTACGCTTCTGCAACAAACTGCTGGGCATTGTTTGCTGTCCGCGTTCAGAGATAGAACGTGTGGATGAACGTGTAGGCGAAACCGACGAAACTACGACACATGCTGAGAAGGGTGAGTATTATTTAATATTTCTAACATAAGAGGAATGTGTACCAAAATATTGTTTTTTTCTCAGCTTGTTTCGAATACCAAAAATTTGCACCCAAATATTGTCCACAAGCACTGATCCATGGCGGTGAAAACGCCGCACCAAAGGAGTTTCAATCGATTGCCTTACTTGGATCAAAGGATAAAAAAAGCGGAAAGATACTCGATTGGTACTGTGGAGGTACTTTGATAAGCAAACGTTTTGTGCTTACGGCAGCGCATTGCTTTCGACGGTAGCCAAATACACTTTCAAGCTATAGAAGTTCTCTGAGAAGTTCGCGAGTCGTTTTGAGCACACGGAAAGGATTCAGAGAACTTATAAAAAAAAAGTGTTTTTTTTTTGTGAATCTTAATCTAATTAATATAATTTCTGCCTTTTTAGTGATATCAATTTCGTGCGTTTGGGTGAATTGGACTATAGCACCACAAACGACGCAACTCAAACGCAGGACTTTGATGTACGCAGTGCGATAGTCCATCCAACTTATAATTTGGAGCGTTACAATGATATCGCATTAATTGAATTGGATCGTGATGTGACCTTTGGTGAATATGTTTTGCCCGCCTGTTTGCCAGCAAAGGACACCGAATACAAAAGTTTCACAGCTGTTGGTTGGGGCGAGACGGAAAATGGTACAGTGTCAACACATTTGCTCAAGGTGAAGCTGGAATTGTTTGATGGCGATAAGTGCACTGCATCTGTCACCGCCCAGGAGGAGCTGGATATGGGTATTAGGCAACGTACGCAAATATGTGCAGGCAGTCATCGAAGCGGATTTGATACATGTAACGGTGACTCTGGCGGGCCGCTGTATGTAAACCATCCAAGCTATCCATGCATGTTGCAACTGGCGGCTATAACATCGTTTGGTTATATAAATTGTGGCACTGCTGGTATTCCAAGTATTAATACAAAAGTGAATTTGTATTTGGAGTGGATTGAAAATGTGGTTTGGAATGCGTCGACGTCATTTTGATGGGCATTTGGGTGCACAACTTAAAACTGAAAGGCAAATGGGGACGGATTATCTACTTTTCATCGATAACTAAAATAAGTTATTTTTGTTGTTGAATTACTTAAAAATCATTTTCTAAAGCAGATTAGGTTTGATTGTTAACGGGTTAATGACCGCTCAAGCAAATCACAGGCATGAGTTGACCAATGGACAAGAGTAATCTTCAATTTAACAAGGAAAATTAAGTGCTCCTGATTGAAAAAGAAGTTTATTAATAAATTAATATATACAATTTAATACATACATACATAAAATTGTTTATTCGTAATCCAATTCAAATCAATATGTACTCACGATTCATTGAACACAAAAAGTAGTCGGTACGGGAACTTGTTATCGACACTTGTCACAATTCTAATTTCACCCATCTGGCAGCACTAGTAGATACCTACCGTGTACAGTCGAGTTGCAGTAAACATTTTTTACATGTAAATTCTGTAAAATTTTCATGTAAATGAAAAATTATTTATATGGATTGGGTCTGAAAACAAGTGGAAAGTGGGCAAAGATAAATAAAGTATTGAAAAATATTAACAACAAAACCATTTTGTAGTAAATTGCATTTTTTGGTAAGAACTTTGTGTGTATGTTAGTGACCAATGCCATATTGATTTCCTAGAAATTTTCTTTCTTTCGCTTTTGTACTACGTAGGCAAAATGCTTGCTGCCTGTCGAAACAATTGAGAATTGTAGATAAAGCAAGAATAACATTAATTAAAACTGCATTTCAACCGCGAAGAAAGTGGCCAGTACTTTACAGCGCTACATCCTACAACAACGAAAACAGTTGGTAACATTTGGGCTATAGCCAATACATCCAGCATAGTGGACTCATTAAATATTCAAATTATGGATGATGCCAATATGCAGGATAAGGAGCGATTCGCGAGTCGGGAGAATCACTGCGAAATCGAGCGAAGGCGCCGCAACAAAATGACAGCTTATATAACCGAACTCTCCGATATGGTGCCCACTTGCAGCGCATTGGCACGGAAACCCGACAAACTCACCATCCTACGCATGGCTGTGGCGCATATGAAGGCGCTGCGGGGCACTGGCAACACTAGCAGTGATGGTACCTACAAACCATCCTTTTTAACTGATCAAGAATTGAAGCATTTAATATTGGAAGCAGCTGATGGATTCTTGTTTGTCGTTTCTTGTGATTCTGGACGTGTTATTTATGTGTCAGATTCAGTAACACCCGTACTCAATTATACGCAGAGCGATTGGTACGGTACTAGCCTATATGAGCACATTCATCCAGATGATCGCGAGAAGATACGCGAACAATTGTCGACACAGGAATCACAAAACAGTGGTCGTATACTTGATTTGAAGACGGGCACGGTCAAAAAGGAGGGTCACCAATCCTCAATGCGTCTGAGTATGGGCGCACGTCGCGGTTTCATTTGTCGTATGCGCGTAGGTAATGTGAATCCCGATACCATGGTGGCTGGCCACCTGAATCGTTTAAAGCAGAGAAACTCGCTTGGCCCGTCACGCGATGGCACCAATTATGCTGTAGTACATTGCACGGGTTACATAAAAAATTGGCCACCCACCGATATGTTTCCTGGCGTACATATGGAACGTCCCGTTGATGACGATATGCATTCATCGCACTGTTGCCTTGTAGCCATTGGACGTCTACAGGTGACTTCAACAGCATCGAATGACATGACAAACTCAAATAACCAATCGGAGTTTGTAACACGACATGCAATGGATGGTAAGTTCACCTTCGTGGATCAACGTGTAATGAATGTTTTGGGTTACGCCCCAACCGATTTGCTTGGAAAGATATGCTACGACTTTTGTCACGCCGAGGATCAGCTGAACGTGAAGGAGAGCTTTGATCAGGTGCTTAAGCAAAAGGGTAATTTCTCATTGATGTATCGTGCGCGTGCCAAAAGTGGCGAGTACGTTTGGATACGTACCCATGCTAATGCCTTCTTGAATCCGTACACCGAGGAGGTGGAATATATTGTTTGCACAAACAGTTCAGCAAAGACGCTGCACTCGAGCGGTGGAGTCCACGATGGCAATACGGCTGATCCACCTGCAGCTGAACACATTTACGTAACACCTGGTGTAGATTACACTCTGCAGGCGCGTCGTGATGTCACATCCGGCACTGCCGATGGGGGAATGTATTCCGCACATGGCATGATGGGTGGCCCACATATGCCACCCCAAAGTATACATAACGCACAACAAGCTAATAACGTTGCACGCCCCGGCTCAGCACAGAATGCAGTTGCCTACAATTACGATGCAACACATTCACCACTGAGTGGTTATCCACCAGCACCCGGCGGTCCATCGCCAAACACTGCTCATATGGCGAAAATTCCCAAAGCCAATAGCTCACCAACACCAACTGCGGCTACATGGACCACATTAGCACGGCAGCAGCAGCAGCAACAAACAGTATCCGAGGGCTATCATTACAATCAAACAAGTCCAGCACGTTCCCCTAGCGGACCAACATACACCCAACTAAGCGCCGGCGGAAATGCACCACGTCAGACCGCTTATCATCCCGGAAGTGGCGCTCAAACAGCCACTGCCGTACCACCACCACCACCACACTCCAATGCGCCCGGCATGTGGGGCGATTGGCAGAACGCAGCTCAAGCCCAACACCCACATGCTGCACAGCACGCTGGTCATGGGACCCACCATGCCGTCGTTCATGGCGCACATGTGCAAGGCGGTCAACCGCAGGGACAAGAATTCTCCGATATGCTACAAATGTTGGATCAAAGTGGCACCACCACATTTGAGGATCTAAATATTAATATGTTTAATACGCAATTCGAATAGATACCAAAAGGTATTGAGGGAAACGCAATTTGGTACAAGTTAGTAGAGAACAAAACGCTGTAAAATAAGCATCTCCTCTTAGAATTAACAAGGCAATATACCATGAGGGGAAGAAGACATACAGCGCATGAATTGAGTTTTTAGTAGTTGAATTGCTGTGTCGTAAACAATTGTATTAGGATTAACGAAATTTTACTATGAATGTATGTATGTATATGTATGTAGTCCATTTTTTTTATTAATAATATCATGAAAGCTAATTTGCTTCACATTTTTGTAAAAGAATTTGCTAAAAATTTAATTATTAAGCCGACCAACAAACATTCATTATTGCTTCTACACACATAATTTTAGGATATAAAGAAATATCCACAATACATCAAATATCTATTCCACCGTAAGTATCTAAATTTCAATTTTGTTCAAGAAAACCCTGAGATCGTCATGTCTCTCCACTTAACATCATCAGACTTCTTTCCGGGGGGGTCGGGATTGCATCGCTGCACCAGTGAGACTGAAAGCGATTCGGTATCCTGACGGGTTTGGTCCCTTTCAACAATTGGTATACATTAAACAACATAATTTACAGAATTTCTTTTATTTTACATCTTAATGATATTAGTATTGTAATGATGATATCCGAAATGTACAATCCAACTCAACTAAACGAACGTCTAATCCTCTGATTTTTCTGGTGGTGGTCCACATGGCTGTAACATCCGTTCCATTAAATTAAATCTTATGCGTGCCTTCGATTCATTTTCTGCAATTGCAAAGTAGTTTAGCATATCGTAGTGCCCCATGTAGCTGGCCAGTGAATCCCGATGTTGATTTGTCAGCCATTCGAATTTCGTTGTGTCTGCGTGTCCTGTACCGATATATTTGCTTTGTAAATGTTCTAACTGGCTGTGTATGTTATATCTTTCACCCATTGTGAAAATATATCTCTTTCTGAATGTTTTTATCGGATTAAATATTGTTTATTTTTATTGAATAAAATATTAAAATCTTCAATATAGATATGTGCGATATGTGTGCTATACAATCGATATCCAACAAGCTTACTATCGATAGTTTTGCACAAGAAAAATTTTGCTAGAGCTCATAACTGAACATGGCAACTCCCCTTATTTCTGTTGAAAAGGCTAAACTAGTAAAACCATATGGCAACGCCAAATTCTCGATCAGCTGCTTACACAAATTTCTCTACGCTAGTCAGGTTTTCGTTTTGGTAAATGCAATTGGATGGAAGACGATTTATAGCATTTAAATAAGAATTTTTGGATCTATTGCAAAAGTGCAGGGAGATTATTACACAGCGATGTGTGGAAGAACTTGCCTGTAAGTATAACCCGGCATTAACAGTTTCCAAGTCATTCAATTTTTATATACATATGTATGTATGTATTTCCAGTACTTTGGAAGCCAAAGATTTGCTTTGTGCCTGCAAATATAAGCTATCAAAGTTAGATATACCAGAATCAGACTTAAACAAAAATGAAAATATTGACCAAATTAAGGATACTAATGAGAACAATCCGAGCGAGGGAGATAAGAGCACCACGAACTTCTTAACTCCGGAATGGCGTTCCGAATATAATTGCGGCCGTAAATATCAGCCATCCTACAATATGACTCCTACAGATATCACACCAGTTATTGTATCGGCTGATCATTTCTGTGATGATGCGGATTGTGGTAAGGATTCGAGCGCAACGTCACCGCGCGTTATCGTACCCATGATGTGGGGTATGATACCATTTTGGCATAAAGGCGACTATCGCCGTCATGGGCTTTCTACCAACAATTGCCGTCTGGAACATATGCTGGAATCGAAATTATATCGTGGCCCTTTCCGTAGGGGTCAGCGTTGCGTAGTCGTATGTGAGGGCTTCTATGAGTGGCAGACAACAAAATCGGCTAAACCTTCGGAACGTGCCGCACATTTGATGTACATGCCACAACAGGAGAATATAAAAATTTATGACAAATCTACATGGTCCCCGGAAAATGTACAACTACTCAAAATGGCAGGTGTATTTGATGTGTGGGAGGATGAGAATGGTGATAAGATATTTAGTTATAGTATTATTACGTTCGAGTCATCTAAAATAATGTCATGGCTGCATCATCGAATGCCCGCCATACTGGAAACGGAACAGCAAGTTAATGTAGGTACTTAGGTACAAATTTAATTTTCCTTCATTTTAATATTTAACTAAATTTTCCAGGATTGGCTTGACTTCAAGCATGTGACTGACGAAAAGGCTTTGGCCGCATTACGCCCAGCCAGCAAATTGCAATGGTATCGTGTTTCTAAACTTGTTAATAATTCACGAAACAAATCTGAGCAGTGCAACAAACCCATAGAATTGGTACAAAACAAAGAAAATTCCAAAGATGGTGGAAATCCCAAAAATAAAACCCTTCTGAATTGGCTTAATATTCGAAAGCGTCGCGAGGAGCAGGCCAATCAGTTGAGTGACGATGAGAGCTCATCAGAATTTTGTGGAGGTAGTGCTGGTAGTCCAACAAGTGATAGTGAGGTAGAAAATCCTCCAAAACGCCCACGTTTTCGTGACTATAAGCGTGCCGTTCGAGAAGCGGCGCTGCTGAATTCGATCACGTCAACAGATAGCGCCAGCGAAAAGCAACAAACTTGCGATGAGAGCTAATTTTTCTTATCGCAACGTGTATAATACAAGTTGTATTCCTTTTTAAATTCTGTGAGAAATATATGTTTTCTATATTCTTTAAAATACCGCTTTGTTTTAATCTTGAATATGAAGCTTCTAATTATCAAAATAATAATAGTATTTCAATTAAAGGAAACTGTTATGATGTCTATTTGGAAATTTTCGGAGCTAAAATTTTAATTTATAGAACTAAGGGAACAATACGTAAGATTTTGACGTGGTGAACGTAGAAACATGAGGTAACTGGCTGTATTCCCTAAAAACCTAACCGTAGCCATACACGGTGCGACCGTTGACCCAATTCGGTTGCAATCGGGTTGGGCTGTTTGCCTACATACGGTGCAATTTATTGTACAACCTTGTTGTACAATTTCATTTTGTAAAAAATTACTTTGAGTGAAGATGGAATAGGATAATATTGCGCTTGTAGGAAGAATAAGAACGTACAGCAAATGTACGATTATTTAACAGAAAATAAATTGCCAAAAAGTGATTTCTGCGAGCTTTCAATTTTGCGTTATTTATTCTACAAATATTTATGTTTTTTGTATTGAATTCGCTTATTTTTACTTATTTTAATTTGATGTGTTCACTTCAAGAATTCTCATAAAATGAAATGTTGAACAACATGCCCCCAAACGAAGCAACCAAGTTGTACAACTTGCCAAAATAACAAAACTTTTTGATTTTTCGTACAACCGATACACAACTTCATACAACAGCCCCCAAACGAAGCAACCAAGTTGTACAACTTGCCAAAATAACAAAACTTTTTGATTTTTCGTACAACCGATACACAACTTCATACAACAGCCCCAAAAACGATTTCCAGCGCAACTTGCTCAAGTTGTATAAGAAATTGCAAGGTGTGTGGCTAGCATAAAAATTGCAAATTGGACCACTTCAATATTGACGTCTGGTAATATCCAATTGTCAACTTGTCACATCACTTTTATTAAAATCCTCTGGCAACTTCTCTAATAAGTATCAACCCAAATCAACCCTGCACAAATGGAAAATGAAAGAAATTGTAAAAAAGTAAAAACCAAAAACACAAAAAAGTCCGTAAAAGTTCTCTCCTGTCGCGAAATAAAAATTATTTTATTTCTATTTCCAAATTTCCGTTAAAGCGAATTATTTACTGATATTGAGAAAGCAAGTGCATAAAGAGATTAATATTGAAAAAAGGCAATACATAACTTTTAATTTTTCCATATAATTTTTTTTTACGGGGGCTGGCGATGGCGAAAAGTGATTTTCCATTTGTCATCGTCTGCGCCGCGATTGTAGAACCGTGCGATTGAAAAGTGTAGAAAATTTTAGCCACCGAGGTCAAGCGAAAAAATCTGTAAATTACAAAAATGAAGTGACCTGGAGATTTTTTATTATATGTTAGTGATGTTTTAAAGGAAATAACGTGGTTGGAAATATGTATATATGTACTAGTATATAGATACATACATATGTATGCACATACATATGTGTATACTATATGCACAAGTAATGCAAAAGAAATTATACAAATTTACAATTGCGCAGATCGGAAGGGAACATTCCACATAAATTTTGTCAATTAGCAGTTCATAAAAACATATAACTTTAGAAAAAGGTATTCGTTTGGTTTATATAAGATATGATTAATGGAGAACGTAGAACGGGCAGAAAAGGACCTAACCCCAAATAATCCAGCTTTTCCACCCCTACTGCATTTGCTATAAAAACGTGCAGCTTCTTTTTTGGTGCAATAGACCAACTGGCATGGCATAAGGAAACAAGTTCCCCGGAAATATCTTTAAAAATAAGAACATGCATATAAAATTTCCGTAAAAAAACTTTGTTCCAAGTTTGTTAAACCATAATTTGTTCCACTCTAACTTCAGCCTTATTGGCAAATGCTACACTGTCAATATGAATCGCGATATTTGAATCGCGATTCATATTGATGGTTTGATGAATTGCAAACTGGTGCTACACGTTCAATATGAATATTGCGATATTTTTCTCGCTCTGAGATTCAAAATATTTTACTTCCGTCCTTTTCCCACTTTCACTTTCAATTCGTTTATTGCCGATATTGCGATCCAGATCACGGATTTCAAAATTTCTAAAAATACACGCATTTTGATGGATCGCAAAATTTTCATGCTATACAGTCAATCCGTATTGTCAATATTGCGATCCGGATCGCGGATTTCTAAATTTCTAAATATACACGCATTTTGATGGATCGCAAAATTTTCATGCTACACAGTCAATCCATATTGTCAATATTGCGATCCGGATCGCGGATCGCAAAATTTCTAAAAATTCGCGATCCAGGATCGCGATCCATCCCCAGCAAACACAGTCTCTAATGTTAGAAATTTTGTCGAGATTACCGTAGATAACTAGTGTAATTCTCTATATATTCTCAAATCGATAACTAGGGTTGAAAACTACACTAGAATTCGATTAGCGAGTGATTAGAGAAGGAGCCAAATCTCACGCCTTTTATCAATTCTCAATATATTTTTGTGATATATTGAATATACATACATACATATATTGAAATTAGATACTAAAAAATGGTAAAGTTAATATTATTGTAGTACAATGTTTCCATTAAAAAGTACAAGAAGTACCTTTAATTTAAATAATAAGACTGAATTTTGTTTAAATTTCAGTTCTTATAAATGTGGTAAACATATATATGTCAATATATATAATCATATACAATTTAGGCACATATTGCGTTAATAAAATCTAAACAATGAAAAAATCATGTAAAAGGAGACAAAGCTTTGTTTTTCGTTTCAATTGGAAGTATTTGCAAATTCTGATTAGAATCTCATTAGAGAACTACATTAGAATTCGATTCGAGAATTATAATTTTCTCGATTTGAGAATTAGGTACCCTTTTGTTTGAGAACGCTATGATTCTCGATAGATTTTCGAGTCGTCCTCTAACGTTAGAGGTTTGAGAATGAGGCTAGTTCTCGAGTCATTCTCAAATCGATAACTAACCTCAGTGTTTGTTGGGTCAATACTCGATGCTACACTGTCAATATGAATCGCGATCCACGGATTTCGTCAATATATATTGATAATGTAGCATCTGCCATTGAATGCTTTTTTAGAGGGATAGAATACTGAAAGTGGCAACACTGTATTTGTCGATGATAAAAGCACGATGATTAACGACAGCACGAAGCGCATATGAACGGGTTGAACATTTTCCTTTTTTCTTGCTTTTTCGATCGAGGAGTTAAAAATAAAATTTTCGCAATGGAAAGTGTTGCAGAAATGCAAACAAGAAAATCATAATTAAAAGAAAATTCGTTTTTGAAAACAAAGAACTTTTCGATTCTTTTGTTAAAATTGAGCTTTTCCAAGTACATAAAGAATAAAAAGAATACTTAAATTTAAGTGAAGGTAAAATACGACAAAAATTAAACGCTTTTTCTACCATCGTTTCTTGTTGGGATACAAAGCAAAATACATAAAAAAAGAAATGCAAATAGAAGAAAAATGTGAATAGGTTGTGCAGATTTGAAAAGAATATCTATGGGAATTTGGTTGGTCTAATTGGAATGCAATAAACGGAAGGATAGCTATAGTGGGCAAAGCAAAATTGGCTTTTTGGCGATTGTGTTGCTCGTTCTTTTGTATGTTCGTGTGTATAAACAAAAAACAAAACTAATTAGAAGTAAAAAAAAAAAATTAGTATTGGACATATTGCCTGCTGCAAACAATTTAATATTATACAATTTCATGGCAAATTAGGGAGGTACATATGTGTGTTCTTATATATGTATGTGCATTCATATGTGTTAAGTTAAAAGTGGGTGTATACATGTAATGCAGAGTAATAAATCGCTACCGGATAAAAGAAGCTGGCCTCCATAGGGGGATGTTATATAATACGAAGTTGTACATATGTAATGCTTTAGGGCACGGGTATAATAATTTAACAATAACTAAACTAACAATTTTATACCTATCTTCTTTTCAGATATCATTGCTGCACATACATACACAAATCATCACTAAGCTACATTAACCAAAATAAGGGTATTTGTAAAGGAAGGGTAGCCGTAGAAAACGAAGGAAACCCAATCAAGGCAACAGCCATAGAACGGCTGAGAAAAAAAAAACCTACTCAAGGTGTTTATTCGGCAAATTGTGTGATTCCCAAGTGTGTTACGAACATCAACAATATCGTTGTTATAATTATTGTTCAATAATTAAACTTTTATTCTACTACTATATACATAGATTGTATAGTTTCGTGGTAGCATCTATTAACGAGCTACATATAAGAAAAACAATTTAAGACAATCCTGGCAGATTTTTTTTTGCGTGAGCATATTTCGCCAAAGTAAAATAATTTCCATATACAAACGTACGTGAAAAGAAATTGATCTGTTGGCTAGTTTAGTCATTGTATCAAAACTACTTAGCATTCGAATTGTCTACTAATTATTGTATACGAAAATACAACGGAGTGCCCAGCCCAACAGCAGAGTGTATACAGAGGTGCAGTGTTCGACTCCGCATTACTATCTGAATTATGAGTCGTCATGAAGGTAAATTATGTACTTACATCAATTGCATTGTTACTAGATTCATCGTTATTATTTATATCTCTATTATATGTTAACACCTATTTAATTCTCTTCCAAAGGAGTTAGTTGTGATTCTTGTCTCAAAAGTAATTTTAATGGTCGCCGCTACAAGTGTTTAATTTGCTACGACTATGATTTATGCGCTGATTGCTATGAGGAAGGTGTCACTTCGACACGGCATTTGGTCGACCATCCAATGCAATGTATTCTAACGCGTGCCGATATTGAGCTGTTCTTCGGTGGTGAAATGCTCAACTCTGAGCAGCCACAAAGTTTCACATGCCCATATTGTAAGAAAATGGGTTTTAGCGATGCTACCCTGCTGGAACATGTTTCGGCCGAGCACACGGAGACCAGTCTTGAGGTGGTGTGTCCAGTATGCGCCGGATTACCAGGTGGTGAACCGAATCTAGTCACAGACGACTTTGCCGGTCATTTAACATTGGAGCATCGAACAGGGCCACGTGAATTGATTTCGTTTTTAATATCCTTTTCAAAAGACATATACCTCTATATATATATATGCAATTCATGAGTACTCACGTAGTTTAGGTTGTGTGTGCTTAATTTGTATTTAAAAAAAAAACATCATAATTTTATACTTTTTATTAAGGCATAAATTTTGCTTAAGATATTCATGAAACGCATCAAGCTTTTGGCTGTGCCAAAAATACTAATTTATTTGTTTAGTTTTAAAATGTGCAAACACGTTATTCCTTAATATGTTGATTTTGATATATACGATGAACCATCTGCTATACGACATGGTGGCGGTGTACGTCGTATTCCCGGCCGTACTCTTGGTGGGCCGCGTGCTCGTCGTTCGAATATGCACTTTAGTTCGTCGAGCGGTTTGTCTGCCCTATCGCCATCCGGTAGGGAATCAGTGGATCCGATAGCCGAATTGCTGTCACAGCTGTCGGGCGTGCGGCGTGGTGGACCACAAACGTCCCAACTGCAGCAATTGCAAATGCAAATACAGTTGGAACGTCAACAAGTGACGGTAAGTAAATTTTGGCTTGCATTATTTATTGTTATTTTCGCTATTTGTACATATGTATAAATATATATATATATATATATTATCTTTAAAATATTGCTAAAGCTGCATCTGCAGAACTGCGCAGTTGTTGAATCGAAACACAAAAGTGACGTTATTAAAATTTTATTGTTTTTAATTTTAGTTTTTTGTTGATATGTACATGCATATGAACATACATATATTTCTTGTTTGGTCTTCGATTTAATGTACATATATACATATAAATATTTATTTGTAGTAGTTGTTGTTGTATTCGCATATGCATTCACTTGTTTGTTTGTATATTTGCATTCCTTTGATTTTCGTTGTGTGCACTAACACATACATACAAAAAATTTTTTAGGCAACTCGCCAACAGTTGGAACGTTTGCCCCGTCGAGCTCATCCGATAGTCTCTTCGTCGAATTTAAATCCAACCATGGCGGAGGTGGTAAGCAGCGGTTCAATATTGGGTGGCAGTGGCTCTGGCGGCAGTGGAGCCAGCGGTTCGGCTAGCGCCAATGGCGGCACAGGCACATCATGTCGCACCAACGAATGGACTGTAAATCCGTCGTTGTCGGCCCAACAGCAAACAGCACAGTCAGGCCTCTCTGGCAGCAATGCACTCAACAGCCGAGAAGTACATACATGCCTACATACATATACATATGTAAACAAACAATTTTCCTATTATCAATATAATTTTTTTTTTTTCTTTTTCGTTTACAACAGAGTGGCGGTGGTAGCGGTAGTGTAAATGGCAATTCAGCCAACAATGCCAATAATGTACTCGGCATGTCAGTTGGTGGCGGCGCAGTTGCTGCAGGTGTCAATGGCGCCAACAGCGGCGCTGAAGGTCAATCACAATTTTTGCTTACAAAATTCATGCAACCAACACTAAGCGATGCAGAATGGGCTGAAATGGAACGGGAGCGTTCTGATCGGTGTGTATCCATGGCATACGAACTGGAATGCATGCACTCCACCACATTTTTTTTTTAATCTAATTCCCATTTAATTACAGATCCCAATTCGTACAAGCCCTTCTATTGTCAACGCTTTCCTTTGATTCGCTGGATGCAATCGCCATAAGTGGTGCCGAAGCTGAGCGTGATGAACGCGGCGAGTCGCAAGAAACCAACAGTGATCATGTAAATAACGAGAAAATTATGGCTGCGAGCACAAAGGGCGACGACAGCGACACAAATACGAGAGAATCGCTGATGAACAACAATACAGATGCCTCGGCCCAAACGACAAACACGAGTGGTAGCGCCACCGCCGCCGCCGCCGCTGGACGTCAACAAGTGCATCAGCAACAGCAAACATCGCCGGAAGACATCGCTGATGAATACAAGCAATTGCAGCAGCAGCAACAACAGCAACAGGCGCAGCAACAATCATACGCATCCAAAAAGAAATCAGCAACGAGCAATGCAAGCGCGAGCGGAGCGACCGGTGGGGCTACGGGCGGTAAATCAACGACGGCTGACAGAGGCATTGAACGGCGCGGTCGCCCACCGCCGCCACCCGTGAGTGGTGGTGCAACGCCGGCCACTGGCTCACAGCCAGCACAACAACAACATTCTAGGTAGTGCTATCGGCCGCAGCATCATCAGCCATGACATGAGCAACAGAAAAAGAAACATACAGATATAGTAGAACAGCAGCAAAAACAACAACAACAACAATAACATTTACATAAACACAAGCAAATGCAATTAGAGAAAGAGAGAATACGGAGCAAAGCTACGTCCAAGAAAACAACTACAACCATAAATCACACAAAGCACGGAGGCAAAGCAAAACAAATGTGGCTAACACCGCCAACAACAACAACCACAATAACTACACCAACAACAATGCAGCGCTATAAAAATGAATATGCAACTAAGGCGAAACAATCACGTGCCGGTAATGTGTTGGTAACAATAGCGGAATAGGTGTTGCATTGTTTGACCAATGCCACGACCATAATTGCAACAACAACAAACAAACAAACAAACAAACAAAAATAAAGCAAAACCGCATAAGCATGGTTTATTAAATATACATACATACATATATTATAATTATTAACATTTATATAATTATAAAGAAAAGAAGAAAAAACTCAACAATGAGCAGGCAACCCAACCAACCAACCAACCAACAAACAAACCTATTGTAATCAAATGAACTAATTATAATTTTAAAGAAATTGATGAATATTTAAAATTAAATCTATTAAAAAAAAAACACATATAACGAAAGTAGTATCTTATAGCAACATGGCCCATTTGAATGTGCATACATAACTTCACATGGAATATTACTTAGACCCTAGAAGAGGATTTTTATAGCAACTCTCGCATAGAAAAAAAAAATGGTTTTTCTTAAATCTTTCACTTCCATAGAGCTTTAATTTCCTTTCAAGCATAATTCATTAACGTTCTACATATGGCCAAGGAGAGGGAACGTGATTGATTGAGGGTTGGTCGTCGCATGAAAAGAAAGCGTTCCTTGGTAGTTTTAGAAGCACTTCCGCTACTATTATTTGCCATAAAAGCGTTCGCAGCAACGACAAAATAATCACTCGGCTCTCTCTAGGCGCTTTTTGGCATGGACATGGCAGACCTGCAAATTTCCAACAATTAATGGAAGCTGAGCAGTTCGCAAAATGTTCCTTCTTTGTTTTTTTTTTGTGATGGTGCAATTTTCTCACTTCTTTGGAAGTAAACTACTTACTTGCGCAGCGGGAGGCACACACGCACACATATTCACAATATGTTGATATATTTTTGGTGTATCGATTGCCTTATAACTCTCATAAAAATTAGTAAGATTTGATGAAAACAAAATAGAGAAAACCCCTTATTTGTTACGCTTTTGCTGCAATCAAAACGCGAAACGTCTCTTAAACAAACCTAAAACGAGCAGTAAACCTAATTTCTACATTAATTCAGCAGTACACACTTTACAAAGGTCGACCGACATGAATTGTAAAATTTAGAGCAAAACAAAAAAAAAAAAAAAACAGAATGGTTAATTTAATGTCTTTAGAATGTAGATAAATGTAAGTAAAAACAAAGCAGAAGCTGAAGAATATATATATGCATTTGTATATATATTTATTTAGTGGTTTGTGAACTAACAAATAAAAAATTAAAAATACATAAAAAGAAATGCATATGTATGTATTATGTACACCATTTAATTGATTAACGCACTATGAAACTGATAAATGGATTTTCGATTTTGTGAACTAAATAAAGTGGGAAGTTTCAAATGCTGAAGACAACAAACGATGATACATACAATGAGAGCTGATAAAATGATTGTATTGTAAGAATATTTAATAAATTTAAACGTATTACGCAAATTGTTTTTTATTTTTATTTAATTGAAGTGAGATGAGATTAGGCGAGACCAATCTTTGTTTTTGTGATTTGCATTGTGTGTGTGTGCATACATACATATATACTTTAGAGCAAAAACAGCAATTACAATTTTTCATGCTTAAGTATTATATAAATTTTAATACTTTAAAAACATTAATATTTTTATTTAAGTACTATTAATTAAATCTGTTTTTTTTTTTTTGGCCAGCCACAAGTTTTATTAAAAACTTATTTTTATGTACCGCCTACACTATGTACTTAGCATTGCTTATTTGCTGTCGGATTGCCCGCTTGGCTCGTTGAATTTGAATATTTTTTAATGCATATTTGTATAAACATAAATATGTATGTGCTACGCTCGCTTTAGCGGCAATCCCCCCATAGCATCAGCTATTAGCTTAATTCAACTTAATATTTATCTCTAGATACGTATATATATGTATGAACGTAATTATGTATTATCATCAATTGACTTCAAATTGGGCATCTCGTTCATATCCTCTAAGGTGAGCACCGCCTGATGCAGGCAAAAGTACTCCTCAACTGCGCATTTAATTAAACGCTCATCTGCAAATGCACCAATTTTTATTGTCAATTAATTTACCGCTCTAATGTACATACATATGTACATATGTATGTACATACATACACACTCACCTGGATATTGATTTTCCAGCACAATTGTATGCGCCAAACGTTTTGCCAATTTTTTAAATAAAAATCGATTGGCTATCAAGCCATCACGCATTGGTTTCATTAAATGCTTAACAATCCATGGCGAGATGCGTCTTATACAACTGCTGATAAGCACCTCATCCAATTCGATTGATGGACTGCATGGCGCGAATTCATCATCGCTGTCCTCACCGAAAAGCGCTTGAAATTTCCATTTCATTATGTCATGCCAGCGGAAATCCTCCTCGATGAGGCGACTCAGCGAGGCTGTCAAACGGCGTCTTTGCATGAACAACTCACACGGCCACAGGCTATGACGCAAATCCGTAGCCACTCGTTTGCTATGTTGATTGGTTGATGGATGCCGGTTTTTCGATTGAGAACTGTGGGCGACAGAGGGTGATTGGAAGGGCGATAGGGATGGCGATGGGGACAGTGACGAGCGCATGGCGTGCGAATTATACACATCATTTGATAGTCCACTTCGAGGGCGGCGGACAGGTGACATCTGCCTATACTGTTTCATTGGCGGCGAAACTGCATCCTGCTGTCGCACCACCACCCCCTGGGACAAGGGTGCACTCTGAATTTCTTCAAGTACGCTACGCACTTGTGGGTCGTCGACTTCTGGTTTTATATTAAGCCCAAGCAACTCTTCCAGTTCTGATTTCTCCTCGCTAAAGAGCTGATCCAGTTCTTTGGCTATTTCATCGTCTTGTTCCAAGGCATCAATGCTCTCGATTACAGCATTCAGACTGTGGTCGGTTTCGATTTCATTTGTTTCACAATCCGCCGACGGTAATGCATTCCCGTTCACAGTTTCTATTGCTGCCTTGGATTTCGATGAGTGTGGGCTTGGGCTGGAAGTAGCGCTCAAAACGGGCGGAGCTGCAGGTTTGTTCTCATTTCGTTCTTCAGAAATCTTACTACGTTCCTCTTGTTGGCGACGCAGATGTGACTTCTGGTGCCGTTCCTTTGTATGACTATGTGAGGCGTGCTTTCGTGATCTGGAGGAACGCGGTGTTTTATGTGTGGTAGAGGCAACAAGAGCTGCTGTTTCTTGATTGAGACGTTTTTGAAACATTTCAATTTTCTGTTCCAACGTTAAACTGCTAGGGCTGTGCCGTGTATGGGTTTGCCTGTCCGCCGGCATTTTTCTTTTAGGCTCAGCGCCGTCATTGGAGCTATCATCGGTTTGTGTTGACTGGTTGATTGTAGTTTGTGAAGGATTCTTTTGATTGCTTTTATCGACGATTAGCAATTTTCTTAATTCGTCTTCTAAACGTGCCTCTTGCGTAGAACGTCGAACTTCAGCAATCTAAAAGAAAGGAGTAAACAAATAAAGCACGCTAAGATCTGAAAAACTTGTTTGTGAAAAAAAAATCGATAGATTCTGGATACCACACAGACTGGGGTCCTTAAGAAAAATACTTTACTTTATTTAGTAGATGAGTAATCAAGGATGAAGACAGAAGATATGCTTTGTTGGGTATCTACAGTTAGGCCTATGTACACATATGTATATGGATTTAAAACTGACTTACAATTTTTAGCATAGTTCTCTGGTAACGTCTCGCATGCATGCACGCCTTCAAGGCTTTATCTTCAAGTAGGCGGCAGCACTCTTGCAATGCACCACTTTGCAACACTTCATCATTTTTTAGTAGAACGCCACCCTCCATTGCGATTTCTTTGAAGTTCGGCGTGTTGCGCCAAGCCTGTACATTCTCCAACAACTGCTTCTCCAAATATGTGCAATATTGCCGGCGAACCTTTTAGTACAAAGCATACATTTGTAGGTATACCTTTTTGTTTAATGCCAAGATTTTACTTACAATATCCGTTAGTAGGACAAATAATTCTGCATTGCTGTTATCCTCCTCCTCATCGCCCGGTTGGTGTCCTTGGTCGTCCTTTTCCGAGTCGCTATCTTCAGATGAATTGTCAGTTGCGCCGCCATTATGCAGCCCATTTACGCTGCTAGACACACAGGTTGCCTCATATAACATAGTTAAATTTATTTTTGTGCACAATAGCCCGAGTATGCATACAAAATTCTTTAATTAAAACACTTGTTTATTTTTCGCCAAAGTTAACGTTCTAGCTATCGATATTTTATATCGATATACATTGATTTTTTGTTTGTTATGAAATTGGCAGATAGAGGGTTAAACTAAAAGCCATGACAGATGCTTTCTTGTACTTCCAATGACGTGTATGTAGTTTGGAATTGAGCTGTGCACTCTGATGCAATCAAGCGATATCGCTAAAACGCAAACAACTTTTGTTTATTTAGCCACAGAATTTGCATACATACATACCTATTACATAAATTGAATTGAATTTAAATACAGACTTGGCTCCAGCAGCACGTTACGACGGTCCCGCAATACTTACCGGCATTAACAATAGTCGTAATCATTGTTTTCGTATTTTTTTATTTGTTTTTTTTTTTAGTACCGCACATAAATATTTTTAATTACGTACATATGTGTGCATACATATGTATAATTGAAAATTTAACAACTAAAAGTATTTGCATTTATTCCTCATATAATTTTTAGTTTTTAATAAATTTAAATAATTTCTTTTAATAACAGAATATGAATATTGGTTGCTATTTAAGTTTAAATTTCATCAATACATATTTTTTTCAATACCAACTATTCAATATGCATTCAGCATGTACATATGTATGTATGTAAATCAGTTTAGTAGTAATTGCAAACAAATTTAATGTGCTTCAAACTTTTTTTATTACATTTTCGTTTTTGAGCGGCATGTATTTTTTTGTTAATTTTATGATTTTTTTATAATTTTTTTAATAGCATTACATTACAATAGTTATGCGGTTGATGCATTAGAATTTTCACAATACATTCATATGCATACATATATAAATTTTATATTACTGTATTATATAGTTATTATTTAATAAATATGTACATATGCATTTAACTCTTGATCATGTATTTAATCATGCGTAAACTAATATAATTACAAATTCGAATTTACATCAAATTAATACAAATTTTATTAGCCAACCAAACAATCAAAATTGCGCTTTCTTTGGAAAATAAAAGTAATGTTACTTTTGTTATCTGTACATACATACATATATGCATATACGTAAATTCCTTCGAAAATAATGTTTTGGTAAGCATTATGCGCTCCTTAGTCTATAGTTTTTTCTTATCTTGATTTAATGCGCATATATTAATGTACATATGTACATACACACATAGATATTATTTAATAATATTTATATTCTACAGCTTATTTCACATATACATATATATGTATATATACCGAAACTAAATATTTCCCAATGACAAATGTGTTTTCAGGCAAAAATCGACTTAATATCTCAACTCGCTGCAAAATAAACGTCTTTCAATCAATTTAATAAGAAAATTGGTCAAACTACAGCCACGTCCATTTCTTTTTTTTTTTATTCTTAAGGTGTTTTTCTTTAAAGCAATATCTCTGTTTGCCAATTTTGAAGACATTCCTTCCGTGCCATTTAATGTGGTGCGAGTTTATCTCCCTTTAATACGTATTATGTACATTCTTATGTATGCATGTGTACTTTTATATTGGCATACAATTTTAAAATATTTAAGCAGAAATTACTTTCCAGCATACATTCATACATACATAAGAATTTAGTCTAAATCAACAGCGCTGTCATCAAATCCAAAAACATTGCTTTGTTGCTGTTGTTGCTGCTGCTGATTTTGTCTTTGCCTTGGACTAGAATTATTGCCTGAGTTTGCCTGCGTTGATTGGTTAGCCCTATTACCACTATTTGTATCCACTCCTTCCATGTCAGCATCGCCTTGTTGTGTAGCATCAATCATACCAGTATCCATGACGACAACACCACCACTTCCCATATTAGCGTCATGCATATCATCATCCAAACTTAAAGACTTACGACAAATCGGGCAAGTACCATGCAAGTCCAACCATGGAACAATGCAATTCTCATGATAGATGTGTGAGCATGGTAGTCTTCGCACAATCTCATCCTTACGAAAATCTTCCCAACACACCGAGCACTGAGTTTTACGTTCTACATCCTCAGACGTTACATTTACTTTGGGTATTTCGTCGATTTTATCTTTGGGTAATGGTGGTGGGCCAGATGTTTCCATTTGATTGAGTAATTGAGTTACTATTGTATCAATTCCTTCCCGACCCCACGCATAATCGCCGGGGTTGCCCATGAAAAACATTGGGGCATTGCCAAAGTAACCGCCGTCCTCACCACCAGCGCCTGAAATCGATTGGAGGAAATCCATTAGAACAGTATCCAAACTTCCAAGATTTGGTGGATGGACGCGTCCGCCGCTAGGTCCACCAGTGCCTCCAGCAGTGGCGCTACTATTACCCGAGTTTGCGCCACTGCCACCACCACCCACAAGAATGCCACCGCGCCTATTTGCCGGACCGATGGCTATTTCAATTGGTCCATTTCGTGACATTAGAAGCGTTTCAATTTCGCCTCTGATTGCATCCATGTCAACAAGACGATTTAACCCAGGTGCATCCGAATTGCTACTGTTGCCAGGACCATCACTTAAGCTAGATGTGCTGCTGCTGGCGCTTGTTGTACTTGGTACAGCTGGCAGCTCCTCAATAAATCCGCCAGAACAATGTGGGCAGGTAAAATCAGTAGTATTTGGAATGTTTACTTCCATGCTGCACATGTGACAATAAAAGCGAGGTGGACGCTCATCAACCACAGCCTCAGCCATTCTGATGTATAGACCTGATGGTCACGGTAATTCAGGAGTACTCTGGTTCTTTCTGCTGATTTTTTGTAGGTATATGACGTGTTCCAATTGTTATGCAAGAATGAGTGTTCTTATGTTTTTGCTGCTCTTATAAAAATTAGTTATGTATTTGGCGTAATCAAGAAACTTATGGGCCTATTTTCGTGCCAAAAAATCTTTCGAATGCGTGGACAATATGCGTTCCACATACACCGTCGTCTGCTGAACGTCACCGCTGTTCCAAGTCGATCGAATTTGGATTTGATGAATTCCACCGTTTTCCTCTACTACCATAACAGTGCTTGAAATGAGGATATAATCTTCCAGCTTGAAATTGATATATTTCTTTGTTAATTTGTTAAAAAAAACTTGTATTTATTAAATTTTTTAAGGATACGAAAAGAAACCAAAGAATTGCTAGAAATGGACCCAATGGGTTCCACTTGGAAAGTGTTCGGAAAACCAAAGAGCATATTTTCAACCCCATATACATTTTTCTTAATTCTCAATTTGAGATGAATTTGAGAACTAACCTTAGGCACTCTGCACACGGAGCGTACTCTTTTAGACGCGTATTAGATACTACAGACGAAAGCTGTACGCTTTGATGTCGCGCACGTATATTTCAATTGAAGGCTGCACACGAGTCGTCAGCTTCATGCATTCGTCAAAGTATGCTGGCTACATGTCGCTTGGCGTAAAGCAGTGCTGGTAGCTAGGCGTACTACGCTTAGAAAACAGGAAGAAGAAGACGTTTGTTTACATTTTTCCACATGGTGAAATTTATAAAAGCAGTAAAATTTGTGGAAAAAATCGGAAAAAATTTGTGTATAATTAAAGAAAATGGAAGATTCCATAAAATTTTTCATCTTTTCTATTTAAAGCTTCGAAATTTAAAGCAAATACCGTATTATTAATTTGTTTGTTTGTTTTGTGCAGCGAAGTTTTATGTCGCTTCGTGTGCAGATCTTGAGGCGTAGGGAAATCGACGCTACATGAAATGTCTGGTACGCGTCTATGACGATACGCCTCGTGTGCAGAGTGCCTTATTCTCAAGCCTCAAACGTTTGTTATCAAATGCACCTCAAATTTCCCTTGATAGCGTTCTCAAACAAAAAGGCACATTTTTCTCAAACGTTGATGAAATTTTGGGGGAAATCTTTATTAGCAAATTGAGAATTAAGGTTTTCTCCAACGTTTGAGATTTTTTGGCCTGATGTTTATCGGGCAATAAGAGGCTGCAGTTTCTGGCTGAAAACAGAATCGATACGGAACGACTCGACTGGATAGAATGAACCAATTTTATTTGTTTACAAACTACTGGGAATTTTTTAGTGAAAATTTCAGGAAATATTCTTTGGATGATAATTCATCTACCTTTAACGCTTTCAACTATTATTAAATTATAATATTAAAGTTCTCCAAAATGAGAATTCTGCCGGCTGACGTTTTTTTTAAAGCGCGGCCCAAGGCCGGTGACGCAAAAAAGTCTTCTACACTCACATTACTTTAACAAGGAATATCTCTGGCACTATAATCGTACGGCGTGAGGGACTTTTTTTGTGATCTGTGGTACGTTCATGGTTCATTATATACAAATTTTCCCTTAACACCAGTAGTGCATTATTGCGATTTCCACCTTAACCATTAGTAATTTTGGACTGGACTCCATGAACTCAATGGCAATGAAAAAGCCAACTTTAGTGAAAATAACATTTACAGCTTATTCCCACAAAGTTTCATGCGAAAACCTCTTGCAGTTGGTATGTTTTAGGTACACTATATATAGCCATGGATGACACTCCACACTGGTCGCAAAGAACGTATATTGTTCTTTGATGTACGTATCGTGTAGAAAATTCCTGCTGCAGGACGCGTTGAGCATGAACGGACATACATAGAAAGTGAGCACGTTTCTTCGATTTGTTAATTTCTCGTGCAAATGTTTGTAAGTCATGTCGCATGGCGATATTTTAAATCTTTAAAAAGGCACAGTCGGGCAAAAATGCTTAAAGGAGTACATCCTGGCACAGAAATTATACCCGAGTTGCGCTACCCACTCATATTACATCATCGTAGTAATAATACACATTTAAAATAAATTTTATTATTAAATAAAAGCTCAATACATTGAAACTCCTTGTACTTATTTCCCTCTATTCAGTTTATTGTACTAAAGCAGATTCCTTTTGTTCACTTATTTTGCAAAGAAAAGGCCAGTAGCATAGCTAAACAAATCCCGTTTTGTAAAATAATGTTGCATAAATTTAAAAATCATAGTTTAATTACATTAAATTGGTAATATTTCCAAAAATAATCACAATTTCTTTTGCCTCCGACACATAAAAGCTGACGGAAAAAATCGCTCCGATTAACTGTCAAAAATCGTAAACCAGAATGCCGATTTCCGAACTTCGAAAAAATCTGACGTTCTTCGGACGTCAAATAAACGCGGAATGCCTTATAGCATGTTCATGGTGAGCCTGCGTTTTGCGTTTCGGAGGCATTTTTGCGTTTAGTCCAAAACGCAACATTAAATGTTACATTTCTCCATACAAATGCCACCACCAAAATGCAACTTAACGGAACTATTTTTTGCGTTTTGAATGCTAACGCAGAAAGCAACCCTGAAATCTTCGAAAAAATTTGCCATTCGAATGGAAAATAGTGGCAACACTCTGGCAATACAAGAACGAAATACCTACAAGATTACGCATATAGAGCAGCATGAGCATGGGCACACGAGCTCCATGATGGCGTCACTCTACATGTAATGAACGAAAGTAAACAAAACAGAGATCAAAATTAATACCAAAGCGGTTGGTACGTTTGGTTTGCAAAATTTGTGTATTATATTACTACATATTTTGCAAATTCTTGTTCTATTTTTTAATTGGACAAAACAAAAAAATAAACATCAACACCTGATTGCGTAATCTGGGATATTAGCTCCGTTTGTTTCGAACTTCTCAAATGCGCATTTACAAAACGCGGCAGCATGAACACTTTTCGAAAAGCCATCTTCGAAAATGCAAAATGTTGCGTTTCAAATCCAGCATGAACATAGTATTATATCCAAATCACCTCCGATGAAAGTGGATCGTAATCCGGAATAGCTGTGTTAATAAATTTCGATAAATCTGCGGTCTGGCAGCACTACGATCTAACCTCACTTATTTTTGACATGTCAAGATTTTTGACATATAAAACCATGGAGGAACAATAAAGGAGAATGCATAAGATCAGCTGACTTCTTCTTCAATCTTCATAAACACACACGAACACAAGCATTTTTTTTTGTTGACATATTCCACACACACACGCACCCTAGCATTTCCATAGGGGCCACATCTGTCAAATTCTTCTACATTCCTCTTTGCATGACACTTCTGGCCCCACTATGTATGAAGGTATGTCGTTATGCATTCTCCTTTTTGTTCCTCCATGTATAAAACCAAAAGTCATCTTTTATTTAGCTGGTTTGGTGTTGGTCACTAGATTTCAGTTCTGTGTGGTTGCTGTTTAACTAAAATAAAATATATAAAAATACTGTTCCAAAATGTCGATTATGGCTTATAATGGTGGCTGTCTTGTCGCAATGCGCGGCAAGAACTGTGTAGCCATCGCAACTGATCACCGTTTCGGAGTGCAGGCACAAACCATCAGTACAGAGTTTGAAAAGGTTTCCCAAGTCAATCCCCGCACATTCCTCGGGCTTGTTGGCCTGCAAACGGATATATTGACTGTGCATGACCGCATTATGTTCCGCAAGAAATTGTACGAGGATCGAGAAAACCGTGAAATGGCTCCTGAACCCTTCTCAGCAATGATATCAAACTTCTTGTATGAACATCGTTTTGGTCCATATTTTATTGAACCTGTAATTGCCGGTTTACATCCGAAAACGTTAGAACCCTTCATTTGCAATATGGACTTGATTGGTTGTCCAAATAAGCCCGATGACTTTGTGGTGGCCGGAACATGTTCGGAACAGTTATATGGTATGTGTGAAACTTTGTGGAAAGAGGATTTGGGGCCGGCAGAATTATCAGAGGTAATCTCCCAAGCTATAGTAAGTGCATTCGATCGTGACGCTATTAGCGGTTGGGGTGCATCCGTTTATATTATTGAAAAGGATAAAATTACGAAGAAACAAATTAAAACACGTATGGATTAAACACATTAATTTAATGAAAATAAATTGTTTTATACACATAAAATGTACACTATATAAAATGGTTATTTTTTCTTTTTTAATATATATTAGATACTGTTTGACACTTTCTCGATAGTATAAACGCACCGAAATAAGGTCCATTTGTAAAATTGAATTTATCGCGAAAGTAAATATTCTTGATCCGTTTTAGATACTTTTTCAGTCACATTCTCGATACCAAAACTAATAACAACTACATCCGTTTACTATCCGTTTCAATAACGAAAAAGTGTCGTAAACTTTATCGGAAACGAATATCGAGAAAGTGAGCTCTGCTGCCACAAACTGAGAGAAAGGTAATTCATTTACGATACTTTTACGGAACCCATTTTCGATAGTTTTGTTCGAAAAAGTATTGCCAAAATTGCGAAAACTTGCACCTTATCGTGAGCGTTGGTTGGGTGGGATATGTAATGTTTCCACAAAAGGATAGAGGTAGTTGATCCGGCCGTTTATTTGTAATGGGACTCATGCTAGTCTCAAAATAATTGGCTGAAATGTACCACAGTCTGAAGAGCAGGTTCAAGGTCGTTCCGGTACATAGGCCCGGTTTCACCAACGCACACTGGGTGATAGCGGCCAAAAATAAAATCGAAATTAAAGTATTAGCAAATCAAATTTTTTTGAAAGTGATTGACAGATATAACAATTTGTAAAAAAAAAACTTATATAAAATTTTTTGAGTCTCGTTTTGTTTAGCCGTACAGGGTGTTAAGAACTGAGCAAAAAATAGGTCCTTTTATTTCTCAACAATTACACCTTATACAAAATGCTGTAACTCATTCAATTATTAACGTATGTAATCGAGTGATACATCATTACATAGATATTGATTTGGCCTTTTAGAAACAATAAGCCTTTTGTAACCAGCGGTAACTCTTAGATTTATATAAACTTTCAAATATTGACAAAAAAAGTCGTAAAAAAAAAATTTTGCTCAACTTTAAACAAAAAAATAAAAAAAAATAAAAAATATGACCTCCCCAATTTTTTCATATGTTTTGAAATGATATATTTTTAATCAAACTGCATTTTAATTCTTGAAATCCACCTGCGCTTTTCGCTTAAATAATCTTTTTCCCATTTGACTAAAAGTGCCTTTTTCAACACGCAATAATTAGGCTACTTTTGACATTATGAAAAATCTTATTCTTAGGCGACTAATCGAATAGTTTGTTCACCGTGTTGTAGGCAATGGTTCACACTTTCAAATTATAAAAGAATTTTTTTTATCAGCGTTATCATTATTTTTTTGCAGCCTTTTTCTTATAGAACAGAAAAAAAAATTGTGTAAAAATTGGAAAATTTCAACATGAAATAAAAAAAAAATACAAAATATGACCTCTCCAAATTTTTAATATTTGGTGCTAGTGAACGTGCTTTATAAACAGCTGAAGAAATCTTAAAAATTCGTTTGCGCTTTTTTGTTTTATGAACTTTTTTATGGAGTGAGTTTTTCTAAGTTTTCATACATTTTTCCCATACAAAATCCCCAAAAGTATGCTTCAAAAAGTATTAATAATTTTGTATGGGGAAAATTTGCCAAGTTAATGAAACTTAAACAACAATTTTTCCAATTCTAATAAAGATATCTGAAAAATTTAAACGCCATATTCAGGGGGATGGTTTATGCTTTCTAACGGTGTATTTGATTTTGAATAAAAAAATATTACATACAAGATATTAAGCAGGGAATATAGTCAAAAACGTGTTTTTTTGCCTAATTGGACATGAATATCTCAAAAACTAGAACCAATTTGAAAATTCTGACTTCAGATTCAGATTCAGCACACTGAAATCCTTTAGAAAAGTATAGTTTCATTTGTGGTATAAAAATTTTTTTAAATGTGATTTTTTTGAAGGAAAATTTTATGATGAATGCTTATAAAATGCTCAAAAGTGCATATATTTTTAATTTGAAAACCATGGAATACTTTGCGCTTTTTCCAAAATGATTACTGTATATTATTTATATTTAAAAAATGTGTGCTCTTATTAAAATTGAGCATTTTAGCTATAATAGTTAACAAAATATTGAAATTTCTAAAATACCGTTATATGGGAGGGGGGTGTATTTGTGGGCCGATTTTGTTCAAATTTTCACAGTTTACTATCTTCAATCAAGAAAGCTTAAGTTCCGAGTTTAAAGTTTCTAGCTCAATTATTACTATTTTTGGCCGCGTTTGTATGGAGGTGCCCCCACTGTGCAACGTGACTAAAGCTAAAACTAAGTTTTGACTTGAGTTAGCCCAGATTTGGGGCTAACTTACTTTTGGGTTTCACCAAATAGTCTAAGAAAATAGTTTTGCAACCAGCAACCCTGCCAGCTTTTTTGCCAAATACTGGTTTTTTTTGGTTGCTGTATTTGCTCATTTTTTTCACATATTCGCTCTTTTGGTTGTTAAATTTGCTAAATCGACTAAAATTTTTAGTTTGGTTTTAGTCAAGGCAAAAGCTGACTAACTTGTGACTTAGCTTATGGCGTTTTCGATTCTGGCATAAAATGTTACCCTTTAATATCTCAATTATCAAACTACGTAATCAGTCTTCGTTTTAAATGGCTGGTTTTGTAGATAATTATGCCCTCTGACTTAGCTAGAGGTCAATATTCGCTGAAATTAACACACAAGCTTACAAAATGGCTAAGAAAATCAAGCAGGGCAACATTTTTTTCAGAAACGAAAACGGCATTAGTTACATGGTGAAACTGAAAGCGTAAAAAAATCGGCTTAACTAAGTTAAGACCGGTTGGTGAAACCGGGCCTTAGATTCGCTTGTCTTCTAGAAGTCCTTTAGAACGTAGTTTTTATTACCATGGACATGATTTCTGATACAATGTACAAATGTAATCTTCAGTGGTGTCCATCAACAATTTTCTTTTTCTAGAAGAAAAACAGAAAAAAATACGTTTTTTCGTTTATGTTGATTTATATATGTATGTTTTCGCTGTAATCCGGCATAAAACTAAAATGTCCCAAACCAGCTGTTGAATTTTCCTTTCACAAAGTGCCAACACTGTCTAAAACTTTTTTGTATACAAGTGCAGGGAAAATGCGAGTTCTTTGTTTATTTTCGAGTGAGGAAAAAATTGACCATTGCCACGACAGCATCATCAACAAATATATGTAAATATGGCTTGGATATCGGGCCTAGCAGATAAAGCTGAAAATATTTTGAATAAAATAGATCAAAATACTGCAAATGCCATACAAGTTGCAACATCAACGACGATACATAAAGATAGCGGGGATGCTGTAGAAACTAATGCATTGGACGCAATGAGACGCAGCGTATCCGCGAGCAAATTGTCATTGAAAGCTGCACTATCACCGATGAAACTGAAAAGTAGCAACACTTCACAAACCATGATTATTTCCACTAAAAGCGATGGGGAGGTGCTTTCACTAGCGGTGCCCCCTGACAGCGACGGTTTGCATGATCCAGTCGAGTGGAACATTTCTGCCATTTCATCTCGGCGCAGCTCCATCAATTCTCGGTCAGATGTAGCTATTGATGTTGAAGAGGTGAAACCTAGTAATAAAAACTATAACAGTTTAAAGAAGGTCACAACCGAAGCATCGTTAAACACGTCAACGGCAGAAAGTCAAGAATTGATGGCATTTAAAATTGCATTGAATGAAGTCACATGCGAACGAGACGATCTGCGTGCACGTCTTACCCTGATGTGCCGTGAGGATGAGAAAATTGCATTGCTCAAGCATCTCGAAGAAATGGAAACGCTTGTTCAACGCCTTACCGACGAGCGTGATCAGGCACAAATGGAATTGAGGAACATACAAAGCAGCAACAACACGTATATGCACACGATATCAGAGCTAGACGCCAGCTTGGCAAAATTACAACAGGAATACGTTGAGACGGCGCATAAATTGCAAATACAACAAAAGGAAACTGAGCAGCAACGTCAAGAGCTACAAGCGTATCGTGTCAAAGCACAATTGGCATTACAAATGAAAGATAATCTAATAGCCGAATTAAAGTCGGAAAGTTCAACGAGTGAGAAACCACCCACGGGAAAAGAATCCGAATCGAGCCTACTGCTACAAATGGAGTTCGATGCACTCAAGGAAGAACACAGACAAACGCAGGAAGAATGTAACACAAAGCATCAGCAATTAGAAGAGCTGCGACGCGACTTGCAATTGATCAGCGAACAACATGCCTCACAAATGGCAGCAGCGCGTGCCGCCGAAGAAGAATTGCGAAGGGAGCTACGCGTGGAGAGGGAGCGTTTACTAGCCACCCAATCAGAGCAACGCATGCAAGCACAGGAGCTGGCCAAGCTGCGACAACAGCTCAGCAATCAGATGGCATCCGCGGCGACATGCCTGCAAGAGAAAGACGAACAATTGCAAAAATTGCGTGCTGAGCTAATGCAGCGCAAGTCGCTGATAGGAGGACGAACATCTGACGAGGGTGGCGTGCCAGATAATTTAGAAGAACGAGTTAAAACACTCACACAAACTCTGGTGGATAAGCAACAAACTCTGGAAAAAGTTACCAGCGAACGCAATGCAATTCGCATTCAGTTTGAGAAAATTCAGGAGCAACTGCAACAGCAACAATATGCTTTTAACAGCAATAGCCTGCAGAGCAGTGGCAGACATGTAACGAGAAATGCACTTCTCTGCAATACCACAGATGACGGTACGTACATACATACGCAAATACACATGTTTACATATACATAAATATGTATAAGCAAACATTTATTGTTTTCTTTAATCTCTGCAGTCAAGGCCCAATTTCCGCTTTTGATGCGTGAGAATCCCTTCGATAATCGTGTGGCGCGTCGTGTAAAGCGTGCTTATTCCTCACTGGATTCGGCTGGTATACGATTGGGCGCTTTCCTTCGGCGCTATCCTTTAATGCGCATCTTCGTTTTACTGTATGTTGGTCTGCTACATTTGTGGGTAGTTTTTGTGTTAATTTCATCATCACCATCACAAAATTAAGCGTGAATTACATACATATGTATGTTATATAGGAAATATTTAAAATAAATATATTGAATCTAACCGTGTGACGGGGCGTATGAGTAACTATTATTGGGTTAAAGCAGATAAATCAAATGAGTTCTCTGATCACACGCATTCGCCTAAAAGTATGCAATGCAAAAAGGAGACGTTTTCATACAAACATAAGGTGAAACCAATCCAAGCGTGTTAAACAGTTGTATCTACATTCATTAGGTCAGTTTTTATTCTTTACATCCTTGTTTGAATAATTGGCAACAGAAAATTTGTGTCTGCAATTTTTGCTTTAAAAAAATGGAAAGAGAAGAGTAAGCATGATTGCTATATATTTAATGGAATATGCAATTTTGTAATTTTAATAACACAAATTAATTCCAAATACTTTTAATAATGCTGTTATAGCAATATATCAGCTGAGTGTCAGCAGGCAAGTGCAAAATAAGCAACGGGGTTGCTGTACTGCTGCAATTATAAATTTTCATGAACGTACCCGAATTCTCGTATAAGGAAGGAACAATTTTATTAAAATCACTGATTACCTAGCATTTATTGTATGTTCGTATTTATGCATGTATGTACATATATGTAATTTATTACGGGTCGGCATTGGCAAACTTACAATAAATATTATTAATTTTAAATTATCATGCCTATTACGGTATCCGGCGGATGCCTTTCGCAGGGAATGCGAATCGTTTTTATAAAATTTGGTATTCTTATAACCGATCGGCAATGCAGTCAGGGAATAGAAAACCAGTCGATAAACCAGTTCGAGGATTCACCGCATTCCTATAACCGTAATCGAAACGCAGTAGCTGTAATTCATTTTGATTTCGATTCGTCATAAAAATGATGCGGATTCAAAAGAAATTAAAAAAATTGCATTTTCATTGCGTAGTAGATTACAATGAAATTTAACGAATAACAAAGTAATTCGTATATTTTAAGTAAAAACATATGAGTTAATTTTATTTTTAAACAGAATTCGTACCAAAAACGTGTGCAGTTTTCTTTGTTGGTTGAGCGGAAGAATCTTAACGAAAATATCGCAAAAGCAAGCAGTCTCCAGAAGTTGTATCTGAGTTTTGGACAACATTAAGCACGGATTTGAATGCTTTGGCACCACCATCAAAATCACTTGGTCTGAATCCAAATCCTGTATTAAGAATAAGATAACAAATAACCGCTTCCAAATGCAAGTTATAGGTAGAGGGCAAAACGCAGAAGTTCAGTGGAAGACATTTTCGTAGGCTCTGTACCGCGATGATCAAAACATAAGCATTGATTGCGAACCATCCGTTGATAATTCGAGGCCGTACAAAATTTAGCGAGCACGAAATTGGAACAGCTTCAAGTCCGCAAACACAACAAAGAGTGCTTTCAAGAAGTAATGAAATTAAATTATTGAAAACTCAAATAGATTTGCAAAAAAAGTTAAATTTCTCTTCAATTTATTCAATTGTATTTTTTCAAAATGCAAATAAATCACAACTGACAATTAGTAAAATGTAGAAAAGCTTTTGACACGATACGCAGGGTGAATCGATAAAGCAGTAATCCGACGGTTATGGTAATAGCGTGAAATTTGACCAGCGAGGGGAGTGCGAATCGGATGGCATTCGCGGGAGTGGCATCCGTCGGATACCGTAATAGGCATGTATATTATTTAATAAATACATACAAATGTACATATGTATGCACTTACGTTTGTTTGCACTTTCAAAGTGTGTATGTATGTATGTACCTACGAACAAGTTTATACATTTTTGTGTGGTTTGCTGCATGCCCCTGCTCCCTTGTGGTAATTAATTAACATTCTGTTTACATGTAATCGTATTGGTGTACATACATATGTATGTATGCATGTGGGATTTTGGCTTACCGATGTTAAATTTGTCTTCGAATAGATATTTTCGATTATATTTTCTGTTTTAAAATATTTAGTAAGCGTTTTTTTTTTTTATTTATTTAAAATGTATCAAATTTGAATTATGATATTTAGTTAAAAATTGAACAAAATGTAATTTATTATTTCACGTCGTTACGTCTTTATTCTAACCGCGTTGCTTCTCAACTAACTCCGTTTTCGTTTGCTTAAAGTTTTTTCATATATCAAAAATGTTGTTTGTAGTTTTCTCGTTTGTTCTATAAAAATGTTGTTTGTAGTTTTCTCGTTGGTTCTATAAAAATGTTGTTTGTTGATTTAGAAAAATGTTGCTTTGTTGATTTAGAAAAATGTTGCTTGTAGTTATTAACCCTTCACTCCCACATTCGGCCATCCTGCTAAGCATTCGACCCGAATGTTGTGTTATAGTCTTTTGCCCATGGTTTAATATACTCGGCGCACGTTGTTGTATTATTCGGACCTTCATTATGTGTGAGTTTTTGTACATCATATGAATTGTTACCTTTTATTTTCGTTATTTGGTAAGGCCCCAAAAATTTTGGTTTCAGCTTGAGACCACTTCCGAATTGTGTACGTTTGATCGCGACTAAATCGCCGATGTTATATTGTTGTGCCGGTTTGCGTTTCATATTATATGTTTTTCTGTTTTCTTGTTGAACTTTGAGAATTTGTGATTTCGCCTTCTTACGTCGTTGCATTCGTTCTTCGCTGAATAAATTTGTGATTTCTTGTTGAATTAGGTCGTTTATTTTGTGGTCATCTTTGTTTCTCATTTTTGTTCCAATTAATAATTCAAAAGGTGTCGTATTAATGCTTCTTGAAAATGTAGAATTGATTGACTGTTGAACCCTGTCGACGTACTTAAACCATTTTGTAGGATCATCGATGCTGAGTTTAGTTAAAACCGAAATAATTGTCGAATTTAGTCTCTCTACTTGGCCGTTAACGCGTGGTAAACCTGTTGTTATGTGTACTTTCTTTATATTTTCATCATCACAATATGTTTGGAAATCATTTGAGGTAAAAGCTGCGCCTCTATCGCATATAATGAACGCTGGATTACCAAAAACTGTACTCTGGCTTCGTAGCTTCGCTATAACTTCATGTGTAGTGGTTGATTTTGTTGGATATAGCCAGCAAAACTTCGTAAATGAGTCGATTACCGCTAAGATGTGTTTATAGTTTTTGTTTGTCGATTCTAATGGACCCAGAAAATCTACATGGAATGTATGTAATGGCGTCTCCTCTTTATGTAACGTTTGGAGAAAACCCTCTTGTTTTCCCAGTTTGCGATTACTTAGTATACACGGCACACAGCACGAAATATGTTTCTTAATTTTTTCCTCTAGGTTTGGTATGAAAAAATTTTTTATAATAAGCTCTTTTGTTTTTTTGACAGAAAAATGACCTCTGTCATGAGCGTCACTAATAATTTTATTTTGCATATCTTCTGGAATTACTATCAGTTCGTCATCATTGTAGACTTTGTATAAAACGTTGGATTTAAGAAAATAATTATCATAGGAACTATTGTTATTACTTAGGATTTCGCGAATAGCCTTTAGTTTTTCGTCTTGTAGCTGTGCATTGCCTATTCTAACAGTTAAATCGTCTTCTCGTATCCGCATGACGGCATATCGGCTTAAGGCATCGACATGTTTCATACGAACGCCGCTTCTATGTTCAACAATGTAGTCAAACTCTTGCAAAAGTAAAATCCATCTCGCTACTCTTGTACATAAATCTTTCTTTTCTAATGTTTTTGTGAACGCATTACAGTCTGTGACTAATTTGAATCTACTGCCTAGAAGATAAACTCTGAACTTGTTTAACGCTTCTACGACGGCAAGTATTTCCAATTCATAGCTTGTGAACTTTCTTTGTGCGGCTGTGGTCTTCTTGCTCATATAATATATTGGGTGGAGCTGTCCATCTTCTGGCGACTTTTGCATTAAAACAGCTCCAAACCCGTCTATGGATGCGTCAGTGTGTAGCTCTGTTTCGTATTTTTGATTATAAATGCCAAGCACTGGATTTTCAATTAGTGCTTTCTTAAGAGAATTAAATGCCTTTTCTTCCTCGTCTCCGATTTTGAAAGAACAATTTTGCTTCGTCATATCTGTTAGAGGTTTTGCGATAATTGAGTAGTTAGGTATGAACTTTCTAAAATGCCCCGCTAAACCCAAAAAACTAAGAAGTTGTTTTGGTGTTTGTGGTATTTTATAATTTAATACCGCTTGAACTTTTTCCGGCGATGCGTGAAGCTTGTGATTTTCAATAACATATCCCAAAAATGTTACTCTACGCTTCAAGAAATGACATTTTTTGATATTGAGCTCTAAGCCGTAATCACGGCACGTATTTATTACTCTTTCAATATTTTCTAACGCTTGTATTTCGTCTTTTGCTGGGATAATGACGTCGTTGATATAAGGTAGTGCAATGCCTTCACGCGTTAAATTTCTAAATATGGCGTTGATATGCCTTTGAAAAACTCCAGGCGAATTGGACAGACCAAATGGAACTTTACAAAATTGGTACTGGCCATTATGAGTTACGAATGAGGTGTATTTTCTACTAGACTCTTCCACAGGCACGTGAAAGAAGCCATTTTTGAGGTCAATGGTACTAAAAACTGTGGCATCTTGCAGGCGATCAAGTAGATCGTCTATAAGTGGAAGTGGAAAATGGTCTTTAACAATTACCTTATTGATTCGTCGAAAATCTACGCAAAGCCTGTGTGATCCGTCCCGCTTCTTTGCTAAAACTACTGGGCTGGTAAATTCGGAGTTTGATGGTTCAATTATACCACCCTTTAGCCATTCGTCAACTTGTGCATCTACAATAGTTGCTTGTGAGAAAGGTAATCTTCGTGGTCTTGAAAAAATTGGTGTATCGTCGTTTAAAATTATGCGCATTTCCACATTTGTTGTTGCAATTTTGTTTTGTTTGTATTCTGCTATTAGTTTGCGAACTTTTTGCTTTGCCACTTCACTTGCACTTTCATCAATATCTATCTCATTCTCATTAGCTATTGCATCTATTTTCATAAAAGCAATTTGTTCGTCCACTTCTTTGTTGTCCAACTGGATCTTTTTAATTGTTAAACCGTCGCGATTTATTGTTATTTCTGCCACTGTACACAACTCTTCACCAAGAACCATTGCTATATCCATACATTTTGACGGAACAACATAAAATCGTAAATAGAATGTTTGTTCATCTATTTGTACATCGCACTCAAAATACCCTTTTGGTTTAATTTTGTTTTCATTTGTATTACCGCCAAATCCGATCAAAGTAATATTGCACTTACTCAGTTTAGGCATATTTAAATTTTTATACACATCTTCTGTTACAATATTAAATTTGCTACCGGTGTCAAACAATGCTGTATAAATTTTATTGCCGATTTTCACACTTTTGTTGTTTATTTCGCGTTTAACTATTATTTGACGTGCATTTGCGTTTGTTTCTTTTTTGTTTTCATCGCAATTCGCCGAAATGTGACCAAAGCGATTACACTTAAAGCACTTTCTTCCTCTTTCTTTATTTTGGCAATCTTTTGACAGATGTCCTTTCTCACCACAGTTAAAACAACTAATTTCTTTCTTCTCATTCTTTTGCACATAGCTCTTTGTGTTTTTTGTTTTCTCGTCTTTTGTTTTGGTATCTCTATTTGTAGCGCGCTTATGCATTGTTTCGTAACACTTCAATCGTTCTTTAAAATCAATCAAATTTTTTGCACCATACAACATAGCTTTATTAACACTTAAATCATTAATTCCATCAATTATATATTGCATTAAAGCGTCATTTTCGATTTGACCTTGTGAAGCGATTTCTTTCATACCGTAAAAATATTCTTGAAATGTTTCGGTTTCTTTCATTTTTCTTTCACATAAACGCTTGTGCAATAATGCGCTATTTGTAACCGATTTAAATTCACTTATTAACGCGTCTTTTAATGCTTGCCACGAATTTAGGCCTCTTTCACTCAACACAAATAATTTTGCTACACCGCGTAGTGATTTTTTTGCAAACACTAATTTTTGCAAATTATCCCATTGCATCAAAATTGCTTGTTCTTCGAATTCTTGTACCCATACTTCTATTGGCATCTTATTTGAGCCATCAAAAATTCTAATTGAGTCCTCAACATCACGCAATGTCATTGTAAATTTTGTTGTGCGGTGTATATCAGTGTTTGTACGTATGTCGTTTTGTATTTCACTTGTACGTATGCCGTTTTGTATTTCACTTGTACGTATGCCGTTTTGTATTTCACTTCTTCTATTTCTTCTCATAGCTTCGTTGTTTCTCTCATTATCAACATGAGGGAAACTATAATAGGTAGAAATTTCACCACCATTTACACTCACTATACTACTGTTTCTATTGTTGCTTATTCTGTAGTCATTCTCAGCTTCTTTATTTTCGTCGTTTTCATTTTCAGCTTCTTTATTTACGTCGTTTTCATTTTCAACTTCATTATTTTCGTCGTTATCATTTTCTTCTTCGTCGTCATCGTTGTTTTGATCAGCTTCTTCAATAGCTCGTAGTTCGAACAAGTGATTTCGTCGTAAATTTTTAAATATGTAAAGTTTAACGTCCGCGACATTGTATTCGATTTCAAGCAAATTACAAATGGTTACCAGGTCGCGCTCATTCAAATTTGCTCTTACATACTCAAACTTTTGCTCAAATTCTGCGCTGCCTTCGTCATAGGCAAAGCCACAAAATTCTCGCAGTCGTTTTCGATTGTTTCTGTCTCCTTCACTCTCAAAAATGTATTTATGTAGCGCAACGATTTTAGCTTTGCTACTATTTTTCAAAGCGTTTTTTATAAAATCGTTCAAGCACGCCATTTTGTAAATTGGTCACCAAATTTATGCACGAAATTCTAACTTTTTCGAATGTAAAATTTGATATTGTGGACAATATGATTCCACTCAACACGAAATTGGTTTTTTAATTTATATATGCGTCGTCACAAATCAATTTATACGCGGCACTTTCACGGCACTTTTAACGTTTGGCTTTTTTTTTTAGGTTGAGCCCCCAATTTATGTGGGATTTTGGCTTACCGATGTTAAATTTGTCTTCGAATAGATATTTTCGATTATATTTTCTGTTTTAAAATATTTAGTAAGCGTTTTTTTTTTTTATTTATTTAAAATGTATCAAATTTGAATTATGATATTTAGTTAAAAATTGAACAAAATGTAATTTATTATTTCACGTCGTTACGTCTTTATTCTAACCGCGTTGCTTCTCAACTAACTCCGTTTTCGTTTGCTTAAAGTTTTTTCATATATCAAAAATGTTGTTTGTAGTTTTCTCGTTTGTTCTATAAAAATGTTGTTTGTAGTTTTCTCGTTGGTTCTATAAAAATGTTGTTTGTTGATTTAGAAAAATGTTGCTTTGTTGATTTAGAAAAATGTTGCTTGTAGTTATTAACCCTTCACTCCCACATGCATGCAATTTTTTTTATTTTTTATTTTTTGTAAAATAATAAACGATCTTTGTTGTACATGTTTTTTTGCCTAATAAGAATTATACAATAGACAACTATTCGTGTCTTCGGTTAGTGTTCTTTTTTAACTATTTTTTTTTTATTATTTTTTTTTTGGTTAGAAGCCATTAACGCTTATTTGTTTTTTGTTTGGCCTTTGAAAAATATTCATACATTTATTCCAGATGTAAAAAAGCACAAAATTTAAAGCGATCAACCTAAGAATTTGTACCCAATCATTTTTTGTTTAAATATTTTTATGCATGTCTGATTTTTTTATATTTACATAGTCATGCCCAAACTTTGTAGTTATTTATTACATATTACATATTATTATTTCTTATTACTTTTTTTTTGATACATACATACATAGATATCATATGAGGAAATAAAATAGTTTAAGTAATATTTATTGTTTCTTTTTTTGAACTTTTACATAATGTCCTTTTTTGTTGAAATCTCTCTCACATGGCGGTCGTGCTTTATATGCCAATTATATGTATGTAGTACATGTATGCTTGTATGTAGATGTTGACTAAAATGGCTGTAGCAGCAATTCGAAGATTCTGTATATTTCAGGTGGTAAATTGACGTTTAAAAATGGCGCCAGAAGGTAGTTAGGTGATGGCGATTTTACGCAAGTGTTGTTGTAAATCGCCGCAAATTTGTCAAATTTAACGCCTTTTACCGAAACGCAAGAAAACGTGATCAACATCCGATCGCTTCAATGGTGCTTGCTCGGTTAGCAGGGCTGTTGAGGAAGTTTTTTAAATGCATGAATCAATTATAATTATTTAATTTGTAATTAAACTATATATGTATAAATAAATAAATGTCTGAATTTTACCTGCGGCTTCACTATTCAAATACGATCTAAGCGCTGTAGCCAATTGTTCCGAATTGGTGAGAGCCGAGCAAACCTTTTGAATATGCGACGGCATATCTTCAACCATGCCAGACTGACAAAATGGCGGCACAGCCATGGCGCTGCTGCTGGAGTGCAAGGTAGCAAGCAGAACGATTGTGAAGCTGAGAATGGCAAACATTTGGCTGGACATGCTGAAATTTAGAAAAAAGGAGCAAGTAAAGAGGCTTCTCAGAAAATAGCCATAGTATATGAAGGTTCGGGTTTAACTCCATAAATTTGTCAATAGAAAATAGTAAAAAATTCCACAAATGGAAACAAAAACTGATAGTCGAGAGTTGCGAACTTATTAAAATAGTAGTTGCGTATTTACTTTAGTTGTGTATTTCTTTTTTTTTTATTGTTCCCAGGGACAGCGAAAGGTATACTCCCTATCGTATTCTCTTGCTGAATAAAAATATTTGTCTAACCCTGATTGCTCTAACCGATGTAAATTGTTGCACAAATGCATTTACATACATACATGGCTGTCTATAGTTCCACCCTCATATTGTTTACAGTAAATACTATCAACAAATGCAACAAGCGTATTATTTTTCTTTTGCGTATTGTGACTTTGTGACTTACAACTTCAAGCATTGCAATCTAAAGAAAGGAGGAGGGGGGACTTGTTTTACATAAAAAAATATCAGTTTCCTTGGCATGGCTTTTAACCGGCTTGAGTCTACAAGTGTGTACGTTTCTGCGTTTCATAAATCTTTTTAAGAAACAACTTTGAAGTTTTTCTTTCTTTTTATTTATCAAAAAGTATTTAAATACTAGCAAGAACGCAAACTTCGTTGAACTTTGATCATTAATATTCTAATAAGCAATGGTAGCCGGTTGGTGCAGTGGGTAGAGTGAAATTTTGTTGCCCAATTGTTTACGAATTTTAATGCTAGTCCATTTTCTTTATAGATTTTTTTCCTAGATTTTTTTTTTTAAAGAAATCGCCCTTTTCTATACTAAGCGCCATAACACGGCGGTTGCACGCCTGCATCTTTGCATCCATGTATATACATACATATGTTTGCATTATATACACTGTGAGTACAGCAAACGACGGCACATCAAATTTAAATGATCCATCAAGTTAATTATACATTCTCACTTGATAATTACAAATATGCATGTGAGTATGCTTACGTATGTATATATCGTAAATGTGTATGCTTCAAACTTCTGAAACTGGAGGACAGTATCTCCAAGCCTACAGGTATGACACTGATTTCACGAGGCTTGTCCTATATACATACTTATGCATCCATATGTGCATAGAAAATATTCACATACGCTTGTGCATGTCGATACATGGCTATGTGTTTTGTAAAAATGTTATTTACCCAGTCGCAACTTCAAGTAAATCGACTATTCTGTATGAAATGAACTGGCTGTTCTTACCTTTGGGTTCTAGTTAAGCCTTTTCAATAACCTAAAACTTTTAAGAAGAAAAAGAACAACAACCTACTCATACAAAAATATTAAATACTTCAAATTTGCTTGAGAGTAACTGCAATCGGGCAAAATCTAGCTTTAACCATAGGATCATAAATTTCTTTATAGAAAAAAATTCGATTCAAAAGTAGAAGGATTTTTATTATAAAATGTACGAGTACGAGTAACTCAATTGTAATGAGCAAAAGTGCGACAGAGTAAAATTATTACTTTTACCGTTGGTGCGTGTTCATGAACAAAGGTAAACATAGGCATACATACATATGTCTATGTTGATATTTATGTGTAAAGGTGCATGATAGGTAAACATTCGTCCTGCGCCAACGTATCACTGCTAAGACAAGAGGATACGGAATAATAGATAAAAATTACTATCACGACACAACGATACAAAATGATTATTATCAATTTGGTATTGTGTGCGTGTGCAAGCGATGCCGAAGTGAAGAACTACTTGCAAATAAAAAAATGCAGGTGATAACTTACGCAATGAAGCTTAACGTGTATATATGTATATACGTATGTATTTCGGATATAAACTTTAAACAAAATTTGCCCCAAAGCTAATCCTCCTGCTGCTGCGGTTGCCGCGATGTTAATGATACATATTGATTACAAAAATGTTGCATACTTTCGAGCGCCTTCGAGCGAGATGAACGGTTGGTTGGTTACTTAGCGACCGCGGATTTAAATTATTATGGAGATTTAAGCATTTCATTTGCAATTTAAATCAAAACGAGATTAGATGATTTAGTAACAGCTGTTGATGATAAGTTTAGCCGCCAAAGGGGGCATTGTATGACCTTTGGTAGAAGAGAAGATTGCAAGCGCGTTGAAATATAGCCCTTTTAATATTTATAGTATGCTTCAGTACATATGTACATATGTATGTAAATCCATAACTACATAGAAATACATATATGTACATATGTATATACCAATGTTTTCGTGTGTTTAAACTGATTTTGCATGCATGCATTCATAATTAGATTGATGCGTGTTCTAATTGCCCAAAAAAGGCTTAGATTGCCTACATACATATGTACATATGTATGTATGTATGTACATACATAACAATGCATATTGGCAGTAGTTACATACAAATTAATAGTTATTTGTCACACTTCAAACTTTATTCGTTATTCGCATGCACTCTTTAATGCCTAATGTATTTCGAGTAGATGTGTAAATGTTATTAGGAAACACATGCATACACATGTTCATACAGACACAGAAACGATTCTGCATGAATAATTTTATACCTGAGGTAATTCTGATAACTCTAATTGCCTTTAATTCGCATTCAAAAAATCACATTATCGATTGGACTGGCTGACATGCCACATCCATATATATGGATAATCCTGGCTGATCCATGAACTATGGATGTCATATCCATGTAATGGGTATCATACGGAAAGAAAATTTGTCATATATAAAAAAAATATGGATATGGTGCAAAAATTTAAATTACATAAATACATACTTAATATGCCTAGTTAAATAAAATGAAATATCAGAAGTCTGCTATAATATTTTTCGTCAAAGCTAAATTTTTGGGCGTTGGCTTCATCTAAGGTTTCTTAGAAGCAGTTCACTCATATTAAATTACCTTTCTTCCATCTGTTAAAAATACTCTTTTTCTTGGGCGTTAGAGGGTTAAAGTGTGCCACAAAAAATTTCTCAAACAGTTGATTCGAAGTCGTTTTATACAAAATATTTTCGATGAAGTAATTGCAATATTAAAACTTTAGCCCCCCACTAAAAAGAACGAAAAGAAACGAAAAAGAAAGGCCTTTTGAAGTAGTACTCTGTCCGGCAAAGTTGATCTGGCAGGCATACTTTTTAATTATTATTGGCGCTCAGGGTTGAGAAAACATTGTTGGACAGTGTATGGTTTCTAGCTCACTTATAAAATTTGTTTAGCAAGAAGAAGAAAATAACTTCAAAGCTGCTGATCAACATCAATCCTTTTGGAACAGTTTCTATTGCCAATGCTTCTTCACTCTATGAATTTACGAGTATACTATTTTTTCTACAATAAAACACAATTAAATTTCCATTTATATGCAATTGATAAAGCAATTCCAAAAGGATATTTTCAAGGTGTACTTAACTTGCACCTTGAGACTCAATTAGGACAAGAGTTACTCAAAGGATCGTAGGAAAGTTCTCCGTACACTCAGCATAGAGCGTTCGAAGTGCGACGGCATACCTTTTGGTAAGAAGTTTACTAGATAAAAAGAATTCAAATTATAAATGTTAAATGTTGCAATTTCTACAAAATAAAAACACCGTTTTCTATTACTAAGCAATTATGTATAGATATTTGTATATTTTTAAATGTATCATTAACGATAACAACGCACCTGTTGGCTTGTTTGTATTTTTGCACTTGTGGCTTTCACACTAAATTCAAATTCAAAACTAACGGCCACTTGCTTTGTACACTAACGAATGTTTGTAATATGCCGTTGGGCGTATTCGATTGAAGTATTTCGCAACTGTATCGTTACAACACGTTTATTTGAATGATACTTCAGTGCAACAGTATACGCGTTTTTATATGCAACTAACACTCAACGACGGATGGTGGAAGTAATAACGCATTATTCCTATTGGTTAATATTTCCAGCGGCGCTTTTGTCTTTCTATGACAAATTTTGCCATTGTATGGGTGTTCATGTGTGTGAATGTGTATGCAATATACACCCTGCAAAAAAATTTGCGATTAATACCGAAAGATATTTGTCCCGGATTGATCGCTTTCGAGAACAATCGGTCCACAATTAGTCCCCGATTGTTCCCGTACGGGTATAAATGTAGACCAATTGTTCCCGAACGGGTATAAATGTAGACTAATTGTAGACCAATTGTTCCCTAACGGATATAAATGTAGATTAATCGCTTTCATCCCGAACGGGTATAAATGTAGATTAATCGCTTTCATTCCGTACGGGTACAAATCTAGATTCCTTAAATGTAGAAATTTTACAAAAATATGCAATGTATTTAAAAAATTGTAGAACCGGTAAAACGAATTGAACACCCTTTCTTTTAATTACAATGATGAATAATAATTTTAACAAAATGCTGCCTAAAATATTCTATAAAAAAATCCTTTACATTACGCTCATATAATGCATACTCAAAACAATTTTTTTTATTTATTTATTGAGATTTTTTTTTTCAAAAGTAAAACATTATATAATCTTTATTTATATATGCATGAACATTTGGGACATTCCATCGTGACTCCTGGGACATTTGACTCCAGAGCTTAGTCAACTTTGAATTATAAAACTGACATCGGGACTTAAATTGCTATGAAATATATTTATCGACATGGATAAATATCCAATACAACAAATGCATTAAAAGAATTGTAACTACTCAGTAAATGAGTGTGACTCCTGGGACACCGAAAAATCCCTTTGTTGCACCTTTATGAGCACGAATACGAATTTTAGATCAACTATTCAACTTTCACCTACAATTTGTATATGGTCGAAAAAACATACTGCATAGTACCATATTCTATAAAAATATTTTATATATTCAAATTCAATTAACTATTTTCAATACTTAAAATTGTGACTCCTGGGACAAGTTTTTGTGACTCCTGGGACAAGTGCGAAATATGTAATATACTAGATTATTGAAATCAGTTTTATTATTTTTTTAGCCCTTTTAGACCAAGTTACTCATAAATCTCTCCCAGCAGAATTGAAACCAAGCCAATTAAATGAAAAAAAATAAAGTGAATGCAAAATAATACTTATATTTACTTCAAAGTTCTGATTAAATACACTGGATCACAAAATGAAATTTTTTGTCTGTACTTTGGACGCGACTATCCTATCTATATGTAAAATCGGTCGCTGATTCCGAAAATCGGGTTCATTTTTAATTCTATGGGAAGGTTTTTGAGATATCGGCAATTTACCGCTATTTGGCCAATGCTCCACTTAATCCTGTATATCTCTTTGACGCAGTGAGCTATCTTCCTTGAGGTGGAAAAGAAAATTAAATTTACTATTCGTGGCTTCTATAACATTTTTCTCTATCTCTTATAGTTTCTGACATTTTGACGATTCAATTTGAATTTTTTTCGATTTTTTAAGATTTTTTTAAGAAAAAATTGATTTTGTCAGGCAATATCTTTAAAACCAATGTTTTTACCTTTATGTGAAGCTCCATTCCATTAGCAAAAAAATAAGCTATCAACGAAGAAAATCCATGGTAAAATGGAAAAGTTATAGGCGATCAGTTAAATACAGCCAAGTCGCGCATGATATTTTCTTTCGTTTGGTGTCACCACAAGGAAGATAGCTTACTGCGTTAAAGAGATATACAGGATTAAGTGGAACCATTGGCCAAATAACGGTAAATTGCCGATATCTCAAAAACCTTCCCATAGAATTAAAAATGAACCCTATTTTCGCAATCAGCGACCGATTTTACATATAGATAGGATGGTCGCGTTTAGAGTATTTTTTGGCTGTAGAGCAGTGATATTTATTTAAAACAAGTCGAATTCATCATCTCTAGAAACAATTATTTAAAACTATATAATAAAAACTAAAAACATTTCAAAATTTCGTTTCAGAATCTTCTATTTTAAGTACAGGTTTGCCCTAATACATTAGAGTTCAGAATCGTGTGACTCCTGGGACATATTTCAAAATAGTCTAGAAACCACAGTAGGGGTATTCGCTATTCCTAGCAAGATAGCAAGATAGCACGGATTGCAAATATCCTAGACCAAAATATGCTACACATCGAGAGCATCCCATTGCACAGTCGTAGGAAATTTTAAGAAGCAGCTTTTCTTTTTAGCCAAAGGGACGCGTTCATCACTCACTTTTTAATAAATAAATCATTTTATTTTAGTAAATTTAATAAATACACATAAAAAATAACATTTTAAGCAAAATTCGAATGCTCAAATTGAAATTGAAATTAGCAATTGGCAAATGTCAGCTGACGCAGGGTCGCAATTAATTTCCTACACTTCATAGCAAATAAATATACATAGGTTTTGGTGTAGCATATTTTTGAGGTCTAGCATATTTCTTTGCGCCTGTATTTTGTTGTTGTGCGTTGTAAAACTTTGCAATCCGTGCTACGTGCTAGGGTTATGCTATGGATAGCGAATACCCCTAGTATGACCTTATTAACTTAAAAAATGTATTTAGACGGTGAACAGCCTTTTAATCCTTACTTTGATAAATATCTGGTTTCATAGGGTCATACCTGAGGTTACCAGACCAATTTTTATGCCTTTTCGTGTGACTCCTGGGACACCGCATATGAATCAATTATATGAAGATATACGCAAAAATCACATATCCTTTTTTAATTTTTTGTAATGCAATTATTTAAATTTTTCTCTGCTTTACTTGAATGACATGCAATTTTTTTTTTACAAATGAAAATATAGCTAATATAGCAATGCAAACATGAGCAAACTTTTTCCGCAAAATAGTTAGGTGTGAAGTCAAAGTTCTATGGACAAAAATTTTGGGTTTTTACATATTTTTCTATATTTCTGTTACCAGATTAGGAAAATATACACATGTAGTTACAGGTAACTGAATAAATAGGAATGATTAGTAGCATTTTAAATTTTATGTTGTTTTCCTCTTTTGGCTGGAATGTCCCATTTACAATTTTTTAAAGATTGTTATTAAAAATTGCCTTGGCGAACAACTTGGAAAAATCTACATTTGTACCCGTTCGTGCTGGAAGCGATTGATCTACATTTGTACCCGTTGGGGATGAAAGCGATTAATCTACATTGGTACCCGTTCCGGTATACAAGTTGAACAATTAGTCTCTTCATAGGACATGCTCGAACAAATGCGATCAATTCACTCCATATAAAGGGATGTAAAATTGTATTAGTCGCATGCTCCCTTGCGATTGATCCCGGACACGTCCCGGATTAATCGCATTTTTTGCAGGGCAGTGAATGATGGGTAGTTGCTCATACGCCCCCGCTGACAACGCTATTGAGTACAAATACAAATTCCTTCGTATGAGTGTGTTTGTGTTCGTGTTTATGTTTGTGTTTTGGTTTCCTACTTTGTTGAGTTTATTTTAGAAGTTTTAGTTTCATCATGCGTTTTCATCATTCATTGTACTTACATCTATATATGTATGTCTATTGAAGGTTTACGTATCTACTTCATATTCATTATAATCAATTTATTGTTCTATAAGTTTTTAAACACTTTTTTATGCTTTTTAATTATCTATTAGTAAAAATATATGATGCGCTTTGTGGAGCACTGCAGGAAATGCTCGTAAATCTGTTTATATTGGACATTAACAAAAGATAAATATGAGAAGGAAAAGAAAAATAAAAAGATAAAGAAAAACGAATAGAAAATATTACATACATACACAAGTGACCAAAGTAAATTTTATTAACATTTTTTATTATGGCAAGCAACGTAAATTTTGGCAAATAAAAAAGTACATGCCATATGTTCCATGCTGAGTTGTAATTTGGCTTTAATAACGCATTAACACCTACCTGTTGATATTGAAATTGAAACGTCCATTGTTCAGAATATTTAACTCAAAATCATAGTTTTTTTTCAATAAATTCTTATTATACACTAGCTGACCCGGCAGACGTTGTTCTGCTAAAATTTATTCCTATGAAGCCTAAAGAAAAAACTTTGATTATCGTATTGCTAACCATTATCTTAGAGTCCATCTTAATGACTGCGAATAATAAAAGTGTCTATTCTCTGAACAAAAGTTATAGGTATATTCACTGCGACAAACCTACTTCCCCCGATCCCTATCTCTATCTCAATCCCTATCTCTATTTCAATCTCAATCTTTATCCCTATCCCTATCTCTATCTCTATCTCTATCTCTATCTCTATCTCTATCTCTATCTCTATCTCTATCTCTATCTCTATCTCTATCTCTATCTCTATCTCTATCTCTATCTCTATCTCTATCTCTATCTCTATCTCTATCTCTATATCTATCTCTATCTCTATCTCTATCTCTATCTCTATCTCTATCTCTATCTCTATCTCTATCTCTATCTCTATCTCTATCTCTATCTCTTTCTCTATCTCTATCTCTATCTCTATCTCTATCTCTATCTCTATCTCTATCTCTATCTCTATCTCTATCTCTATCTCTATCTCTATCTCTATCTCTATCTCTCTCTCTATCTCTATCTCTATCTCTATCTCTATCTCTATCTCTATCTCTATCTCTATCTCTATCTCTATCTCTATCTCTATCTCTATCTCTATCTCTATCTCTATCTCTATCTCTATCTCTATCTCTATCTCTATCTCTATCTCTATCTCTATCTCTATCTTTATCTCTATCTCTATCTCTATCTCTATCTCTATCTCTATCTCTATCTCTATCTCTATCTCTATCTCTATCTCTATCTCTATCTCTATCTCTATCTCTATCTCTATCTCTATCTCTATCTCTATCTCTATCTCTATCTCTATCTCTATCTCTATCTCTATCTCTATCTCTATCCCTATCCCTATCCCTATCCCTATCCCTATCTCTATCCCTATCCCTATCCCTATCCTTATCGCTATCCCTATCCCTATCCCTATCCCTATCCCCATCCCTATCCCTATCCCTATCTGGGAAACAGCCTTAGAAATCACAATGAAAATAGCTGTATTTGGAAGCCTGCTCAACGCTTTTCATTTGCTACCAATATCGCTCGAAAATATTCAGGGGTTATCCGAGACCACACTTTGGCCCAAATCTTAGAACCCGGCCTAGGCATCACTATTTAAAAAGCGCTTTGTTGAAGTCCTCCTCAACAGCTTTCATTTGATACCAATATCGCTCAGAAACTTTCCAGGGTCACTCGGTCCCACGTTTTAACAGATATCTGGGAACCCGGCCTAGGTATCGCAATGAAAATAACTTTATGTTGAAGGCCTGTTCAACACCTTTCATTTGATACCAATATTGCTCGAAGACTTGCTGGATGGATCTGGGTCCTCATTTAGGCATGTATTTCGGGAAGCTCCCACTTTTTCCAAATTCTATATACCCTACTATGTGCACTGACGCCACATGAATCTACTGTGAAAATTTCATAAAGAACGGTTGGCTACTTTGGGAGTTTATAAAGGACACACATCCACAGATGTACACATACACACATACACACCGATTTTTCCAGTTTTCTAACTTTTCCGGAGGGATTTTCCAAAATTTTCTTCCGTACGAACCATCTCCTCGAGAATACGAACAACTGACAAAAAAATTTACAGAAATCGGCCCAGCCGTTCTCATCTGATGAGGTTAGTAACATTTTTTACACCATTTTTATATATATAGATATATACATATGAAATCTTTAAAAAATTAAAAAAAAAAAATAAACACATAATGGTAAAATGTGCGCTTTATTAGGCATGTTAGTGGTCCATATTGTATCCATGGTTAGTCGGGGCGTATGAGTTACTCAAGAAAAACTAATGAAAACTTGTGCACACACTGTCAAACTCTGTCAGGCAGCGCATACAAAATGGTAATATAGTCGGTCTCCAGCTAGAAACACGAATGTGAAAATTTTTTTAAGTGCGATGTCTACTCTTTATCGGGTATATATTGATGTAATAACAATTAATATTTGTATAAATGCTTGTGTAAACATACATACATAATATGTACGTGTATGTGCATAAGTATATATACAAATATTAATTGTAATTATATCAATATATAACCGATAAAGAGCAGACATCACATTTAAAAAAATTTTCACATTCGTGTTTCTGGCAGGAGGCCGACGATATGTACTTAACTATTTTTAAATTAACTGTTTCTCATGTATTAATTTAGTTATTGACTTACGAGTCTATGAAAAATTTTAAAAATCCCTTGTCAAGCTTGATTTGGAGTCCAAACGGTTTCAACGATGCGCCATCTTCAGTGTCTTTTCGTTACAGTAGATTTTTTTTATGAATTCTGCGGCAGTTAAGTACTCATTTACCTTTAATGCTTTATACATATGTATATGTAAGTATAAACCTGAAAGTTGTACTTATGTTTATACTTATATGTTCTAAGCTGCGCTGAATACATATGTTTCTACATAAATAGACACGTAATATACATAGGTACTACGCAGGTATACATGCATATGTACATACATACATACACACATTCATGCATACATTTTAAACAAACAAATTACTCTCAAGGAAAACCTTGAACCATATCATATTCCATTGATTCTGACGTTTCAAGGATCAAAAAAAAAAAAACAACAAAAGGATGGTGATGGAAAAAATTGTGGACAGCTGAAATAGGTGTTAAGTTTTGCGTAATCTGTGCTTTATGACTTAGGGATTTGCATTGTGATAATGCAATTAATTTTGCAAAGAGCGTGCTCGGAATAAAAGTGTGTATGGATGTATGTGTAGGTTGTCACAAAATGGCGAAAATACATCATCATTGACAGACAAATCGGAGAACACTTAAAGAAAAGTTGCGAGTTAAAATCTTGAAACAAGATAAAAATCAGAAAAAAAACCTTGATTTATGAAGAAAACTTGATTTTCGAATGAAATTTTAAATTTAAGAATAAAAACCTTAAACTCGTACAAGCTTAAGCATTCTTAATCGTGGGCTGTGCTTATAGTAAGTTTGTATAGGTAAGCTTTTTTAATCGGAAAAAATATGGTTCTATTATTTATTTATTTTTTAAATTTAATACCAATAAAAGCACAAAAAGTTTACTTTGTTGCTTAAAATTGCGTACGTATATAGCCGTTGTTAATACACCAACAAACATGTACACGTACATACATACATACGCCCATAACTATACTCTGGTGCATGAAAGTTGGTACGAGACTCATTATTACCATTGCCCTTGCCAACGTCGTCTTAACTATTTTCGTCATTTATTAAATCAACGTAATCAAATTGTTTAATGCTTCGCATGTGTTGGTGCGCATATTCTCATATGAGCATAAGTATGCTTGTATGTACATACATATGTATGTATGTTTATTTAAGTAAGTTCATAAGTATAATCATATTATTCTGCGCTAATGTATATACATACATCATAAAGCTAAATCAAATTTGAAAAGTCATCTTATTTTACCCAATGTACCTTAATCTTAGAGTATTGTGTGAATAATTATTAATAATACGTAACTGCAACTGGTGGACGGGGATCAACATTTCAATTTCGTTCGCTTTAAAAAATTACTATCAGTTGACAGAATTATCTTTCTAGAGTAATATATTTGGACCGAACCACAGTACTTTAGCTTAGAACATCTACTTAATGTATTCTATATAGAAGATAACTGAAATGCTTATAAGAGTTTTCTCATTTTCTGAGCTCTAAATTGTGTGGTCACTATTGCTAGGGTGAATTAATCCCAAGTCGCTTAATAGATTATAGAAGGCAGATAGAACATTAGTGCTCAGAAAAAGACACTAATTTTATACAAAAAGAGAAAGAGAGAATGAGAAGTAGACCTTTAAATAAAATCGTTGCCCAAAAAGCAAAACGCAAATAGTACCTTTATGAGAAAGTACCAAGCACATAAAATAATGGAATCGAGAACGTTATAATTTTGAAATACTTTGAAATTCAAATTCATTCTGTAGGTATGCACTTGTTTCTTTAACACATTTATTGTGTTCTTATTATTTCTCTTTCTTCAATTTTTTAGTATCAAACTATTAAGCGTAAGTGAAAAATAGCTTCGTTGATGTATGGCCATTCTATTCGGTTTTTGACACGTATGTACATTAGGGTGGGGCGATTTGTATGGAGGGAAATTAATCGATACCGCGCTATCGAAATTTGGATTCCTCTCATTTTTCTGAGTAGAAAACTCCTCCACGACATTTGTCTAAAATTAATTTTGATGTTCCGGAATTTGGTTTTTATGAACCAAGACGAATTTTTGAAAATAAAAATTGGGCAAAAATCGACAAAAAATATCCAGGCCAATATGCACATAAAAATTGAAGCAGAATTTTGTGCAGAATCCAGATATGAAATCCGAATTAAAATCGGATGATCCGTTTTTGAGATATAGACTGATTTCCGGTTATGGAGGCTGAATGCCCAAAATCGCATATTTTCGCTATTATCTCTTGTTGCGTACAATACATCTTAAATTTTTTTGCAAACTTCTTTAAGATAAGTCAATTCAATATATGAACAGTATTTTAAAATATTAATTTATCTTGCGGTATAGGAAAACTAGATTGCACTCTTTTTTCCTTGGCCCAAAATCGCGGTATGGGTTCTCTATGTTATAGTCATTTGATACCGATGATTTTCGCCGTCAGCGCTTTGTGTACAATAAATGCTCTAAATACAAAATTTCAGAATTTTAGCTGCAAAAATTGAAGAGTTATAACCTAAAACGTAGACGTATGCTGTTTGGGACTTGTTTTTTTACTTTCCTCAACTCTAAAAAAAACTCAAGGTTACTCATACGCCATAGCGTACTATTGGAAGCAAAAAACAAATTTCAGAAGCATAAGTCTACGTTTTAGGGAATAACTCTTAAATTTTTGCAGCTAAAATTCTGAAATTTTGGATTTGAAGAATTTATTGTACACAAAGCGCGATCGGCGAAAATCATCGGTATCAAATGACTATAACATAGAGAACCCATACCGCGATTTTGGGCCAAGGAAAAAAAGAGTGCATTCTAGTTTTCCTATACCGGAAGATAAATTAATATTTTAAAATACTGTTCATATATTGAATTGACTTATCTTTAATAAGTTTGCAAAAAAAATTAAGATGTATTGTATACAACAAGAGATAATAACGAAAATATGCGATTTTGGGCATTCAGCCTCCATAACCGGAAATCAGGCTATATCTCGAAAACGGATCATCCGATTTTAATTCGGATTTCATATCTGGATTCAGCATAAAATTCTGCTTCAATTCGATGTGCATATTGGCCTGGATATTTTTTTGCCGATTTTTGCCCAATTTTTATTTTCAAAAATTCGTCTTGGTTCATAAAAACCAAATTCCGGAACATCAAAATTAATTTTAGACAAATGTCGTGGAGGAGTTTTCTACTCAGAAAAATGAGAGGAATCCAAATTTCGATAGCGCGATATAGGTTAGTAAATCGCCCCACCCTAATGTACATGTATGTATGCATGTGGATATGCATGTCGTAGGCGTTTGCTTAAAAATTGTTTGAATTTACATGAAATTTGCATAAGCAAATTGCAATTTCTCACATCACATTATCAACCACATATCTACATACATATGTATGTATGTTCATAAATATGTATACACATAACTAAACGCGTTTGACTATTTAGGTAGCCGATAGATGAGAAAAGTTGGCGGCAACATTTCCTAAAGGCATTGCTTCCAGACCTAAATAGTGCGTTTGCTCCAGTTTTAACTTTCCAGTCTACAAACACATATGTATGTATGTGTTTTAATGAATTCAACATACTTGTACACATGAGTGTACTGCACAGTGGACATATGTAAGTTCCCTGCAGCGAAAGTCCAAACTAGTCAGCCAACCTACCAGTTAACTGACTAGATAAATTATGGGAGTTGCCCAACTAGATTCATAGGGGACAAATTGAGATTAGTTATGAAACAAGAAGTTTTGCCAAAAAAATGGTTTTAAATTAAAAACGAATGTATCCGGGGCTTCTGGAGGTTGCAATGTACACGTATGCAATAAAAGTAAAGCAACTTCTTTATTGTTGTTGTAGTATTCGAACCCTGCGTAGTAGGCCCCTTGTAGATTTAGTTGGTTGCAAATTGTTAGATCATTAAATCAGGTGAATACCACAAATATAACATAGTTTGAGATGTTACTATAGCCCTGTATATTAGATACTACTTCAGCCATAGAAAAAAGTACATGATATGTTTGTATAAAGTCAGAAAATCATCAATATAAATGTCAAGCTTAGAATGGTCAACGTGTTACTTATTCACAATGTTAATGTTGATTTTCCTAAATATTTAATATGCAAGATCACAATCTAATGTGCCTGAATTCTTTAATTTAAATATCATACTCTAATAACTAAATAAATGTATTAGAAACTTTATTTTGCAATTTTTATTTTCATTGGAGTAGCATGTAATACTAGTCAGTCAACTAGTATAGTTCTGATATCTACACTGACTAGTCAGCAAATTGGTATGATGATGGTGTGTATACTGACTAGTCAGTCAAGTGGTATGATGCTGGTGTGGATACTGACTAGTCAGTCAAGTGGTATGCCTCTGGTGTGGATACTGACAATTGCCATTTCCTAGGTTATCACCGTGTTAAAAATACCAGTTGCTAATATGGAAAAAAGATAGATGGCTGACTAGTTGAGCTGTATGGCCAACTAGTTGTCAATTAGTTTACAACTAGTTGATTTCGCTGCAGGGTTAGTATAAATGTAACGGTGTGATGTTTAAAAATCGTCTGGAAAATGTGTATTTTTTGTACCCGGTCTCATGAACTTAACATGTGGAAGGTAAAATGCGTAACTTTTTATTGTCTAGTGGCCTTAGGTACATAGTAGTATGTATGATTTACAACTCCAAAGATCTTTCCAAATTATTTTCCACTTCACACGATAATGCAACGAAAGTTAAAAGAAAAGACTTGCTACTTTTTCGAACACATTTACTACTTTTTATTATCGTTATTCCTCACTCTTAAATGCATACATACATATGTAAATATGTACATATATATACATGTGCCTACACAATAAAAAAAAACATACATATATAATAATATTTATTTATATAATTCCTATAGATAACATGATTTTTTCCTGGTTTAGATCCTTTAATTATCGGCATTTTTTAAAGCCAAAGCCGGATCGGGGGCATTCATTGCATAACCTAAAGTTTGTAGAGCCCGCCTCAATCCGCCAAATACAGTTGGATCCTCAATCGTTGCTGGCAATACAACCAATTGATTTTTCGCAAAATCCGCCATAGCTTTACGCATGGTCTTACCGGATCGTGTACGTGGCAGTGCCTCCACAGGTGCGACCAATCGAAAAGCAGCGATTGGTCCAATAACATCACGTATAATTTTAATGATTTCCGTTGATAGTTTTGCCTCAGTCTTCTCGATGCTCTCCTTCGGTATGTACAGACAAAGTGGCACTTGACCTTTAGTTGGTTCAGGAACACCAAATACGGCAGCATCGACAACATCAGGATGTCGCAAGACGGCATCTTCCAAACTGGATGTAGATATGCGATGGCCAGCAACATTGATAACATCATCATCGCGCGCTGTCACATAAACATAATCGTTTTCGTCCTTGTAACCGGCGTCCATTGTATCATAATAACCCTGTTAAAAAAAAATAAATAAAAGGGAAGAGAAAGAAGAGTCATGAGTTACAAAAGTTACTATTAGCATCGACCTCAACGTTCATAGATCGAATATAAAATGTTAATTATGTATATGTATATACATACATACATAATTGTACATATTAGGTACCTATGTACATAGTATGTAGGACGATTTCTTCTATTACTTAGCATATCTTACCGGATACTTTTGAAAGTACGTTTTCTTGAAAAGCTCGTCGTTTTTGTACAGCGTGGACATAAATCCGGGTGGTAGTGGCAGCTTCAAGGCAATCCGTCCCAATTTCGATGTCTCACATTCTTCACCATTTGGCTTGAGGACCTTAACTAGAGAGAGAGAGTAAGTAATGGGAGTTATAAAATTACGTTGCAATGAAATTTGCGTATCCGACTTACTGTTATAACCAAGAACTGGCAATCCGGTTGAATAGCGTGGAGGATTTAGACTATGACCAAAACCGGCACAGGTTGCTGTAACCGGAGATCCAGACTCTGTTTGCCACCAATGATTCAAGATGGGCACCTTGAATACGCGCTCCATCCAGCTTTTGGTTTCCATATCACAATGTTCACCCGCAATGAAAATATAGCGCAGAGACTTGAGTGAATACTTACGTCCATATTTGACCTCCGGATCAGCGCGGCGTATAACGCGGAAAGCGGTTGGTACCGAAAAAAGTGCATTAACGCGATGCTGTTCAATTATTCTGTTGGTTAAAAGCAGGAATCGAAAATTAAACAAAAGCTTCCAAAGTTCTTTTTTTTTTATTAGCATCACACCTAAAATATTGTCCTGGATCTGGTGTACGATCTGGTTTTCCCTCATACATTACACTTGTTGCACCCAGTGATAGCGGACCATAACAGATGTACGAATGTCCCACAACCCAACCCAAATCCGAAGCGCCCCACCACACGTCCCTCGGGGTAATGCCGTAAATTTTTTGTATTGTGTAAATCAATGAGACCAGATGGCCACCGGTAGGTCGTTGTACACCTTTCGGTTTATCTGTTGTGCCCGATGTGTAAAGTATGTATAGAGGCTCATTGGCTTCAACGGGCACACAATCCACCGGTGCACCCGCACCCAAATGCTGCACCGTCTCCCACAGCATGTCGGTTTGCCAATTCAAATTCGTGCTACGCAAAATATTGTCGCGTATGAAAATTATATTACAAACCGGTTTCCATTCGGACATTTCAACAGCCGCATGTAATATATCTAAATACGGTACAACCTTGCCGGGTTCCACGCCGCAGTTCGCCGATAATATAAATTTGGGTTGGGCGTGTTCAATGCGTGTGCATAATTCGCTTGCCGCAAAGCCGCCAAATACAACGGAATGCACAGCGCCCAGACGTACAGTGGCCAACATGGCAACAATGGCCTCGGGAATCAAAGGCATGTAGATGACAACGCGATCGCCTTTTTGTAGACCCAAACTTTTCAGACCGCTTGCAAAAACTGTGACCTACATACATACATACATACATATGTAGGTAGATAAATAGATACAAGTCGTTTGAAAATTATTTGAAAAGACTCACATTGAAATCCCTCAGCTCAGTTATCTTACCTCATCGTACAGTTGCTGATAGGTAACATGGCGTACAGTATTTGTCAATGGACTGTCATATATTAGCGCCACCTTATTCCCATTGCCGTTCAGTAGATGACGATCCACAGCATTGTAGCAAGCATTTAAATATCCACCACAATACCATTTCGTAAATGGTGGATTACTGTTGTCCATCACTCGCTCCCATGGTTTATGCCAATCGACTAAGCGTCCAAGTTCACCCCAAAATTCGCTCGGGTTCGAAATCGAACGATTATAGGCGTCAACATAAACCGGATCGTGTGATTCACCAATTAATTCATCTGAAAATAAATTTAAAAATATTATATACATAATATGTAAATATATGTATTTATATACATATACTATGTACATTAGTGCTGATAAATTAATTTATGCTCTTGGACTAGAAAACAGAACAGAAATGAAAATAGTCTGAGTTCATCAGTTCTTTAACCTATTCAAATTAGTTAAGCTTTCATTTAAGCAAAGGCAAATAGCAGTACCACTTCCGAAATATACGCTGGCGCACTCTGTTTACTGTAAATTTTTCGAAATTTATTCCAAATAAAATAATGCAATTTTTCGAGATTCGATTGCATAAGTTCTAATAAAAATAATGTGAACCTTGCCTAATTCGTGGCGGATTCGCGGCTGAAGACTTTGTCGAATGTATTCGCAATTGAGCCTAAATCTCGAATTGTCAACCGTGAGTGAACAAATGTGCGAATTGCCTTTCGGATCATCGAGAACTTCCAATTGTTGCTTTTAACTTGGACGTAATTCTCAGCTCGTGAGAGTTTTTCCTCTTATGCACTCCAAAAAAATAGGTGAAAAAATAAACGAACACACTAAATAATCACAAAATGGATAACGTTTCCTTGCACAATGAAAGTTTCGCTCATAGGTCGGTCGGTCGGTCGGTTGGCAAGTCATTTGAATTTCACTTAAATCATCGCTAACACTTGAGCCCGAATTCGAATATTTAATTAGCCAATTATAATTAAATACAAACATATTGACATTGTAGGCTCATTTACATATATGTACATATGTACATATACATACTTACATTTTTGTATGTAAGTGGTATACATACTTTGTATATTTATATATACATATGTAAGTAGTATGCATACTTTGTATATTTAAAGATTTTACGTCTTAGGAAAAATCTGTGTGCATTTTCCATTACAATTTCCAATTCACAAACATTTACATAAATGCGTATGTAGTACATATCGCACGTTTTATGGAATAGGGATTTTACTCAAAAAAAATTTTTTTTGGGAAAACGCAAATAAACTTTTATAATTTCAAATAGTTTCCTTCTACGGCTAACTACAAAAGCACTTTTATTTCCGCCATTTTTATCCTTTTGAGTATTTTATAAGGCTAGACTCAAAGGCACGACCCAGTTATTGAACAATATGGCAAAATCCCAGAAATCGAAAATTTCGAGTTAAATCCCTATTGCATAAAACGGGCGAAATTTTTAAAGTGCTAGTTTTCGTATGGTACGAAATTATATACAAAATCGTGTCTTAGGACTTCAGCTCTTCACAAGGAAATTAAGTAAATAATTAAATTTCGTTCGGTTCAAGTGCTACAAATTAATTTAACCAAATAAAAAAAAAATGTTTATACATATGTGCATACGACTATGCACGTTTTTCCGTTGCAACGCGTTGGGTGAGTCTCTTCCTTATTATTTTATACTATGAACCTCATTTAATTCCCTATGTAATCGAAAAAGGAGTAAAGTGTAGATAAGTTTCGTGACCTTTATGAATTTCTTATTATAAAACAGGAATTAGTAATCGTCATTGCAAACACTTTTTGCAAAAAATGGGGAATGTTCGAAAGGACAGAAGTGTTATGATTTGATATCACATAGTATTAATGGGCGTAGTTGCTCCGAAGTAAAGAAATTTTAAATTTTCTTTTGCTATAATCCGAATTAGCTGAACCGGAAGACATAAACTCAACGTTACATACATGCAGGCGAAAATTAAATCTTTGACAGTGTTGATTGGATTTTTTTTTTGTTTTGGTGAATTTTTTTTTTTTTTTGATGCACAGTATTAGAATTTTGCTAAAAAGCATAAGCTTACTCTTCATAGGTACGCCTTCTGCCTTCGCAGATGCGCTTGGCTCCGTCTAGCTTAATAGGTATTATTATTTTTTGTTTACTTATTTTATTAATTTATTAATTATTTATTTTTAATTGAAAGACAATACTGGATCGCCGTGATCTTCTGTGAAGCGCCAAGGGTTTGAACTAATTTCTCTTTTGTTGTTTGGAAATTCGTTCCACAATACATCGAGTTGAACTAATTTCAAAATATAAAAAAATATAAATTTTACTTACTTTGCACAGTATTATAATTAGGTTTGGATGCTGTCTCGCCAGCCATTTCTTGAGATTAAGCTTATTGCAAGTGTGTATCAAATATCTGTCTCGAAGTAAATTTGCAAGCAATTCCCTTATATGAATGAAATAACACGAAGCCTTCTCGAAATGAGATTCGAACAAAAAAGAATTCACTTTCTTATGCACGCTTTCTGTTAGCACAACACAGCCGACGCCTTGAATTGCTCAAGCCATACTGAAACTTTGTGGCATTTTGAAAGAACCCATAACAAATAAAGCACATAAATAGGGAAATTGAAAAAGGTTTTGAAAAAATGCACACGCACACGCACAACACAACACAAACACTGCTATAGCGATCGGAGTGATCAATGATCGCAACGTAATACTCGTACCTACATACCTGTGAAATTGCTTGAACTATTCGATCTATATATGCATGTTCCTACATATGTATGTATGTACATATGCATGTACGTATTTATGCACAATTGTATACATATGTAAATTTCCAATTGGGTAGAAGGTACTAAGGGGACTACGGCACATACAGGTCCTTTATATTACATAGTGTGCAATACTATTCTCTATGTACATAATATGTACAAATTTTTTTTCTATTTCTGTTCCCAGGCTTAAATTAAAGCGTTTTCTCTTTCAAAAGCCTTTCTTGAAAAACAAAAACATTAATTTTTCTTAGTCTGCGAAACTATTTTATAATAATAATAATAATTTTAACAATTATTGGCGCTAATCGCAGAGATATGTGTGTATGTACATAATTATGACCGAAGTTTAAATGCATATAATTAAAAAAGGAACAAATGCATATAATATAAAGGAAAAGGAAGGAATTGTAGATGATAGCTCTAAGTATGTCCTTCACCGCTGTGACCCTCTTGTTCTACCGGAGGACTTATACCACCCTTCTCTAGAGATTACATACGAAATTGTAAACAATATTAATGGCTGCATTTCTAGTTCAGCTAACACAAGTACATATTATAATTTTTCCAAGGCCAACTTTAAAAAACTTAATCATGAGTTAGCTAGTTTAACATGGCCAAAATTTAATAACGATGTCGAGCAAAACGTTTTACTTTTTAATAAAATTATTCATTGCCTATTTGAAAAACTTGTGCCTAAACGTGTTCGTGAGTACAGTGAGCCATTACAACCTTGGTTCACAAAAGAGCTTAAAACTTTAAAAAATAAGAAATCCCGATTTTTCAAATCATACAAGAAATCCGGCTTGCATGCCGACTACTTAAAGTATGCTGAGCTTAGACGCCAATACTTTGGGTTAAATAAAAAATGCTATAGAGCTTATATACGTAAAATTAAGTCTAATTTTATTCGTAATCCAAAATCGTTTTACAGTTTCATAAACTCCAAGAGAAAAGTTAATGGGTTTCCGTCTGCTATGAGATATCAAGACAACACTTCAAGTGATAGCCAAGAAATTTCCAATCTTTTTGCACAATTTTTCAAACATAATTATTCCAACATAGAAGAACTTCCATTTCGTAACTATCCATATCGATTATATCCTAATACATCAATTTACAAACCATATATATCTGCAGATGACGTGTTATCAGCTTTATTATCATTAAAAGTCATTTAGTTATGGTCCTGACCAGATACCAACATGCTTTCTAAAAAAAATGTGCCATAAACCTGTTTAAACCACTAACTGCATTATTCAATAGTTCCTTAGAACAAGGCATTTTCCCTATGCTCTGGAAAGAGTCATTCATTATCCCCCTTCATAAAAGCGGGAGTAGGTCCTCCATAGAAAATTATCGAGGTATAGCAAATATTTCGGCTATTCCTAAATTATTTGAATCAATAGTTACCAATAGATTGTCTCATTCAACGTCCTCATTAATTTGTGATTCCCAACACGGTTTCTGTAAGGGTAAATCAACGGCCACAAACCTACTGGAGTTTACCACTAGTGTTTCTAATGGATTTTCTCAAAACTTGCCCACTGATGTTATATACACGGACTTCAGCAAAGCATTTGATAAAGTCAATCACTCCTTGCTGATTCTTAAACATGATCTTCTTGGCTTTCAGCCCAGCCTTTTGCAATGGATATCTTCATATCTTTTAAATAGAACACAAAGGGTGATTTTCAAAAATGCTTACTCGTCTATTATTAATGTTACTTCAGGAGTTCCTCAAGGCAGTCACCTTGGTCCGATTCTGTTTTTGCTATTTATTAACGATATAACTACTACAATTAAACACTCAAAAATTTCATTGTATGCGGACGACGTAAAGCTTTTTAGATCAATCTCTTCATTTGATGATAGAACTTTGCTTCAGGAAGATTTAAATTCCCTAGTTTCTTGGTGTGACACTAACTTAATGCCACTTAACCTCAATAAATGTAAATTCATGCGCTTTTCCCGGAAAACCGTACAGCCAGCTTCTTATGCAATAAATGGCTTAGGCCTCGAACAAGTAAATGAGTTTGTGGATTTAGGTGTAATAATGGACTGCAAACTTAGTTTTAACATTCATATTAATGCTACAGCAAATAAGGCAAGAGGTGTCTTAGCGTTTGTAAAACGTTGGTCAAAGGAATTCAGCGACCCATACATAACTAAAACACTCTTTACAACTTTAGTAAGACCTATATTGGAATATGGTTCCATAGTTTGGAATCCATACTATCAGATTCACTCTGATCGCTTAGAGTCAGTCCAAAAACAGTTTTTGCTTTTAGCTTTAAGAAATTTGCCTTGGGATTCTGGTTACAATCTTCCACCGTATACTAGCCGTTTAAAATTCCTTAATCTTCCGACTCTTGCAAGTCGACGAGAAATGTTAGGGGTAATATTTATCGTTAAGCTCTGGCTTAATTCTGTCTCCTTTCTTGCTAGCTGAAATAAACTTTAACATTCCTTCTCGTTCAACAAGACACTTCAACCCTATCTACTTAAAGCAGTGTAAATCAAACTTTGAATTAAATGAACCTTTCCGGGGTTTATGTAAGAGCTTTAATTCCTATTCCAGCTTTTTAGATATTTCGGACTCACTTTTCATTATAAGGGAAAAAATACTGTCTTATCTTAACACATAGTAGCGATTATCTATATATATAACAAGTAAGGAAGCCTAAGTTCGAGTGCAATCGAACATTAGATACTCAGCTGTATGCTTTCATTGTTTGTTTGCGTTTGTTCGATATAGGGTGTATTTTATATGAAACGAGTGCTGCATAAACAGGGCGCAGCCACGCCCATTTTCAAAATTTATATCAATCATCCAAATAAGCATACAAATATTATTGTTAGTGCAAAATTTCATCCCTCTATGACTTTTAGTTACAAAGACTTCACGTTACAAATTCCAAAAGGGTGTTCCAGAAATATCTTTGTTAAAAAGTAGGCGTGGTCATAAACCGATTTCAATACATTTTTGCGTGTCTATTAACACATGTTATAAAAGTGTATAAACCAAGTTTCGTCATAATATCTCAATTATTTGTCGAGTTAAAGGCTAAGAAATCTCATATATCCCTTTGTCTAAAAAGAGGCGGTGCCACGCCCATTTTCCAAACTTTTTTATTTTTTGTTTCCGGTCTATTGTAAAACTCATGTCACAAAATTTCAATGAATTATCTTTATATTTCACATAGATATCGCTTAAAATGGTTTTATTAGGTCACTTTATAATACACATATATAAAAGTGGGCGCGGTCGTCAACCGATTTTGGTAATTTTTCGTCCACACATTTGGCTAAGTAAATATATCACGCGTACCAGATTTCATCGATATATCTTTAACGGTTTCTGAGTTATGGCTTATTAAACTTTCAATATTCGCTCCTTAATAAGTGGGCGTGGCACCGCCCATTTTCCAAAATTTTTGTAGTTTTTGTTTTATGTCCATAGTTGGACTCCTGCCACAAAATCTCAGTGATTGATCTTTATATTTGACAGAGATATCGCTTAAAATGTTTTTATTAGGCCCCCTTATATTTCCTATATATAAAAGTGGGCGTGGCCGTCAACCGATTTTGATAATTTTTCGCCAAAACATTTGACTAAGTAATTATATTACGCGTACCGAATTTCATCGATATATCTTCAACGGTTTCTGAGTTATGACTCATAAAACTTTCAATGTCTGCCCCTTAATAAGTGGGCGTGGCACCGCCCATATTCCAAAATTTTTGTGTTTTTTGTTTTATGTCCATAGTTGGACTCATGCGACAAAATTTCAATGATAGATCTTTATATTTGACAGAGATATCGCTTAAAATGGTTTTATTAGGTCACTTTATAATACACATATATAAAAGTGGGCGTGGCCGTAAACCGATTTTGATAATTTTTCGTCAAAACATTTGTCTATGTAAGCAAATTACGCGTACCAAATTTCATCGATATATCTTCAACGGTTTCTGAGTTATGACATATAAAACTTTCAATGTTTGACCCTTAATAAGTGGGCGTGGCACCGCCCATTTTCCAAAACTTCATCAAATTTCTTCATAAGGGCCCGAGCTCAATACGTGGGTAAAATTTTAAAACTCTAGCTATATTAGTGGCTGAGATACCAAATTTCCGATTTTTTCTATATAGGAAAAGTGGGCGTGGTCATGGTCCGATTTCGCCCATTTTCAATACCAACCGTCCCAGTCTCGATACCAACTTGCGTTCCAAATTTCATCAAAATATCTCAATTTTTGCGCGAGTTAGAGTGTTTACAGACGGACGGACGGACGGACGGACGGACAGACGGACGGACGGACGGACGGACGGACGGACGGACGGACGGACGGACATGGCTCAATCGATTTCTCTTTTCACCCTGATCATTTTGATATATATAAGTCTATATCTATCTCGATTATTTCATTCTGTTACAATCCACCGTTATGTGATTAAAACTATAATACTCTGTGTACTAGTACAGCTGAGTATAAAAATGATTTGGTATTTAATTGAAACGCTAAAACTTGAAAACGGCTGAACCAAATCAAATACTTCCTTAGGGGGGTTTGTTTGTTGTTACCTCGCGAAGGTTTAGTCGAAGAAAAAAATTAAAAATGTTAGGGGGGCGTGGCACCTCCCATACAACCTTAATTTTTAAAGCTGATTATCTCTAAAACTGTTCAAGGTAGGGAGCTGAAAATTGGTATAGAGGTAGGTGATATCAAAACTCTTCTCACTCAGAAAAGTGGGGGTTATCAGAAAAGGGGGCGTGGCACCTCCCATACAACCTTAATTTTTAAAGCTGATTATCTCTAAAACAGTTTAAGGTAGGGAGCTGAAAGTTGGTATAGAGGTAAGTGATATCAGAACCCTTCTCACTCAGAAAAGTGGGGGTTATCAGAAAAGGGGGCGTGGCACCTCCCATACAACCTTAATTTTTAAAGCTGATTATCTCTAAAACAGTTTAAGGTAGGGAGCTGAAAATTGGTATAGAGATAAATGATATCAAAACTCTTCTCACTCAGAAAAGTGGGGGTTATCAGAAAAGTGGGCGTGGCACCTCCCATACAACCTTAATTTTTAAAGCTGATTATTTCTAAAACAGTTTAAGGTAGGGAGCTGAAAGTTGGTATAGAGGTAAGTGATATCAAAAACCTTCTCACTCAGAAAAGTGGGGGTTATCAGAAAACGGGGCGTGGCACCTCCCATACAACCTTAATTTTTAAAGCTGATTATCTCTAAAACAGTTCAAGATAGGGAGCTGAAAATTGGTATAGAGGTAGGTGATATCAAAACCCTTCTCACTCGGAAAATTGGGGGTTATCAGAAAAGGGGGCGTGGCACCTCCCAACAAACTTAATTTTAAAAGCTGATTATCTCTAAAACAGTTTAAGGTAGGGAGCTGAAAATTGGTATAGGGGTAGGTGATATCAAAACCTTTCTCACTCAGAAAAGTGGGGGTTATCAAAAAAGGGGGCGTGGCACCTCCCATACAACCTTAATTTTTAAAGCTGATTATCTCTAAAACAATTTAAGGTAGGGAGCTGAAAGTTGGTATAGAGGTAAGTGATATCAAAAACCTTCTCACTCAGAAAAGTGGGGGTTATCAGAAAACGGGGCGTGGCACCTCCCATACAACCTTAATTTTTAAAGCTGATTATCTCTAAAACAAGTCAAGGTAGGGAGCTGAAAATTGGTATAGAGGTAGGTGATATCAAAACCCTTCTCACTCGGAAAATTGGGGGTTATCAGAAAAGGGGGCGTGGCACCTCCCATACAACCTTAATTTTAAAAGCTGATTATCTCTAAAACAGTTTAAGGTAGGGAGCTCAAAATTGGTATAGAGGTAAGTGATATCAAAACCCTTCTCAATCAGAAAAGTGGGGGTTATCAGAAAAGGGGTCGTGGCACCTTCCATACAACCTTTATTTCGAAAGCTGATTATCTCTAAACCAGTTCAAGGTAGGGAGCTGAAAATTGGTATAGAGATAAATGATTTCAAAACCATTCCCACGCATATAAGTTGGGGTTATCGAAAAAGGGCGTGGCACCTCCCATACAAACTTAATTTTTCATGCTGAATATCTCTAAAATTGTTTACGCTAGGGACTTGGAAATTGGTGTGGAGATAAACCATAACAATTCCATATTAACGCAAAATAATAGGAGTTATAAGAAAAGGGGGCGTGGCTCCTCCCAACAACGCTTTATTTTTTTAGCTGAATATCTCTAAAAGGATTTAAGTCAGGGACCTAGAAATTGGTACAGAGCTATATGATATCAAAACAAATTTTGCGCATAAAAGTGTAGGTTACCGGAAAAGGGGCGTGGCACCTCCCATACAAACTTAATTTTTCAAGCTGAATATCTATAAAAGCGTTTAAGGTTGGGACCTGAAAATTGATCAGGAGATTAACGATATCAATAGCATGCTTATGAAAAAAACAGTAGTTTTGGGAAAAGGGGGCGGTGCACCTCCCACGCGTTCTTAATTAATTTTGAAGGCTAAATATCCCTAAAAGCGTTCATGGCATGTACATAGAAATCACTATGCAGATACACGATATCAATACCATGTTCATCCAAAAAAAAAAAAGATTTATCGAAAAATGGGGAATTGCACCTCCCATACGTACTAAACTTTTGAGGCTGAATATATCTAAAAGGGTTGGAGGAAGGGCCTGAAAACCATTATGGAGGTATACTATACGTATCAATACTCTTACTTAATTGGTTAAAATAGCCAATACTCAGTGAAAATAAATATCCGGAACAGAAAACTAAAAATTTTGTGTGTCGTGCAGCCTTAAACTGAATACTAAAATTATATATTTTTGAAGTTGTATACATAATGAAGTAGTGAAAAATCGTTAATTTTCTATTAAAAACAATACCGGTGTAATAACAATTTTTTAAATGAAATTAATAAAAAAATCTATTTTGGGCAGAACGAAGTTTGCCGGGTCAGCTAGTTCTGTTATAATTCTCAAGACTAACTTCAAATGTACTATAATCAGCTGATGATTTTATTTCTCTGTAGCTAAGCAGTTTAAGATCTCGACGCTTAACAAACTCCTGCCACTCAACACCTCGGCATTCTATGTAAATAAAAAATATCCGTACGTCATGCGGGTGCGCCTCTCGTGCGGTCGGGCGGGATTGGAGGGCGTGGGTTATTATTATTATTATTATTATTATTATATACTGTGGAACAAATTCAGGTCAACAAAAGTTAACTCGGTTCTGAAAGTTGGGGGTGAAAATAGAGGCTAAATTAGAAGACCCGTATCGCGGCGTTTGCTTAGGTTAGTTCGAATTTGTTTTAATCGACCTTTGAACTTTGCAGGCAAATGCCGATTTTCAGCATACTGTTTGTATGGTTTTTTTGCTATAACTCATCGACTAATTGAGATTTTTTTTGTTAGAGGGACAGCAAACGAAAGAAAATTAAATTTCCTATACAAGGGGTCTATAACATTTTTCTCTACCTCTTATAGTTTCTGAAATATTGATAATTCAATTTGAATTTTTTCGATTTTTTAAAGAAAAAATTGACTTTGTCAGGCAATATCTTTAAAACCAAAATTTTCACCTTCGGTTTTACTCGTTTACGTGAAGCTACATTCTATTAGCAAAAAAATAAGCTATCAACGAAGAAAATCCATGGTAAAATGGAAAAGTTATAGGCGATCATGTAAATACAGTCAAGTCGGGCAATGCAAAAATCTCAATTAGTCGACGAGTTATAGCAAAAAAACCATACAAACAATATGCTGAAAATCGGCATTTGCCTGCAAAGTTCAAAGGTCGATTAAAAACAAAATTGACTTTGTCAGGCAATATCTTTAAAACCAAAATTTTCACCTTCGGTTTTACTCGTTTACGTGAAGCTACATTCTATTAGCAAAAAAATAAGCTATCAACGAAGAAAATCCATGGTAAAATGGAAAAGTTCTAGGCGATCATGTAAATACAGTCAAGTCGGGCAATGCAAAAAATCTCAATTAGTCGACGAGTTATAGCAAAAAAACCATACAAACAATATGCTGAAAATCGGCATTTGCCTGCAAAGTTCAAAGGTCGATTAAAAACAAATTCGAACTAACCTAAGCAAACGCCGCGATACGGGTCTTCTAATTTAGCCTCTATTTTCACCCCTAACTTTCAGAACCGAGTTAACTTTTGTTGACCTAAATTTGTTCCACAGTGTTATTATAGCAACAAATTTAAATGTGTTTTTGTTAAATACATTTCAAGCTCAACAAAGCTTGATCTTTTTATATATGTACATACATTCATATCGACGCTTCCAAACAATACTGTACAAAGTCGACTTAATTAAAAACTGGCCAATAGCTCGTATAAAATTCACATAAAAAATGTAATACAGTTGGGAAAGAATTTCTGATTTTTCAATTACAATTACTTGTAATTTCGAAAATGCTCTTTCTGATGGTGATTATGGCAAACCACTTCGATTGTTGATTTTAATATGTTCTGGTGATTGGATTTCAGTGAAAGTTATTTCTTAAGACAAGAGCATTGGACCTCGTGCACAAAAACTGAACTCCAGCGCGAGTTGAGTTCATGCAAACTGCTTCAGCTCGAACTTGTTTTAGTAGGCATAAAAATTAGTTTGACCGAGGTTTACAATATAACACCACTTTGAAAAAATTTAAAGATCGACTAAAATGGTGTCCTCCATCAGAAAGAGCATCTTCAAAACCTTTGGTTGAGTTTTATGAAATTTCGGTTCCTTTTGGGCTGCAATGGCGGGTTTTAGTATAAAAAGACTTTCAAGTAATTTAATGATCGACTAAAATGGTGTCCTCCATCAGAAAGAGCATCTTCAAAACTTTTAGTTGAGTTTTATGAAATTTCGGTTCCTTTTGGGCAGCAATGACGGGTTTTAATATAAAAAGACTTTCAAGAAATTTAAAGGTCGACTGAAATGGTGTCCACCATCAGAAAGAGCATCTTCAAAACCTTTGGTTGAGTTTTATGACATTTCGGTTCTTTTTGGGCTGCAATGACGGGTTTTAGTATAAAAAGACTTTCAAGTAATTTAAAGATCGACTAAAATGGTGTCCTCCATCAGAAAGAGCATCTTCAAAACCTTTGGTTAAGTTTTATGAAATTTCGGTTCCTTTTGGGCTGCAATGGCGGGTTTTAGTATAAAAAGACTTTCAAGAAATTTAAAGATCGACTAAAATGGTGTCCACCATCAGAAAGAGCATCTTCAAAACCTTTGGTTAAGTTTTATGAAATTTCGGTTCCTTTTGGGCTGCAATGGCGGGTTTTAGTATAAAAAGACTTTCAAGAAATTTAAAGATCGACTAAAATGGTGTCCACCATCAGAAAGAGCATCTTCAAAACCTTTGGTTAAGTTTTATGAAATTTCGGTTCCTTTTGGGCTGCAATGGCGGGTTTTAGTATAAAAAGACTGTCAAGAAATTTAAAGTTCGACTAAAATGGTGTCCACCATCAGAAAGAGCATCTTCAAAACCTTTGGTTGAGTTTTATGAAATTTCGGTTCTGTGGCGGTGTGGATCCTATTGAGTGCCTGCCTGTAGATTGTCGGGTCGAGCGGTTGTGGTATGTATTTTTCCACCTACTTGCGTTGGTCAAGAAGGTGATCCTGACATGGTGAGGGGGTGATTAAGGCTCGATAAGATGACTATTTAGATGACCTCTTCTGTAGCATCCCAGTAAGAATTGCTTATCTAGGATGGTGTTGTGTTTCTTAACAGGGAGCATTTGGGATTCCAGGTGAAGGTAGGGTTGGCAATTCGGTAGAAGGTATGTATGCCACAGTCCTTATACTAGCGTGATTCAAAAGCCTTTTGTGAAAAATAAAAACACTCAAAATGGGTTTGTTTTCTTAGTCTTCTGTAAACCTGAGCACCTATCGAAACTATTTTTAGGAAATTATTAGCGCTAATCTCAGCCATACTTAATTAGAACCGTAGCCTAAATGCATACAATAAAAAGAAACAACAACAAATGTAAATATGTTTGTTACATACATTTCAAGCACAACAAAACTGTATTTAAACTTGTTATATACAAAATGTTATAACACTTTATTTAATACATTTATCGACTTTTTATAATGCATTGTATAAAAAAAACATTAAAATTAAACTATTTCTTTGCCTTTTGCGTTTTTTTGCACTTCTTCTGCGGTGGCGCTTCTTCTGTTGCATTCTCCTTAGTAGCATCCGACATTTCCACGTCTTTATCACTCCCCTCGGCGGTCAGCTCAACACTGAAACCCTTTATATATGGTTTAACCAATTGAAAAACGAGTTTCTCGTGCTGCACATTGCGCGAATCCAAGCTTAGACGTACGGTGACCGGGTCGAAAGCGTGAAATACAACATCACCACAACGTTGTGTATAGTCCTACAAAGGAGAAATTCAAAATGCAATTTATATTTAATTAGATCAAACATTTCAATGTCAAATGACTTTACCTCCTCGTTAAATTTGAATACAACACCGCCGGGCGCTGGTTGTTTATCACCAGACAATGCATTCAAATAAATTGTACCTTCCAAGCCGAATTTCGGTATGAGTACTTGTAAAGCATTTTTGCGCACGAATAGTATATAACTGTGCAAAGAATTAATTGAAAAAAAAAAAAACAATTTTTTTATATAGTTCGAGATTTGATGCAATTACTTACCCCTCCTCGTCCTGCTCTTTGCCTCGGAAGAACAAGTGCGTATTCAGCGCCACTGATGCCCGGCCCGCATACTGCGCCATCTTATGGCGATAATTCAAGTTATGGCAAAGCTCTTCATTCAATTTCTTATCCAGTAAGTCGGCGTATGTGCTATCGGCGCCTATGGAAGCTGCCAAGAGTCGATGCACAATTATATCAGAATATCTGAAAGAAATAAAGGAAACTCATTAGATCTATTGATCTCTGTCGCCTGCTCTATGTACATACATACCTTCGAATTGGCGATGTAAAATGTGTGTAAATTGGCGTCGCCAAACCATAATGAAAGAATTCCTCCGGCTGTAAGGTTCCACTTATAAAGTACACCGCTTGCATCATGCAGCGTGTCGTTAGTATACGTATCATCGTATTAAAGTATGCATTTTCCGGTTTGACGCAGGCGTCCAACGAGCCGGCCAACTCCAAGCCTGACTCAATTTTAATTTCAAACCCTTGATGACTGGCTGCCTTAATGAGCGGCTCGAAGTTGCTAGGCGCCGGGCGTGGATGCCGACGTAACATAGCGCATTCTGGAAACTCAGTGCATATGTGTTCGGCGACGGTGCAGTTTGCCAGCAACATGAATTCCTCAACCATTGAATTGGTCTCACGCACTTGCTTTGCCTCCACTTCTAGGGGTTCGTGTGTTTCGCTATCTACCTGGAAGCGTATTTCTGGCGAAGCTAGCACCAAAGCACTGTGAATATGGCACAAAACAGAAAGCATACAGTGTTTTAAAGCAATCAACTATTTTTTTAGTATGTTTCAATAAATTACCCATTATCCATACGTCGCTTCTTCAATATTTTTGCCAATCTATTCAGGTGTCGCAGTGATTTGGCTATTTCCGTCTGTTGCGTGGCATCATCGATGATGATTTGAGCTTGTTCGTATGTCATAGCCGCTTTCGATTTGATAACACTTTTGTGGAATCGTTTTGCTATGATATTTGCCTCATTATCCAATTCCCATACGCAAGAGAAAGCGAACCGTTCCTCGCCACCCACCAACGAACACAAATTGGAGCTCAACAGCTCGGGCACCATGTCAATTCGCTTGCCCACCAAATAAACTGTAGTGCCACGACTTGCCGCCTCCTTATCCAAGGCATTACCAGGACGTATAAAGTGACTCACATCGGCTATATGTACGCCAACTTCCAAGTTGCCATTAGGCAGCTCGCGGCAGTGAAGCGCATCATCGATATCGGTACAGCCTGGTGGATCCACAGAGCAAATGTTCAAGTCACGTAAATCGACACGTTTTTCGTAGTCCTGCAAGAGAAAACACAGGTAATGAAGCATTTTTTTTTTCAATCACACGCGCTGAAATAGCCTTACATCTGGCGTAATAATCCATGGCGTTTTCGGTAAAAAGCTTAGAACTTCCTCCGAAAATTTACTATGCGGCACATCATGCTCCAACAGAATCACTTCATTTTCTGTATTCATATCACCCAGCGGACCGAGGCTCCTCACGAAGTGACCATGTGGATAGCGTGATGTCCGTGGCCATGAATCGATAGCCACAATTATGCGCTTGTTCAGCAGCTGCTCCGCTTGGCGCGTTTCTATGCGTACGCGTGGAATTTTACGATCTGCCGGCACAAATAAATGGCGTGTAGTGTTCTCCAACAAACTTGGCTGCAATATGCCGCAATATTGACGCCATTTACGTCGTATGATGCCAACCACTTTGCCAGTAGGACGAATTTCCTTCGGTTTGGTTGGCGTTTTCTCAAAAACGTCTTTCTCTTTATCGGAGCGTTCCACATTGTCACCAGGATCTTCGCCGATACCTTCTTCCAGCACAATTTCACTTGGTGCTGACCACTCCTCTTGTGGTAACAGCTCAATAGCTACAACGTCGCCATCCACAGCCCGATTCAGCGCTTCACGGCCTTGTATGAGAATCTAAAATTGCAAGTATTAAAATATACATACATTTGTACATAATGACATTGAAATAGATATGTATAAAAGCAGACTTACCGGATGCTCATATCCCTCTACGGATACTGCCCCCTCAAGGTAATTCTCACGTGATGCCTGAAATGCGCCCTGGAGCAGTCTTTTCCCCTTTATGCCATCATGTATTTCATTAATGCTCAAATGTGTGGGGAATATCGGCAACGATTTCTTTTCACTCTCAAAACTCTTACGCGCATACTTATCGATCAGCATGGGATAGTCTGTTAAGGATTTTACATACTCCTCAGCGCTAGCTACAAGTATACCCTCCTTTTCAGCACGCTCCCTATTAACGGCATCGTCAGTGATCATAATAACCCGAGTGCATGGTCGTCCGGATTTCCGGTTATTGCGACTTTCATGTGCTTCAGCTATATGCTGATCATACCAGAGGGTGGCCTTTCGTATGGCGCGATCATTACGATCATTAGCACTCTCGCCGGGTTCACGTTCAACATAAGTGTCCCTTTTTTGGTTATGAAATCACAAAAGTTATAAACCTGTAGTTCTACTATTCTAAAATTAAGCCAAAAAAACTTACTTGTGATGTTCATTCACAAAAACATAAAATCCGCGTGGCTTATGTTGTAAGACATCCCGGAACCGCTTATACACTCCGCTACTGTTGTGCTTCACTTCACTCAATACGGTCGATAGTACGATTACATTCTTGATAGCATCCTCTTCCAGCACATCAATCTGATTAAGTACCACATTTGTGTCCAACACAATGTAATGTGGGAAATCGAATAACGTACTTTTAACCTCACGTTCAGGTAGTAAAGCCACAGAAGTCTCATCCTGTACACAATTTTCGCATAATTGAGCGCCACAACCCAAATCATCGCGTAGATAATGCTCGCGCACGATCTAAGCAGAAAGTGTAAGTATGTATTAATGTGTGCCTGGCATATCAATTAGAAAATCATGAATGTAATATTTACCTTTAAAATGTTACCGCGTTTTGTTTTACGCGTAAATTCGCGTATCGTTTGCATTTTTGGGAAAATACTTTTGTAAGGTGTGTAGTTCTCTGCCCAAATTCTAGTCCAAACGACAGAAGAACGCGTGTAAAAACAACAAATTCAAAACAGATGTTTGCTGTTGATGTTGAATTATTAATACCGATTCCATCGATATACCGAGTACCATTTTTGATACCAAACAAAAATTAAAAACAGAAGTGATTTATAATTGCCATGATCATAATAATTATAAATAATTTACCTCATACCGCATTTTTTTTAAATCCAGATCGCTATGATTAATATATCGACGGCTGAGAATAAGATCGCCCTATTTCAAAAATTGTTTCAAAAACGCCCTATTCCAAAAACTGTTTGAATAACGTCCTAATTCAGATTTTGCTTCAAAAACGCCCTATTTCAGAATTTGTTTCAATAACGTCCTAATTCAGACAATTAAAAATTCCATATATTTTTCTCTGAAATAGGGCGTTTTTGAAGCAAAATCTGAAATAGGACGTTATTGAAAAAATTTTTCAAATAGGGCGTTTTTGAAACAATTTTTGAAATAAGGCGATCTTATTCTCAGCCGTCGATATATCCACTTATTTATTGGATGTATTTGCATCAACGGTAAAACCCAATGCCATGGGGAACATTTTGAAAAAACAAAATCCCTTTACATAAAGCAGCAACATTGTATATATATGGACATCTCTTGGCATGTGGGCCACACGTAGGGATGGCAACAATAACCGGAAAAACGATTATAATCGGTTAATTTCTTTCGGTTAACGGTTAAAATGTATCGGATTTTTCCTTTTGATTATTTTTCGATTAACCTTTTTCCTCTCAAGTCGAAAATAAGCGAAAGGAAATAATCGAAGTTGAGAATTTCCACCTTTTCATCTGAGTCCGAATTCGGTTACCTACGGTTTTGCGAATATATCCAAAAAACCGCAATAAATGTTCCCTCCAGTTCCCGAATAGACGATTTCATCGTCATTTTGACGATTTTTCCTAATAAATTACGATTTTTTTTCGTTTATTATATATACATTTTTTTAAAGAATAATTGTAATCGAAAAACGGTTATAATCGGTTAGTTCCCCACAATTATTCGCGATTAATAATCGAGCGCTTTCGATTAACCTAAAAAGCGCTTAATCGGTTATTCCATTTTTTTGCCATCCCTAGCCACACGTGTGTTTCATTCTCATTCATTTCAAATTTCTTCACCACTCACAAAAATATATCCAGCTGTTATTAATTAATTTTCCTGTTTGGTACATAAATTTGAATAGAAATGGTGATTGTTGAAAAGAGTTTTCCGCGTGGCGGAGTCCCCGCGAAGGAAAACAAATCAGAGGATGTGAAAGAAAGTATTGTAAGTTAATTTTTACGATATGTACACTCTTATATGAAATGTTAACTTACATCTGTACATACATATTTATGTATTTTTACTCCAGATTTTTGGGGCAGTCCAAAAGAAAATAAAGAAACCCAAAACAAAAAAGGATGACGGTCTTGTAGCTAACATCACGACCGAAGATGTTCAACTGCAATCCGCATCTGCTGAGCTACTCAACATCGATACCATTCAAGATGGCATGAACATTATGGGCGTGGTAAAAGCTATTGATCAGCTTTATTTGAGCATATCGCTACCCGGACGCATGATCGCCCGTGTTTCCGCTCTAGAAATATCTGACGCATACACCAAATCAACCAAAGAATTTCTACAACAACAGCGTACTGATGACGTCAACAACTTCAGAACGTTAACGCAATTATATCAGATTGGGCAAATGGTTTATGGCCGCATACAAGATGTCAAACAAAACGAGCATGGACGTAGTCAAATTTCAATGTCACTGCGACCGCCGGAAGTGCACGCAGAATTATCTCACACCAATGTCAAAAAAGGTTTCGTCTTTAATGGAGCGATAGAGGAAATCCAAGAGCATGGTTTTATTATTGAGGCTGGCATCAGGGGCTTGCGTACGTTTGTGCCATTGGAAAAGGCACAGACCAATCATGTTGTTGGCGAGCTAATTTGGCTAAAAGTGGAAAAGATAAAAGTCGACAAATCCGTTAGTACATGCATATGCAAAGAAATCAAGCCGGAAAATATGAAGGTGAAAAATCAAACAGAACCAAATCTTGATTACTTGTTGCCCAGTACAATTGTCCAGTTCACCGTAACAAAGCAACTTAAAGATGGCCTACAAGGTCATATAATGAATGAAACGCTCACAGCTTACATCAACGAGCATCAGTTGTCGGAGCCTTTGGCACTGCCAGAAGACTATGAACCGAACTCCGTTTTAAATGCCCGTATATTGTATGTTATGCCACTCACTAAGCTCGTCTATCTAACATTGAATTTGCGTACGAACGCTGCAGCTGTTCCTCATAAAGTGGAAGAGGGCGAGGAGGTATCTGCCGCAGGAGAGCAGCTTTATAAGAGAGGCGACATCATTGAGACTGCTAAGGTGCACCACCTAGGCACAGGCGGTGTGATTTTGGTGCTAAATAACAGATACAAAGGCTTACTCTCATATCACAGCATCAAATCCAATTATAAAGGCAACTATGACCATGATCAAATATTGATAAAATATGCAAATAAAACAAAGCATAAGGTGCGTGTGCTGGACTACGATCCAATGGACACGCTCTACATATGTACGGACAATACGCAAACTGTTAATGAAAAAATATTCGATTTGAATGACATAAAACCGGGAGAATTTGTTACGGCCGTGGTTAAGGATAGGGATGTCAAGGTAGGTGGCTACAGCTTGCAAATCGGCAGAGTAAAAGGTGAGTAAGGGACTGATATAAGACTTACTTTTTTGTTATAATTTCTAAAATGATTTTTGTACATTTGCAGGTATTATAGAAAAGTTATATTTGGCGTCAGTACCCAAAACTTTGGAAACAAATGCCAAGGTACGGTGTCGTGTATTGGCTGTCAATACTGAACGTAAGACCGTTTATTTGACAAATCGATCAGAGTACATGAGTAAACACTGCAAAACTCTAACCACACTTGACAATGCGCGTCCAAATGCCACCTACATGGGCACAATAGTTAAAAATGCAAAGGAATACTTTTTGGTGAAATTCTTCAACAATCTCAAGGGAATGCTATATAAGCAACGATTGTCGTCGATTTTTTGTAGTGGCGATACATTCCAATATCATGAAGGTCAAACGATGGCATTTCGTATATTGAGTAAGAATGGCGAACAGATCACGCTGACATTGGCCGATGATACATTTGGTTTGGGTGAAATTTGCCCCATCACTGTGACGCACACATTAGAATCTGGCTTGGAAATAGGCATTGCATACAATCCAGAAGGCCATGATGATATTGATGATGCAATGGAAGTGAAAGGACTTGTGCCGTTGCGTTTGTTATCGGACTATAGCGATTTATTGTACGGCAAATTGCGTTCGTTTGCGCCCGGCGCGCATGCGCAAGCCGTTTGCATCGACAGGAATATTTTCAGCATACGCGATGTGCCTTATTTTCTAACGCACTTAACCAACAAGTGGCAGAATGTAAAGCGCGGTGATATTTTAAAGGCACACGTTAAGAATTTGCATGATGATATTGTCGAGCTGATGGTGCCGATACGGAATTATGGCAAATTGGTGAAAGTCCATTTGAAAATGTTGTTGGTGAATGCTTATGAGAATGCAAATATTGAACTCACACCCGAGCAGGTCGTCTACGTAAAAGTGTTGAGTAAAGAGAATGCAACCAAAACGATAGTGGTGTCGGCTAAACTGACAGATGTGTGGGAAGGTGAGCTAAATAGAACCGCGCGTTACCTGGAAAGGTGAGTTCAAATTTACGCATTTCATATTAAATTTTTTTAAACCTGGGTTTTCTTATTTCTTCGCTGTTTTTAGCTACTTAAAGGAAATAGCCGAAATACGAAAGGCACACAAAAAATTGGGTTATAGCATCGGCCAACACAAAGTGGGTGAAAAGGTGGTGGCTCATTTTCGGGGCGTTAATGCAGCGACCAACGATTGGCATTACGAAATCGAGCAGTCGAAAGTGTTGGCTGTGGTTAAATCAACGCTAATTGGGAAGTCCAAGCCGCCTGCATTGAATGCTAAACAAGAATGCCTCATCCTCTGGCTGGACTACTCCAACGAAATGGCCTACATCAGCAATAAAGACTGCGATGTCAAGCACGTCAGCCAAGATAAGCAACTGCCCAGCAATTTGGTTGCCAAGACGGGCATTAATGCAAAAGTCTTATTAAAAACCGAACAGTTGCTAGTTTGTTCGCTGAAAAAGGGCACAAATCCATTGGTTTATTGTCCACTACGCTTGCATTTCAACGATTTTGAAAACACAGCCAGCGCAGGAATAAACGAAGGAGATTTCTGTAAGTTGGCCTTCATACACGAGCGTTTGCCCATCGCTGTGCCAGACGAAACTTGGAAGCTCTGGCATGGGTTGAAACGCAAAGCAAAAGCGGAGCTTGAAAGCGGACAAAAGGCAAAGAAAGCAAAGTTGGACAAGACAAACGAAAAGAAAATGGAAGAGAGAACGGAAAAGCACCAAAAGAATGCCGTGAAAGTGAAACACGAAAGCGCCGTTGCTGTAAAGGATGCACCAGTCGCAAAGAAGAAGAAAGTGAACGAACCGAACGCACTTTTCTATGAAGATAAAACACCGAATCAATTTGTTTTGGTTGATGACAACGACGACGACGACGACGACGACGACGACGATGCAGAATCAAAGAAAGGCGCGCATAAAGCAAAGAAATCTGCACCGAAGTTGTTACTGCCTGGCATTGGTGACTTTTGGAACGCAGATCTTTCACAGCTGAATGATGACAACAATGCGCTGCACACCAGTGACGAAGACGATGATGAATGTGATGATGAAAATGCTGCCGAAGAAGCTGGCAAAAAGAAAAGAAAACTAACAGCCGCAGAGAAATTCAAATTGCAACGTGAAGAGGAGTCGCGTTTGCGACAAATCGAAGCAAAATACGCGGATCCAAATCACTTGCCCGAGAGTGTAGACCAATTCGATCGTTTGGTATTATCCGAACCCGATAACAGCAAACACTGGATTAATTATATGGTTTATCATTTGCAAGCGGCGGAGATAGACAAAGCGCGGGCAGTGGCACGACGCGCCATTAAGGCGATATCGTATCGCGAGAATAATGAGCAGTTAAATATTTGGGTGGCGCTTTTGAATTTGGAGTTGCGTTATGGCAGCAAACAGGCGTTCGATGACACACTCAAGGAGGCGCTCATTTATAACGATCCCATAAAGGTTTACTTGCGTGCCCTGGAGATACTCTGTGATGCTAAGAAAATGCAAGAAGTGATTGAACTGATCGGCTTGTTGACGAAAAAGTTCAAAGCTCAGCCGGAGGTGTGGCGTGCGGCCGCAAATGCGTATTTCACCTTGGAGATGTACGAACGTGCCCAGCAATTGTTGCATAAGGCTTTGGCGTGTCTGCCAGAGCGCGAACGTAAGTATTAAACGGGCACAGTGGGACAATAACTGCAAACGAATTTAACTTTGAAATATTGTATCGTCAATTAGATGTCAATACAATTGTCGCATTCGGCAATTTAAATCATAAATTTGGCAATAATGAAATGGCACAAACTTTGCTCGATCAAGTGGTCACCTCGTATCCGAAGCGTGTTGATGTGTGGGCACAATATGTGGATATGCTCGTTAAAGCGCAAATGATTGATTCGGCGAGGTACGTACACACACCCACACACATACATATTAATTTGTGTACTATGTAAACCCCCTTTTCTATCATAAAATTTTTAGGAGTGTATTGGAAAGAGCCATTATACAGAAGATACCGATGAAGAAAATGCGCACTATTTTTAAAAAATATCTGGAATTCGAGGAACGTTTTGGCACAGAAGCCGACGTAGAGAAGGTAAAGCAAGCGGCGACGGATTATGTGAAGCGTAACGCACATCTCTAAAAGGGCTGCCACACATATTTAATGAAAAAAAAAAAACAATGTAATATACCATTTATAAGTTTAAATAAAATGTGTTTTAGAGTGCTAGGAAAAGATGTTGGAGTTTTATAATGTCTCTGCAGTCATGCATGTTTATTTAACATATTCCACTTCTGAATTATTCTTGTTGAAACTGCGCGTTGCTTGTGATTACCCTACCACTGAATAACATTAGGCGAAACAACACAACCCCTTTTATTTTTGTAATATTATTTTTTATTTAATCTTATGAATTCTATATGCAAATAAGCTATGAAATTATACTGAAATAACTTAAAAATGAATGAGAATTGAATTGTATCTCATGGTGATGATGAGCGAGTAGACGAGGCGATAATTCACGCTTTTCTTCTATATATAAGTGTAATATAAAATAATGTATTTGTGTGTGTAGCTATTTATGTATGTGTATTTATATTGTTAGTAATGTAAATGAAGTAAACTAAATTTTCCCTCTACGCATTTGATAATGGAGCCATAAGCTTAGGTAATAAAACAGTGATAATTAGGTCTATACATAAACGAAAACGGATAGGGACCTTAAGACGATTTAAAAGGAAATAAAATAGGCGGTAAGGAAAATGTCTGGCTTGTAGTTCAAGTGACATGAAAATATTGAACTTTTCAACTTTTTAAATTTAATTTCCATGTGGAAGTGGAAAGGTGGAAAATTGAATTTTGCCTTGTGAGTCCGAACTAATTGTTTTTTTTTTTCGATTTGTTTTCATTAATCAAATTAAAAATAAACGAAGTCAAAAACATTAAAATCTGGCACTGTGAAAATAAAAGTAATATAATTTTATTTCGAAAATTGGCAAAACTTCGTGCGTAAATAATTAAATCAGGCCGGCGAAGGCTTACACTTCTTGCGCAAGGCATATGGGCTCGCATCAAACAAATTCGCAATCATTTAACTTGATCAATTCATTTATATCCTAACCATAATAAAAATTAACTGTTTTTTTCTAAGAACTTTCTCGCTCCATTGAAACTTGTTCTCAATATACATATACAATCTCAATTTTAACTAAATCTTAAATTAAATTACCCACGTTCGCTTGTTTAGTTTGCAACGTCAAGTTTCTAATAAGCCCGCATATAATTACAAATGTTTTTATGTTAAGTAAACATTGCAGTTAACCTGTAAAACTTAAGTGACATTTGTAGTACTAAGATATTTTTAAGATTAAAAAAAAAACAAATATATCTTATACCCCATACATTTTCTATCAATAAGCAACCCATTTTAGCATTTCCATTTCACATTCATTTGCTTCTTTTTCCTACTCCCTTTTCTACGCTGAACAGTCAGTCCTTAACTTAATCGTATCATTCTTTAAAAATTCCACGTGCTTTAGCCGAAATTTTTCTTATACGCCCCCGACTACTAACGCTCACCAATTGCCCATCATCCTCCTCTTGCGAACTGTCGCCTTCGCTTTCTGCGACAATTTTGCGCAAACGGCTCTGTGGTGCTGCACGTTGTGACGTGCTGCCCACCTCGTCAGCATCACCGTTACCCCCATCGTCCGCTTCGCGTCGCCGTTTGCGGGCGCTCGCATAATCGTGCGATCCTCCACCATCCTCATCGCTTTGTTCGTTGTAACGCGGACGTTTCTGATTGCGTGAGCCGCGTTGCTTGCGCCCATCACGATGCTTTGGACTCTTGCGACGATTACCGCGTTTGTTATGTCGACGCGATCGCGCCGTTTGTTGTTCCACCTCGTAGTCTTCGTCGTCGTCATCGCAAACGAATGAATCGTCGTCGGAAGGATGATGTCTGCTGTTGGTGCGATGTGCCGCTTTGCCGTGATTACGTGTACGCCGTCCTTGCGGTACGTACGAGGTTAGCGGCTGATTGTCGTCCGAGTCCTCAGTGACGTCATCATCATCATCGTCGTCCTCATCATCGTCATCTTCGTCGTCGTGGTCCTTTGTGCTGGAACCGCCGTCTGTGCCCTCATCAGAGGCGGCGCTGGCCTCTTCCTCCTCTTCGCTCTCCTCATCGTCTTCGGCAGTTTGCGAATGCTCTTGGCTATATCTAGAGCGTCCGCGTCGCACTGCCTTTGTTCGTTTCGATTGTGTTGCAGCGCGTTCTGTCGCTGCCGTCGCTGAGCCGCCGCCGTTCACACTTGTTTGCGTCGTCGACGTCGTTGTCGATGTTGGAAGTCCACGCCGAAGACGTGAAGTTCGCATTAACAGTCTTTCGTTTTCCATTTGATCCACGCTGTTGTCCAACTCGTCAGCGTTGCGTTGGTGTCGGGACAGAACGCGACGTGCAATGCTGGCGGCTCCCGACGAGGAGGGGCCCCCGCCACCACCTGCCCCTTCTGTACCCAAATAGTTGTGATCGTGCGCGGATGTTGAAGAGGTAGTAACGTTCGATGAGGATGTCGTGGACGTCGCCTGCGAGCGTGTCATGTGAGCGTTGCTCATGGCGGTAGCATACGCCAATAGGCGCGGCGTGGCAGTGTTGGCTGAGCTACGGACTGACGGATAATTTGCAGCTGGAAAAGGAGAAAACCCATATTTAATAAATTCAGCAGAGGAATAAGGCATTTTCGCATTCACAATTTGTGTTGGTACTTACAATGTACGCGCCCATTAACGCCCAATCCGCCGCCGCCTTGACTAGAGACAAGCGGTTCGTTTTCACTGCCATGACCGTCGTCCGAGTCGTCGTCTTCATCTGGCGTTTCTACCATTGTGTTGCGGTTCGTGCGCAGTTGTCGCACAGCCACGGGCACGACGGCAGCACTGACGCCAGCGCCACCATAAGCAGCTCGACTTGTTGAGGGACCATTTAAGAAATTGCTAGCCTTCGTGGGTGTAACTTTTGTGGGTGTAACTTTTGTGGGTGTAACTTTTGTCGGTGAAACTTTTGTGGGTGTCGGTGTTGGCAAAATCTGTTCGAATTGAAGAGAACTTAGATGGAAAGTTTATTTAAATGAATTCCCATTCGCACTCACCTCCTCCGCCTCTTCGCTTTCCTCCTCGTCCACGCCCGCTGCTTCTTGTTCTGCATCCTCCACGTCACTGGTGCGTGCCCATTCTAAAATCGCCCGCTTAAAGCTAGACCTAGTTGGGCGCGCATTGGCCGCCACTTCGCGAGAATCCGTGTCCGAATCAACGATGCGTCCGTTGCGCACTGGCAGATGATAGCTGTGATCGATTTCTGTGGCGCTGCGTCGATTGCTTACAGCGACAGCGGGCACACTGCTGTTGGTTTGCATGCGCGTATTGCGCGATGGACTTTGTTGCACCAATGCGCTGGCACTTGTGCTGGGGCCATTTTCCAACGGAGCGGCGCTATTCGCTTGATTGCCGCGCTGCAGACGCCGCGTCGTCGTGGCGCGCTTCTTTGGCGTTGTCATGCCCTTCATCGCGGGATGCCCACCTACAATGCTATCCTGCGTGCTCTCTTCTGGTTGCGAACTTGTGTTCTGCGTGGCCAAACCACCATCGTGCTCATCCTCCGTAGATTGCAGTCGTTGGCGCCTATTACCGCGCCGCCGCCCATTGCCATTTGTCAGGGCGGCTGTGTTGCTGGTGTTGTTTGCGGCCGTTACCCCGGGTCTTTTTCGGTCATTCCGATCTACGTAATCCTCATCGTCATCATCATCGTTCATAATGCGTCGACGTCTCTTGAGCGCTGGCTGTTGTTGCTGCTGCTGCTTTATGTGCCTCGATTTCTTTGTCGCCTTCTTTTTTCTGCCGCCTGCTCCACCACGGCGCCACCGGGGGGTGGGTTTATAGCTATCTTCTGAGTCTTCTGCAGTGTTGCGGCCTTTGCGGCGACGTCCAGCTGCACGTTTAGCGCCGCGCGAGTCTTCATTGCCCTCCGAAGCGGCATTGCTGTCGTTGATATCCTCATCCGAGGTATCAATGCTTTCGCTTTCTTCCGATGTGGGACTCGTTCCGCTGTCATCGTCTTCGTCTTCGGTCACATGTAGCTCTGCGTCCTCCTCATCGTCATCATCCAACTCTTGACTGGCGGCCTTTCGCCGTGAACTGCGTGTGGCAAGTGTTGCTTCGCCGCCGCCACGTCGCTGCAACGACGAAGACGAGCTGCTAACGCGATTCGAACCGGCAAAAGAGCTCGCTGCCGCCGCAACGGCGCCACTCCTACCATTTGTTATACCACGACGCTGGTTGCCACGCGATTGTACACCATCCTCATCATCGTCGTCGCCATCGTCATCATCATCGTCCGAACTGTGCAGTTGACGCGTTGGTCGCTGCGTGCGTGCACGTTTTAAGGGAGTATTCGTGCCGCCGGCGCCGCCGCGACTACGTTTTATTGGACTGTTGCTGGAGCCGCGCCCCCCAGATGACTTGTTTTTATTTGCGCGCCGACGCGCCGCTTTCCAATTGCTTATAACCGTCTTCATTTGCGATTCGAAAAGTGCACTCAAACGCAGTGTCATCGCATAAATCTAAAGTACAAAAGAATTAAAAAAAGAAGTATATGAAAATAAGTTGTTTTTGTTGCTTTAGTTAATAAATTGTCTAGCCGAGTGTTGTATTGCTGCCAACACACGACGCAAGCAGCACAACATATGGAGCGGGAAATGTGGAGGGATGTGTGCAATGTGGACATATTTATGTACATACATACGTGTATTTAAAAAAGATTTGAATGTGGTGATTTGTGGCGAGTTTTTAAATCTTACCGCTAAACTTTCCTAAAATGATCGTCATTCATTGCAATGATATTTTGATTACATGATTGATGGATCAATTGATTGATTGATACACATGGAAGCATGGTGGGATGGAAGAAAATGGATTAAAAACTGCATGATTGTGATTGTTTTTGTTGTTTTTTTTTTTTCAACAAAAAAGTTCAAAATTTTTGATATAAAGTGTATTAGTGTATAAAAATTACAAAATGTATAAATGAAAATGACGTGGCAAATTCATAATTTAAGGAAGTTTAATTTTACAGCATTTTCTCTATCAAAAGCATTACGTAAATAATGAAAGTCCCGGCGAAATTATGAACGACGATCAATAGCGCAACGATCAAAAAATTCCCAAAAAATTAAAACAAAAGCTTTTTTTACTGTGTGTTAGTTTTTAAATAAATGCCAATGATAATTCTAGTATTTAAGAAGAAATTATAAATATGTCTACCAACTACTCTATGCAAATCGTAATGAGTACTGGGTAGCAAAAACACAAAAGGGCGTATGATGCGACAGCGAAAACAAATTAAGCAATTCAAACGTAACGCCATCGCCAACGCCACTGCAGATGAGCGACGTTAAAAGGACGCACAATTTCGACTTACTTGTGAACGTTTATTGGTGTTGTAGTTGCGTGAATTTTGAAATATCAAACGCACATCTTTGGCAAAATCCAAAGGATCCTCATAATTGCCACCGAGCAAGTCCTCCTTCACTGTACGCAAATCCATTGGTGATGCAATGATTTCCAAATAATCGGGGAACTCTAAGGTGTCGACTGGTTCACGGAATGGCAACGAATCGTTACGCTGCCACATTAATTCCAATAGTTGACGACATTCGACACGCCAATCGCCTTCGGAGCGAATGCGACTTGATCTGAATAAAATAAAAAAATTAAAAAAAATGAGGTTATGGTCAACAAGCAGCATATTTTTAGGGAGGGGTTTCGTTTAGGGAAACATGCTCCGAAAAAAATTACCTTTTCAGGCGGGTAGAGGGACTCTCACAGATCTCATAACTGAAATCAAAACTTGCCGGAGACTTATAGTTTACGGATATTTGTTGTTAATTTTGTAAAATTAACCAAACAAAACACCGAAACTACGCACTATTACCGAGGAAAAACACGCATGTGTAGAACACCTTTTTGGCGTGGGTGGTCTTCGGCAGCGCTTTAAAAAAATAACACTCGGCACACGGCAGAATGCTCTTTCTGGGATAAAATTTTTAATACACGAAATTGTTTCAACACAAACCTGCGTGTAGCTGACATCTTCAGCTTTTGACGTGTAGCAGCCGATGTTGAGGGAGCGGTGCTTGTCGACGGCACCAAATCCGATTCGTTGTCGTTCTCCGTTTCCGATGAGTGATAAACATCCACCAATTGGTGATAAACAGCAGCAACATCAATGTCATTTGGTTCTCTGCAAAATGCAATAAAGTGTCAAATAAAATGACTCTTTGATATTATTATTATTGTTGTTGTTTACATACCTAATAATACGCAAGCAAAGATCGGTTATAATGCGTGCATGCTTGACAATATTTGTGTGTGAACGATTGTATTTTTCGGCATTGGTCGCCAAGTAACGCACATCAAATTGTGCTGAAGTGATACGGCGATAGAAATGATTTTCGAAACGTGATTTTATTGTTGTCAAATCGATGGGGTATTCGATTAAATAGGCATAGTCCGGGTAGACATTCAAATCAACTGGTGCCAAAAAGTGCTCGGCTATCGAGAGGCGCATGACCTAGAAAAAAAAATGCAATATTATAAAATAATAAAAATGTCTTTGCGTTGCTATTTACCTGTTCCAATCCATTTATAATTCGCCTACACGAACCGTCACGATCACCACGATGCCACTCCTCCGATTTGGGTTGGTACAAAGTGGCGCGTATCTCCTCCTGCAGCACGGGCACGGCGCCGCCCACCTCATCGGGCAGCCGATTCTCATCGATTGGTTCCATATCCCAGGGACTCATATATTCATACTCGCCATTATCCCAACGCACACGGAAACACATGAAATAGGAATCGGGAAAGTCTGTCGACAGCGCATAACGCGACTCAATCTGTCCCATCCACCAGCCGTCGCCAATCATACAACGGAAGCGATCGCCAACACTCCAATTACGCTGCACTGCCAAATCGAAGGTTTGACGCAACACCAAGAAATCCAACACATCCGGCATATCGTGGTATTTGATTTTGAAGGATGTGCCCGTCATATAGCCCTCATCGTCGATCATCGCCAGCTTGAGGCAGCACAGACGCGGCGGACGTATTTCATATTTAATGCCGATTACACGCACAAATTCGCGGTCGCGCAGCGTACGAAAGTTCCATGGCTCCGAGCTGTGCGTCAGCTTGTAGACCTTTTTCAGGCGCACCGCCTCCAAGTAGCGTTGGTGTCCTTGTCGAAAGTAGACCACCTCGTCGCCCATTTGTGGGTAGTAGGGTGCTTTGCGTGGTATCACCTCGGACAGCCATTCGGCGGGTCGATACAGCTCGGGTATTTCGCCATTGGGTCCTGGCGGTGGTATGACGAAGCGTTTGTTGCGCTTCAAGGCTTTAGCCGCGGCGCCAGCAGATGTGGTGGCTTGTTCGGTAGTCTCATCGCTGCTGTCATCGCTGAAGGTGCGCCTGCGCGACAACGGCTTACGTTTGGAGCGTTTCGGTGGCTCCAAATTGGGTCCGGGTGTATCAGCTACCCAATCCGAATAATCAGAGCTTTCTGTATCTGAATCTTCCGAAGACTCTTCCAAATTTTCTTCCACATTCGAATAGCTGGTATCGCCCGATGATGAATTGCTCTCCTCCTCCTCTTCCTCTTCTTCGGGCGGCGGTGGCGCATCCAATTCCTCCTGACCGCGCACAGCACGCGTGCGGTATGCTGGCCGCGATTGACCACCACCACCACCTTGTCCTTGCCCTTGACGGCGACGCGCACGCACTCCGCCCACTCCCACACCATTGGCGCGTGTATTGCGCTGACGCCCGCCTCCCGATTGTGCGCCCACCACACTGCCCGTGTTTATCATTATCGGCCGCCTACGCATCTCACGCTTATACTCCTGCATCTCATATTGTCCGGCCGCATAAACGGTTTGCTTGAGACTTTGCAATTGCTGGTACTTCATTGGGCGTACATAAATACGGCGAAAATATTTCATCTGCGTTGGCGGGTGCGGCTGATCCAACAGCCGTAGTAATTGGTGCGGTTGTTGTGGCTGTTGTTCACCACCTACCGAACGTACGCGTCCTGGACGCACAGGATTGTTGGCGTCAAATTGACGTCCTGGCGTGTCATCGAAACTGTGCCGGGCAGCGCCAACTACACCACCCGGCCCCACAATGGCACGACTACTTGATGGACGATTATTGGAATCGGGTGCGTGATCCTGGCCCTGCCGATTGGCTAACGCCTCGATAAGACGATCCAGCTGTGAGTGATTGCCTGCTGGATGGTTGCCATTGACATTTGCCACAGCCGGCGATGCGGGTGCGGCGCCCTGGCGATTTGCCAACACGGCAATAAGGCGATCGATATGCGAAAAATTATTACCCGCGCCGTTAATATTAGGATCAGCAACTGTGCCATCGTCGCTGACTGTTAAAATTTGTCTCAATTGTTCTGGTGTACAATTTTCGCGACCAGGAACAAAACGCTGATACTGTACGGGATAGGGATTGCCTTCGGAGTTGACCAGAAAGGGCGGCGGCATGAGATGTGGCATAACTTGCGTTTGCTCATCAACAACATATTGGGATGCGTCACGCATCAAGGGACGATAATCGGTGTGGAAAAATAATTCGTTTGGAAGCTGGAATACGCAAAAAAGGAGCAAACGTGTAAGCTAGAGCCAGAGATATATATGTTTCACTTATTAAAATATACGAGAATCGACCAGTGGTCGAATTTCAACCAACCAAAAAAATAATATAATAATATAATACAATGGCGCTATTATAACTCTGACGAGTTTTATGGCCGAGCTTCTCTCCCAATTCGAGGTGTACTCCTTTTTGTTTTTCCTACTAATTGGGTGGACCTACAGTTTTATGCCGGCTCCGAACGGCGAATGCATTTTTTGTGAGAAGCTTTTTCATGGCAGAAATACTCTCGGAGGGTATGCCGCCCACTGCCGAGAGGTGACCGCTGCTCTTAAAAAACCCAATAATTGGATTTTTACTAATTAGAAAAATTTGTTTGGCTCGGACCGTGGTTTGAACCCGAGACCTCTGGCATAGCAGGCGAGCACTCTACCCACTGCATCACAGCGACCAACCAAAAAAATACGATGACGAAAACAGCTAAAGCCACGAAAAATCACATAAATCCACAACTAAAAAATTTTTTTAATTTCCATTGCAACATGAAAATTTTACTTTAAATGGAAGATAACACCCCCTTTTCCCATATCGACCATTTCTAAACATTTATTCTATGCGCTACTAAAAATGGTTCAAGAGATATACAAAATAAAAATCTCAACTTTCAAGGGAAGAATCACCATCTCTTCAATTGCACCAACATCGTCGTATCGGCATTTAAAATAGAATATTCACATATATGGAAGGATTCCTTTCATATGATATTTGCATATTTCACTCCGATACGATGATATTTAGATCATCATCTTGGTACGACAAAATACTATATGTTTGCGTATTTATATTTAGAATTATTTGTAAAAATTAAATGCATACCAATTTATATTTATCCGGTCCGGCACCAAGCCCATATATAAGCAAATGTCCATGAGAATCTGTAGCGGCGATCATGGTGCCATCTGGCGACCATTTTGCATCGAATACACCACCATGTCCTTGACCATCGATGTCGTTTAGAAAGTCTGCCACTGAAACGCCATTATCGATATCCCAAAGAAATACTTGGCCATCGTGACCAGCGGAGAGTAGAACATGCTCATCCTTTGGATTCGATTCGAGCACATAAAGCTCATCTTTATGGCCACGTAAAACACGATGTAATTTACCTGTTTTTGAATGCCATATTTTTATCTAAAATGAAAGAGGTGAGACCATGACGAGAAGCGCAAGATTCACACCCAAATAAATAATGTACATAAACCTCAACTCACGGTAAAATCGTTGACGGCAGTTATAACGTATTTGTCGGAGCAATCCCAAGCGACCATTGTCACTTTTAACTTTTTTCCCTCTTCCAGCGGAGGGCAGCTGCAAAGAGATTATGTATTTAATTTAAATTAAGGAACCTAATATAAACCTAAAGGATATACATATGTATGTAGGTTGTAAAAGTAACCACCAACCTTGGCGATCTTTCCGTCATGCACAGCTTAATGTTTTTCCATTGTTGCGACTCAAAATTCCAAATATGCGCTGTACCATCTTTACTGCCCGATATGAAGCGCAGGCCACGATGCGACCATTGTACCGAATCTACTGCGTCTGTGTAAGCTTCCGATTCGAGTATGCGCTTCGGCCCATCTTCCGACATAATATATACGCGTACATGATGATCTGCTGAACCGGCTGCCAGAAACATGCCACCGGGTGAAAATGTTGTGCACATCATTTGTGCTTGTCCCGGACGTAATTTCTCGTGATATTGTATCGGTTTTGGGGCGAATGTTATCTTTTGACCGCGCGGCGTTGAATATTGCCAAAAAGCAATTGAACCATCTGTACTGGTGGTTACCAAGTATTTCAGATCACCCCGAGGCGATGGACAAAAATTTACTGATGTTATCATGCCGGTGTGGCCTGACAGTACGGCTATTGGAGAAGTTGTTTGCATATCCCATACACGAAGTATGCGATCCAATGAACCAGCTGCCAGCATTGTATTATCCAAATTAATAGCAATATCGGTTATTTCAGCTGAAGCACCTCTCAACGTGGCTAATAAGCGGCCATCCATGGCCGACCATATTTTTATAAGTAAATCATCAGCACCCTACGGCAAGTAAATGGTTATTAATATACAAATTGCTGTGTTTTTTCAAATACTTAGAGTATTTCACATGCTTTAAAAATATTCAAAACTTACCGTTATTATATAACGTCCAGTGCGATCAAAGAGAACACAATAAACGGACGACAAATGTCCCACGGTTCGTTTTAGCAATTTAGTCTTACTATACAAGCTGACGGGTACCAGCAACTTGCGTCGAATCGGACCACCATATTCACGTCCGATTAGAACTTTTTCTGTTTTGAATGAACTTAGTATAAGGATGTAATATTTTTTTAATAATATTTTTATCACTTACGTAAATTATGAATCGGTTTTGTTACAGCGGAATCTGGCAACGCTACGCCATGCAAGCGTGTACAGTAATCAAGTAATGATCTCGAACGATATATACTTTCTTCAGTGCGCAACAAGCTTTGTCGGCCGACGCCGAGCAATGATACAATGCCATACACTGACGGAGGCAGCTCTTTGTCCAGTATCGGTCCAATACGGCAACATATTTCTAGCAAATGATTGGAACCGATATGTGCATATTTCTTTTCCTAATAAAAATGGCATAAAAATTGGTTATTTATGCATACATATTAGATACCAATATTCATATGAAGTAAAAAAAATGAAAACTAGCAACAGGGTATAAAATAAACAGCTGTCACAAAGTATGAAAACAAAGGCGAATACCGGAGGATACGGCAACTTGAAATAACGAATGTGAAAATTCACCACACCGAGTACACCGTCACTTCATCTCTTTCTCGCATTTTATGGTATGGTAAATAGGTGAAATACATTGTGCTCTCTTTCACACTTACGCAATTGTCGGTTCTCACGCAAAAAGAGTACACCATATCATGCAACCGCATCTGCTGCAGTCAAAATGTCTGCCAGCATCGTAAAATGACAACGAAGGCTGCTTATGTGATACACATGCCATATTCAGCTTTTTAATTGCATAAAATTTAATTTAACATATTTTGCATTTTCTAAGGAAATGTTTGACTTTACAGGATAGCACAGTTGGTCAATAAATGTATGCCGGTTTTTCATTTTTTTTTTTTTTTTTGAACATTTGCTTCACTATTTTTTTAGATTTAATTAATTAATTTAATTTATGCTAATAAATATCCTTTCTTTAAATTTTACAAAATCACTAACAAAAATTTTGGCTAAACTATTTCATCAATAAAAATACACCAACCCTTGCTGCTGTGTATAAAGCAATATGGCGACGACGGCATTCGCAACGAGTTAAGTAATCTACAAATTCACAGAAAACGTATTTGCAATGGAAAGAAAATTTTATCCAAAATTTCTAATCTTAACACAACAAACAGTTTGCACCAAAGGATCCTTCGATGTAGACGATACATTTACTAAGTTATCGGCAAGCAGTTATTTTCATATGAAAGCAGCACAGTGGGACGAAATGAATTTCAATATGGAAATAACTATAAAAAAAATAAATTTTAAAGTGTATTTTAATACATTTTAAAGGAAATACTTCCGCAGATACCTAAAAATTTAAACTGTATAATATGAAAAAGGGAAGATTTCAATTTTTATTTAATTGCTCGAATAATAAATTGTCCCACTGTACTTAAGAAATTTTACTTCGCGATTTGTTGTATACATATATGTAAGCACTCACCAGCTCTGCAAAACTTTGCTCATGTTCTTTGCCCAGCCAGTCAGTTCGACGTGGTAAAACCTTAAATAAAGAAGTTTTAAATTTTTAAACGACTTTTTTAACTTAGTCTAATATTTTTACTACTTTAAGTTACAAACAATACACTCATTAATTTAGTCTAATGTTGACTCCTCGGCTGCACCTGGACTGACTTACGAAAGTTCCCATTTGTTGTCATTCTCCTACTATTATTGCAGAATACGTTAAACAAACAAAACAAAATCGAGAAATTATAATAACAGAAAACGAACTATAAAAATGATTACCTGCGTTGAAATTGTTATATTTTGTAGGAAATATATTTTTATGTTCAAATCTAAATATATACAAATGTCCATCCCATACATATACCCACAGTTATAATCCTGGTCCCACTGTTTCTGACAGGGGAACGGTGCATAAGTGTATTGTCTCCCGATATTACCTGTATTGTCAATCTCTGAGCAACCCAATATTTCTATCCTACATTGTGCATAAAGCATATATGCACACTTCTTTCAGAGCGCTTAACAATTTTTGATTTTAGTATAGTTCTAGACATTGAAATACGAGCACGCAAAGCATATGGGAAAGCGGCTATAAAAACATGGGTTTTATAAATGTAAACAAAAAGTAGTAAGTAGCAAAATATTTACATATAGTTTTATTTTAGAGGGCTTCCTGTATTTGCATGGGTTGTTATTACTCTTACCTTCTTCTGTTCCAATTCACGCACCAGCACCTTGAATAAATAGCAGAAAATGTATTTATATATATTTTTTTTTTATATATAAAAGAATCATCTATGATCTTTTGTTTAGAATTTGTTTACATTTGCATTGCACAGTACACAAAACACTCACCTCAGCCGTTTCACGCAGCGGTCCACAAGCCAGGAACTTTGATATGAGGAAGTAAAGTTCTGCATATGCGAAAAAATAAATTATCAATTAAATTGAAATATTTCTTAATTTATATTTTCTTATTTTAAATAAGTAGACAAAAACAATTAAATTTAGGTTTTCCACATCGGATGGTCATTGCTGCCCTTGTTCCACTGTTCTTGAGCAGCGTACGACCAATTCGTTGCCTAGCAGACCAGCCTTCAATTTTCTTCATATCTATACCAACTTACCAGGCGTTACAATCCTTTCCGCTACCAATTGCTTATCGTTGTCCATTTTGTAAGATTTATGCACTTAATTGCGACATCGATTTAACTTTTTATTAGCTTAGTTTTTATATAAATTGAAAATATTTTCACAGTTAATTCACCCGAATGAATGAAAAATTTCTTCTCTTCTGCAAGTTCGTTTGTCACCTCATATTCTTGTCGTTTGTCTTTATTCGTGGTGTTTCGTTTTTCGTTGGTTTTTTTTTACACTAGCAGTGTGGTGAGATTGTGCGGTTACTCGCCGATATTTGTAAAACCTTTGATGATGAGTCCAAAGGGGCATTATTTTTTAAAAATACACCTTTTATTTGTATCAATTTTAAAATTAAGTAAAAAAAGAATTGTTATATTAATATTATAAGCTTGGGAAAATAAATCACATATTGAAGAAATTAATCGATAACTATGGCCGATTATTCGTATAACTGTTGACTCGATTGTTTTGTAATAACATGAGTTATGGATAGTTTAAAAGAGCCCGTGCACAATTGGCTTTGTCTGCTCCAACTTTGATAGAAAAAACCTTAAAGCAAAGCGAAATTCCAGATGCTTGCTACAATTAACACTTTGACAATTTCCACTTCACTTCTTTGCTTTAATTTATAAACCTGATGTTTGGTAAAATATTTGGGGAATTTGCTTTTTTCTGCTTATTCGAATGTTATTTTTTTACTTTTCTCTGTTCACTTCTCACGAAATTGCGCGAAATCGCTAAAATAAATGTAGATATACAAACATACATATGTTTGTCAAAGTGTAAAAAATTGAGACATGGTTAACTTTATACTTAGCTTTACTCGCTTCACTTCAATTGTGCACATGTCCCTTTGAAAAGCACATGCTGAACGGAACTGTCAAAGCAAAACTATGAAGCAAAGCGAGGTATAAGTCAATTGTGCACGGGCTCTTACAATCAGAGTATCTTGTTCACAATGTCAAATTTAACTCAAGATAAAGTACAATGACCACAGGTTTAAATTGTATCCTACATATATATGTACACACTAATATACTTTGACAACTCACTTTTCGTGTTATTAAAATGTAATTTATTGGTTTGATTAAAACCTGTCAACGCATTTATCGTAGTTCGAACAATACCTGTGTTCAATAACAAAAAAACTTTACGAATTTTTCCCGAAAAGTGTCATTTTCTTTATTGAACAAAATTAATGACTGCGATATTTTGGACCGATAGATGAAACGTCAAATCGATACTTCATATTCGAGTGTGAACACATATTCAACTTAACATTTCTGTTCTTAGCTTAAAATCCACCACAAACCAGAAATAAAAACATTTGTTACGAATTAATTGGAAGGCCGTTATCACAAGATAACCGAGATTATTCCTGCGAAGGAATATAGGAATTTTCCAGATAATTTCGGCTCTTTTAAATTGATTTGTTATCCAAAAAATGTCTTGGGTTTCCGACTACCAATACAAGTGGTATGAGACTCTGGCATTGAATATAGTGCGTGCTGGGGGACACATTCCACGCCATATCGCCTTTGTCATGGACGGTAATCGGCGCTACGCCAAATCTCAACGTTTGAGAAAAATTGACGGACATTCGCATGGATTTGAAAAGTTGGCGAATTGCCTGCGTTGGTGCTTGGATTTGGGTATAAAAGAAGTAACCACCTTTGCTTTCAGTATCGAAAACTTCAAGCGATCCGAAGACGAGGTTAATGATTTGCTTGACCTGTCACGAGAAAAATTTCACAAAATCTTGAATGAGGAGAAAAAGCTGAACTTACACGGAGTTCGTATACGAATAATTGGCAATATAAAGCTACTACCAGAAGATATACAGTCCTTAATTTCTAAAGTTATGATACAAACCGAAAACAATGATAAGCTCTTCCTTAATATAGCCTTTTCATATACGTCGCGCGATGAGATGACACAAGCTGTGGAGAATATTCTCCAATTGGGCAATGTCGACCTGCAACCAGACGACATAAGTGAATATTTAATTGGAGAGTGTTTGTACACGCGGCACTCTCAACCACCAGATTTGATTTTCCGTACTTCGGGTGAAACGCGCATAAGCGATTTCATGATGTGGCAGGTAAATAAGCATTTGTTGACGTGTTTTGTTGTTTTATAACGAAACTTTGATGGTTTTTCTATATCCTTTTCTGCAGCTTTCAACAACGGTTTTGTATTTTACAAATATGCTTTGGCCACAAATAACACTTTGGAATTTCCTATGTGGTATATTCGCATATCAGCGTGTTAGCTTACGCCTAGAACCTTTTAAGCAACAAATACGTTTGAAACAAGTCAAAAAAGCCCATACCTGTAACTACTATACAGAACGTGTGCAATGTTTTTTAAAAAAATTTGATGGCTATAGAAAAAACGTCTTATTAAGCTTATCTGCAAGTAACTATGTGACATCATAACCAAAGGATATACATACATCCATATGCATTAATATAAAATAATATACAATTTTGTAGCTAAATAAATTAATTTTTAATATGCTATCACTGGAAAAGAATGAAATAGTGTGTGACGGTGAGACTCATTTTAGGCGAAAATGTATGGGAGTATAATGGGTTCTTTTTTTAGCTTAAAAAAAGCATTTTCTTCACTATCTATTTGAAAAGCATTTGAGAACTAACCAAATTCTCAAATCTCAAATATTAGTTATCAAATAACCGTTGAGGCAAGGCCTATTGAGATTGGCTTAGGGGAGGTATTATAATGAGTTGGAGGGCACAATAGACCTATATATAGGTCGTAGTGCATATAAACCTCCATACAAACCAGTTACCTATATAAGCGAATTGCAAATGTTTACGGAAAAAAGCCGATAAGTACCGTTTCTTTCTGAAAAGTGGAAGTAAATCTGAATTGTTTAAAATAAAAAGTGAAAAATAGTTGTCTTCAACAGTGAAATTAAGAATAAATATAAGGTAAATTTATAAATAAATAAGAGGTGTAAATCATGTCTTCCTCAAATTCAAAGAAATTTGTTAAGCAAGCCTGGTGAAAAATTATGACTGATGCTTTAGCTGAAAAAATGTCTTGGAAAGAAACTGACAAGAAGACGTGTGTTCGGAATTTAACGCTTGCTGAAGCCATACGTCGTAAGTAAAGTAGCATCACATTAATGTATCCAGCTGTTCGTAGTATCTAAACAATATTTATTTATCCCTTTCCAGAGACCTTTGTGCATGAGAATGGTGGGGACGAAAAAGACTTTATAGCTGCATCAAATCCATTCTTTCAGTTTGCTAAAAATCGAATCAAGATAGCTGCTTCAGGTGCCAAAGGTTAATTTAAATTTATTATACACGCTCAACATAAAAAATATAAGTACTTAATTCTTTATAACTTTATAACTTTTACTAATGACATGTATAAAACAATTGAATTTTCGATATAAATAAATTTACTGCATAATTAAAATAAGTTCCACACTTATTATATGTAATAAAATAAAGTTTAAATAAAGATTTATATAAAAAACTTATAAAAAGCTTACTTTGATACATTTAATCTAAGCTTTAGTTGCAACACTTATTACCAAGGTTCCGTTTCGATTATATTTCGCTTACTTTCAATTGTTTTATAAACGAAAAATCAGCGTTTTGTAAGCTTAATGTAGCTAAGTGTACTTCATAAAACTTGTTTTAAGCTTATTGTAAGTTAATTTTGCTGGTTGGGTTACTGATACTTTTCGTCAGCCAAAAGTTGATTTTGTTATTTTTCGTCGGCCAAAAGTCGAACTTGTTATTTTTCGTTCAGAATTTTTTTATTGATAGCAAGGCAGATCTAGGAAGGTAGGCCCGGTGGCGAATTCAGAAACTACTTTTTTTATATGCAAAGGTAGGGTGTAATGTCAAAATCCAAGCGAATTCACATCCTGACCAATAGGAATGGACGAGCCCCAAGCGAATTCATTCATTTTGACATTACACTCTACCGATTACAATAACAAAATACATGGGAAATTTCTGAATTCGCCACCGGGCCTACCTTCCTAGATCTGCCTTGATTGATAGCTTTCGCCAGAAATTTTAAATATGCTAGTTTTCGTATGGTACGCAGCGTTGCCACTTTTGGTACTTTCGTACCAAAACTGGTACTTTGAAAATGATTTGGTACGTTGGTACGTTGCTTTTGATTTTGGTACTTTTTCCTTAAAAGCAACGTTTTGGGAAAACAATATTTATTTATTTCCATCTATTTTTTTATTTTTCTATACATTATTTTTGTTCGTCCACTAAAAGAACAATAATTATGTTGATTAATTACATCGCCAACACGCCGAAGATGTTATAATATAATACAATGGCGCTATTATAACTCTGACGAGTTTTATGGCCGAGCTTCTCTCCCAATTCGAGGTGTGCTCCTTAACTTTTGTTTTTCCTACCAATTGGGTGGACCTACAGTTTCATGCCGGCTCCGAACGGCGAATGTTTTTTTGCGAGAAGCTTTTTCATGACAGAAATACACTCGGAGGGTATGCCGCCCACTGCCGAGAGGTGACCGCTGCTCTTAAAAAACCCAATAATTGGATTTTTCCTAATTAGAAAAATAATTTTCTTTAGTGTTTGTTCGGACTGGGGTTTGAACCCGAGACCTCTGGCATAGCAGGAGAGCACTCTACCCACTGCACCACAGCGGCCACTGGTATGGATCACATGTATCAAGCAAGTTTTAAATAGAAATTAATTTAAAGCGCGATAATTTTATTAATTTTTGGTTCGTTTTCTTTAATTTTTTAAATACTCTCCTTTTTTAACGTTAATATCCAACCCAAATCATTAAGTGACACAACTAAACATTTTTTTAAATCATGTTTTTATCATAAACGGGTACGCAGAACATATCTCTAGCGGTTGCAAACAAAAATTTTTGAATCGGTTTTGACTGAATAATTGCAATTATTCTGAGCCATTTCAACATCATTGCTTGTAAAGAAAAAACGTTTTTTGGCTCCTGAAAATTTTTGAATTTTGAGTTGCGTCAATTTATGATTTAGGGTGCGATATATTAAAGTTAATTTTCCATTAAAAAATAATAAAGGAAAAAAAACCATTTGTCTACTGCGTCTATTACCACGAAAAAATCTGGGCCCTCACTCTGTAGTTCGATTCGAAAGCGAAATTCGATTCGAAAGTACATTCGTACTGTATAGAATATATGGAATAGAATTCGAAAACGAACGAGTTTTCTTTCGAATCGAACTACAGAGTGAGGGCCCTGGTTGGTACTTTAAAAAGCAATTTGGTACGTTTTTTGGTACGAGGAAAAATATGTTAGTGGCATCACTGATGGTACGACGATATATGGAATAGTTTTCATCGTGTGGCAACTACATCAAATAAAGCGTGAGCAGGAAAAGGATAGCGATGCAACTTTGTCCTTTGATCTTAATTAGCTGCTTGGCTAGTATATCTTCCCCGTTCTTAAAATCTAAACGAGCAAAAGCGGCGAATAGTGTTTTGAACGAGAGAGTGACAATGGTGCAGAGTAATCGCAGCATGTTTAACGATAAACTTTGTTTCTTTTAAGATATCGATACTGACGTAAATTGTATTTTAAATCTTAATATAATATAAAATTTTATATTTTTCGAATAGATATGAGTTTCTTCTTATTTTTTATTGCAAATATATTTATTATTTATTTATGTGTGCCAAATATATATTAGAAACTCGTTTTCTACAATAACGAGCACTCAATTCAATATCGATTGTACCTTTGTGTTGATTGTTCTAAACCTTAGACGAGAATATCATCCCTAATAAACATTTTATACAGAAGTTCGCGAAGTAGATATTTGGTGTACCTAAATTGGCTTCGTGGTCGTTTCGTTGTTGAATTAAATACAAATTTCGTGTAGTACGTGATCCGGTAGTCGATAATAATTAATGAAAATATATAAAAAGCATAAAAATAGACATCGGTATAAGATTTTGTAAAGGTTGAATTTTTTTCGTAACTTTTAACCGAAATGGCGAATTTTCGTCGGCTACATCAGACAATTTGATTGTTCGAGGAGGGGAAATGTGAAGCGAGTCGAGTAAAACGGCATTGCAATAGCACGCCTTTACCAACGTCACGCAAATTAAAATAAAATTTTGAATTTAAGTTTTCGTGTGAAAATATATTGATAAATGGAAATTTCAAATAAAAAATCTTCGAATTCTGTGAAAATTATAGCAAACTAAGAAAAACTAATGTATATGTGACTTGATCAAGTGCTTGTTAGTAACTTAAGGAAAAAATGTATGTACATATATACATAATAATGGATAACATTAACCATATTTCATAGAAAGTTCAGTGTTTATTAATAATATACATAAGTATGTGCCTACATGCATACATATGTATATAAAAATATAAAATTTTTCGCCTTTTGCTTGCTCCAGGCATCAAAATCACTCGCTTATATTTCGACACATTTTGGCAATACTTTTTACCTGCGAGCTCTAGCGACTAACGAGTGACAAGGCTTATCCAATACAGGTTAAGTTACTTGCGTTTGCTTTATCTTGTTTCTTCTTTAAAAATGTCAATGTGAAAGAGGAGAGAAATGAATTTCAATGTAAAATTTTTCCCAATTCGTTTTGTCTGACATTCACACTTTTTAGTATACATACACAATTCCAATCAGCTTATCTACTACGATATCCTTCTTTAGATAATTCTTGACGAGTGAGTTCACAGAATTGTGGATGCATGCGTTTTACTCGTCGGTTTGCTTTCTGCTATTGCTTGTGCATGTGTGTGTATCTATGGGCTAGATTTACGAACATGTACAAATTTCATGGCATCTCAATATCAGAAGAATAGCGAGTAGATGAAAAGCAAGAAGAAAGGAGGAAAGTGTGGAAAATTTTTTTGTCAAATAGATTAATTTTGCATTTTAATGAAAATAATATCCTAAAATATTGTTTAACCTATAAAAAATATAATTGAAATTGAAAACGTGAGATTTTAGTATAAATATCAAAGTGAGTGGCAATTAAAATTGTACTTTTTAATTGCTTTTGTTTATCTCTTTTTCTGGATTCGTGGTTGTGTGGTCGGGTTCGGACGGTTGCTCTTTGGTCGGCCGTTTCGGTTACGTTTTGGTTATGTCGGTTTTGTACGTTGAGGTTTTAGTGGTGTGTTTGATTACGTGACAGTGTTGCAATTATGAATGAAATGAAAATTGTATTTAAAAAAATTTTAAATGGAACATTTTTCTTGTAAACCTAGGGTACAGGGTCGGCTTTCCAATAATGCCGCACGCCCCCAAAAAAATGACTTACTGAATGGTAGGGGAGGGGAAGTAGGTTCTGAAATTGTTAAATTTAGGCGCCGGACGTACCTGGTTTTCCCAGAATTTGTTAAAGTTGTTAAATTTTTACCAATTTTTACACACACACAACTGACAGGGTAAGTGTTTGTACAATTTTGCGAGTTGAAATGGCCACAAAAGTACTGTAGACCGGGCCATAGATATTACGCTGAAGGGTGTACTACGCAGAAGGACATCACCGTGGCGGTAGCCACGGTTGGGGCACACGTCCGGACGGATGCCGTAGCCCAGGGTTATTTTTTATAAGCACGGCCGAAGGAACAAGTAAAGAATACCGTCCGGTGAGCTAAAAAAAAAAACAAAAGTGGGCGTGGTCCGCCTTTTTGGCCTGATTTCAGTGATATACTTCTTTTTTGGCGCAAACGATTTTTGGGCGAGCTAGAGGGGGATGAAGTTTAAAAAACCCTTTTTTTAAAAAGCCAATATCTTCCAAAATATTCACTCAATTTTTAAAATTAAGGCATCGTTGGAAAGCTTACTTAAATGCCTTTCATATGATACATAAATATTTCCCCAAATTCCACACAAATTTTGTAAAAAAGCAAAAAACTTTAATTTTGGTAATTTTTTTTTGTTTTTTCTTTTTTTTTTGTTGAAATGACCTTATTAACACTATACAAAGTTATTTACATTAAAAAGAACGTTAAATTACCTTTCATTTGATATATAATTTGTTACGAAAATTTTGTTAAAAACGTGCAAAAAAATTCTTGTTAGTTATGTATAATATCAAGAAAGCATCTATAGCGCGGACAACAGTACTTTTATACAGAACCCCGAATAGCGTTGGCGGCCTTCGGCCGCGCTTTAAAAAAATAACCCTCAGCAGGCAGAATTCTACTTCCGCAATAGCATCTATGGGGAAACTTTCCAATAATGTCACACGCCCCCAAAAAAACGACTGCTACCGGGGAGTAGGGGAGGGGAAGGGTGTTCTGAATCCGTAAAATTTAGGCACCGGACGTACCTCGTTTTCGAGGAATTTATGGTTAAAGTTTAATAACTCTCCATATAAATACGATAGATAAAGAAAAAGCTTTTGCGGAGAAGAGATTTTGCGGTGGGGCCTTCGGCCGCGCTTATAAAAAAATAACCCTCAGCCACCAGAATTCCCTTTCCGGAGTAATATCTATGGCCCGGTCCACAGGGCTTTTGCGCAGAACACTTTTCTGCGTTGGCGGCCTTCGACCGCGCTTATAAAAAATAACCCTGGGCTACGCCATCCGTCCGGACGTGTGCCCTAACCGTGGCTACCGCCACGGTGATGTCCTTCTGCGGTGTACACCCTTGGTGTGTCAGAAAAGCCTACTGTACAACTTTTTTCATGGTTCTCTGTATACTTAAAATACTAAAACATCTTTTCATTTTACGATAGCTAATTATATAGAAGTCTTGCTATAGAGAATAGTATATGAAATGAAAGGTATTTTTATGCTCTTTTAAATGAATATACTTTTTAATATACTTAATAACACAAAAAAAAAAAAAAATCACAGTTTTTCCCTAAAAAAATACCAAAATTTGAGTTTTTTGTTTTTTAACAAAATTTGTAAGGAATTTACGAAAATTTTGATACGTCATATGAAAGGCCTTTAAATAAGCTTTCCAACGATACCTTAATTTTAAAAATTGAGTGAATATTTTGGAAGATATAGGCTTTTTAAAAAAAAGTTTTTTAACTTCATCCCCCTCTAACTCCCTAAAAAATCGTTTGCGCCAAAAAAGAAGTATATCACTGAACTCAGGACAAAAAGGCGGACCACGCCCACTTTTTGTTTTTTTTGTAGCTCACCGGACGGTATCCTTTACTTATGCCTTACTAAACTTTAACCATATATTCCTCGAAAACGAGGTACGTCCGGCGCCTAAAATTTACGGATTCAGAACACCCTTCTCTTCCCCTACCACCCGGTAGAAGGCGTTTTTTTTTGGGGGCGTGTGACATTTTTGGAAAGTTTCCCCCCATAATCTGTATCGAAAATATCAAAGATTTTTTACATACGTAAATTATTACACACCAATGCAACCCTATTGCGGTTCAAGCATTTTTTGTCGGCTCGATTGGTTGATGTAGTGCGGTTGCGTTTCCGACTGTGGTTGTATGTGGTTTGGTGTTGTTTGTGTTGGGTGCGGGTGCATGTGCATGTGTGCTTGCTTGTGGTGGCTACTCGTTGCTGCCTACCCAACATTCTGTTCGTTACTCGTCAATTGCCAACACAAGTACAATACCATCGCGGGCGCCTTGACTGGCTGTGGCTGCGCCAAATATTGGCTACGATGTATGTGTGTTGTTTTGTGTGCGCAATTCTACGTATCGAAAAGACAAGTAAAAGAAAACCAAAAAAAGGCGAAAAAATCAACGAGCGAGTGAACGAGCAAAGGCAGAAAAAATTGTGCGAAATATAAAAATTCTATTAAAAATAAATAATCCTTTTACATTTTTACACAATTTTATTAGAAATAGATACATAAAGGTGTAGTGCAATGTAATTGTACAAAATTCTCAAGCAATTTGCGGTTTTGAATGAAAAAACAGGCTGATGAAAAAGTGAACAAATATCTATATACATATATGTATGATTATGGAGGTGTGAGCAGCCAAAGAGCATCAGGGAAGTGTTGAAAGGATAGAAGTCGACGTCAAAAGAGTGAGCGTGAGGCGCTGGCTGATGTACAACTAGAAAGGACTAGAAAACAAATCTTCGGTCCAACTTCCTGCAGAACGAAGCTACCACATGCCATTTTAAAGATTCTCTATACGCTTGCTGCTGATGCAGGAAGGCGCACTGCAATAAAAGTTCGTAACACGTAAAGGCTAAAGTAATAGTGTCTATATACGAATTTGTAGAAAGAAAACTTTCATTTTTTTTGATTGGAAAATTTATCGCATTCTCGGAGGATTTCCCCCAGATTCAATATTTTTCTGAAATTGGTGGTTACAAAACTGCTACAGCAGCAATAAACCAAAACTATTTTCTGTTGCAGCAACCAGCGAGATGTATCCCGCACCGGTGCGTCATCCCTCAGCGGGGGTAAGTAAGGCACAATAGTGCTCTCCTTCCAAATTGTTCTATCTGATCCGGTCGAATGTTTAAATGTATGTTTTTTGTTTTTTTTTGTATTTCATGCGAATAACAGGGACCACCACCACAGGGCCCATTGAAATTTACTATTGTTGATACACTGGAACGGATTAAGGAGGAGTTCAACTTTCTGCAAGCGCAATATCACACGTAAGTACAAGAATATATCGACGCTTCTAAACAATATTGTACTAAGTCGACTTAGTACATTTTCTCGTTTTTTGGCGTTTTCAAGTATTACGTGTCATAATTTAGATGCTGTCTAATTTTGGTATCAATCGGACAATCCAATCAAAAGTTATAAGCAAAAGTGTACATATAATACAACTCGAGATTTTTACATAATAAAAATTTTAAGAGCTTGTCATGAGAAACCAAGTAGCAAATTTTTATTTTTTCTTACGGTTTTATATAAAGCGTACCCTAACCTTGATATTGTCGAGTTTTGGTATTGATCGTTCAATCCAAACAGAAGTTATAAGTGAAAATATACTTAGCATACAACTGAAGTTTCTTATCGAGTTTAAACTTTTATTTATTTATTTATTTTTATTTATTTATTTGTTACGGCTTATTTAGCCTAGATCGAGAATACAATTCATATATATATGTATATATATATAAGATACATTTACATGCCTTCCCGTCATTAGGGACGGGTGTTGCTGTCCTTCACAAGATATTTCCATTTCCTGCCGTCATAAGGGACGAATTTTTTATCGTTCGCAAGAGAACGTCTCATGTATTTATTCGTCAGAAGGGACGTGAATTCGACGTTCATGAGGGAACGTCATTTCTCCATACAGGCTTTAACTCCACCACGAGCCGTCACCCGGAAGACACGAAAAGATAGAGGAAAACAAAGAAAAAAAGATAGGAATATCACGGAATTAGTTATCGAATTGGTAATGATTTGCAATATATGGTTAGTAATTTCTTGAACTGATCTAAGTTAATACAGGTTTTTATATTGCTTGGCAATTCATTGTACTCTCTTACCCCTTCATAGTATATACTTTTTTTTTATCGAATTCATTTCGTACCGCTGGTAAATGAAAATCGTACCTTTTTCTTGTTTCATAGGTGTGAATCTCATTGTTGTAAGTCAGACGATCATTTAAATAAGTCGGCAGATTTCCTAGCTTTATATTATGTATAAATTTAAGGGTGTAGTATTTTATCATTTGCTTAACGCTGAGCCAGTTCAAAGTATCCAGTAGCTCCTGAATTGGAGTGTCATATCTCTTCTTCGTTATGAATCGCATTACTTTGTTCTGCTTTTTCTGAAGTTTTGATATCTCCGAGTCTGCTAGCATAAATAATACAGTGGGGCAGTACGTAAGGTGTGGCATGACAATGGATTTATAAACAATTGTTTTATAGTATTTGCTGATATGCTTGCATGCTCTGAACATAAATCCAACATTTTTAGATAATTTCCCTTCTATAAACTTTAGATGCTCGTCGAAGTTTAGCTCATCATCTATTGGGTCATATTAATAAAAGCCAAGCATTTGCTTTTGCTTAAGATTTCTGACCTTTTACTCAAATTTTGAAATTTGGTTCATACAAATTAATGTCAAATTTCTGAATTTTGAGTAAAAGCATTTGCTTGGATTTTATTAATATGGCCCATTATAACCCCTAAATATTTATATTTATTTATTTATTTATTCTCTCTATAGGTGTCTTCGATATTACCAATGAAACATTACTAACATCAGTTGATTTTTTCCTCATTATCATCCACTTTGTTTTTTCGATATTAATCTTAAGTTTGTTGCGGCATAGCCACTTATAAATCGACTCTAAGTCTTCTTGCATTTTTGATATCGCTTCGTCTAGAGATAAGCTGCTTACTGTCAACAATGCATCATCCGCAAATAGCCTTATTTTACAATGCTCAAGACAACTTTTTATATCATTTATATATATGATAAACAGAAGAGCTGCTAAGACTGATCCTTGAGGTAGGCCTATTTCGACGTTTATTTCTGGTGATAATGCATTCCCTATTATTGTTCTCTGTTTCCTTTCGCTAAGGTAGCTCTTAAACCATTTCAATGCCAGTTCTCCTACTCCAATATTACCCAACTTTATCAATAGGATGTCCCTGTCTACAGTCTCAAAGGCTCTTTTCAGATCCAGAAAAACTGCTATTGTTAATAGTTTTTTAGACTTGCTCTCCTTCCACTCTGCTATTACTAGGTTAAGTGCTGTTTCACAAGAGTGTCGTGATCTAAACCCCGATTGCTCACCTATTATAATATCGTGTTTGATAACATACTCATTTAATTGTTCTTTAGCGATCATTTCGATCATTTTTTCATCGCTAGGGAGTGTATTTATTGGTCGTATCTCTTCTGGTTTATCTGTTCCTTTGACTTTTTGTACAGGTACTATGGTCGACGTTTTCCAATATTGTGGAAATATGCCATTACTGAAGCTTTCATTAACTATACACGTATAAGTGTATCCCAGATACTCCATGCTGTCTTTCCATATGCCTTCCGTTAGGAGCTTTTTTCCACCATACTTATTCTTTAATGCCGCGACTATTGGCATAAGTTCTTCAACGCTAGTTGATCTAAATTCGAATAGATCCCTATTTATAACGATTTCGTTTAACAGGGGCGGAAAGTTTTCTATGCTATTACCAATGGTTATTATACTATCAACAAAAAACTGGTTAAGTTTAAATGCAATTTCATTTTCATTTTCATCTTCAATGCAAATGCCATTTATTATCATTCGTTTTATTTGGGACTTTTCGTTGTTCATGTTTGTAGCATTTTGGAGACACCTCCACATTAATTTTTGGTTGTGACTATTTATTATAATATTATTTTCCATGAATCTTTTCTTTTTGATTTTAACCATTTTCTTGTAATGGCGCTTTATAGTGTTGTAGTCCTGCCATACATTAGTTATTTTTGCCCTCTTAAGAAACTCATATTTCATTTTATTCAACTCTGTTAGTTCAATTTGAACCTGTTTTTCGTAAGTTAACGTTTCCATTATTCTGCTAAGTGCATTCTTTAATATTTGAACTTTTGCTTCTCCTGCAAAACACAGTTTTCAGACTTAGTACAGTTTTGTTTGGAAGCGTCGATATATATGTACATATACTTTTATAGTTTTATTGATGTTTAAACTAATAAGAATTGAGTCCATCCTTAAATACCTTAGTGACCTTCGCAATTACATACAGGGAAGACATTTAAGCGTGATAGCAATTGGTCATACATATATAAAAAAAGTAAAGATTTTGTTGGTTTCTGTAAATTACAATTAGTAACGAAATAATATTCCAAAATAAACTTTAAGAGGGGCGGAAAGAGAAAGGAACGGAAGTCACATTACATATTTATTATTATTCAGATAGTATCAATTATGGAAAGATTTTATTGTCTAAAAAAAACTGCGACTTTTTACCTAAAAGGAATTACGACTAGAAGAAGCTGTATTGTGGAACGATTTTCCGTCATCCCTTTTTCGAAAAAAGACCTTGAAGGTGGCGTATATCAGCCGAAACCGCTTTGTCTTCAAACCAAATTTGACAAGGGCTGACGGAAAATCGTTCCACAATACCTCATATTCCTACCTTGTCGGAAGAGCAAGCAAACAAAAAGTACTAGAAACAGTATTCATAATTTTAGTCTCCAAATATATGTATGTATATATGTATGTAGGTACCTGCATAGGTATGTAATACATACATAATAAATATGTATATGCATACACACATTTGTCCCTAGAGTAAATTTGCCTCTTGAAAAGTTCTAAGGAAATACATATTAGTGCCAAGCGATCTTGTTATTCCCCATTAAAAGTATCGAATAAACAAAATACATAATATTCAAAGACTTCAGCAATCCATGTCAAATGAATCCAGTTATATTAAAACATTCTGCTAAACAAAACTATGCGAACTGGCAACGTCTTATTGCCTAACAATCCTCGGCAAACAATTTTTTTGGACCATTCTCTATTCAACATCGTTTTCACGGTAGACCCGAATTTATATCCGGCAAATGAAATCAACTCCGGCTGCACTCCTGCTTGGAACTCAGTCACATGAATATCTGTCATATGTAAAAACTGCAGAAAAAAACAAACAAAAAAGGAATAAAGCAGAAGTTTTTGTTATGGTTATTAAACAAAGTTGCGAACTCAAGTGCATAGCTGTTTTTATTCTTGGCTTACACTGATTTATTACTTTAGCCGTTTATATTTTTTCGAAAACTCGGGTCTAAACGAAAATCCTTTCCAACCATTCCTTTCTTCGTATTTTCTTTGTAGGTACTCAGCGAATGAAGAAAAAACGAGGCGGTGGAGAATGTGTGCATTGTATGTACATATGTACATATGTATGTATGTACATAAGTCCTATTGTTTTGCTAAAGAAAAAAAAAATAAATAAAATTGATGCTTGAGATAATTACACGCGTGAACATACCTATGTCCATATGTATGAATGTATGCACTATTTTGAATTGGTGGCTGCGAAGTGGTACTTAACAAAGATGTACATATTTATGTATGTATGTACATAGTACATATGTACATATGTATATATGTATGTATGAGCGTACGTTGGGTAATTTGCACATGCTCTTCGGTCTACAAATATGTAGATGGTCAACATCGCGATGCATTAATCATAAAAATATAAATATGTTTGTACCTATGAACATGCTACGTATAGGACGTGTGTGTATGGTATCTAGTGGCAATGTATTTTTTACCACTTTTTTATAATTTTTGGTAATAACGGCGTTTAATTCAATATATTTATTTATTAATTTCACAATGAATACAAATAGTTTTCTAATAGGCTATGCGATAACAAATGTAAGTATGTACATACATATATGTAAATGTATGTACATATATGTACGTAACAGTGCAGTTACTTTAACTAAGTTAAAAACCTAGGTATAAAAATGATACATGCATATGTACGTACGTAAGCACATACTTTCGTTGTCAAAATATTTTCAACTGTGCGTATTACGTGACGAATCCCCCACCTTTCACTTCCTTCATATCAATTGACTCGTTTTATCACCAAAATAAGCAGCAAAAAACGTTCGCTTCAGGCTTTCGCACACGCTGCTCCTTGAAAAAAAAAAAAAGAAATGGGTATAAATAAAATAAATAACAGCAGTGGCGACCAACAACTACAACGCTACATAAAATACACTTCACTCTACATTCGACACTCATGTCACTGCTTTTTTACTTTTTTTATTATTGTTGTTGTTCTTAATAGTTTGTTATGATGTTCATTATACATATAGAGTAAGTGCGGGTAATGTGGAATACCCATTTTATTTTCCTCTGTAAAATCATGAATCTGCATGCAATTTCAAAGAAAATTTACTAATAAGATACTTGAAGTATTACGAACAAAGGAAGCATTAAGCAGTAGTCTTACAGCTGAGAGTTTCAGAGATATATAAGAAAATATCTTAAAAGTCATAATCAACCTATTGAAAAAATTGGCGGGTAATGTGGTATACCATGTCGGGTAATGTGGTATAGTATACCACAGATCAATAGCTTCTATATTGCGAGTATGGCTATAATTTCCGTCAGCACAGGTTCAGATGCAGATGGTTTTCTAACCCTTAAAAAATAGCTTAACCATTCTGTGAAGATGGGAATCTGAACCAACTGACAAATGACAAGCCTAGTCCGAGCCAGGTAGAGCGTTCTTCATGAGAAGAGGATGGTGGTTATTACGCGGAAATATAAAACCGGAGGAACAAATCTGCCTCCTGCGCTCGTGCAAGTGATAATGGTTACAAGAGATTCTCGTTCAGCTGAAGTCATTATTCCAATTTGGTTTTTCCTTTTCTAGCGAATATTTGGGGTTATTGCGAAGGCACTACTGATTTCTGGTTTCGTCCACGTTCCAAATATGAGTTGGTGAGAAATTATGTTTTGTGTATTCTTTTTCAAGTATTTTGAAAATTAGAGGTCGTCCCAGTTTAGTTTCTAATAGTTTGACGGTGGGTTTCTCACTCCTTGTCATACGCTGCAGCGTAGTACGAGGGAGACAGACTTTTTTGGAAGCCAATAGAATATCCATTTCCCGTCTCTTTACTGTTTGTATAGGTTTTTCATAACCTCTGCTCTCCATTTTCGTATTTCACCTTTTTTCGGCATGTTTTTCATTGAAATAGTTATAAGGTATACTATACCACTTTACCCGCATTTACCTATACCACAATAGCCGACATGGAGTTTTATCCCATTATTCTTAAATAACTAATTATACACAAATGTGCACAAAATATTGAAAATGCAGTTCACAGAAACAATAATCACTTATTAATTTCCAAGTATTAAATGTAGTTTAAAATTATTGGTATTTCTGCAAAAAATCGGTTTGTCTGAGCAAAAAAAAAAGTCAATCGCAATACCGCGCACTTTTATTACCACTGACTCACAGCATCGCGTACAAAGAACAAGTTCAATCCTGCTTTACTATTTTTCTGCGAACGCCGATCTCTTTGGATAGGTCCCATTATTTTCACGTTCATATTTTACGAGAAAAGCAGGTGTACCACATTACCCGCCTATACCACATTACCCGCACTTACTCTATATACATACATATGTATGTACATACGTATGGACGTGCATTTGTACATATGTATATATATATATATGTATATATACATGTATATTCATACATATGTAAATATGTATGTTTATGTTTTATGTTTATTTTTTCATGTTTTGCCTTTTGAATGCGACCGCTTAACGCGAAATATAGGCAAAAGGCAAACAAAGACGCTTCAGAGGCAACCAAGTATGCAGGCAGCCAGTCAGTTTGTGGGTTAGTCAGGCAAATAAAAGCCAAGAGATGCGAGGAGAGGTACATACAAACATACATATATACACCCACCAAAAAATCTAAGTCTTATTTAAGAGTTAAACAGCAGATTTAAAGGCTTATGAAATAAGGGTAGCAAATTTGTATGGCGTAAGGGTTAAAATAAGGCTGATTTTACTATGTTGATGTCATCAGGCCATAAGGAGCACTCTTTCTCTGAGAGCACACCTTATTCCAAAGTCTTATAATAAGGCCTAGGTAAGTATTAAAGAGTTAGGAGCAGAGTGAATGAGTGCATAACAGAAGCAGCCCTGCCTTTTTTAGACCTGATTTGTCAACAATAAGCAAAACTTTTTTGCAGGGCATGTACATACAGCACACAAAGCTGATAAATCCACAGCCAGTGAAAGAAAAAAAAAACCGGTTCCCCTCGTGTTCTGCTAACCGTTTTTCTGATTGCTGTTGTTATTGTTGTTCACACCATCCATGTTTTGTGCTCTTGTTAAATAAAGCAAATGGACGGACAAATATTTGGTTGGCTTGGAAGCGCATGAAATGGTTGGCCAAGTGACTGACAACCAGGATGCTGCTTATGAGCTCGTTTAGTATACATACATACATACATCCATCCAGACAACATGAATAAGTGTTTACATATGTATGTACATAGGTTTTCAGATACAGTGGTAGGCAAATAAATATTGCAAACACGAATCTCAACATTTTCATAGGGCACAGGGTACATGTTGATAATGTTGCCGTGTAATAATGCAACATTTCGTTCGTAATCTAAAACCGTATAAAATGAATGAAGAATATTCCAATATATCTTATACGGTCTTAGATAGAATTTTGGACATAGAAGGTAGGCACCAACATAGTCCAAAGCTTGAAATTCAATTAAAGAATATACGTATTTACATACATATCTCATATGCTGACATACATACATACATATGTATGTATCCACATACCAACATTGCCAGCAGCTGAAATTTAGCAACATTTATCCGCCCAGCACTGTACTTATGAATGTACATAAATTTGTGCGCTTGTATGTTGAACAAAAATCTACCCTACTTGATGCTGATCATTTCTCGAATCGAACCGTAAAAAGAGCTTAGCTCTTGGGTTGCCGCTGCTGCTGCCGCTAGGATATGCTGCTGTGTCGATCTTTGTTATTATGCTACATGTATGTACATACATATGTATGTACATATATATGGGCGCATCTTTTATGTGTTATTTGTGCATTTTTCAACAATGGGCGCTGCAGCATTTGCACACAAAATCCTCAGGGAATTACGAAGAGGATATGATGCGAGAATTCTTAAAGGATGAAAGCAAATAAAAACAAAAAAAAAAACGTATTGGCATACAAAAAAAGGAACTCAAAAAAGAAGCCATACCTTGTTGCTGCGAGTTAATATTCTAAGTAGCTTGTAAAGAACCCCAAGGAGGAGGGTTACTTGATCTCGCTTTACAGTAATTAAGTATTGAGCCTGTAGAGCATTGGTGGGCAAATGAAATGTAAGCATGTATTGGTAACCGCGAGCGTAAAGTGGCTACCATGGGACAAAGAACATTTGCAGTCAGTTGATTAACAAACAACAGCGAAGCAACATCGTGCACCGCTTGATTGTTTTATGATACTATTTATGTGCGTACCTACATATGTATATGTGTTTGTTCACTGCTTGTTAAATGCTTTCATTCATTAAATAGCGCATAATTTACTATTGCATAAAAAATAAAAGCAAAGCGACGATACGTGTCACCCCTTTGCTTGCTGAAACACAACTGACATGAAAATTCTGTTCTAACACCACTGTGACTCAATTGATTTTTCGCTCTCAACAGCAACTGAAATAAGAGCGTAAGAATACGTGTGCTGAGAGTAACGCTCATATGAGTCAAAATGCCCACCATTGCTGTAGAGCACGTTTGTACGGTGATTTAATTGCATGGAGGATTTCCTTGAATAGCGAGTTGTAGATTGAATGGGCACCAAAAATTTAATGGATTCTACGACATACAATTGTGTGGATTTATGTACGTACATACCTACATACATACATATGTATGTATGTCTAGGCATATATGTATATACTTATGAAAGTACATATGTCTGTAGGTACATACAATTTAAATATTTGGCGTAGATACAAAAACAAATTTTTTTTACCCTACAAATGAATGTTTTTCGGTAGCAACCCAAACGATTAAAGTCCCCTAATTATTAAAATTTATTTGTGGTGAGAATGCAATCGAAATGATATAATATGAGCGTGAGCTGACTGATAGAACAAAAACAGCCACATATAATGCGACACAAGGGTTATTAAATTTTTTTTCTTCTCAACACATTTGTTGACACAAATAATACCTATGTACATTGCGCATACATACAGTGGCGGACAAAAGTCTACATACACCCCCTATTTTTGCTATATCACGGAACCAACAGCAATAAAAGAAAAAGTAAAAATGCAGTTTTATTTCACACTTTTTTAACTACAATAAGCAAAATGAAACTCTTTTTTTAATAAGAAATTAAAAAAATATTGGCGAATTTCACAAAATCAATGCTGACAAAAGTGTACATACAGCACGAGGTTACTGTCGTGCACACTTCTACGCTGCGTTGTGATAACGGTAAAATACCGTTATTTGTTTCTTCGATCGATTTTGTTATTTTTGCAACTATTCACTTAGATCAATCAGTTTTTGTTTGCACGTTATACTATTAACAATGGCTCCGCGAAAAGAAATTTCAGTTGATGGCAGAAATTTAGTTATAAAACACAAATCGGAAAACAAATCATATGGTGAAATAGCAAAACTATTAAAGTTGAGCCGCGCAACAGTACAAACGATAGTTAGAAACCACAAAAGTAATGGTTGTACCGAAAATAAACCGCGTTCTGGCCGACCGAAAAAACTATCCCGCAGAGATGTAAGCGTTATACTTAAAGAAGTAAACATAAATCCAAAAGTCACTGCTCCGAATTTGGTCGAACACTTAGAAAACATGACACAAAAGTGTGTACATGCACGCACAATAGGAAGATATCTGAACTATAACGGTTTTCGTAGTAGAACACCACGCAAAAAACCTCTTATTAGTGAAAAAAATCGAAAACTTCGCTTAGAATTTGCTAATAAACATAAGGAAAAGGGAATGGACTTTTGGCAAAAGGTTTCATTCACAGATGAGTCGAAGTTCAATATATTTGGAAGTGATGGGAGGACAAAAGTTTGGAGGAAAGCAAATACTGAAATGAATCAGAAAATTTTGGTATCAACCGTCAAACATGGTGGCGGCAACGTAATGGTTTGGGGAGCAGTTGCGGCATCTGGAGTTGGAAAATTAGCATTTATCGAAGGTATTATGGATCGTTATAAATATAAATCATTGTTGGAAGAAAATTTGAAGCCTTCGGTGGATGATTTGGAACTTGGTGCTGGTTGGATCTTCCAACAAGATAACGATCCAAAGCACACAGCCCAAGTTGTCAAGGACTGGTTACTATATTATGAGCCAAGGCAATTACACACACCACCACAAAGTCCAGATTTAAATGTAATAGAACATGTATGGGAGATTTTGGACCGAAAAATTAGAAAACACCAGATTTCTAGCGCAGCAGTAGTCAAAGATCGAATAACAGAGGCTTGGAACAGTATAACCTCTTCGGAGTTGACAAATTTAGTAGCCTCAATGCCACGACGACTTCAAGCAGTTATTAATGCAAAGGGAGGACCTACTAAATACTAAATAATAATAAAATATAGAATTAAGATAAGTTTTCTCTCTGAGAAAAGTTTTGTTTTGTACTGTATGTACACTTTTGTCAGCACTGATTTTGTGAATTTCGCCAGTATTTTTTTAATTTCTTATTAAAATAGAGTTTTCTTTTATTTATTGTAGTTAATAAAAGGTTTGAAATAAAACTGCATTTTTACTTTTTCTTTTATTGCTGTTGGTTCCGTGATATAGAAAAAATAGGGGGTGTATGTAGACTTTTGTCCGCCACTGTATGTACATATATGTATTTTTTACTCTCATTTAAATTTGCCACTTATGTACATACATACGTTTTGATATTATCTTTTTGTTTTGTTTTTTTTTGCAGATTAAAATTGGAGTGCGAAAAACTTGCAAATGAAAAAACCGAAATGCAGCGCCATTATGTTATGGTAAATTTTATAACTATTTATCTTCAATTTGCGCGAAATGTTAAAACTTGTTTTCTTTTTGTTTTTTTTTTTAGTACTACGAAATGTCATATGGCCTTAATGTTGAAATGCACAAACAGGTAATTTAATCTTATAGCAAAACAAAGGGGGCAAAACGCAAACAAATATATTCAAACCCCAGAGAAGTAAACACACCACTCACACCTTTTCACAGAAGAACACCCGTCTGTCAATGCCTACGCTAATAGAGTTAACCATAATGTTTCATAAAAGAAATACATACATACATATGTACATAAATTCGAATACATTAATTGGGTGGTGGTGTGTATTGGGCAACGCGGTGGCGAGTGCCGAGTGGTGCTTTCGTGCAACATAAAATTGAACCACAAATATACAGACACATATCTGCGCATATATGTACATACATACATACATATACCCACCAAAAAATCTAAGGCTTATTTAAGAATTAAAACAGCAGATTTAAAGGCTTACGAAATAAGGCCTGAAAATTATAAGGGTAGCTAAGGGTAGCAAATTTGTTGGCGTAAGGATTGAAATAAGGCTGGTTTTCCTGTGTTGATGGCATCAGGCCATAAGGAGTACTCTCTCTGAGAGCACACCTTATTCCAAAGGCTTATACCTACGCCATGCGAAATAACGCCTAGATAAGTATTAGAAAGTTGGGAGCAGACAGAGTGCGTGCATAACAGAAACAGCGCTGCCAGCGTACACCTGTTTTAGACCTGATTTTTCAACAATAAGCAAAACTTTTTGCAGGGTATTTATGTACATATGTGCACACGTTCATTTGTATGTACATAAAAAAAGCATGAATTTTATATTTGCTACAAACGCCTCTATTTACACAGCACTTTTGCTCCACATAGGTACATACATATAAACACATAAATTAAACACGCGAACGCTCATACACATTTCAAGTATGTTGCCCTTTGCGCCTCATAATTTGTTCTCATGTTATTTTTTTTATCTTCTTTTTCCAATTTTCTACACGCTTTAACCATTTGACTACACAACAACAACAACAACTTACAAATATAAAACGACGTCTGCAACGTGGGATGGCACATGGCTGTTTGTTGGCTCGTTTGTTCAATCGCCTTTGGTTATTATTATTTTTTTTTTGTTCCTGTGTCAATTGCAACTTCGGCGCATGTTTAGACGGAAATTGCCAAGCGTTTAAATACTTTGATAAATCAGCTGCTACCATTTTTACAAGCCGATCATCAACAGCAAGTCTTAAATGCTGTGGAACGTGCGAAACAAGTTACAATGCAGGAATTAAATCTAATCATCGGGGTAAGTTTAATTGTTATTGTCGTACACATATGTATGTATGTACACATGCGTTGCCTTATTATGTCATGGAAGTTATCTACTCATCATTTACATATATATGTATGTACATATTGATTGCATTTCGAGATGTGTAACAATATAAAGTTCATATTTGCATTAGCGCTGTGCCTAGTCAACATACATACATACATATGCATGTACTTATGTATGTTTGTACAGAGCACACGCTCGTTGAATTTGATCTCGACTTAATCAAACATGCCTATGTCTATAGCTCTATATGTATGTATACTCTATAACGCAGGCTGTTCTCTTCTTTTTTTATACATTTCTAGGGTGATTATGCCAGTTACCGACCACTTAACTAATTTTTTGTTTTCAAACTGCTCTGAATTACAGTCTATTACTAATATTGACTAACCCTAAATTAATAAATGAGTATTGATTAATTCTGAATCTAATAAAATTAACCATTTTCATAGAAAGCTGTCAGTTTTTTTACAAAAATTATTATTGTAAAAAATGTCGAAATATGCCAGTAACCAGACACTTTTTCCAGATACCGGACAGTAACGATCCAGTAACCGGACACTTACTTTTTCGTTATAAAAACCGTAGATTTATAATTTTATTGACATTTTTTATTTAAAAAACTTTAGAAAAGGCATTAGAGAAAATATTTAAAGAGTAATATAAAATAAATAAATAAATAAAAGGCTCCAATAACAAGAAAAACCAACCCTGACACATGCCTTACTTATTTCAATACATTTTAAAGGAAAATATGTATATATTTACATATACATAAGTATTTATTACTGTTATATAGTAGTAGAGTGCTCGCTTGCCATATCAGGGGTTGTAGGTTCAACTCCCAGCCTGGACAAACACCAAACATTTGATTGAATTAATTAAAACTTAGTTATTGGAGTTTTTACCACAGCGGTAATACCTGGGTAGTGGTTGGCATACTCTCCGTGTTCGTTTCTGCCATAAAATAGCTTTTCACAAAAAATACATTCGCCGTTCGGAGGCGGAATGGAGAGAACGCGTCGAATCGGGAATAGAGTTCGGCTTTAAGACCTTAGAGTTACATACGCGCCAGTGTATTATTATACATATATATTATAAATTCTCCAGTTAAACGGCTAAGGACGTTACACTATTTTCTGTAATAAATACTTGGGTACATAACCTACAAGAAGGGGCATTGCAAGTTAATGAAAATCAGACCATGTGTGTAAATTCCCCCATTCATGAAAGGTATCTATAACATCCGGTCGAAGATAGCCGTGGTCTTAATTATTTTCTTTTAAATAAGGAGAAATCTCTGAAAGCCAATAGGGTTTTGTCTTTTAATGTTATTTATAACTTTTCGCACTGTAGGTATTAACTTTTTCAGATGGGATTGTGGTAGAAGGCAAAGCATTATCCACAACCTTTCTTTCTACTTTATCTAGAATCGTTGACCTTAGAGTGTCACAAAGACTTGCTGCTTTCATCGACTTCGTTCGAATATATCTCTTCTACTTCACCCCCACATTGGCCCTCTAGTTGGTATAATTACAGGCTACTGTCTCATGGGTATCCATGGAACGCGCATGGTTCTCCTTACCAACAATTTCTGTCGAAACTGGAGGACTGAGGAGGAGGTATAAAGCGTAGAGTTCTTGTCCCGCTCAACTCCAGGTACGCTTGCTCGACAGATGCACCTTTGGATGTCTGAAAGAGCTAGAAAACACAAAGACATTTTACCCCATACGAAGCGAAGAAGCTGGTTCACTTTCATAGGCGTCCAATCTCCATCGACATGGTGTGTAATCTAGAGATTCACGTGATATCACAACGTGTCATGAGGCCTACGAAAATAGGTACTTATGGAGAATGTGTTTGCGCTGTACCAAGTGGAAAACATTGCCCGCTATTTCCTTCGACAAATCTTCTTACGTTTCCTTCAGGATCAGTTGCTTGCCCTCTATATTACTCGGATGTTATTCCATAAAATGTACCTAAATCCTAATCTTCGAACTGAAACAGCGGTGGCAGCCACTAATACCTAACCTAACCTGGTCCGAATATCATTTAACGCCAACTAAAGTCTTTATTTATCTGGAACCTGCTTCTGTCCCTTTTCCTTAAATTTTTTATAACTCTGAAAATAATTGAAATTTTAACACATTTTATTAAATATAATATGTACTAAAGTAAGAGCGTGTCCGGTTACTGGCATAGTAGGTTTTTTAACGCTTTCCAGTAACCGGACACAGTGTCCGGTTATTGGAAAACACTCTAATTGTCGTTCCAGTAACCGGACAGGTGAATATACTAAAATATGTAATATTTTCTAATGATTTTATGCTGTTATTACGTATTTTTATCATTATTGTGCATGAAAACAGCCTTTTGAAACTCTTTTGTCAATAAATTTTAATAAAAACTTACTTGAAAGAAATGAAGCGCCACTATGAAAAAAATAAGAAATCGCACGTTTTCACACTTCACTTCATACACGCAAACTAAATGTGATGCCACAAGGATTTCTTTTGAAAATAAAACAAAAACCAAGTGGCGAATTTGTTTAAAATTAATGGCTAATTCGATTGCAATTTTCAAAATTAAGAAAAAAAAAAACAGTTTTCTTATTTTAAGCGGTAAAAGACAAAAGTGTCTGGTTACTGGGGGGTGGTCGGTTACCGGCATAGTTACCCTATTCAACGGAGAGATAAGGTCTTTCATTTTTTAATAATTCATCGGCTCCATGACTAAATATGTATGTACAATACATAGATACATACAAACATATGTATCTTCATTTTTATCTTTCTTTTCTTTAGACTATTTGCTTTAAATTAACTTAATAATTAACTAATTAATTGGTTTGACAGCCGAGCTATTTTTTAATTTTCCAGCTTGCCTAAAATATAATTTTTATTACTTGGAAATTTTTAGTTTTCTATTAGCGTCTACAAGTAAGCGTTCAATTGCCGTTTTAGTATGGATAATGATTAGATATTATAATGACAAAAATAACAGCAATATTTTCAATCTTTTCTTATCTCTTTATACCCAAATGTTTGTTTGTGAAAGATATTTGTTCCTTTTTAACTTGTTAAAAAATTTTTATCGCTTTTTGGCAGAAATTAGGCCTTCTATACATACATATACATATCTATGTAATTCATTGTGTATTCCCAAGGCGTAGGTATTTAACAATTTAGCAATCATAATGTGATCCACATATGTAATTGTTTATTATTATTTACTTATACTCATTTCTTTTCATAACCATATTTTAACATTTTTAATTTCTTTTTTCATTTTATTATGCTCACTTCATTTCTAAAAAATGCAATAAACATTTACAACAAAAAATAATAATGAAAACAAAAAACAAAACTCAAAACACATCGAATATTTGGTGTTGCAACGTAACGACGTGCAGCATCAGCATCAGGGTATACAGCAACTTCTAGTAAGTTCCTTTTTTCCACTTTCTACATACATAAATATGTTTATAATTCGTTATTTTTAACTGCCAAGCGGTTTTTTCTATTCTTTAAAAATATAATTAATCACTTACTTGTTTGCTGTTTTTGTTTTTAATGTTTATTTTTTAACATTTACTACTTAACTGTATTTATTGCGAAAACCTTTAGGCGGAATTTTTATTCAATTGTTGACAACGAAAAAACAACAACAAATTAGTTTTCATAATTGATTGCAACTTGTGCTGCAATTTGTTTTTTTTTTTGACAACTGCCTTCTTCCAGCTTTTTTCTACTGCTCGCTTCATTCTACTTCTCGCTTAAATAGTTCGTTACTTTCACTAGTTGGAGGTGTGAAAACCAATATGTACCATTTATTGGCTTTGTACGTTAGCAAAGTAGTTTTTTCTTGCGTTTTTAAAGAAGTTTTATTTAATTTTTTTATTTAAAGAAAGTGTAGTATTTATTATTCAGCCCTATAATGAATTTCATGTGAAAAATTTCCCTCGAAAAATATAAAGCAAAACAATAACAATTTTTCACATTTTGTTTTTGTTTTGCTTTGTAATTTTTGGGAACATTTTGTTCACATGAAGTTCACGATAAGGCTAATTATTTCCTACTTAAAATTGCATATTATAGCACATGTTCTAATATTGTACCGCTTTTTTGCTTCTATTGCATTGTTTTCCGCTTTGCATGGCAGTTCCGCTTATCGTTCCTTTGTTTCGAGCCAGAAAAAAACTTGAAAGTCGAATGCAATTGTTCGGAGTCATAGGTGACTTAATATATATATTTTTTTAATATATTTTTTTATCATGGTTTAGCTGTCAAATCAATTTGATATATGTAATACATTGTTGCGTGAAATTGATTGCTTAACAAAGCATTTCTTTGTTAATAACAAATGGTAGGGCCTTTGTTCTCCACCATTCACGTTTGAACTTTTAAATAAATAAAAATGAATGCTTTATACATGCATACATACATACATATGCATAAGTATGTATGTATGTATGTACCTCTAACTTGGCTTTTCGTTATCGCAGATTTCTTTCTATTTTGAGTTTAGCTCTTTATGAATGTGTGTTTGTTGGAGCAAGTTCTTGTTTATTGAATTTTTCAAATCTATTTTATATACGTGATACATACCTAAATATATTTTAATTATTAAAAAAAAAAAAAAACAACAGCTTTTTGAAAGTCTAAAGTAATGTTTAATTAATAATCAAAATATTTCTACCATGCTAATTATGCATTTTTACTTGTCTTTCTGTTTGATTTATGCAGCAGCAAATACACGCACAGCAAGTACCCGGTGGACCGCCACAACCGATGGCCGGCTTAGCGCCACTAGCTGGGCCATTTGGTGCTTTGGGCGCTTCAATGGGCTTGCCACATGCCCCGCAGGGCTTGTTGAAGGCACCAACCGATCATCATCGTCCCGATATCAAGCCAACCGGACTAGATGGTCCTGCTGGGGCTGAAGAGCGTTTGGTAAGTTGAAATCAGTAGATACATTTGAATTGTTGAATTTTTTAATTCCTTCTCTCTTTTTACATTTTAATTTTCAGCGTAATTCAGTGTCACCAGCTGATCGTGAAAAATATCGCACACGTTCGCCATTGGACATAGAAAATGATGCGAAACGTCGAAAAGATGAAAAATTACAGGCAAGTGTTTGCACAGCGAAGAATAGTTAAATCAGTTTATTTTAATACGTACCTACTAATTATCATCACTACTGACTACCAGTATTATGTACTAGGTACTATGCACTAGAACAATAGATAGGACTATTGTCTCTTGTATTGCTGTATACAATTTCACTATCATTATCATATACACACATAACAACATAAGTACATATGTAAACCCAGCATTACCCAATAACACTACCAAAACACATTACCAACACCACTATCCTGCTCGCCTAGTTAAAGTCGACATATTTTTATATATTTACTATATATTATGTATATATCAATAATAATAATGATATTTATGTGAATGAAAGCGCTGCTGTGTTAAATTATGTAGGTATGGTTTCTGTGCATCAATTATATAAAATACATATATATACTAAATGAAATACAATGTAAATAAATTGTTGGTGTTAACTACGTACATACACAAGTGTAAACATGTCTTGGCATGTAATTTTATTGTACATTGTAAAAAAGAAAAGCTTTCATTCCTAATTGTTTTATTTGAAACAATTTGTGCAACCGAAATTTCAACATGCGCGCATTAAAATGACAAAACTCAACTCACCAGATATTTTTGTTTAGTGCAAAGCAATTAAACAAAAGCGTATAAATAAGTAAAATGGCAATGCTTAGTTTAGGAGCAGCAGGATGGCGTTGTGCCGTGCACGTGTCTGTTCTTTAACAATTTATTTTCTGTTATTTTAATTTTATTTTTGTACTAGAATGTAGTTAAATATAATTAATAGATTGTAGCTTTAGTCATAGTTTTAGTTTTTAGTTTCTATGGTGAACGTGTAAAATTGCCTTATTAGCAGTAAAATTAGCATTTATTGCCTTTTCATTTTAGTCTCGTTGGTCTTTTTTGTTGTAATTTTAGTTTTATGTCTTATTAAGTGATATTAGTTTCTTCTATTTTTTTTATTTTACATATATTGATTTTATTGTGTGCCATAGCATAAGCGTAGTTGTCCTTGCTCAACTGTGCTTCCGGTTAATTCCTTTTTTTTATACACTTGCTTGCTTTTTTATTTCTCTCTATTACTTTAGTTTTCCTTCTGTTTTTATTGTTGTTTTTATTTCTTAATTTATTTATTAAATATACACACGTAATGTATAAAATTTAATTTGCCTGGTCCCTTTGTAGCGTAAAACTCTTAGATTTTTGATTTTCTTTTAATTTAATTGTTGAATTTTTGCAAAGTAAAAAAAAAAATCTTAAAGTTTGTGCGTTTGATAACATTTTTTTATTTTTTTCAAAATTTTTGCAGGAGGATGAAGGAGATAAAAGCGATCAAGATTTAGTCGTAGATGTTGCAAATGAAATGGTGAGTTGAGTTTTGTTAACCCAAAGCAACAACAAAATGTTTGCAAGCGATAAAAGCAGTCAGATTATCAATTCAAACCCACAATTACGCACATACACACACGCCTCCTAACCCAACTTGATATTCCGGCCCGTCCAATGACATACATACATACATACATACATATAATCGATATTTTATGATTTTTGTAGGAATCGCACTCGCCACGTCCGAACGGCGAACACATGTCAATGGAGGCGCGCGATCGGGAAAGTCTGAATGGCGAGCGTCTCGATAAGCCGGGCAGTAGTGGTGTTAAGCCACCAAATGACCGACCTCCATCACGTTCTGGCTCCAGTTCGTCGCGCTCAACTCCCAGCCTAAAAACTAAAGACGTAAGTTGCGAAAGATTTCCGGCCCTTTTCCAGTACAAACTCAACATTTCCCTTTCCTTTTGTTGGCAGATGGACAAGCCAGGTACACCGGGCGCTAAAGCACGCACTCCCACCCCAAATGCCGCCGCACCAGCACCAGGCGTTAATCCCAAACAGCTGATGCCTCAAGGTGGTCCACCGCCAGCTGGCTATCCAGCCTCACCATATCAGCGACCCGCTGACCCCTACCAGAGACCACCATCCGATCCGGCATATGGTCGACCGCCGCCATTACCCTACGATCCGCATGCGCACGTACGAACAAATGGCATTCCACATCCTCAAGCGTTAACTAGTGGAAAGCCGTAAGTGAACTTGAAGAAAAATAATTATTAATAAAATACCTTTATAATTAATATTTATTTAACGCCCTTCTTTTCCTTTGTATTTTTTAGTGCTTATTCGTTTCACATGAACGGCGAGGGCAGCTTGCAACCGGTGCCGTTCCCCTCAGACGCATTAGTCGGCGTCGGCATACCACGGCACGCCCGACAAATCAACACACTATCACATGGCGAAGTCGTGTGCGCCGTCACCATTTCGAATCCCACGAAATATGTGTACACCGGCGGCAAGGGCTGCGTCAAAGTCTGGGACATCTCACAGCCGAACAATAAAAATCCGGTCAGCCAATTGGACTGTCTGCAACGTGACAATTATATACGCTCTGTAAAATTACTACCCGATGGTCGTACGCTAATTGTTGGCGGCGAGGCGTCCAATCTATCCATATGGGATTTGGCTAGTCCGACGCCACGCATCAAGGCCGAACTAACATCGGCAGCGCCGGCATGCTATGCGCTCGCCATCAGTCCCGATTCGAAGGTGTGCTTCTCGTGCTGTAGCGATGGCAATATCGCCGTTTGGGATTTGCACAATGAAATATTGGTGCGTCAATTCCAAGGCCACACCGATGGCGCTTCATGCATCGACATCAGTCCTGACGGTTCGCGTTTATGGACTGGCGGTTTGGATAATACAGTGCGCTCATGGGATTTGCGTGAGGGACGTCAGTTGCAACAACACGATTTCAGTTCTCAAATATTTTCGCTCGGCTATTGCCCGACAGGTAAGAGTGTGAAGAAGTTGAAGAGGTTTTTGGCATCTTATGTGACGCTCCTACATTTTCTGTTGCAGGCGAATGGCTTGCTGTTGGCATGGAGAATTCACATGTCGAGGTATTGCATGCTTCCAAGCCGGACAAATATCAGCTGCATCTACACGAAAGCTGCGTGCTCTCGTTGCGATTTGCCACATGCGGCAAATGGTTCGTTTCGACTGGCAAGGATAATCTCTTGAATGCCTGGCGAACACCTTATGGCGCAAGCATATTCCAGGTGAGTTGTAACGCTTTGCTTTCGGTGACGAGATTGCGATTTAAAATATTATTAATACTTTTTGCAGTCAAAGGAAACATCATCTGTACTTAGTTGCGACATATCAACCGATGACAAATACATAGTGACGGGCTCTGGCGACAAAAAGGCAACAGTTTACGAAGTTATTTATTAAATAAGTCCTTGTTTTGACATCGAAGAAAATTAAAAGGAAGAAGAATGCATCATGATTTTCTTATGTGTAAACATTTATATTTCCACATACACACAAACACAGCAAAGCAGCAGTCATTTATGTACATTTACACTAAACTTTAAATACATAAGGCTAGTAGACAAGGGGAAGAATGTTAATAATAAGAAATGTTCGACTTTGATGATATTCATTCAATCACAAGTAAGCAAAAAATATATCGGGCAAAATACATGGAGTAGAATAAAGAACAGCCAGCGAAAAATAATTCAATTTGTATAACCGATATGGATGACGCTGAGCATATGTGTAAGAGCAGTCACGGCGAAAACAAACAGTAAAAGTAAAAAAGGAAAGTAGAAAACAAGAAAAAGAATTGCAGAAAGCAGAAATATATAAAAATTAAACTTAAAACATAAAATTATAAATATATATATATATATATGCATAAACAAATTATAGAATATAAGTAATTTTAAGTAAACTAAAGTTAAAAGCAGACATTAATACAACAACAAAACATTATAAAAATACAAAAAATAAACGAAAAACTAAAACTAAATAAACAAAGAATGCGCCGTATGAGCAAACCTTAAAAATGAAAAATAAATAAAATGTATATGTTAAACAAAACAAAACAGAAAAATTAACTAAGTTAAGCTATGTTTACTGCAACAAAAAAAAAAAATGTACGAAACATAACGAAAGTAGTAAAAAATAAAACTATGCTTATTTGTAATATTTGTAAGAAACAGCGATGCGGGTTGGCAGCTTGCAGCTCCACATTCACTTGGCTCATTTGCATATTTAAGGGCGGATGACACATACTTTTTGTTGTTGCAGCAGCGGCAGCAGCGAACAATGCCGCAACAATGAGGGCCACTTAAAAAAAACTTTTTTAAATGTAAGTTTTGTTAGTTTCTATTAAAGAATGACTATATAAAAACAAAAAAATTACTATATTAATGTATTGTAGAAAAAAAATCAAAAACAAAAAAATGCAAATGAGACAAATGAAAATGATTTGAATTAAATTTCTTACGTTCAGGGATTTTATTGAGCTTGTAACTTTTTTTGTTTTGTTTTGTTATATAAATAATTATCACAATACTGGCTTTGTTCAGAAACTCAGTTAGAAGCGCAATCTGCTTTTGTAGTACAAGTAGAGCGTTCATAAACGTAAATTTTTCATCAAGCGTCGCTCATAACAATCATCAAAAAAATATGTACCGCCGCTGTTGCGTTTTATGATGCGTTTCTGAACATACCCACTATTCTTTCTTCGCTTTACATATACATATATGTATGTGTTTTCCCTCCAAACCCGCAACAAATAAAAACGCTCTTAATAGCCGTTTAAAAATTTAGTATTCTTCATATGTTTGGTGCTTATATTTTCCTTTTAGCCATCTGATGCGCTTCTGCTAAACAAACATTCGCTTACCGCCCACTGCAAGCGCATATTTTATTTCTTACAGCTGGCGGTTTATTTTTCCTTTATATAATCCACTTCTGAATTATCAAAACTTTATGCTTTGCTTTTATATTCCACTTCTGAATTATTGTGCAGCAGTGTAGTCCAGTTTTGTACTTTTTATTTTGTGTTTTTGTGCTTGCCTTTTTTCATAATTGAATGCATAGTAAAATATTTTGTTTACCCACTTTATTTATTATTTTTAAGTGCATCTTTTACATTATTTGACTTTACCTTGTGTTATATATGTATGTACATATCCATTTATGTACGATTCGTTCATGAAAACAAAATCTAATTAAAAAAAAAACGACTTAAATTTTAAATTAATTATATGTATGTTTCTAGTAAAGAGGGTTAGTAAGCAAGTGAAATTTAATATAGCATGTATATGTAAATAAGTTTAATGCGTGTAATTAATTATCAAAAGTTTGAAATACACAAAATGAAGAGCAGATCAGAAAATGATGAGTGAGAGAAAGAAAAAAAAAATGAACAAAAATATTGATGGGCATTATATTTTAAACAGGAATTTTCTATCTATGATGCTAAGAAAGTTTTTTCACTAATCCTTTATTACACTGTGCTACTCCGTTTCATACATTCTTTCACTTCAAAATAGCATTTAAACATTTTTAAATTCGTTTCTTTTTATTTATTTATTATTATTTTTTTTCAATGTGGTAGACTTTCTTCTCTTCGGCGCTTTAATTTCTCACACACTTGCAAATTTTGTCTTTTATAAATACACTACACACATATATATATACACGCATATATATTAAGTAAAAAAAAAAATATGGTACATACTATATATATATATATATATATATAAATAAATATAAATACTTACGTATATATAGCAATTAAAATTAATATAAAGATGAAAAAAAAAAAAAAACAAAATCATAATGTAATTAAGTAACGAAAGTAAAACTGCTAAACAAAAAAAAAAACAGAATTAAATAATGTAAATCCGCGAGTGCGAAGCGTAAATTTAATTGAAATATACAATAAATAAATCAGAACAACATAAAAACTGTCTACTACGTATGTATGTATGACTTCTTTACATAATCAAAATTTTGTTGGCATATGAAAAGCAACGAAATGAAAGTGCTTGCGAATCATAAAACTGTAGTTGATTAGCTCATTTATTGGGGCAACTGGTAATGTCTTAAATCCTCTTTTATTAAAATGCACATTTTTATACTTAAAATTAATTTCGCAACTAAATTATGTCATTTTGTTCACCCTCTCCATATTCCTAGAAAACATCCGTCTGATAGACGCTACGCTGCTTGGGCACAGGCGCTATTTGCTTACGCAATTGCTTTTGCAACTCCAATAAGATCACACACTTGCGTTCGCTTTCGCTGATGCTTTGAAAATTGGCGATTGCGTTGGGCAGCAGTTCCTCCAGCAGAAATAGTTTATTTTTCAGCACGAAATTGGGCTACACAAAGACAAGAAATTAAATTATTCAAAAAAGACGTATGTACAACGAGAAGAAAACTTATCATACATCAACGCTTAAGTCAGCCGCTGGTTTGATCGCCTGCTGCGCAACCATTAGATCACGCAAGAGCGACTCCAAACTCGGCCACAACACCTCACTCTTGGCCAAATAAGCGCATTGTGCCGTTAGCTGTAGATAATGGCGCGTAAACATGACAGTGGATTGTGTTAGGTTTATCCAAGTGTCGCCAGTGGTGTGTGAGCGCATATCCATGCCGAGATTGTCCAGCTCCAATAGTAAACGCTTTAGATTACTCTTGGTTTGTAAATTATAGGGTTGCCAAGTGTCTTCGCTGCGTCCGATGGTCTCCAACAAACGCGCGCGCGATTCCTCAATCAGCGACTCGAGTGTGCTGCGCAGCAAGCCCTCGAGATGGTAGGTAAGATCTAGACCGATTTCGTTTAGCTGGCAAGGGAAAAGAGCGCGGTTTTAGTTTTCTTTCGAATTGTTGCAAACATATATGAGTGTATCCTACCTTAGCACAGGGCTTACGTATGCCCTCAATGCAGCGCGCTACAGCGTCCAAGTGGGTGCCTTTGGTGAGATAATGCTTTATCAATTGACTGGCGAAGTACTGCAGCTCAGCATTGCACCAAACGACGAGCGCTGTGCGGAAAGAAAGAAAGAAGGCAATGCAAGAAAAGGCGCAATGATTAGGTGGGCTCAATACACTATATCTATTCATACGCACTCACCACTCACACAAGCCGGCTGCGTCTCAAAGGCATTCAGAAACTCACAAGCGACCTGCGTTAAATCGCAAAAGAATAATTCCGATATCTCGGCATTATTGCGACGCGCCTCACGCTGGGCTGTGCGCAACGCCATAGTGGCCACCTTGAGTAGCGTACCGCAGGCCTGCCGGGCACGTCCAATATCGACGAGTATTTTGAGTGATCGACGTGAAGCGCCCAACGTTACTTGCAAATTGCGACAATGACAATTGGACAGTTCCTGCAACAGCACTTCGGTCAGCTTAGTTTCTAATTGTTTGACTTTGTCAGCGATTTGCTGGGCATTCACAAAACTCGCATCTTTTGCTATGTAATCCCGTGTACGCTTAATCAGCGCTTGCGCATCTTCGAAATGTCGTTGAGCGATCAGTGTTTGAATTTCTTCGCTGGCAGTTGCTATCCATTCTGGTCCATGATTTTCCATCACTTTGCCAGACATCGATTCGGCGGGACTCAGTTCTGATTTTAAGGATTTGGAGTCACTTGGCGAATCTTTTAGCTGCGTTGCGGACGATTGTTTACTTTTGGGCGGCTGTGGTGCGGGACCCTTTTTATTGTTGGTTTTATTCTTTTGTTGATCAAAGCGAAAGGCGACCTCAAGCTTTTCAATCCACTCGGTCTAAATGTGAAGAGATCGTTTTATGTATTAATGAATTTTTTACATAAATTGATTACCCGACCTTGCCTGCAGCAGTGACACTCTGAAAAATTTTGGATCCATCGGGTGTTATTATATTTATGGCATTTCGTACGCCATCTAAATCCTTAATGTTGATAACAGCAATTTTCTTGGGATCATATTCGGTGAGAAATTCCAAACGTCTACAATTCGAAATGTTTACTATAGCCAAATAGCTTTTGGCTTAAATGCCATAAAATGTTAGCTTAGCGTGTACAATCATTGCTAGCTCAACTCATTACAACCTAAGCTAACGCCATGTACTTTTATACTTACTTGTCATGCTTAACCTTACACACTATCAAAACATCATTGAATAGAAAGAAAAATACTCGCTGTATGGGGCGATAATCATTTGTGTCCAATTCAATTAATGCGCCTTCGTTTAGGAATGTCTTGCCTTCGAGATTGCCATTGAAGCCCTGCACCATTTCCTTGACCGCGCGTGTAGCATGACTATTTTCCACTTCCTCTGTCGCAGTTTGGTCATCGCCTTCCTCGTTCTGTTTCGTATTGGTCGATGGCTTTTCGTCGTTCAGCGAGGCAAGTATATTCCGCTGTTCGATCAGAATATGCGACAACTGATACATTTCAGATTCGAGATCTGTAAGGAGTTGTATGCAAATTTTGTTAATAAGGGATTTACAAATATTCATAAGCTAACTAAGATTTAAAAGGCACTCAGGTCATGCTGTATCAGATCAAATGCACTAATGCTGATGCGTGTGACAATTAGGGCTTTGTTCAGAAACTAGGTTTGAAGCGCAATCTGATTTTGTAGTAGAAGCAGAGCGTTCATAAACGTAAATTTTGCATGAAGCGTCGCTCATCACAATCATCAAAAAAATAATTACTGCCGCTGTTGCGTTTCTGAACATAGCCTAGATCTCATAATCGCGGGGGAATATAGCAATAATTGTTAATGCTTACGTGAGATTTCCTTCGCTGTCTCGATGAATTGCATATAATTAGCATAAACCGACTTTTTAAGTGTCGCCGATGTTTGATCACTATAAGCTTGGATTTCCTTTTTGCGCTGCTGCAGATCTGCGCCGCCAACACATTCCTTCACCAACTGTTTGGTATCTACATGCATATATCATAGCAAAAATTTAGGTTTTTGGCAGAGAACCAAAACATTTTCAGCTCTAATTGTATACTCACACTTGTCCACACTAAAATCGGGCTTATCGAAATCCTTCATCGATTCCGACATTTCTGTAACAAAATATTTCCTTTTTACGGCTTTTTATAAACAAAAATGTTAAGTTTTATGAACTTTTGCAATTATTTCCCTACGGCTGTGTGTGTCACTCGTCACTCCTCCCATAAAAAACATGATCAGCTGATTGTTTCGGTGTTGTTAAATGAGAAGCAAAAAACAGTGTTGAGAAACAAAAATTCAACAAGTAACTGCTGAGAAAGAACTTGAATTCCTTGTTAGCGATATCGTCGAAATCATAATAGTTATGTCCAAGTAGATTAAGAGCGCTTTCACATTACTCGGTGCGGTATCGGATCGACATTTTTGGTTTTTACCGGAAGTATACCGATACCTTACCGACCACATGTATTTCCATTGGCACTTTCACATTAGTGTTGCATACATGAAATCGGAGCGAATTAATTTCGGTATACCGCAGCGCGGTAAGACCGGTCAGTAAAATTTGAGGAATTACTGCATAAATTTTTGCGGCGTAATAAAAGAAGAAGAACAAAGTCAGTAAAAAACTCGTTTCGGCTATAAATGTAGCAAGTTATAATGTCTTCGTCTTCGCTAGAAGACATTATTGTTATTATTGAGTGATTTGTTGAAGTTAAAAATTTTGTTTTCCAAAATTTCCATGTTTGTTTTCCCATTTTCTGCCGATAACGCACCGAAAGTATTCCCACAAGTGTGAAAAACACAGCAACGCGGAATCGTTTCGGTAAGCTGGAAATACCGATCAAAAAATGTCGATCCGATGTCGTACCGAGTAATGTGAAAAGGCCCTAAGAATCCGTATTTGTAGTATTCAAGGATTGTGCTTGCACTTCGGCTGGTGTTGCATGCAAGTATCCTTATCTGCTATCGGGTGCTAACGTTCTGATCACAAATGTACAACAAAAAGCGATTTGGCCACACCTTTCCAAATTTTGACATTTGAGAATGAGTAATTTTTTGTTGTATGTGTGGGTGTGTGTATATTTTTTATTTGGATTTGGTCATCTTTTCAGGAAAACGCAGAAAACAAAAGGCGTTTAGAAACAATTGAATATTTCTGAGATTTTTGGTGAATTTTATAATTAGCAAAAATGGATTGGTTATTTGGTAAAAAAATCTCACCCGATGAAATGATGCGCAAGAATCAGCGAGCGCTGAATCGTGCTATGCGTGATCTCGATAGGGAGCGAATGAAAATGGAGCAACAGGAGAAAAAGATCATAGCAGACATCAAACGTATGGCCAAGGAGGGGCAAATGGATGCAGTCAAAATTATGGCTAAGGACTTGGTACGCACACGTCGCTATGTGAAGAAGTTCATGCTGATGAAGGCGAACATACAAGCCGTTTCGCTGAAAATACAAACCCTTAAATCACAGAACACGATGGCTCAAGCGATGCGTGGTAAGTAATTGCATTATGAGGCATACAAGATGTTTGATAACAACTAATTTGCATTTTCCACTTAAGGGGTTACTAAGGCGATGCAGAATATGAATCGCCAATTGAATTTGCCGCAAATCCAAAAGATTCTACACGAATTCGAAAAGCAATCGGAAATCATGGATATGAAAGAAGAGATGATAAATGATGCTATTGATGATGCAATGGAGGATGAGGGTGATGAAGAGGAAACTGATGCAGTGGTAGCACAAGTGCTGGACGAATTGGGCTTGCAGCTGGGCGAGCAATTGGGTGACCTACCTACCGCTAGTGGCTCCCTGTCGATTGCAGGTGGAGCCAAAACTACACCGGCTGCAGTGTCCGCTGGTGCCGTAGGCGGTGGTGGCGGTGCTGGTAATGGCGGCGGCGGCAATGGCGGTGGTGGTGCAGCTGCTGCTGGTGGCAGTGGCGCCTCGTCGCCAGTGTCCGATGCAGATGCGGACTTGCAAGCGCGTTTGGATAAGTTACGAAGAGACTAGGAATGGTTTGGAGTGAAATTGAAATGGAGCGCTCACATTTTCTACGTTTTTTTTTGTTTTGAAAATTGCGCTTCGTTACACGGTAAAAAATGAATGTATTGAATTGATAAGATAATGCGAAAGTTTTATGTTTGCTAAATTTATTTTTGAATTTCGACACGCTATTAGAAAATACGAAGCGCTATGTTGAATAATAGATATTTAAATGTATTAATAAACTCGGGTAAGCCGAATAAGAAAACAACAAATTTAAAATCATATACGAAATATTACAACTTGCATGTAAAAGCAAATAGAAGTTTTTATTCTACTATATATTTTAGTTAAAAAAAGCTTTGTTTTTGTACTTTTGCATTTTGCATAAAGAATAAATGCTTTTGCTAGGTACATAAATGCGTAATCAAAGTATACTCTATATAGAGTATACTTTGTGCGTAACCACAACTTTATTTGAAGTACAGCATAAGTGCATATGAGAACGTCTGTTTTGAAGAAAACGTCTCTTCCAGAAACTGAAACAGTTACCAATTTAGAACATTCAGGGCGCTTTAAAAGCTACTACTGCTGTTTTGCAGATGCGACCGGCTACGTTAGCTTTTTGGTTCATAATTAAATTAGAGAGGTATTAATAGAAAAAATGTTTTGCAAGTAACCATTGTTAAACAAACATTTACACAGATGTGTATTTGCTTTTCGATTACCATCACGTACCGTAATTTCAATGCCAAACGAAAGTCTACGTAGGTAATTACGTACATACATATCGTCGGTCTCCTGCCAGAAAAACGAATGTGAAAATTTTTTTAAGTGCGATGTCTGTTCTTTATCGGCTATATATTGATATAATAGCAATTAATATTTGTATATATGCTTATGTACATACAAGTACATATTATGTATATATGTTTACACAAGAATTTATACAAATATAAATCGAAATTACATCAATATATACCCGATAAAGGGAAGACATCGTGCTTAAAAAAATTTTCACATTCGTTTTTCTGGCAGGAGACCGACGATATGTGGTGCAGCAATGTATACGCACAGAAAATGTATTAATGTTATGTTTAAATTCATTTATTAACAATAGTAATAAAGTTAATAAACTACAAAGAAATTTATACATTTAATTATATTTTAATGACCACAACGCGCTTTAATTCCTTATATTCTATTCTATTTATTAGCAATTTATTTCAATAGTACATTAAACCGCAGCTCCGCACATGTAAAATTCAAAACAAAACATCCAAACACACTACAATCAAATTCTTTTTCCAGATGCTCTAATGCTAGTACTTTCGCTAAGCACTCAATAACAATTAATTGCAATTAGGTATGTATGTATATATTTTTATAGCTAACTACCGAATACCAGTGGTTGTTGTGTACTTCTGTTTGCATGCACACATGCATTTACATATGTACATATGCACGAAGGAAACCGTCCCCTTTTCCTAATAACCAGCAGCTGCAAAAATTTGCTCCACACTTTTGAAGACCTGATCAGCATTTGGACTTGCATCGATTTGTTTTACCTGGCCTAAACGTTCGAAATGTTTTATGATTGGCAGCGAATCGTTGTTGTATGTTTGAATACGCTTCTTCAAACTCTCCAAGTTATCATCAGTACGACCGGAACCGCTTTGACCACGCGACAAACAACGTTCCACGCATTTATCTTCGCTACAATTGAAGAATAGCACGAATTTGAATTCTACTTTGTCAGCCATTTGACGTGACCAACCATCAAGATTGTCCTGATTGCGTGGGAAGCCATCGATAAGGAACCGTTGCTTTCCCGATGCCTGCATTGCATTCTCCAGCAGCGAACATGTCACTTCGACTGGCACGATTTTTCCCTCGCGTATGTAATCCTCTATTAGCTTACCATATTCGGATCCTTCACGTGCACGCTCTTCACGGAGCAGATCACCAGCTGACAGATGTACGAATTGATAGCGTTCCACAATTTTGGAGCATTGTGTTCCCTTGCCGGCACCGGGGCCGCCCAGCACAAAAATAATTTGTGGCTTCTGTCCTTCGGGCATTTTGTATGCTTGCTGTTGTTGTTGTTGATTATGGTTAGAAATAATTGATTTTCTTGGTTGATTTATCCTTGAACTTGCACTATTTACTGCAGTTAAATTGTTGTTGCTTAATGAATTTAAGAAAATTGACTTTTGACAGAATGCAGCGCTTGGTAGTTCTTGTTTCCAGGCCGAGATTGCTGCTGCTGCTGTATAATTAAATTTATTGGACAAGTCACGTTGAAAATATGATCTACCAATACGAAATGCTGACATCAATTTACATTTGTTATCTGCTTGGTGGTGTATACGTGTACGGGGCTCTTCAAGTTAAAAGTGGTTGATTTTGCTTGTACTTTTTTGATTTATATCTCGAAGCTTTTACAATTAGTGGTGACAGTGTAAAATCGCCTTTGTTTAATTCTGTCAATATCGATTATTGTGTTTATCGGTGCATACAAGGAAATTTAAAATCTTTTTAAAAACTGAAGGAATATGTTTTGAATTTAATGCAAAATTTCCCAATTCAGGAGTAAAATGCAAGCAATTAAATTTTTCCATTACCTGTAAGTTACGTCACATTTTATTTAAGTCCATTTTATTCCTTGAACGATAGGCTTACGACTATCGATATAAATGAGTGGTTTTAAATTGATTCATTATTAAATGTTTTGTCAAATTTTACATTTAATTATTTATTGTTTTTAAAGTAATAGCTAGTAAAACAAAGCAAGACAATTGTATATTACCGCACAAATGCCGGTGGTAATGTGGCAAATGTCAAATAGCCCGTGTGGCCAGGCTGCATAGGCGGCGCTGAAGATGTAAGCAACTTTTTAGTTTCCTTTGGTGTTTTTACATTAGCAACAACTTTTTCGTTTGGCTGTTCGCTATTATTACTTTCCTCCGCCTGGTGAGCAATGGGTTTCTATAAAATAAAAAACCTCAATAATAAAGAATTAGCTAAAACAATTAATTAATTACATACCTTATGCTTTAAAAATTCTAAATCTAAAACGGGATACGTTCGCGTTTTCACAATATGCTCCTGTTGTAATATTTCCATCGAACGAATTTCAGTAAAGCCATGCTCCTGCAAAGCAATGCAGCAACGTTGAGATTGTTCAATACAAGGCGAGAAGGAGCAAAAACGTCCACCTGTAAAGAAAGAAAGCAATGAGTTAATAAATTTTGATTGTTTACGTACAGCAGAACTTGTTACCAGACCCTTAGGACTTACCCTCATTTTTAAGTGTTTTTACAGCGAATGGCACAGCCAATTGAGGTGCTGGCAAGTCTAAAAATATTGCGTCTGCTTTGCCATCCAGCTCGTCACCAAATCCCAATTGACATACATCACGATGATATACGGTCACAAAGTTACCCAGCCCATGTCGTTCGAATTCCTCACGCGCTTGTTGCACTCGTGCTTCATGGAAATCGAATGTATGCAAATGTCCACTTGGTTTAAGGGCACGCAAGAAATAATGCGAAAGCGATCCTGAGCCAGTGCCCGATTCGACCACCACAGAGCCCGGTCGTACCTCCAGTTGAAATAGTATCATACTAATGTCGGGTGTATAAATTATTTGTGTACGATGCGGTAGTGTTATTGTCCATAGTTCAGGATTTGGTTGTAGTACATAAGCCCAACCTTTGGAGAGCTCCACCCGCTGGCCATAGGAAACACCTATTAGGTTACGCACTTTCAATGCACCATAGGAAGTCTGAAATATCTGCATATTAAAGAGAGGGAAGAGAACGTATGTATGTATTTTATTATTTTGTATCGAAAAAAACCAAATCCTTACATATTCAATGGTCTCGCCTTTTTTGTTAACTATTGTTGGTGTTGCTACGATGGCGTGCATTGAATTAACGCTTAAATAAATTATCACTGTGTCTCCTTCCTCAATTATATCTTTGGGCTTAAGAAAACTCATTTTTTCTAATTTTCTAATAGAAATCAACAGAAATTCTATAAAAGTCCTTTTGAAATTTGTAAACAAAAATTTTGACATTTATCACCGGCACCAATGTTGCCGTGTCAACAACGCACTCACGTGTTTGATATCACTGGGTGACTCAGATGACAAAAAATATTAGGATTTTTATAACTTCCAAAAAAGTTTGTTTGAACATAAGCAAAACTCGGTTTTTAAAACAAGTGTAGAGAGGAAAAACGTGAATATAAATTAACTATGCATGTATCAAACAAAATGTTCATTAAATACATATTCTTAATAAGATTCGCACATCTATTCCGGTTTACGATCCACTTTCATCGGAGGTGAATCGGATCAAATGGCATTCTGCAATTCGATTGACGTCATGAACGTCAGATTTTTTCGAAGTTCGGAAATCGGCATTCTGGTTCACGATGGATCGGATTTTTGACAGTTTATCGGAGCGATTCTTTCCGTCAGCTTTTGTGTGTCGGAGGCAATAGAAATTTTGATTATGTTTGGAAATATTACCAATTTAATGTAATTAAACTATGATTTTTAAATTTATGCGACATTATTATACAAAACAGGCTTGGTTTAGCTATGCTACTGGCCTTTTCTTTGCAAAATAAGTGAACAAAAGGAATCTGCTTTAGTACAATAGACTGAATAGAGGGAAATAAGTAAAAGGAGTTGCAACGTATTGAACTTTTATTTAATAATAAAATTTATTATCCTTTTTAGCAATATTTATATATTATTGTTTAATAAAAGCTTCTGAAAATAATTTTAATTGTGTATTATTACTACGATCATGTAATATGAGTGGGTAGCGCAAGTCGGGCATAATTTCTGTGCCAAGATGTACTCCTTTAAGCATTTTTGCCTGACTGTGTCTTTTCAAAGATTTAAAATATCGCCTTGCAACATGATTTACAAACATTTGCACGAGAAACTAACAAATCGAAGAAACGTGCTCACTTTCTATATCCGTTCATGCTCAACGCGTCCTGGCGAGTCACAAAATTCCTGCTACACGATATGTACATATTCATGACTTGATTGATCGCAACCTGGATCTCAAATTTGCTTTTATGTTTTGCGATCCATAAAAACTTGTTGATATGCGACCAGTGTGGAGCGTCATCCATGGATTGCATCAATATAACATATTACTATAAATACATAGTGTAAAACAAACCAACTGCAAGAGGTTTTCGAATGAAACTTTGTTGGAATAAGCTGTAAATGTTATTTTCACTAAAGTTGACATTTTCATTGCCCTTGAGTTCATGGAGTCCAGTTTTTTTCATTATTTTTAAATTACTAATAGTTAAAGTGGGAATCGCAATAATGTACCACTGGTGTTAAGGGAAAATTTGTATATAATGAACCACGATCCTATCACAGATCATAAAAAAGTCGCTCCCGCGGACGATTATAGCGCAAGAGATATTCCTTGTTAAAGCAATGTGTGTGTAGAAGACTTCTTTGTGTCACCGGCCTTTGGGCGCGCTTTAAAAAATCCTCAGCCGGCAGAATTCTCCTTTTGGAGAACTTTAATATTATAATTTAATAATAGTTGAAAGCGTTGAAGGTAGATGAATTATCATCCAAAGAATATTTCCTGAAAGTTTCACTGAAAAATTCCCAGTAGTTTGTAAGTAAACAAAATTGGTTGATTCTATCCAAGCTGGCACTTTTTTTTTATAATAGAAAGCCGTATTTAAAAAAATGAATTAAAATTAATGTCCAAATTCCTTTGTTCTTCCATTTATTTTTCCACTAAAAAAGCTGCTGCAGCCATAGAATCCATTTTTTAACCATTTAATATATTCTTTCTGAAAATTTTATCTAAAACTTGCTGAAAATATAAATTTGCTGTCAAAAACACAAATGTGCTGTCAAAAATACATATTATTTCGCATAAACGCTATCTAACACTGATTCGAACATAGTTTAACACTTAACAACACTTATGTTCGAAACGTCGTAAACCAGAATACCAATTTTCGTTTGTCGTAGCAGTCGACGTCGCCGTGATCCGAGTTCCGAGGGATTGTAGAATAGCTGTGTCGGTCATTATATTATTTTACTGAAAACTTTTTATTTATGGTTGACAGTCCTTGTAAGGGGTGCCACTAATTGGGTGAGTTTCTAAGAAAAAGCTGCTCCGCAACTGTTGAGCTGAACAGTTGCCAACAGTTGTGTAGCAGTTGAGTAATAGTGCAACTCTAATGAACCGTATGCAGATGCGTATGCGTGTGCGTGTCACTGACAGCCGTGTTGCATACCTGTGTTTAAATGAGGCAAACTCCAGTGGCACGGATGTAAATGCACCACACGCATAGAAAATTCGAAGATGGTTTCGAACACGCATTCGAACGCAGCTAAGTTGAAAATTTTCTACTTCTATGCGTTTTCTATGCGTGTTGCAGCTAATATTAGGTTGGTTGCTACATCGGTATACATATTTTTTGGTAAAAACTTCGTTAAATTGATTTAAAGTGAAGTAGTGAAAATGTGTTTGCCAGCAGAAATGTTAATTAAAAGGGGTTTTAAATATATTTAGAGATGGTTAATATTAATTATATGTTAATTACTATCTGAATACCCATGTACATATTTAGTACATGAATTTAAATTACATATACATATGTAGTTACCCGTGTGTAAATACATAATTGAAACTTAAATAAGTTTAACTGTAAAAAAATAATTAAGTGAAGTGAGTATTCTTTTGAATAGGGAGTTTTCGCCTTGGTATAACAGAACACCAGATTTCAGAGGTTGTGCATATACATATTTGTATTAACCAAAATTTTCAGTCTTATATTTTAAGGCAAAGAAACTGTAATTCTTACAATACATAAAAATCAACGGATAGCAATTTGGCAATATGGCCGCTGTGGTGCAATGGGTAGAGTGCTCGTCTGCTATACCAGAGGCCTCGGGTTCTAACCCCAGTCCAGACAAATTCAAAAAAAAATTTTTTCTAATTAAGTAAAACCCAATTATTGGGTTTTTAGAAATAGCGGTCAAATTTCGGCAGTAGGCGGCATACCCTCCGAGTGTATTTCTGCTATGAAAAAGCTTCTCACAAAAAATGCATTCGCCGTTCGCAGCCGGCATAAAACTGTAGGTCCACCCAATTAGGAAAAACAAAAGGAGCACTTCTTGAATAGGGAGAGAAGCTCGGTCATTAAACTCGTCACGTTCCCGAATGGTACGTGTTTTTTTTAATAATTTTAACGTATTCCGTATATACGGTAATAACACTTCCTATCATAATTAATATCAATTCTAAATCCCCATTCATTATACATTTCATTGAATCTTTCGCGAATTGGTAAAATATGTATTTTCAAAAATAACAACGGTGGAAATTGTATATATGTATGTATGTAGTGTAATTGACAGACGCAACCATACGCATACACTGGAGCAGCCAGGGCCGCACGCAAGAAAACGTTTAGATGCGCATACGCACACGCATTCGCATACGGTACATTAGAGTTGGACTATTAAACAGCTACGTCTTACTGCTTGCCCAGAATGGTGTGGCTGTAGTACGTAGTAAGAGCTGTCAAAAGTTAAAACAGTACAATTGCATTGCAATGCCCACATTGTGTAGCTGTGTCTGTAGCGTGTAGTTGTGGCTGTAGTAGAAGTAGAGTTATAGCCCCGACACATAGCATACGTCAATCCGTCTACGTCGACGTATGTGACTGACAGCTCAGTAAAATGTCGGCATTTAAACGTACGTCGTCACACGTACGACGGATCCGTCGCCGCAACGTACCGAAGTTGCCCAAAAGTCAACTTTTGGTATACGTCAATCCGTCGCTATATCAGCTGATTGCTTTTGATTGTTAACCTTTAGCTACTCTTGAATTTCACTTTTTTTGCAATTTGCTTTTCGAGTTTTTTCTCATTTGTATAACATTCCTCCATAAAACAAAATGGTCAAGAATTATCAGGAGATGTGAAGTTACTGAAAACTGAATTTCAATAGGGCAACTTAAAAGAGAAATTACAAAATATTCTAAAGAGTTAAATTTTTGCCACCACCTCTGTAGTTAAAGGTTAATCAAACAGCTGATTTGTGTATATCCGCCAACGTTTCCTATGTGGCGACCTCTCCGTCAAGTACGTGAGCTGTCAGTCACATACGTCGACGTAGACGGATTGACGTATGCTATGTGACGGGCCTATTAACTTTAACTTTGTAGCGCGCTACAGTGTGACAGCTCAATTTTTTAATGACGGAAATTCGAAATGAAGGACGAAGAAATTGAAAAATGAATTGAACTTGTAAAAAATAAAGAGTTTTTATGGAATTTAAGGAATCCCCTGTACAAAAATATAAAAAAGATGACATATATGAGATACACTGAGCTACACCATTGTGTTCACATTTTCGAGCGTTGCCACAAAATCAGTCATCAGCTGATGTAGTAAGCTATGTAGTCCGTAGCTGTAGTACAACATTCTGGGCAAGCAGTTAGAAACGGTTTGATGAATTTATCAGCTGTTTGGCTTTACACAACATGTTGAGCTCAAGTAGCGAAGAAAATTTGTGATGCAAAAAATGGCGAAAAGTTGCCAACTGTTGAGCTGAGCGGAATTACTCAACAGTGCGTTTCTAAGACAAACACTCAACAGTTGCACAACAGCTCAGTCTTAGAAACTCACCCATTGTATTGGTATGTTTAGAGCCTATAAACACTTGCGACTCAATCGATTTAGTCGAATTGGGCTGTTGTATTCACACTACGCCAACTATTTAGTCGAATCGGTGGCAGCTATTCACACTACAGACTAAATAGTCGTGCGATTTACAATGACATAGTGTTGCCAATGTTCACATTTTACACAGCAAATTTTACATTAGTGGTCTTCATATAAATTGATGAAGTATTAAATTGCTAAAGTTTATCAGTTTATCTGCATTCTTACATGAAAGAACCTTCTTGTCAGCTGTCAACTTGATTAATAAATAAAAAACAATAAAATAAACAAAAAGTGCATACATTGTTTAGCTTTGTTTCTTATTAAACTAGCAACTAGCTGTCAAGTAAATGAAAAGAGAAAAACGGAAGGAATTACGCTCATAAAGGCGAAACGAACAGAAGTACAAGAAACGGAAAAATAGTAAAAATTAGCCATTAATAATTTACATGCAATTTCATTTTCATTATTTCTATTTTAAAATGCGATTAATGACATTTGAAGAGAACGACAATATCAAGAAACACATGAAAACGGAAGTACATATCCTTAGTTAGATAATTCTTGTCTATAACTAGTTAATAAGAAACGAACCTTTTGTTTTTAAACATTTTGAAAATATTAATTGAAATATTCAATCTCTGCAATTTACCAAAAGTGAAGTAAAAGTAGTGCTGTCAGCATGGCAACTCTTTCCACTACGAATATCACTGTTGTTGTTGTAGTCGTTCGACTAAATTGTCTCTAGTGTGAATACGTAGAAGGGCGCCTTGCTGATCCAGCAGTTGTCCAACTGTTTCAGGTGGAATGAAATTGGGCTGCAAATCCAACTGTTTCAGTTGTTCGACTAATTGAATGTAGTGTGAATGCTTCCATACATTCCCATGCAAATCAACATTCGACTAAATCGATTGAGTCGCAAGTGTGTATAGGCTCTTATGGTGTCTGCTGGGAAAACAAGAGTCACATGCATATCATATGAATCATATCGCACACTAAATCAAAAAGCGTTACAACTCAAAATTCAAAAATTTTCAGGAGAGGCAAAAAACTTTTTAATTTTTATAGGAAAAGACTACGTATAATAGTTATTTCTCAGTTAAAAAAAGACTCTGATGGAAAAGATTTTTTGGCAGCCGCTAGAGATATATTCTGTGTACCAATTTATGGAAGAAACCCGATTTCGAAAAATTTTGAGTTGTAACGATTTTTGATTTAGTGTGCGATATGATATGATATTCTAAACAAAAGATTTAAGCAACAATATTTTTTCACAAAGAACCGTATATTTTTAGTGCTAATTAGGTAAATTATAAAAATTATTAGCCACAAAAAAAATGAATTAATGAGAAATAAAAACCAGCAAATTTTAAATAAAACCCTCAAAGAAGTATAATAATGATAAAACAACAAGCACATAAACTCTGTACATAGAACTCACAAAAATAATCACTCGAAAGTAAATTGTCAGTCGATTAAGCAACGGGATAACAATCTTGATTTGACTGACCGCAGTCACCCAGGAGTGCATCTCTGCGCTGCTGCTGAAAGTTGCGACCACATGCAGCTCGAACTATATGCATACGTACATATGTACATACGAGTTTGCTGTGATTGTGCAACTTATGGCTGCCGCTGCCACAACTTATGGCAAGGAGAAATATATCTAATGACACACAAGTTGATGATGTGTCTTAGAAGTGCGGCGGCTCGTCTTCTTGACCGCTTACATTTCCACTGATTTGCCTGCAATGCCGGCGGTGATGTGACGGTGTACAGAGCCACAAAGCAACAACACACAAAATATACATATGTACATACATTTGTCTGTTGAGCGGCTGACTCGCTCGCATACACTGACGGCTGGGTCGCTGTTGGAGTATGCATCTTCAAGTTGAAGGATTGAATATTGCTGGATGGCTAGAGGAATTCGCTGAATTGACTGTTGAATGGTTTGACAAAGCAGCTGCTGAGTTGACTGACTAACTGACTGACTGACTGACAGACACTGCGAACTGTTGACTGCTGAACTGGTATCTACAGTTTTCGTTAGTTGTTGTTGCTTTTACTGCTTTTATCACTGTTGTTGTTTTGGTACATCATTTTTTCTCAATTTTAATTCTTTTCTTTAATTTATTCATTTTTTCGGTTAGTTTTTTGCTTTTTGTTTTTATTGCTGTTCTGCAATGCCACGTAAAGTTGGACAGTCTTTTTTTGCATAATCAGCATTAATACGTATGAAATGAAAATAGTATAAAAGTGTTACGGGGAAAGATAGAAGAAAGTAGGTATGCGACATAGATGGGCATACTGCAGTAAATTCAGTAATGCAGTAAAAAAGCAAGTGCAGTAAAGCTTACTGAATGCTCATGAAATTGCAACAGCTATTAAAGTATTACTTTCTGTTGCAAAATATTCGAGTTCAAACTGAGTGTTGCGAAAATTTTGGGTAGAAAGTCAAAGACTAACATTTTACTGCTTGAATACTGGTAATGCATTACTACTGATACTTGAAAATGCCCATCTATGGTATGCGAGAGAGTTTATTAGAGTTGGGCAATATGATAAAGATATTCCTCTTGTCAGTCAGGGCTTGTTGCTGTGAAAAAAGGAATTTCCGTCTAAGTAAATAATTAAAAACATGCAAAAGCGGGAAAACGATTTATTTTTTCTAAATTGTCATTATTGTTATTGCTGTTTGTGCTTTAGTTACCGTCAATAACAATTTAGCAAGCTCACATTACGACTCATGAAAAATAACCTCCACCAAAAGCGATGCATTTAACCCCAACAATTTCGCACTTTAATTGTCTCCGTTGATGTTTGTGTTGTTGCTGTTGTTGTTGCTGCTGCTGTTGGGTGTCACAAATATTTAGTACCTACGTGTACGTATACATATATAAACTAAAGCATATACATATACATATATTAAGCAGCATCTACTAAAGAGGTACGAGAAACAACAACAAAAAATGTCAACAACAACATTTTTCACCTCGTTCATAGCAAACAACAAAAACATTTAGTGAGCGCTTATAAGGTCTAAACGAGCTATTGCCACCAATTCAGCCCACTTTTCAAATCGACCATTTGCGGTGTTTTTCTTTTGAGGTCTTTTCGGCTGCCTCTTTTTACCATTTCAAACGCAATACAGTGTACAATTTTGATCTTCTTTGCTTTTATTTACGTTAAAATGTATAACTTGCTTAACAGCGCTACTATGGGAAGGGCCTGTGTCTTTCGAAAAGGTCCATTAGTACGGATTTTCCGCAGCAGCACCATCTAGCGTATTTTTTCGCTTATATTGACAAAGAGGCCTGTGCACGTTTTAAACCAGCAGTTTTATTTTTAAACCTATGCAAATTCATTCAAACCCTTAAAATTGCATACTGTGTGCCGGTCGTAGTGCCATCCATGCCATGGTGCCTCTACACCTTACAACATGCCGCATGTGATTTCCACTCTATTAAAACGCATTGCTTGTTTACTCATATGTCAACTTCTGCTGCGGTTTATTGTTGCTGATTGATGTTAAGTGGTGCTGCTAGCGCTAGAGTTTTTTCTGTTACACACGCGCACACGAAAGCACGTATGTATGTTGATATGCGTAAAAGTCTTGCCTACACTTCGACTCGGTTTCGGCTTGCCTCTCATGCCGTCACTTTGTCTTTGGATATTTGCCTTTGCCTTTTCTTTTGCTGCAAAGAATTGTGTTAGTTGGTGTCTTGAATTGATACAATAACAATTTTTTTTAGTATTTGTTTTGTTGTTGTTTTTTTTTCTTCGAAATTGTTATTGCTGCTGCAACCCTTTCTGCATATACATATTCATATGCTATTTGTGAAGTTACTGTCTTGCTGTTTGTTATTATTTTTGTTGTTGTTGTTGTGACTGCTGTAACATCATTTGTTGCCACTAAATTGTCTGTCCGTCACATTTGTTGCTGTCGACGCCGCCAACATTTTCACATTGCCACATTACTCTACCATTAAACATCATATGTACATTGTGTTTGTTGCTGTTGCCGTGTGTTCTTGCTGTGTTGTTGTTTTTGTAACACTGACTGATCACTGATCGTCGGCAAATGTCTGTTAGCAAATTTTCATACTAATTGTCAGGCGATTTTGTCCGTTTTGGTTTGCTTTTCTGTCCTGTCCATTTGATAGTTTTCATGTGATTATTTCGCACAAACACACATTCAGGTATATGAACATAACTGTGTAGTATAAGTTCAGGTTCTTGTAGAGAATGCGACTAAACCAAGTTGGGATCACTCGTTAGAGCGAGTAAGATGAGAACTTTTTACGGCACAAATGTTATTAATAAATGTAGTTTTCGAAGAAGACTTACATAAATGTGTAGTAATGTTTAGGAAACAATGTTCTAAAATCTTAACAAAATATATAAGGATTTATCTGGCTATATATTAATTGCGCTATTAACTTCAATAATATCATAAATCGAAAAAAGCGTTGTCTATTCCAATTAGAGCCTTAGCATTTGGGTGTATATTCTCCCATGCTTCATATAAATTAACGACTTATATATGCATACATAGATAAAGATGTATGTACGTTAGACTGACCACAAATGCAAAAGTGCTGATTTTTTGCTCCCCGCGCATTTTCTGATAGCTTGACAATAGAAAATACGATCTGCATAAAAATCTGACCATCTGTAGTGGGAAATAGCCACGCGCATTTTACCTAAATTTCAAAAATTGACCTAAAAATTATGCATGGCTTTAGAGACCAATATCTCTTTAAACAATGTTTTTCGGAGAAATGATGTAATAATCGTTTTTATACAAAATGAAACTGGGAACATATTCTCCATATGATATTTATACCTACCGTTATCCTTTCAGGACATATTGAGTCCTTAAAGTGAAATTTAAATTTTTTTGTTTGTTAAAAAGGCAAAAATAAATATTTAAAAACTAGAGAATTGTATAAACTATACATCATTTAATAGGTTATTTAAAGTAGTTTTACACATCATAAAAAAAAAAAAAAAAAAAAAAAAACAAACAAAAAATTTAAATTGCACTTTAAGGACTCAATATGTTCTGAAAGGATAACGGTGGGTATAAATATCATATGGAGAATATGTTCCCAGTTTCATTTTGTATAAAAATGATTATCACATTATATCATTGTTTAAAGAGATATTGGTCTCTAAAGCCATGCATAATTTTTAGGTAAATTTTTGAAATTTAGGTCAAATGGGCGTGGCTATTTCCCACGACAGGTGGTCAGATTTTTGTGCAGATCTTATTTTCTATTGTGAAGATATTAAAAAATGCGCGGGGAGCGAAAAAATTCAATACTTTTGCAAATCCCATATGTTTTGTGGTCACTCTAATGTATGTACATACATATGTACAGTTTTGTACATTTACTTGCCACTAATCAAACTCGAAAAGACTTAAGCAACGAACCTGCCTTCGTTCTTGCTTCGCTATCTAAATGCAAGTCATGTTGATTCATGTTGAAAATGCTACAATTTTAACTAAACATAATTGCGAGCGCACACAAATTGGTCTCCAACTAATCTGAAGACACATTAATTTTGCAACAAATGACCAGCAAAAACAACAACAACAACAAATCAAATCATAAGAAAAAAACACAAAAAATCGAATAAACAACATTACTGCAATAATAACTGACATGTTGGATTTTGTTGTAGTTGAAAACTGAACGTCACCAAAAAATAGCAAAGAAAAGCATAACGATTACAAGGTAACGCCTTCATAAGCAACCACTGTTGCTGTAGTTGTTGTTGTGGTTGTTGTTGTGATTTTAGTTGGCGCAAAGAGCACATCACTAATAAGAGAAGTATAAGCTAGAGGAGCAGCCTTAAAATTGCAAAACTGCAAAGTTGGTGGAAGCTTTTTCGCTTTTTTGCTTTTAGTTTTGTTTCTGTTTTTTGTTTCTGTTTTTTGTTTTTTTTTTTTACTTTTTGTTGCGGCTCGCAAACGAATTAGTGGACATGCAATCTGATTAAGAGATTGATACACTTCTTGCATGCTGGCTGGCTGCTTAGGTGCCTAGCTGCCTAGTTGCCTAGTTGCCTAGCTGACTGGCTGCCTTGAAGGCTAGGAGGCTCTTTTTGGCTGCTCAAAGTCATCTTATTGGCGTAACCATAGGCAGACAGCGGACAGCGGCCGTATCGTCAATGGCTGCGGCAAGTTTAGTGTTAAACAGAAACCGCCAATTCGCACGCCACTTAGCTTAAATATAAAACTGTAGCTTCAAATAAGCCACGCACATTTTGCTTTGCGTACTGCTTCTCTCTTATTATTATTATGCCTTTTATGAACATTAAATAAAGGGATGGTGCTAAAATTCGCTGTCCATGCCGTACAATTGATTGAATGTGTCCAAAAAACTCTATTTTTTGAAAGTTATTTTTGCAAATTTCCAACTATTCTATTCTAGCTCTAATAAAGTGTAAGTTTCAGTTTTCAAAGAGCTTCCGTTTATGCATTAAAGGTATGAGATTTCCAGTGCGGCCGTAGACAGTCAGGTGAAGCAAGTAGACACCTTACATTACTTGATTCTTTTCGTTCCAATTCTCATACGCCTCTTCAAATCTTAGTTTCACAGTTTCATTTGCCTTAACTCATTGCACATTTTTGTGTTCCTTTGCTTCCGCTTATCACTCAGCTCATCATTTGGTGTTAATTTTTATGCCTTTTCGCCGTATAAACATTTATTTGTGCTACATATGTATTTGGCAGTATTTTCTGCAGACAGTCTTGTTACCATGTTTATTATTTAGTTTGTTTTATCTGCTTTTACTTTTTCTTTTACTTTTTCTTGTGTTTCCTTTCTCAGTTGGCTGTCTCTGCTTTGGTTTTTATCACTTTGCTTCGAAAAATTTCAATCTCTCCTTGTTGTTATTGTTACTGCATATTTTGGGCGTATAATTTTCCTTTTTTTTAGCTTTTTTAATTGTATTATGTACAAACTTTTGCGAATGCTGCAGTTGCTGTTGTTGTTGTTGATCGTTTTGTTTGCTGCTTTTGCTTATTGCCTTTTTCATTTCACCATGTCAATTTTTGTTGTTTTCTTTGCCGGCTGCGACTGCCATATAAATTACACATTAAATTATGTTTGAACTGATTAACAGTTCAATTTATGGTTTTGTGGGCGTTTTGACTTGATTTTAAAGAGGCATTGCTTTATTGGGGCCATTTCGCCGCCTATCGCGATATTATTAATATTTGAAGCTGGGTAAATTTTTGTTGTTCATATAGTTGTTGCCTTTGTAGTGTTGAGTGCCTTATGTTTAGTTTTTAGGTGTATGTTTTATGCTTGCTTTTAGCTGCGAGATTGCTTTGGAATAAAAATTTTTTTTAAGGGAGATGCTTCCTTAGCCATTTTTAACCACTTTCAAGACTATATACCCTTCAAAACCTCACCAGCGATGTACATACATATATGCATACAACCAAACACACAATTCCAGCTCATTATTTTATTAACTTCAGTCGCCAACAATGCTTTAGTTAGGTATGTAGGTATACAATAAGAGTAAAATAAATGATATGATGGATACATTGAAGCATTGATACACATTTGTCATTGTTTTATTTACATGCATAAGTAAAAAGTAAGCAAAGAAAAATTAGCCACGAACTACATATTACATACGCTTTATATATGTACATACATATGTACATTTACGACAACTAAAAGTGGGAAAATGTGAGAATAACAAGGACACCGATTGGCAAATGGCGACTGGCGACTGGCAGGAGCCGCTAGATTTATGTATTTCTAGGTTAAACTGTCTGTCTGTTGTAGAATATGTATGATTGTAATCGATTTTATTGTGTTTTTTCTGTTTTTTTTTTTTGTTTTTTATTATTGTGGCGGCGGTCTAGATATCTACAATAACAATGTAATCCTGAACAATGATTCAGAGCAGATATGGTTTATATGTATGTATATACCTATGGTTATGTTTTCACATATGTTTATATAGTGGCGGCATAGGTATATACGCATGTACCTACATATTTGTGCATCTTTGATGCAATTCTATAAAAGCCCGTCTCCACATAACGTGATTCGCCTGCGAAACATCTAGCGAAACATCTCTCTAAATAACCCGTCTCCACGTGGCTGATCGTTATTCAGTTTAACATTTCTCTTTCTTGTTCTTCTTAAATGTTTGTTTGTTTGCTTATTTTTGCATTTTTGTTTTGGTCTGTGTGAGATTTCGATAGATTTTCGATACAAAATTATAAAAGGCATCGATATCATCGCGTTTGGCAAGAGGATTGAGAACGAAACAAGTGTTTCATTCTTCACTCGCTCTCAGAAATTTGTACGGAAATTAGCGAGTTTCGGCACTGGTTTCCATGTCGAACCAAGATTGAGAGAGCGAATGCAGAAAAAAAGAGCGAAACACGTTATGTGGAGACATGGTATAAAATAATATGCGCAAACACGTATGAACTTGTCTATACGTTAATATGATTCCATATTTGACTGGCTGTGAGAACAAAGCTTTTCCTTTGCCATAAGCGCTATACAAGAGCGATGGATATTAAGCTCAAATGTTTGCTTAAACGAGAATACTGGTTCTTGATATTGCCAAGTACTTATGTATGTATGTATGAATGTAGGTGGTTTTGAAAATAAATCTACTGGTTAAAGAAAGCAAAATTTTACCAAATTTAGAAAGACTTAAGAAACGAACTGGCGTCGGCAGTGCCTTGCAGTATAGGGTATGAAAACTAGTAAACCTATATACATATACACAATATTTTACTGCTTACTCCCGGTTACTACCAGCTAAATTGTATATATATATATAATATTATATACACATCAATGCATAAAGGACAAACAAACAAACAACAAAATGTTGCTTACAAGCAATTGTTTTGGGAAGATTTTTTGGCATTGTTACCAACGAAAAGAAACGAGTCGCATTGCATTGCATTAAATAGTGGTTTCTTTAGTTTCATTTCTTTTGTATTTATATCTTTGTGCCTTTTTGATTCTGTTGTAGTTATTATTATTGTTGTTGTATTTAGTGTAGGCATTGTGCCACTAATATCGATCGACATAAACTCATATTGTACCTAAGCCAGATTGAATACAGATGCGATGCACATTTGCAAAGCATATTGGCGACAATGCTAACAACAACAGCAATGACAACAGCAATGACAACACACAACAGTGTAATATTGTTGAACAATAACAATAGCAATAATAACCAAAACAACAACAACACTAGCTATGTATGTACATACACACAAAAGCAATGATATGCAGTTAACATTGTTGGGTAGATAATAATAACAAAAAATATGCTTATGATTTTTGTAAAACACACACAATATATTTACATACATACATACATATGTACATATTTATCTCTGTGAAAAGCACAAAAATGCAATTCCAAAAACTTCTCATAAAAATGTACACCAAAAGTTCACCCAAAGCAGCCAACAGTCAGCAAGGGATCGTAGCACAAGTCCAAAGCTGGCGTCGACGTCATCGCTGCTCTTTTGGCGAGACAATGTCACCAAGTAAAAGTAAATTCAACAACAACAAAAAAAAAACGAAAAACAAAAGCAAAAAGCAAAAAGAAAAAAGAAAACAAACAAAAATGTGAGAAATATTTCTCAAACTCGAGCATTCTGTAGCGCCAGGGCTGAGCGTTTTCTTGTTTTTTCCTTAAGCCAATCTCCGTCGTTGTACTTTTTTTCCTTAGCTTCTATACCCAGTGGCGACAGTCTCTATACATCGCTACATATAAATTCTTCATTGATACATATGGAAGATTTGATTTCTTTGAAAAAGCTTGATCTTCCAGTTGCTGCTTAACAAAAAACAAAAGAAATCAAGTACCATAACGCATTTTTATAGCATTTTCTGTGACATATTATTCGGGTATGCATATTTATAAGGTAAGGTTGGAGTGACTGCACCCAGTTGACCATTGTGTTACCACTAAAATACAGATTATTTCTCCTCTTTGAACCACTTCAAATGAACCTGATGAATCTCTGTAAATCCTTCATGCTGATAACCGCGACTTAATATAGACTGTCCATAAAAGGCGACTGTATAACTCAAAAGGAGACTCTACTAAAAGCTTCGGGCATCTGCAGCTGACGCGCTCGATCATTTTCACCTCCATATTACCCTGCAACTTCAGCAGCATCTGCAGCATGGGGCATTCTTAACCACTCAGCATTGGGTATAATGTATATGTTAACAAATGAACGGTTTTTCCTACTACCGGCAATTTTACCTACTTTTTCTCTTACTCATTCAATTGCTTTTGTTTGCTCAGCACTTTTTGAAATTATTTTTTTTGAATTTTTATTTTCTTACATGCATTCAGCATCAATGTAAACGTACTCATATTTGCTCTGATTTATTTGGCGTCTACGATTTTTCATTTCGTCGCGTTTTAAGCCAAAACAATAGCGCAGCAGCCAGAGCATAAGCACAAGCCTAAGCGTATTTGAGCATTCCATTTTTATACTCAGCTGCACGTAGTACACAGCGTATTATAATTTTGATTTCATGTCTGCTAGTACGAGTTTAGTTTTTTTTTGTTGAATACACATTTCTTTATTGTTCTTCCTTCTAATGAAATAACAATAGTTTCTAAAGTCTTAAAAGCTAAGATACAATAAAGTAATTTTCCCAATGCTGCAAATAATAATGTAATCGTAATACGTACCTAAATTTTAATAATTACACTGTGCTTCAAAATGAGGGTTCATCTCTCCGTAATTAATGAAACAAAAAGAAAAAAAAAAAACAAAAGCTTATCCCTTTAGTAACAAAGCCCCGTAATGCATTTTTGGCCTATAGGTCTGGTTTCATTTTTATTTGCTTGTGCCTTTGATGTGACAGCAACAGAGAACTTATAAAGTTATAAGTTCTCTGCAGCAATATCAATAACAGTAACAACAACAAAAGCAACAACACTTATTACATAATATTTTTTTCTGTTATTTGTTTGCTCAATCAAAGCGGAAAATCCACTAAAAATGTACCGCTTTACACTCAAATTATCTAAAATGTTTATGCTCCAAAATTGAGCAGTAAAAACACGGCGCAACATGCTGCCAGCAACATTGTGGCTGCCATTGATGTCTTAGCAACATTGTTTTCTGCTGCTTAAAATGTGCTTGCCATTATTCCACTGCGCCATTCATGCAAAAATGAACATCAAGACTTAATTTCTTGACCCAAAAACAATAATTTAACATACATAGATACCTTTGGCAAAAATTTATTTCATTTTATCAAGCTTTGCTCACTTTTCCCTATACCTATACTATACGAACTTTAAATACATATAAAATGAAACCAGATCAAAATCCTGTATGATGTTCTGCTATTGGAGGGATAAAGCTTCCTCTTTTCTTCCAATTATGTTTTTGAAAATTCTCTTAATTAGCGAACATGTAGATGAGCGTGCGACCATTTCTTCCACTTACACAAACTGATTGAATATTCCCGAAAAACCAACCAAACTTTATCTGCTTAACGCGAAACGCAAGAATCGTGCAACATCCGCATGCTTCACATTTACATATATGCCTGGATGATGTGGTCGACCACAACCTTTGCCATACGATATCACAGCACAGAGCTCACTTCTATTATTCACGCCAGCTCCACCAGAATCTCCATAACAAGCGTCCACATCACCGGTGCCAGCGCAGAACTTCGTAGGCGTCATAGGGCATTTGGCATTTCTATTTATCCTCTCACAAGTTTCATATTTTATAATTGCAACAAGACCACTTCTCAGATCTTTAACCTTGTCTGCAGGATTTTCGCTTGTCGAACCCCAACCGCTTATACGGATCTCGTCTCCCGCCGTCAGCTCTGTTGTGCAGAGGGGAATTGTACCCACCAATGGGCCAGCGATAAAGGGCGCACATACCTTGACAACGCCAATATCCATATTCATTGTTGTCTTATTATATGCTTGCGGTATATATACGCAATCAGCGTAGCGAAGTTGCCCGTCCTCATCCTTAGAGGTAATGCCGGCTTTAATTTTGATAACACCCACCGGATTGTATACGCAATGCGCTGCAGTCACCACATGCCACAAACTAACCAACGTACCGCCACAAAATTTGTTCGAAGTTGACACATATACCACATAATTAACATCGCTTATATGGATCGGGGAGCCATTGATAATGCGGAAACTTGCTTTCGAATTGGCGGCGGCACAAGGCGACACAAGGCTGAGCTGGAGCGAAAGTAGCAAACAAATAATGCGCGAATTCATTTTGTGCGTGTTTTATTAGATACTTGTTTTGAAGTAGAATGGAGAAATTGGCAGCTGGTATCGCTGTTTATACGAAAAAATACAAACGTGTTAAATATTATTCAACACAAAGCATCTTATAGATATCACAAGAGTGTGCAACTGCTGGCGTACGCCGATGATATCGACATCATTGGCACTAACACTCGCGCGGTATGTTCTGCCTTCTCCAAGCTGGATAAAGAGGCTAAGAAAATGGGTTTGGCGGTCAACGAGGACAAGACGAAGTACCTCCTGTCATCACACAAAGAAACAGCACGCCTTGGCAGCCACGTCAATGTTGATAGCTACAAATTCGAAACTGTTAAGGACTTCGTCTATCTGGGAACCAGCATTAACACCAAGAATGATGTCAGCACGGAGATCCAACGAAGAATCACGCTTGCCAATAAATGCTACTTCGGACTAAGTAGGCAACTGAAAAGTAAAGTCCTCTCTCGACAAACAAAAATCACACTCTACAGGACGCTCATCGTTCCAGTCCTCATGTACGGCGCAGAAGCATGGACAATTTCAAAATCAGATGAGATGGCACTTGAAGTATTCGAGAGAAAAGTTCTTCGTAAGATATATGGACCTTTGCGCGTTGGCGTGGGCGAGTATCGATGGAGATTTAACGATGAGCTGTACGAGCTTTACACAGACATCGACATTGTTCAGCGAATAAAGATCCAGCGGCTGCGTTGGGCAGGTCATGTCGTGAGAATGGACGAAGGTGCTCCGGCCAAGAAAGCATTTCTATCGAAACCCGCTGAACGCAAAAGAAAAGGGAGACCTCCACTGCGTTGGCGCCATGCTGCACGAAACAGAAGCAAATGGCGCGCTCTGTTGGACTCGGCCAGAATCGTCTAGACGGTTAAGCGCCAATCAAGAAGAAGAAAGCGTTTGGAAAAGTCAACATTGGTATATGGAAGTAAATATTATGCTATGAGAAGTGTGTACAACACAAGTGGCCGCTGTGGTGCAGTGGGTAGAGTGCTCACCTGCTATACCAGAGGTCTCGGATTCAAACCCCAGTCCGGACAAACACCAACAAATTTTTAAAACTAATTAAAATCCAATTATTGGATTTTTAGAAATAGCTGTCACGTCTCGGCAGTGGGCGGCATACCCTCCGAGTGTATTTCTGCCATGAAAAAGCTTCTCACAAAAAATGCATTCGCGGTTCGGAGCCAGCGTAAAACTGTAGGTCCACTCAATTAGGAAGAAAAACCAAAGTTAAAGAGCACACCTCGAATTGGGAGAGAAGCTCGGCCATAAAACTGGTCAGAGTTATAATAGCGCCAGTGAATTATTATTATATGTGCATACATACATAGTACGTATATACGAATATCTATATTGAGTGGGTTAAGTATATTTGCCTACAAGTATTCTACGATCGCCAATTCATGTTCTGCTAAAAGTAAAATCCACTTTTGTTTTGTTTTAAACAAACACTAATTAAGAAGGTAAACAAAATATTGCGGGTATTGTACCCTACAACACTTAGCAACCGGTGTGGAAGTTAAATTTAATATAGAACAGAAGATTGTATACACTGAACATTAAAAGCACTTTCGAAGCTGTTCTTAATACACATGGTATTATAATTTTGATCACATAACGGTGGTATGTAACACCATGAAATAATCGAGATAGATGTGGACTATGGGCCGTCTCGCCTTATAGAGACCAAAAAAAGTGTAATAAAAATAACAGCTGAGTATCTAATGCTCGATTCCACTCGAACTTGGGCTCTATTCTACTTGTTTTTTTTTTTTTTAATTTTCGTGTCTCATCTTGTCTGTTTGCTTTTTTTGCTCTGCTTGCCGTGTGTTTGGTTTCGTTCAATTGTGTGTCTTATAAACTTACATTGATCTCAATAAACTCAAGTAGCTTATTTTTTGCTGAGCAGACAACTTACACACAAACATACATACGAGTACATACAAATGTAGGTACATGTGTAGATATTTGTTGTAACTGTTGTTACCATTTTGGCAGTTTGAGCGCCTTAAAGTGCATGGGAAAATGTGAAATGTGCGCTGTGCAAGCGTTTGGGGCAAAATTGAATTGAGTGAAAAAGAGAAAACAAAAACAAAAAATAGATTTTTAGTACCTATTTGTGAAGCCACTAAATTTAGGCTAATAAGTATGAATAACTAGCAAATACCCGTCCCACTTTGCTGCGACAAATCACACTATGCCACTCCCTTCCCTATAGGTCTCCACACCAGTCAGCATTTCCCGTTCCCCCTATCTCTTCCTCCTCTTATACTACTCTCTCTCTCTCTCCCCGTCTCACGTTCCTTATCAACAACTTTCTATGGCCATACGGTGCACATATCGGTGTACATCATGATTACTAATATATTTTGGATAACCGACTGGAAAATTGGAATGGAATGAACTCTCTATTGAAGCTCTGATTGGTACCTTTAATTTGATACCAAAAATTCCCAAAAATATTAAGGGGGTTATTTAGGCCCATGTTTCGGCCTCTATCCCGAGAACCGATTGAGATATCCGTATAGTGTAAAATATATATGGCTACCCTGATCAGCACCTTTAATTTTATGCCAATATTGCGAAAAAATATTTGCACTCAAAAAAAATTTCTCTCGATCAAAGACATAATTTTCCTTATTTTGAACACGCGTCCCAATACAAAACTTTCTTTGGTTTGTGTAAATTTTCTCAAAAATGTGGAAAAAACATAAAAAAACATTCAAACAAATTCGTTGCCATGGGGATTTGTATGGGAATTTAATTTCTCAAAATTAAAGAAATCAAGTCTTCAAAACAAGGAAAGTTGGGAATGGAATGGCGCTTAAAGAATTTTTCATTATTTTAATGTATGAATTTTTTCAAAACAAGTATATGAAACCATGGTAACGCATGTAACAACAATATTTTATAAACCTTTTAACATGTTTTAAGGAAAATTTACTCAAAACAAAGAAAGTAGTCTTCAAAATAGGTAAACAATTTCTTTGACCCCTCCATATATTTTTTTTCTCTCGGTGTGGGGTCTTCCGGGTCCACGTTTTGGTCTCTATCTAGAGAACCGACTGGAAAATTGGAATGGAATGAACTCTCTATTGAAGCTCTGATTGATACCTTTAATTTGATACCAATAATGGAGAAAAATATTTCGGGGGCTATTTAGGTCCATGTTTCGGCCACAATCCCGGGAACCGATTGAGATATCCGTATAGTGTAAAATATATATGGATACCCTGATCAGCACCTTTAATTTTATACCAATATTACGAAAAAATATTTGGGGTCATCCGGGTCCACGTTTTGGTCTCTATCTAGAGAACCGACTGGAAAATTGGAACGGAATGAACTCTCTATTGAAGCTCTGATTGATATCTTTAATTTGATACCAATAATGGAGAAAAATATTTCGGGGGCTATTTAGGTCCATGTTTCGGCCTCAATCCCGGGAACCGATTGAGATATCCGTATAGTGTAAAATATATATGGATACCCTGATCAGCACCTTTAATTTTATACCAATATTACGAAAAAATATTTGGGTCATCCGGGTCCACGTTTTGGTCTCTATCTAGAGAACCGACTGGAAAATTGGAACGGAATGAACTCTCTATTGAAGCTCTGATTGATATCTTTAATTTGATACCAATAATGGAGAAAAATATTTCGGGGGCTATTTAGGTCCATGTTTCGGCCTCAATCCCGGGAACCGATTGAGATATCCGTATAGTGTAAAATATATATGGATACCCTGATCAGCACCTTTAATTTTATACCAATACTAGCTGACCCGGCAAACTTCGTTCTGCCCAAAATTGATTTTTTTTATTAATTTCATATTTCGTATTATTTTTAATAGAAAATTAACGATTTTTCACTACTTCATTGTGTATACAACTTCAAAAATATATAATTTTAGTATTCAGTTTAAGGCTGCACGATACACAACATTTTTAGTTTTCTGTTCCGGATATTTATTTTCACTGAGTATTGGCTATTTTAACTAAGTAAGTAAGAGTATTGATATAGTATACCTCCATAATGGTTTTCAGGCCTCTCCTCCAACCCTTTTAGACATATTCAGCCTCAAAAGTTTAGTACGTATGGGAGGTGCAATGCCCCATTTTTCGATAAATCTTTTTTTTTGGGTGAACATGGTATTGATATCGTATATCTGCATAGTGATTTCTATGTACATGCCATGAACGCTTTTAGGGATATTTAGCCTTAATAAAAATAGGTAAAAAAACTTTTTAAGTTAAACGGTTTTATGTTATACATACATTGCAATGTTTAAGATAAATGTACTAAAAACCAAAAAATAATAAAATAGATACAGTCGTGGGAATTATAAACATTTGCATAGACTAGACTAAAATAAAACCGTGGGGCACGTCAATTGTCTACAATCGTTGATTAAAATGTTTGTTTTGTAATGTTACACTATAATTAGGCAGTTGTTCAACCGACAACGATGGACGTGTGATAAGTAGGGCTAGAATGTGGAAAAAAGCTAGCAAGCTCGATTATAAGCGAGTTTTAGGGTTTCATAGTGGTGAGCGAGTAGTACTTTTATCATATGTTTTGTCGATTAAAGACAAACTACGAGCAGTGAAACGATTCCTCGTGTGAATGTCCAACGATAAACTAGTTGAAACATCTCTTTTATTAACATGGAGTGTATAACTATTGGAATTTCCATGAGCAAGAAAATAGTAAGTATTTTCCTCACCGTCTGCGGGCCAACTGCCTAACGACGAATTAAACGATTCTTCTATCGCACATTAAGTCGATAATTTGTAGACAATTGACGTGCCCCCCGGTTTTATTTTAGTCTAGTCTATGCAAATGTTTATAATTCCCACGACTGTATCTATTTTATTATTTTTTGGTTTTTAGTACATTTATCTTAAACATTGCAATGTATGTATAACATAAAACCGTTTAACTTAAAAAGTTTTTTTACCTATTTTTATTTTCTAGTTTTTAGTTTTTATTTCGCATTCTGTTTAATTCATTTAGTGCTTCATTATTGCAAGGTTTCTTGCCCGTTAGTTTATTGCAGTCCAACGCCTCTATAGCGACCCACGCGCCACCTATCGGAAGTTTTTTTTAGGAAAATATTTCCTTTCAAGGTAGTAATACATGTTCCGAATTTCAGCCAAATCGGACCATAAATGCGATTTTTGTAAATATAGCGACCCACGCGCCACCTAGCGGAATTTTTTTTAAAGAAAATATTTCTTTTCAAGGTAGTAATACATGTTCCGAATTTCAGCCAAATCGGACCATAAATGCGATTTTTGTAAATATAGCGACCCACGCGCCACCTAGCGGAATTTTTTTTTAAGAAAATATTTCTTTTCAAGGTAGTAATACATGTTCCGAATTTCAGCCAAATCGGACCATAAATGCGATTTTTGTAAATATAGCGACCCACGCGCCACCTAGCGGAATTTTTTTTTTTAAGAAAATATTTCTTTTCAAGGTAGTAATACATGTTCCGAATTTCAGCCAAATCGGACCATAAATGCGATTTTTGTAAATATAGCGACCCACGCGCCACCTAGCGGAATTTTTTTTTAAAGAAAATATTTCTTTTCAAGGTAGTAATACATGTTCCGAATTTCAGCCAAATAGGACCATAAATGCGATTTTTGTAAATATAGCGACCCACGCGCCACCTATCGGAATTTTTTTTTCATAATATTGCATTGTCATCGGGGTTATACATGCGTGCAAAATTTCAGATTAATCGGTTGACAGGAAGAGGGTGAAATTTGAATTACTAAATTTGACCCAAGAATAAAGAATAAATAATAAATAAAACAAACGGGGTGAGCTAAATAAAACCGTTTAAAAATTAAGAACGCATAGTCCCAATCATATAGATCTGTACCAATTTCCCGGTCCCTGACTTAAATCCTTTTAAAGATATTCAGCTTAAAAAATTAAGTGTTTTTGGGAGGTGCCACGAAACCCCTTTTCGTATAACTCCTATTATTTTGCGTTAATATGGAATTGTTATCATTTATCTCCACACCAATTTCCAAATCCCTAGCGTAAACAATTTTATAGATATTCAGCATGAAAAATTAAGTTTGTATGGGAGGTGCCACGCCCCTTTTTCCGATAACCCCCACTTTTATGCGTGGGAATGGTTTTGATATCATTTAGCTATATACCAATTTTCAGCTCCCTACCTTGAACTGTTTTAGAGATAATCAGGTTTAAAAATTAAGGTTGTATGGGAGGTGCCACGCCCCCTTTTCTGATAACCCCCACTTTTCTGAGTGAGGAGGGTTTTGATATCACCTACCTCTATACCAATTTTCAGCTCCCTACCTTGAACTCTTTTAGAGATAATCAGCTTTAAAAATTAAGGTTGTATGGGAGGTGCCACGCCCCCTTTTCTAATAACCCCCACTTTTCTGAGTGAGAAAGGTTTTGATATCACCTACCTCTATACCAATTTTCAGTTCCCTACCTTGAACTGTTTTGGAGATAATCAGCTTTAAAAATTAAGGTTGTATGGGAGGTACCACGCCCCTTTTTCCGATAACCCCCACTTTTATGCGTGGGAATGGTTTTGATATCATTTAGCTATATACCAATTTTCAGTTCCCTACCTTGAACTGTTTTAGAGATAATCAGGTTTAAAAATTAAGGTTGTATGGGAGGTGCCACGCCCCCTTTTCTGATAACCCCCACTTTTCTGAGTGAGAAGGGTTTTGATATCACCTACCTCTATACCAATTTTCAGCTCCCTACCTTGAACTGTTTTAGAGATAATCAGCTTTAAAAATTAAGGTTGTATGGGATGTGCCACGCCCCCCTAACATTTTTTAATTTTTTCTTCGACTAAACCTTCGCGGGGTAACAACAAACAAAACCCCCCTAAGGAAGTATTTGATTTGGTTCAGCCGTTTTCAAGTTTTAGCGTTACAATTAAATACCAAATCATTTTTATATATATAGATTACGAAAAAATATTTGGGGTCATCCGGGTCCACGTTTTGGTCTCTATCTAGAGAACCGACTGGAAAATTGGAACGGAATGAACTCTCTATTGAAGCTCTGGTCGATATCTTTAATTTGATACCAATAATGGAGAAAAATATTTCGGAGGAATCTAGGTCCATATTTTGGCCTATATCTCGGGAAGGGGTTGAGATACCAGAATTAAATGTGGTCATAATTTCAATCTAATACCAGGTGATCATTGTGTCAAAATTTGAATGTGATCGGCCCGGTAGTTTCGGCGTCCATAGGGAACAAACATACAAACAAACAAACAAACAAACTTTCATCCTTATATACATATATAGAAGATAGAAGATGGATGGTTTTCATAACTGTAAGTTTGTTTTTTTGTGATTTATTTTAGATGAATATGGAAGATGTGGGTTAAAGAAGAGGGATAAGCTGGCAAACAAGAAGAAGAAAAACAAACCAAATACCGCGAGTAAACTGTAAACAAATATTTATATATGTAGGTATGTATGTATATAATTTTAAGGCTTATATTTGATATAAAATTAGGAAAAATATTGAATATCGTAAAGAAGTATTAGCTTAACAAATTCTCATAAGTCCTTACACAAATGAACCTTACAAATTAACTTCTTTACCACAGCTTAATTTTTTAGACTCGTGATACTCCTCCTTGTAACATAATCGTAAAGACTAAGTCCATCATGATTATTACAATTGACTTATTAACAATTAAATCAATTACATTTTGTGTCCTAATTTTCACCAACAATTAACTTTTCTCATCGTTAACATTGCAAAGAAAGGAAGGAAGAAAATGAAAGACTTTCAAACTTTCACTGATGCTCGTACAACAACAACCTACAAATAGATGCCGCGCAGCATGGCACATAAAATCTAATACATCGCAATTAACAAAACTTATGTATGTACATATGTACAAGCCTTGTCTTCCTTCGATTTGATAGCCACAACGATTTTTGTAAATTACCAAACCAAATTGCTGGGACTGGCAGCTAAGCGACCGTAGTGACCGAAGCGCCAGCATAAAAGAAAATACAATAAAAAAAAACTTAATAAAAAAATTACAGATGAAAATGAAAATGAGAAAAAGAAAATTAGAAAAAACAGTGAATAAACAGCGTGAGAACTAATTGAGCCATTTGTGGTGTTGGTGGGGTTGTCCAAACTGGCCACAGCAGCAACCAAGTAAATACTAAATGAGCCAATGGGCCAACCAGCCTTAGCTAACAATACTGAAACGGGCGGCATTCGCAAAAAAGGCGGCTAAATAGTCAACAAATTGTGCCGCTTAAGCATAAAAGGTGTGCGCGCACAGTTGGCAACGCCAATGCATATTGCGCGCGATTAACTGCTGCGGGAAGGCGCTGCACTGGGGACTAAGCAAGTCTGAGGGAGCTGCGGAATGAACAAGGCGAGATGTGCGACTGTCAACGGGGAGCCTATTGATGGAGACGACAGTGCAGAGAGCGCGGAACGGAATGAAAAGCGGCAACAAATTGCAAAATCCATTAAGCTCAAATGCACACAAATTTTAGTTACATACGTAGTTAGTTGCTGCAGCAGAAATAACAACAACAACAACAACAATAGCAGCAGCAACATGCTATGTGTGCTAATCACTGCAAAATTGAACTTTTGTTTATGAATGGAATTAAATAAAATGTTGTTAGTGCGCAAAAGAAAAGCCAGAAAAAAACAAAAACAACAACAAAAACCATGTCCATGAGGAAATGTTATACTTGAGTTAACTGCCTTTGAAAAATAAAACTTGCTACACAAGCTTGTCGTCGTGGTCGTCAATGTTGTCGTCGTCTTCGTTGAAATAGTTACGACGCAAAAGGCGCAAATGTCATCACAGCCACTTCATCTACTAAATGTCAATGTAAATACAACAACAACAAGAACCACAAAATAATGCATTTTACTTACTTCTCCCTTTAATGACAACTTATGCGCAAATTCAAACACATTTAAAATGCAAATGAACAGTGAGTTGCTCAATATAGGCTAAGGAAATAGATGCGACTGATCCGTTTGGTCGAACTAAGCTTCAAAACGAAGTTAATCGAAGTTAACGGCCAGAATTATAAAAATTTGCTACAAAAAAACCTGCAAAATTAAAGGAGACCGATTTTGAACCTGTTTAGGCTGGCTCTGTGATGCCCCTCTTATCATTTTCCATCCACTATGTCCACAGACTACTACCACATGGTTGACTCGAGGTCTAGCTAGTCTCTAAAAAAAAAACAAAGAAATTAGGGCGCACACACACTATCGGCAAAGGCCTCAAACGTTTTGTACAAATTCGAAACCCAGAAAATATAATATACTCTCATTCCGCACATGTACATATGTACATTAGAGCGGGTCGATTTGTATGGAAGTGAAAAAAAGTGAAAAATCGTGTATATGTCTTGATAATGTCTAATGGTATGAACTATTCTAAACAACTTTCATAAAAAATTCATGGGTATTAAACCAATTCCTTGTTCGTGGATTTTAGCGAAGTTTTTTTTTGCTAGGTTATAAACAATTTTGTATTTCATAAGCAGACAAAAATGTTTCGAACTTTTTACCTAGAAGCCAGGGTATACTTTTTCGAAGAATTTTGATGTTTAAGACCCATGATTTCTTTAACCAAATTGCTTAGAATATTCCATAGGACAATATCCGCGTATGCGATTTTATCGAAAAATAACTGACCCGCTCTAGTCTACATAGAAATGTATGCTTGTTAAAACGCAGCGGTTTTGACTTTTTATTGTTGTTGCTTTTTTCCAATTTCTTTCCTCAAATCGTTTAAAATTGCTTGGCTGCACACCGTCGCCAATAACAAAATACCAACAACTGTAAATTTATTGCTGCTCGCGTTGCCAACGAAAAATTACTGTATTTGGTTTTATTATTGCTTTTTTCTTTAGCTGCTTTGTGGTTATTGTTGTTGTTTCTGTTGTTGTTGTTTCCGCCAAACTTGTCCGCTGTAACCGCAACGCGTTCTACCAACACTTTTTATATCATTAGAGCAATTTAAGTAAATTAAATGAGACGATTAAGGAGCTGCTCGATCGTCGCCCAAACTTGTTCGCACAAACAAACAACAACAACAACAAAAACAGCAATAACAAACTTTGTTTATTTTCTTTTGCTTTTTATCCAACAAGCGGGAATTCCCTTCGCTTCTTCTTCTGCTTTCTTTGCGTTCAATTCCTTTTCCTTTTAAAGTTGCCAACCCAAACCTCACCTAATAAATACTAAAGCAGTTTGGGAGTGCTTTGAATTGCGCACTTCTTGCAATTGTACTTGTTATTGTACTTGTTATTGTTCTTGTTGTTACATTAATATTCTTTTTAAATTTGCCGCCGCCTTAATTTGTTGACTAGGCCGTCATAGGCATTCGCATTCGCATTCGCAGGCAATTCTGTGGCGGTAACAACAAACGCTTGCAATTTCAATTTGTTGAACAAGCTGAAAATTACTACAGAAAACTTTTCAAGTCACCAAATAAATTTCATGAATAAATGATTTTGTTGCACAAAAGTTCACACCGATATTTTTGCGTTACACTTTTTTGTTTGGTTTGATTGGGCGCGATTTAAATGTGCGTTTGTGTGAGATTAAGCAATGAAATCGATTGTAGCTGAACCGGAACCACATTGCGTATGAGAAATTTCTGCAATTTTTTTTTAGTTTTGCAAAGTTTTGTGAAATTCACAAATAATCAAGTTACAAGCCTTTAGATATATTCGAAGAATGCCATTTAATTATCAAATAATCTTGTTAAAAATGTTGCCAACGCACGCCATCGTCATTGGCAGTAGAGAAGCGAGCAAGTTGCTCGTGGTGGCATCTGGAACAGCTGCTTCGCATTTATTTAACTGTTGGCAGCAGGCGGTTTTAATCGAAGAATAATTTAGCGTATAATTTGCAAAATTATTTAATCTTGTTAGCGCATGCAGATTTCCGTGAACATTATACAAACAAATCGATTTTCGCACGCAATACACTACAGAAGGAAAGGCTGGGTAGCATGTGTATTAGACCGTATCGAAAAAAAAGGAGTTCGCTGTTCGCTATACGGTCTAATGTGCATATCTGCGTAGGTATGTATAAATATTTTCCTTATGATTTCTATACTTAGTCACCGCAACAGTCTTAGTGTCTTAAGTTAGTCACATACAAATATTTATACTATAAGCATGTACGCGTATAATGACTTTAGTTAAGCTCGTTAAATAATTACTTAAGTTGTGAACATTTAGTTCGAATGCCATAAAAAGCAACCAAAATAAATTTCATATTCGCCAAATGAAAATAAGTAATTTATTTCAATTATGCGTCCGAGACGTGGTTGGAGTTGGTTGCTGCAAGGAGGAACATGTTCTACTATATCTCTAGTAGCAGTAGACGCAGACCACACAATAGCAAACATACACACATTTATTAGTATAATTATGCAGTAACAAATAGCCAGCTAAGTTATTCTTACATACATATATTTTGCAAACAAAACGCCAGTAAACAAGCTGACTGACTGCCTGCCTGGATAGGCTGGATGGATAGGCTGGATTCGGTTTAGGCGCTCTCGACAGCAGAGACATTATTTATTTAACTCGGCTTAACTTGCAATAATTCTCATGTATGTATGTGTGTTTGTATGAAAGTCAGCTTGACTTGCGCTTGATGTAACTCATGTTGCATATATGTACATATATATATATATGTGTGTGTGTGTGTGTTTGTGTCTTTGTGTGTGCTTTTGATGCATTTACCGCATAAAACTCTTGGGGATCACCCACTTCGTTGCAGGCTCATTTTACAAAAGCAATTACACTTTGCATGCAAACACAAGCACTACTGCCAACTCCCTTGTTTGTGTGTGTGTGTGTGTTCGTGTGTTGACGCCTAATGATAATGCGTTTTTTGCACTTTGCGCTCATCAGTTATTTTTTGTTGCATAACTATTACAGGGGGCTGTGTGTCTTTTGTGGTATTTATATTCATTGCCAGGGCCAGCAGTTTAAATGAAATCACCGAAATGTTTGGGCTGTGCAAAGTGCAAGGCCTTGCCGCCTGGGAAACTATACACGTGTGTACCTTGTAAAAAAAGCAAACAAATGGGAGTACTCCACAGTAATCCATTGCGATGTCCTAGAACCATGTACCATGTACTCCATTACCTATATGGTCCATTGTGAAGCGGTGATGGAGTATATTTTGGAATATATGGGCCAATCCTATGACAAGGCAATGTTAATTGAACCACATTTTTTATTTGAAATGCCATTAACTCTGGAGTACTCGACTGGTCCTGGAGTACTCGGTTGTTTTGCTAGGTAAGTTGAATTGTACGTACTTAAAGCGCATTTATTCTCGAGCAATTTGTTTGCTCCTCTTTGCTTGATTTGTGTGTGTCTAAATAAAAGCTGCCCAGATGGAAAGGTGGTCATACATGACCTTGCGGACGCATGAAAAGATGTAGGAAAAATTTGCATTATAGTATGCATTCCAAAAAAAACTTATAGGAAATCGGATACAGTCTCGAATGCAACCCAAGGTAAGCGAAAAGCTAAGTTATCGGCTCTCAGCTATACCTTCCAAAAACAATTATGATAATCAGGTTTTCTTTAGTTTTGCTTTTTACAATGACGACAACAATTCACAGAGTCTATTTCGAACAAACGGACGTATAAGGGCGGCACTAAAGATCAATATAATGTTGAATGTCACACTATACGAAGGCGTTGGGTGAAGGGGAAGATGGTGCGACAATGAGAGAAGCAGAGGAGAACAAGCTGGAGTGAGGTTACATATTTATAGTTGGAAATCGGATGGAGAGAGGGTGAAGAGAAAAATGCAAAAAAATAGTATTTTTTATATTTCAGTGAGAAAATAAACCGACACTGAGATCACGGCAAGAGCGACTCTCATCCAAACTTACTTTAGCAGGGAAAAGTGGATGTATGACTTTCCTATGACATCACAATGAAAAAAATCATGCATTCTGGAATGTATAGATCCTCTGGCCTTTATATCCATTTATAGATGACCATACATTACCTTTTCCAACTGGGTGGGTGCGCCTGCTTTACGTGGCTTTGCATGCCTTTGAATGGGTGTGAACATGTCGATTGCGTTGGTGATGTATGCATGTTGCGAAATGCTTTAGGGTTGGATGCTTTAGCCCTTTTTTTACTTGTTTTTGAAATTGATATTCTGAGATATCTGCACGATAGATAGATAGATAGATAGATAGATAGAATATGCTTCGCTTTTGTGGCAAATTACTTTTTGCTGAAGTGCCAAAGCGGGTAATATTGTAGAGAATTTTAAAATACTATCTCTCCCTTATAAATTTAAAACACTGTTTTTGAGACTCGCTTAGCCTCAGCATCAGCTAATTCTAAAGGAATGGCGAATATGACCTTTTTTGTAATGAAGCAGAACACTTACTGACTTTCATCAAAAAACTTTTAATGACATGAACTTTGTGCTCGCAAAATAGCAGTTGCTACAACAACAAAAAGTAGCTTACTAAAATACAATCAAATCAAATCAAGACAGTCTTTTTCACTTGCTGCGAGCCGATAGTTGTCATTGAGCCAGAGGCGGATTATCCCTAAGGCAAACTAGGCACTTGCCTAGGGGCGCGTAGTTACAAGGGGCGCGCGAGCTCAGAATTTTTAAACAAATAAAGAAAATAACATATCGACGATTAAGAATTAAAGCTGATCTATAATAGATCGATAACACAGGCCGACAAAATGAGACCGATTTTTTTGACCACAAACCAGACCATACTTTCCTAAAGGTTTTCGATGCGCTGAATTCAAATCTGGACGCAGAATTGCTCTATCACGTCAGGATTTTGAGATATCCTAACCTAAATATGCAAAAAACACCGTTTTTGCCTATTTTTGAGATTATATATAAACGACAGATTATTTTTTTTAAAAAAACGCACACATAGCATCTTAAAGAATAAGTCTTTCTCTTACGAATGGCGTTGAGTTTGCTCAAATATCTTTTTTTTTCGCTAAGATGGAGCAATTGAAATTTGCAGACTTATCGTCATAGGTATGTGCTCTACTGCATCATACCTACGTTAATTCATATAAACTTTAAATTGCTCTATCTTAGCGAAAAAAAAAGATATTTGAGCAAACTCACCGCCATTCGTAAGAGAAAGACTTCTTCTCTAAGATGCTATGTGCGCTTTTTTTTTTTTAAAATAATCTGTCGTTTATATATAACCTCAAAAATAGGCAAAAACGGTGTTTTTTGCACATTTAGGTTAGGATATCTCAAAATCCTGACGTGATAGAGCAATTCTGCGTCCAGATTTGAATTCAGCGCATCGACAACCTTTAGGAAAGTATGGCCTGGTTTATGGTCAAATTTCTTGTCGGCCAGTGTAATAGATAAATCGATTATATTGCACAAGCATCGATATATTGTGCAATATTGCGCGTTTGTTGCGTCGTCAGGCTTGCCAGTACTGGCGATTTGTCGCCAAATTGGCGATTTTTTACAAACTTTGGCGACCAATTTATGAAAATTGGCGATTGCAACTTTTTGGCGATTATCAAAATATTAGATTATATTAATAAAAAAGCAATTACTTTTTCAAGCCTTTTTCTCAAATTTTGAAAGTTTCTTCAGAAAGGGGAAATTTTGATAAATATGTACAGCAAGCATTGGAATTGTCGTTAGTAAAAGAATATGAAAAGGACACAAAGAGGATACGGAAGAAAAAGCTCACAGCAGATGAATCTGCTGAAGATATAACTACTTCATTATCGGGTCGGGAAACATTCCGACTGACAGTATACCTAGTAATTATAGACCGAATTGTCGTTGAACTTGAAAAGAGACGAAAAGCGTACAATAATTTTTGCAATAAATTTTCATTTTTATGCAATTTGACGAATTTAAACACCGAAGAAGTTCAAAATAGAACAAGTTCGTTGGTAACAATGTATTCCAATGATTTAGAAAAATGCTTTGTTGACGAATGTATCCATCTACGTTCTTATTTAACCACGATAGCTCGAGACGGAGAACTGCCTCGAACAACGAACGCGGTATTACAGGTTCTGAGAAATAAAGAGCTTGACACAATTTACCCCAACATTGACATAGCCTTAAGAATGTGCGTATCGACGGCAGTCAGTAATTGCAGTAGGGAGCGGAGTTTTTCCTGCCTAAAAAGAGTGAAAAACTATCTTCGCTCAACCATGACAGATAAGAGATTAAATTCGTTAGCAATACTGAATATTGAATCTGTCTTAGTGCTGTCATTAAACTACGATGATGTTATCGACAATTTCGCGAAACAAAAATGTAGACGCAGAGATTTTTAATTTTTTAGATTTTTTTTTGCTCTGTTACTGCTTACTTATATTTTTTCAATAAATAATTCAAAACTTATTTTGTTAATTTATTAAATACTAGCTGTTGCCCGCGACTTCGTATGCGTATAATTTCTCTTCTATTTTTCAACTCTGTTGGTAAATAATAAGTACCAACAAAAAAGACTGGATTTCAACTCTAAGATGATGCCTGCTTTCAACCAGCTCTTCGCGTCCATGTTTGAACAGCTCGGCAGGTAGTCAGTCTTTTCCAGGAGCTTTATTGTTTTGGACCCGGGGTATAGCTGTCCTCACTTCATCATAGTCGGGTGGTGGAATGTTTTTTCCATCGTCAGGGATTGTGGTATCGGGTTCGACGTTTCCCTCGCAATTTATCAATGAGGAGAATTTATCGCTCCATAACATAAGTACACTCTGTACGTCGGTTACCAGGTAGCCATTATTTTATTTCTTATAACAAAATAGCCATATTAAGCATTTTGAGATTAAGAAGGTTCACATTTTATGAGATCTTTTCGAAGCCAGTTTAGGTATTGAAATTAATCAAATGGTTTATGGCAGCATTCATAAACACCTTTCGTTTGATACCCATATTGTACTAACACATTTTTGTGCACATACTGGCCGATAACTCCGAAACCGGTCGAGATATCGAAACAAATAATACCTTAAACTTTAAGTTGAGCGTCTAGCAATCCAATAAAAAAAAAAGTTTCGTTCAATTCCATTCAGCACTTTTTGAGTGATACGGCCACAAACATACGGACAGACAGACAGACAGACAGACAGACAAAAATTCTAAAAATGGTTGATTTGAATTCTACTGGCTTAATAATGCTTCCCCCAATCATTTTTTTCTCGATATCTGCAGTGTACAGACATCGACCTGTTACAATTTTATTATATGTAGAGATTAACAAATTAGACTATTCGACACCAAAAATCACCAAGAATAAAATAATACTTTTCTAAAGCGAAATTCCGAAAGCTGATTCCGAATATCATCTCCATTTTTTAGTGGCAGACCCAGTTTTTGAGATATTCGTAAAAATGTGGAAAAAGCCATATATGCAAGACATTGCATCACATAACTGCATCAAAAAGTTTTATTAGACATCGTGGCGATTTGACATCTAGGAAGTGCTGGTAGAGGGAGCTCCAATAAACATTTTTTGCCTTCACACTCCAAAATTGGTCAAGTAGTTTGGTTACAATGGCCAAAATAATGAAAAAAAAATTTGAAAAAAATCGAATTTTTTTCAAGAAATTTCAAATTCGACTGTCCTAAAATCAGAAAAATTGTATGGGATTTTGTGATTTTCTGCATTTGTTACACGTACGATTGTCCAAAAAATAGTCTCTCATCATATCTTCGTACCAAGACCCTTGATATCGCCATTCAATAACTATTAAGTCCTGATGAAATCTCTCACCCTGTTCAGCACTTTCAGCACCTAAGTTTGTAGGGAATTATAAAAATGTGAAGGAATTTTAGGCGGCATATTACAATCTTTTGCACTAAAGTAACTTTTTATTACCTAGAAATCCACAAACAGTTTGTTGAAAACTGCTGCAAGTAGTAACAAAAAGCACACGATCTATCGTGAAATAATTAGAACTTTTGTTCTGTTTGTGGATTTCTAGTTAACAAAAAGCTGCTTTATTGCAAAACTATATAGCAAGGAAAGTAATATACCGCCAAAAATTCATTTCTAGCATTAACATATGCAGAAAATCACAAAGGAGTAGTCAAATGTACTTACATCGCTCATTATTTATCCTCTCTTTAAAATCGCGAAATGTAGATATTTTTTTTTTTCAATAAATTTTTTTTCCTATTAATCGCTGTTTTGAGAGATATTGTGCACTTCAAAACACGTAATAAATGGAGTGAAATAATCTTGAGTATTACCCCTTAATAAATTTTTATGAATAAACCCAATTTTGTTGTTGAAATTCTACTCTTCCAGAAAATTTTTGGTTAAGGACTTTCAATAAAAATAGATAAATATAAATAACGGTACAACCGATTATTAAACAATTGGTCTTAAAATGATCAAAATTAAACTCTCTATAGGATAGGAGGGCTAACTTTTTGGCCCCCATACAATTTTTCTGATTTTAGGACAGTCGAATCTGAAATTTCTTGAAAAAAAATCGATTTTTTCACATTTTTTTTCATTATTTTGGCCATTGTAACCAAACTACTTGACCAATTTTGGAGTGTGAAGGCAAAAAATGTTTGTTGGAGCTCCCTCTACCAGCACTTCCTAGATGTCAAATCGCCACTATGTCTAATAAAACTTTTTGATGCACTTATGTGATGCAATGTCTTGCATATATGGCTTTTTCCACATTTTTACCAATATCTCAAAAACTGGGTCTGCCACTAAAAAATGGAGATGATATTGGGAATCAGCGTAAAATTTCGCTTTAGAAAAGTATTCAGGCAGGTTCTGCGATTCACTTCCGAGTGAATATCAATACGGGTAAACATAAAAATGTGCGCCAGGAGACCATTCTTCTCCAGTTTGTGGATAAGCATCCCGAAATGGCAAGAGGATTTTTCTAGAAAATTTATAATTTTTACTCTGTCAGTGGCAACTGTCAAATGTCAGTTCATTTTTGGGTGAATTAAAAACGAGCTGTAGAATGAATGAAAAGCTTGTTTTTCAGAACACGAAATTTGAATTCACTCGTTTTAAGATTCATTTTCATATTCACTTTCACTCGGATTCCAGAACCTGCCTGATTATTTCATTTTTGGTGGTTAAAGTTGATCAAAATTTGTCGAGTAGTGTTATCTAAGCTTTTACATCATCTATATCTACATCTACACTAATATTATAAAGAGGAAAGATTTTGATTGTTAGGGTGTAAAACAACTAGGTAGTTAAAATTTATAGTATTATGATGGCCATTTATGGTCGGTACAGGGGCGCCGAGAAAGTGGCTGCCTAGGGCGCTCTGGACCTTTAATCCGCCACTGCATTGAGCAGCCCACACAGTTTGTTCAATATGACAGCCAAAGTGCCGCGTTTCGAGCGAAATAAAACTAAAATCTGGCAAAAATACTTGAGAAGACAGTGACAGCTTCATTGCGCAGCGTTGCAGTGGTAAAAAAGTTTTTTCTCTTGTTTTTTCTTTTGTGATTTAAAAGATAACCTAATTGCTGTCATTGTAATGTAACAGAAAATAAAAACAAACAAAAGAAATTAAACTAAAGGAGTAAGCTGCTCACCCATTGCTGCACAAAAGCTCAGAAAAATAAATGGTAAAAAGGAAAAAATTATAAAAAAAAACGGTAAAAAAAATCACAAACAATAAAAAGTAAAAAATTTTAACAAAAAACAAGTGAAATCATTACTGAAATGACAACAATAAAGATAACAAACAAAAGGCATGAAAATAAAATCGAAATTGGCGGCGACGCTTAATCGCCAGTAAATCGCAAAAGACTTGAGTGGAGATTTCAGTGCAACAAGTACCAAAGCGAAAATAGGTAGATAAAACTTTATAAGCAAAAAGCAAACAAACACACTCACTTCTATACAAACGTTTGTGCATATGAGCTCGATCTGTAGGCGCTTAAAGTCTTGGTGGTCCAGCGCTGAAACAACCAGCGATTGCGCATCAAAATTGTAGCATAACAAAAACATGGAAATTGATGCGATGAGATGTTGGTATTGCACTTGCTGTTGTTTTTGGCAATGCTCCTCTTTTTTGTGCTCAGCGCAGTTTACTTGCTTGCTGTTGTCCCAAACGCCCACCCAAACCCACCTTCGCCGCTGCGCCCTTCACTTCTCTATGAGATATGAAAAGCGCGTTCTGCTTTTGTCATCAACAAATAAATATCACAATGACAAATCAGCAACAACAAATTAAAGAAAAAACAATAAAAAAGCAGCAAACAAAGAGAAAGAAAATAAATAAAATAACAAAGGCCGTCATAATGTAACGTAGAAGACGAGCAAACGTTGTGCTACACAAAATTGAGTTGATGCCAAAATACACCTAAAAGTAAATAAGATAGACTCGATTAGGTTAGAATGTAAAATAGTATAGCCAGTAGTGGATAGAGGTCCTCCGTTACCAAACAGTGCAATCCACCTCTACATCGATGGATATAAGCTTTATGATAGGGTGGGAGGTGAAGTCTTCTTAGCCGATGGGGGGCTAAAAATATCATTTCGCTTAACTGATCACTGGCGTCTCTTCCAGGCGGAGGCAGCAGCGATACAGGAGGCGGTTGAGCCCTTGAAATCAAGAAAAAGCGAATATAAAGTAGGTTTACATCTTCTCAGTCTCAGACTGCACTGAAAGCGCTTGGGACTGTCACATGTAAATCCAGAACCGTGGAAAATCGCCGCTAAAATCTAGCGGAGATGGCTGAGCAGTTTTCTATTTACCTTGATTGGGTGCCTGGAGATTGTAATATACCGGGAAACGAGATGACAGACGAAGTTGCTAGAGAGGGCACTATCAGCAAGCTCACACTGAAGGAGCTGTATTTCAAAGAAGCAAATGACAGTTGGCAAGGTCTGAGTACTTGCAACCATACTGGGCTCTTGTGGCCTCGCTGGAACGCGAGACGGACAAAGAGTCTACTCACACTCGGAAGGTCCGAGCTTGCACTAATGAGAGTGCTAATAAAAGGCCATATAATACTGGCGGGGCATGCAGAAAGGTTGAACGATAGTTCGAGACCACCCCTGTCTTCAGATCTGCAACCTAACCTGCTTTAAATTTAAAATTTGAAACCGGTAATGCAAACTAAGCGAGCTGTTCCGGTCTTTTCAAACTACTTCAGTTTTATTACTTCAACACCGCCGAATGTGCATTTGAATAAACAGAACGCCAAAAATTGCGAAGAAAATCAATTTCGTTTACTTTTATGCTACTGAACGCAACAGGGTCTGACAAGGTGACTTCCTTTCGTGCGACTTCTTCAATTTGATGCTGGAAAAGATAATACGAGCTGCAGAACTTAACCATACAGGAAGCATTTTATACCACAAGAGTGTACAACTGCTGACGTACGCCGATGATATCGACATCATTGGCACTAACACTCGCGCCGTATGTTCTGCCTTCTCCAAGCTGCATAAAGAGGCTAAGAAAATGGGTTTGGCGGTCAACGAGGACAAGACGAAGTACCTCCTGTCATCACACAAATAAACAGCACGCCTTGGCAGCCACGTCAATGTTGATAGCTACAAATTCGAAACTGTTAAGGACTTCGTCTATCTGGGAACCAGCATTAACACCAAGAATGATGTCAGCACGGAGATCCAACGAAGAATCACGCTTGCCAATAAATGCTACTTCGGACTAAGTAGGCAACTGAAAAGTAAAGTCCTCTCTCGACAAACAAAAATCACACTCTACAGGACGCTCATCGTTCCAGTCCTCATGTACGGCGCAGAAGCATGGACAATTTCAAAATCAGATGAGATGGCACTTGGAGTATTCGAGAGAAAAGTTCTTCGTAAGATTTATAGACCTTTGCGCGTTGGCGCGGGCGAGTATCGACGGAGATTTAACGATGAGCTGTACGAGCTTTACACAGACATCGAAATTGTTCAGCGAATAAAGATCCAGTGGCTGCGTTGGGCAGGTCATGTCGTGAGAATGGACGAAGGCGCTCAGGCCAAGAAAGCATTTCTATCGAAACCCGCTGAACGCAAAAGAAAAGGGAGACCTCCACTGCGTTGGGAAAATCAGGTGGACAGCGATGCTGCCTCCCTAGGTGTTCCCAAGTGGCGCCATGCTGCACGAAACAGAAGCGATTGGCGCGCTCTGTTGGACTCGGCCAGAATCGTCTAGACGGTTAAGCGCCAATCAAGAAGAACAAGAAGAAGAAGAACGCAACAGGGTATATGTGTGTGTGAAAAGTCGAAGATAACAACAAGTACAAAATTTCAGTGCGAAAACGAAATCTTAGCCAATGTCTGTGCCACAGAGCTTTACAGTTCGCAGTTTAGTAGCCACAAATAACAGCCGAGTGCCGAGTTTAGCTCAATAACTGCCCCACCATAATCACCTCACTCCACTCCATTACATCCCATTTTATCCCAGTTTACCTCATTCCACCTTATACCACCTCAACCCATCTCATTCCGCTTTAGCTCAGCTCATCAGCGGCTACCACACATCACCTCGCCTCACCATCGCCAGAACGTCGTCACATCTCGTTCGTTTGATACAAAATGTTGTTCTTAATTAAATTTTGCGTTACGTTGTTGATTCAAGATTCAAGAGTGTTGATGCGACTGCACTGATACGCCGTTAAGTCTGCGACTATTGCTGCTGCTGCTTGTGCTTGTGCTACACACACACACCCAAAGTGGCAGCCAAGCGCAGGAATCAAGCGACCACCGCAAATGGCCAACTAAACAGCAGTCGCGCGTTAAATAATCACAAAAAACTGGAGCAAAGTCGTCAGTAGTTCTTGGCTTGGGAGTTGGCTCGACGTCATACCACTCCTCTTCTCTTCTATCTTTCCACCATTAGCAATGTGTCTTTTGTTGTTTCTGTTGTTGGCTTCTGCAGAGTTTCCCATAGAGTTTCGTTGCTGCTGCGTTTGTCCGCTCCGGCTGGCGCGATAATAAGACGGGCAGCAGTTAAAATATAAAAAAGTAAAACAAAAAAAAAAAAATGTTGAGCTAAAATGTTGACAGCAACATTGTTAAGCAACTAAGAACAGAATCTGGTCGGCGCTGTTATCGTAAGTTACACTTTTTGGTGTTTTTTTAGATTTTGTTTCCTCTTTTATTATAGTTTTTGTTTGCTTTATTTGCTAGTTGTTGCGAACTTGTCGTCGATGTGTTGATTAAAATCGCGCGTTGTTTGTTGTTATGTTTTCGGTTGACGACAGGCTCGCGCTCCTTGGTAGCCGCTGCGTTGGTGGTATACTCGTATTGTTGGCTGTAGCAACGAGTTTTGTGCCCTGCAAAAGATTTGGAAATATTGCAAACTTATTAAGCATTTAGCTTATTGCCTTCAGATATCTTTGTGCAGTTTTTATTATTGACACGAATTGGTTTTATATAAATTAACAGCTAATACTCGTATCCATACCTTTAGCTGCTCTTTCAATTCAAAATATGATTTCAAATGCCGCAATGCATTCTCAACATTGTTGTTATTGTGGTTGTTTGTGCGACTATGTATACCCACTAAACCCCAGCGAACATTCTCGGATCACACATAATTTGGATTTCGGTATTAGTCCGAAATATGTATAAAATATGACCTTAAGACAATTTTTTGTAAAATTTTTGTTTTTTTTTCTGGTTTTTACATGCTTTTATTAGCGTCGCCTGTATGTATGTATGTACATATGTATTTATGTACGTAATCTCATCCCAGCCGAAAAGTACAACGCGCCGGTTTATGATTCCTTTCTGACTCTTTTAAAACTCCGAATGTTTTCTGGTTGTTATTTACTGATTCAAGTGTTTTCTGGCAACAGTAACGAATATAAAGCAGCCATCGAAAGATATCGGAAGAGCTTGCTGCTCCTTTTTATAGCCGTACTACCATGTAAGGTTTTCGAAGTGAGATACGTTAGATGGACTAGAGGAGCATGACATTTATTGTTGTGTCGCTATTTTCTATTCGGACTTTGAAAATTTATGTTGGGGTCACGCAAATTTCTCCAAAGGCCGTACTGCTATAAGCAACTTTTCTACAAGACGAAGAGTCTCTACTCATAATTAGAGACGGTAACACCAAAAATGTGCCAACAACAGTAACAGCAATAATATCGTCGACAGTAGAATTGACGTGACATTGACACGGTGAAATTGATTTAAAATGGAAAACAACAGCAGGCGAAAGGGTGAAGGTGGTGGATGGAAACTGATACACACACCAACACATATGTATGTACCCTGAAAAAATGCGATTAATCCGGGACGTGTCGGGGAAGAATCGCAAGGGAGTATGCGACTAATACAATTTTACATCCCTTTATATGGAGTGAATTGATCGCATTTGTTCGAGGATGTCCAATGAAGAGACTAATTGTTCAACTTGTATACCCGAACGGGTACCAGTGTAGATCAATCGCTTTCATCCAGAACGGGTACAGATGTAGATCAATCGCTTTCATCCCGAACGGGTACAAATTAATCGCTTTTATCTCGAACGGGTTCAAATGTAGATCACTCGCTTTCATTCAAAGTTGCAAGCCAATGCAATTTTTTATAAAAATTTCTAAAAGTTATAAATTGTTATATATATTAGAAGAAAGTTTATTCGATTAGCTTTCATCTTGTAGTGAAATCTTTTAAAAAAATTAAGTACTTTCTCCAAATATTTTAAGTTTTGAGAATGCATTATGTGATTGTAAAAGACATGTGAGGAATTTATGAAAGTTGTTAGCCAAGGCTATTTTTTATAACAATCTTTGAAAATTATAAATGCTCATGCCTATTTAAGTAAAGATTATACAATAAGTTTTACTTTTGTAAAAAAATCTATTCAATAAATTAAAATTTTTTACATACATATGTAGTTTTGAGTGCATAATTGTAATTGATTTTTCAATGAATATTTTTGGTAACATTTTGTTAAAATTATTATTCATCATTGTTATTAAAAGATATTGTGTTCAATTAGTTTTACCTATTGTTATAATTTTTTTTAATACATTGAATATTTTTGTAAAATTTATATATTTAATCAATCTAGATTTGCACCCGTTCGGGATGAAAGCGATAAATCTACATTTATACCCGTTCGGGAACAATTGGCCTACAATTAGTCTACATTTATACCCGTACGGCACAATCGGGGGATAATTGTGGACCGATTGTTCCCGAAAGAGATCAATCCGGGACAAATCTCTATCGGGATTAATCGTACATTTTTTCCAGGGTATCTACATAAATACATACACACATACATACATACATACATAAATTGGCAAAAGAGTGATGAGTAGAATGAGTAAAATGCTAATTGTTCGTTTAAGGCTTAAACTTCAAGCAGTGAACCAATAGCAAAGTCACCGCAAAGTGACATTTTCTTGAGATAAATCAAATGCACCGCAAATCGTTTGAATTTCATTGCGAAAATGGCAGAATGTATGTAAGTATATGTATGTTTGTATGTAACTGCTAAAATAATTTATTTATTTATTTGTTTACTCAATTTCAAATTTAACTGCTTATTTATTTGCTGTTGAAAATTTATTAGCTTTGTTGTTGTTGTTGCGATTGTTGAATGTCAGTCTGTGTTGTGTTATTTTTCTTTATTTTTCTAAAATATCAATACTGTGCGGCTTGTTTGAATAATTTTTATGTAGTTTTATAATTATCTATTGTTTATTTGTTGTTATTTTTGTTTTCGTTTTTGTTTTTATTGTTGTTGTTGCTTTTGTGGTTATTCCAGCTGCCTGACAATGAATTATCTACACCAACGCCGCGCTGTGCCACCAACCAACGTCCAGGGTCAATGTTGCCCATGTTGAGGCAGCCAACTGTAAGTTGCATGTTAGAATATAAAAGAAACAACAACAACAGCAACAACCTGCGACTATGACGATGACAGGGCCACGTATGGCCGCCAAGTCAACGAAGAACAGCTGTGCCATGTCATACACACACACACAGCCAACAACAACATATGTAAGTACTTCTCTTTTGTTTTTTTTTTTTTTTGCGCCGCTTACTTACAATTTTATTGCCAATATTTGCCCCATTTAAAGTGTTGCGTTTTATTACCATAGAAATAATTTAGTTTCTGCTTATGGGAGCGAAGATGTGAGGGGCGTAAGACGAGCGCAAGTGTGCGTGCCCAGCACATTTTTTACATAACTTGACAGCCACTTTGGATAAGATTAGCTGACATTTTGCTTGCTGGTGAACAATGCAAAAAAAAGTGTAATGAAAAAAAAAAAATTAAAAAAAAAAACTTGGAAAGAAAAATAAATAATAAAATTGTGATTTGGCAGCAAGTTGGTTTCTGAAGACAAGCTGCTGTGTGTGGCATTTTTGATTTTTTTCATGCGATGAAAATAATTAAATGTCAGATATATGCATGTAGTTCTTACTGTTCATTTTAACTAATGTGCGCCACGAGGCTGAGCGTTTATTTAAACAATTTGGTCTGCTTCGGCTCTAAATTTTCCTCGTTAGAACAATGGTATAGACGCAAAGCTGTGATCTCATGTCAGTGGGGTTTAGATTAGGTTAGGTTGAAGTAAACCTGCCGTGACACTTAGGGAACGAAGATGGAGATGCCCATTGTGTTACCTCGAAATCAGATTTCTACTCCTTAAATAATTTTGAAAGCCTGTTGAAGCTGGTAGGTCCTTCATGTCGATATCCGCGGCTTGATATAGGAAAGAAGCGGTGCCGTGATTTAATCCCAAGTGGCATAACCCCAATTTTAAAATTTGGGATTATGTCACTCACCATGGTGTGACATAATCCCAATTTTTTTACTTGGGATTATGTCAACTATGTGGGAGTGACATAATCCCAAATAAAAGGGAGCCAGAATACCAAATCACTCGAGTAGGTACTAGTGCGAAGCAAAATCGCGATTTTTGCTTCCAAATTTTTATTTTTTATAGACATATGTACATATTTATATACCTATCGATCTATTAAAAAAAAAGCGCCGCAGGCGAAAATTTGGAATCAAAAATCGCGCGATTTTTTCTTCCAAATTTTCATCTTTTTATAGACATATATACAATGTACACAAATATTTATATACCTATCGTTTTATTGAAAAAAGTATGTATATATGTAAATATATTTAATTTTAATATAATTTTTTAGTTTTAAAGTAATTTTTTGAGAACATGTGTATTTAAGTACATACATATTTCATCTTATACATATACTCAATGTGTTATTGTATAACAACATTAACTTTATTGTCAGCTTTAATTTTTTTGCTTAGAAAAAATCTGAAATGTTTTTTTGGGCTTGAAAATGACATTATCCCAATTGGGATTATGTCACTACGTCTGGGGTGACATAAGCCCAAGTAAAAAAGTTGGGATTATGTCACCCTAGGGGGAGTGACATAATCCCAAATAAAAAATTTGGGATTATGCCCCTTGGGATTATGTCAGGGTACCGAAAGAAGCCATCCAGGAAAGAAGCCGCCAGGAATCACCATCTGGTAATACTCGAAGCCGGTTAGTTGTAGTTGTAGGTGACCTCTCACATAGGGACACAATATGAACTTTTTCTGATCTTCCGGGTCCATAGTCAGTGTAAGCTCAGCCGGTGGGTTGCCTTACAACATAAAAGATCTTCTGTCTGTTCAATTCTAATTATTAAACAATTTATGCATGTGCGCTTAACTCTCTTATAGCTTCGGACTACTTACTCTAACTATCTCCGGCAGTGGCGCACACAGAAAGAAATTTAGGGGGGGGGGGTTTCAATCTCCAACGGAAAATTAAAAAAAAAAATACTTAAAACTCGTCAAGACAATTTTTACTTAAATTTATGTTTGGGGAGTGGACCTACGTATGTACACATTAAACAAAGGCACCTTTTAAATCTCAATTCATTGCATTTTCTCTGTATTTAAACTAAAACTAATAAGTAAGAAGGAAGCCTAAGTTCGAGTGGAATCGAACATTAGATACTCACCTGTATGCTTTCATTGTTTGTTTGCGTTGGTTCGATTAGGGTGTATTTTATATGAATCGAGTGCCGCATAAAGTGGGCGCAGCCACAGCCATTTTCAAAATTTTTATCAATCATCCAACTAAGCATATAAATACTATTGTTAGTGCAAATTTGCAACATTTTATGACTTCTAATTACAAAGATGACACGTTACAAATTCCCAAAGGGTGTTCCAGAAATATCTTTGTCAAAAAGTAGGCGTGGTCATAAACCGACTTCGCTAAATTTTTGAGCATGTATTACCACAAGTTATTAAAGTGTACAAACTGATTTTCGTCATAACATTTTAATTATTTGTAGAGTTATGGGTTCCGAAATCTCGTAGATTCCTTTGTCTGAAAAGAGGCGGTGCCACACCCATTTTCCAACATTTTTCTATTTTTTGTTTTATGTGTTTTATTTTGTTTTATAGTTGGATTCATGACACACAATTTCAATGACATATCTTTATATTTGGCAGAGATATCGCTTAAAATATTTTTATTACACTCAAAAAAAAAATTATTCAGATTATGGAAAAATGGGAATGATTCGGCGCTAAAGACATATTTCCATATTTTGATGTACAATTTTCTTTAAAACGTGGTTTTTATTCCTTGATTTGAAGAAAATCGTACATCAAAATATGGAAATATGTCTTTAGCGCCGAATCATTCCCACTTTTCCATAATCTGAGTAAGTTGTTTTTTCAGTGTAGGCCCCTTAATAGTTCCCATATATAAATTTGGGCGTGGCCGTCAATCGATTTTGGCAGTTTTTCGTCCAAACATTTTTCTAAGTAAGTAAATTACGCGTACCAAATTTCGTCGATATATCTGCTACGGTTTCTGAGTTATGACCTATAAAACTTTCAATGTTTGCCCCTTAATAAGTGGGCGTGGCACCGCCCATTTTCCAAAATTTCACCATATTTCTTCATAAGGGCCTGAGCTGAATACGTAGGTGAAATTTTGTCACTCCGGCTCTATTAGTGACAGAGATACAAAATATCCGATTTTTACTATATGGGGAAAGTGAGCGTGGTCATGCCCGAATTCGCCCATTTTCAATACCAACCGTCCCAGTCTCGATACCAACTTGTATTCCAAATATCTACATTTTTACGCGAGTTAGAGCGTTTACAGACGGACGGACGGACGAACATGGCTCAATCGATTTCTCTTTTCATCCTGATAATTTATATATATATATATAAGTCGCTGTGGTGCAGTGGGTAGAGTGCTCGCCTGCTATGGCAGAGGTCTCGGGTTCAAATCCCAGTCCGAGCAAAACACCAAAACAATTTTTCTAATTAGTAAAAATCCAATTGTTGGGTTTTTTAAGAGCAGCGGTCACCTCTCGGCAGTGGGCGGCATACCCTCCGAGTGTATTTCTGCCATGAAAAAGCTTCTCACAAAAAATGCATTCGCCGTTCGGAGCCGGCATAAAACTGCAGGTCCACCCAATTAGTAGGAAAAACAAAAGGAGCACACCTCGAATTGGGAGAGAAACTCGGCCATAAAACTCGCCAGAGTTATAATAGCGCCATTGTATTATTATTATTATAAGTCTATATCTATCTCGATTATTTCATTCTGTTACAATCCACCGTTATGTGATTAAAACTATAATACTCTGTGTACTAGTACAGCTTAGTATTACAAACCTCAGCTAATATCCACAGCATACTTTTAGGGAAATGTCTCCACACTGCTTGTTTATAAACATAATCAGTAGTTGTTGACAAACACTGGCAATGTACATCCACAAATATTCATAGATTTTACATGCATTTACACAAATATTTGTGCATGTACCATCTTTTATAAAATTATTTTTTGTATGGTGTTGTCAAATTTTGGGGGGGAGGGGGGGGGGGGTTTAACTGATACCTACGCTGCGGCAGCTCAGCCTTAACTGACCTCCGCTTAGTAGTTGCGCCGGTTTTATACATTTTCTGTGCCGGCGCCACCCTTATAGTATTTCGTTAATTGTGAAGGCCCGAAAGCCTGTGAAATTGGGATCCTCACACATTTTTTACGAAGCTTACAATCGTCACTCCACTTGGTGCTTTTGAGATTAAACTAACAAAAACAATAACAAATTCAATTACTATAATTCTCATAAACTCCACTATAAACTATTGCCTAACTTAATAACTTACATAGCATATGCAATAATCAAATTATTGCCATTTGGAGTTGAAAAAAGAGAAGCGGAAAAAAAATGATAAAACAAAAAAAAACCCAAAAGCAAAAAAGGCCAAAGTAGTATAAATATTATGCGATAAAAAATATTAAACACAAGAATCAGCAAACGCACACATTTACAAAACACAAGTGTGTGTGAGTATGAGGTGATGCATAACCCCAACATAAACCTAAAAAACAACAACAAAAACGATGAGAGAATCATCCATATAATTCAAGTTGTTCTCGCACTGCCCCTCCACCGCCCTTGCTACCTTAGCCAACAAATATGTCGATAATGTTTCATAGCAGTTAAAGGTGGCTGTTGGCTGGTGGTTGTGGCCGGTGGCGCGGCGCATTGCGATTGAGGTTAACACCAAAGGCCGTAATGTAATTTGTTTTCACACAACATAATCAACATGATAAGCCAAACCGAAAAACTCTTTAAATTGAGTCTAATGATGATAAACGTTTTTTTACATTTAAGACGCAGACGCAGACGTAAAAGCCCGGCCGCCCCACAGCCCAACAGCTCAACAGCCGATCGACGAATGTATGGCCATTGGGTGTTGAAGAAGAATGGTTGCAATTGGCTTTGTGTTTGTTGTTATTGTTTTGTCAAAAATTGTAGTTGTTGTTGCTTTTCGCCAAAAGACGTTGGCGCTGGCACTCTTGTACTGCTGTGCCGCGTGGACATTGTTGTTGTTGCCCCTTATAGGTGCCAAATAGTAGGAAAGAGTGCCGAAGTTGTATTTGGAGAGTCGCTGCTATAGAAATATATATATTTACTCATGTTGGTATGTTTGTGTATGTGAAAAAGTGCACAATTGGCAATTCTTTTTTTTATTATTGCTTTTGTTATTGTTGTAGTTAGTGTTTGTAGTGCCAGCAGCGGCAGCAGCAAGGTGTTCTCAAGCAACAAGAAAAGTACTCAAAATATATCTAAATATCGATATTTTTTGTTGTTATTATTATTTAATTTTTTTGTTTTTGTAGATTGTGCCCGTTGCAGCACCACAAAACACCTTCGCCAGCCTGAGAGCACAGCCTCAGCCTCAACCTCGGTCTCCTTCCAAAAATAACAATAATCATTGAAGTTGCTCTGTGTACAAGAAAAAAGCAACAACAACAACAACTGCAAAAACATCAATAACCGACATGGCATTGAGTTCGACGTCGCGACGTCCAACAATCGATCGGCCAGAGCGCAGAGCGCAAAGTTTGGGGCGCGAATATCAAATAATAAGTCAACATTCCAAGGCGTGTTAAAAGATGCCACGATTAAATGCCACAATTGTGCAGCTAAAGAATATAATAAATAAATATATGTATATATGTACTTTTGTATGGATAAACATATATACATATATAGGTATGTATATTAGGGCGGTTCATAAAAATGAAAAAAACCTCTTTTTTTCAGTATCACCCCCTAAGCCGTTTAAAGTGCGGTCGATCGGAGACGCTTAAAGGGTGTTGCAAGGGATCAATTTCCAGATAACCATATGGGACCCCTGTGCGACACCTCTTAACCGTTTCCGATCGGGACAAAAATGTATATGTGTTATCTTCGACTATATTATCAATGACCTATGAGGTGACGTTGAAGAAATGTGATGTAAAATTCTTCTCCCTACATTTGGGGACCTCCCTAGTGTACATATACAGCTGTGGTCAAGAAAATGGCAGCAAAGTTGCAGTACTGTTTTTTTTTCATATGAAAAAAAAATAACAAACTTGCAGAAAAAAAGTTGAAAAAATATCAAAAAATTTTTTTTTATATATTTTTTGCACTTTACTAAATCGCAAAAGGTTTGCTCTATAAAACTGCATACTTAAAAAGTTTATAATAAATACTAATTTTTTAAGTTTTTTTTAATTTTTTGCTGCAGACACTCTCCTTTACATTTCGCTGCTATCTTTTCGTCAATCACTGTATATACAGTGCAGCATCTTTCGCCTCCCCTTCAATGCAATTAGCGGGGAAATGGGGTTAGTTATACTTATGTTGTGAAAGCAACAACAAACGCAAAGCAAAAATTCGCGTGGCAAAGCAGTGGAAAGTTGCTGACTGCGCTGGATGGATGTATGGCTGGAGATTCCTTTACAGTTTATTATTTGCAGGTTGCAGCGCAAGTTCACGCCCCCAACAAAAAAAAAAAAAACAAAAACAAACACAAAAAGAGTATTAAAAAAATATAAAAAATAAAAATTCAACATTTTATCCGCCTTGCCCACCCGCTGCATATTCATCTATACACCGACGACTCGTGTGCTCCTCATCAACACTTGACCGCTTGTTTTGCTTGCTTGCTTGCTTATGCTCCCAGACGCCTTGGCTGCTCGTAATGCGAAACAGTTTAGTGTCGAAGTTAAGTACGAAAACGTATTTTCAATATCGAAATTATTATTATTAGCTGACAATCGATGCAGCAATGAATGTTATTGTCCAAGTTATACATACATACATAACCCTTTTTTAGGTTTCTCGTGGAGTGAATGAACAGCAGAGAATCGAACAGATGTGCTGGTGATGGTGGTGGCGCACTAATGGCAATGAATCAGCCTCACTGGTTCGGCCAAGCCAAGCTCTGTGTGTATGTGTATTGTGGATTTCGCAGCGACAGTTGTTGCCTCTGGTACCGCAGCAAAATATTGGCATTGTGGTTTTTTTGGTGTTTATTGCTGTTAGTGTTGTTTTTGCTTTTGTTGCAGCAGTGATGGCACTTGTGCTTGCATTTTGCGTTGAGAGTCTTCACCAACTGACTGTTGCTGCTGCTGGGCATCCCAGTGAACTCAACGTCATTGTCGTCATCGTCATCAACAGCAGCATCATTGCATTGTTGTTGTTATTGTTCTTGCTGTTGTTGCTGTTGTAGATGTTGCTGCTGTCATGCAATTTCCAACAGCTTAGGTGGTTTGTTGTAGGTACCGACTGGTGGCTGGTGGCGTTGACTATTGTATGTTGATACCGTCGGCTTATTGGTAGTAGTGTTGTTGTTGTTGTTGTTGTTAATCGTTTTGAGTTAAATATTGTTCGCAAGCTGTTGACCATTTTTATTTGCGATTTCGGTGCATTTTTGTTTTGTTTTTTATGTTTTAGGAAAAATATTGCGTTGGTGTTGGCTGAGGTGGCGGCATCGCTTTAAAAATGAATAAGCGCTCGATGTAATACTTGTACTTTTATTGGAATGTGGCAAGTGTAGCATAGCCTTTTTTGGTTGCTTTTTGTTATTATTGGCTGATGTTGTTGTTGCTTTTTGCCTTTTTTGAGGTATCTGACATAAATATCTGTTTTTAGGCGGATTTAATGTGTGGTAAATGCTTGAACTTTACAGTGTGAATGAAAATTATATGGGCATAAGCTAAAAGGCATTGTTTATAAGGTACATATAAGGTATGAAGTATGAGGAATAGGGTATTTATAAGACAGATATCTTATTTAATGATTAAATATTTTAATGATTATTAACTAAAGGATGCTTTGTTTTTGTAACTTTTTGATGATTCAATACGATTACTCGCATCCCTTTAATGATTGCAGTTAATTAAATTAAAAAGTACATAACTAATCGATTAATTAATGTTAATTGCATGATTATTTGAATTATTTTCAAGTATTTTCTATTTTTCTAATTGCATGTTTTATACAATTATTTGATTTGTTGCAATTATTTCCGGGTTTCTTACTTACGCGATTAATTATTTAATCGATTAATTATTTTTATTCTTGTCTGAGAAATGTCACTTAGACGCCATGGCGTACAGTTGTTTCGTACGAAAAAAATAGTTAAAAAAATAATCATAAAAAAAAATCGCAGAATTGAAAATAATCAAATAATTCAAAATATCTAAGCAATCAAAATAGTCATACAATTATCAAACATTATTTTAATGTGCGATTACTTTCGATTATTCTTTTTATTTAATTTATTTAGAGGATTAAAATAATCATTAAAATTGAAAACTGCGAAAAAATTAATCATTAATTTTAATTTTAGCTTTAATTTTTATTTTTATTTTAATTTTAATTTCAATTTTAATCTTAATTTTAATTTTATTTTAAATTTAATTTTAAACTTAAATTTAATTTTAATTTTAATTTTAATTTTAATTTTAATTTTAATTTAACACGTCTAGTTAAGATGTATGGTGTAAGTTATAAGGCATAAGTTATAAGGTATAAGATATTAATATGTGATATGTACGATTACTATACAAACACACTATCCAAAAATGCGCTTTTAGTTAAATGTTTTTTATCATAACACATTTTAAATTTAATAGCCGCCAATCAATTGTGGCATATGCGCAACACCGCCAACAAACCGTTAATTTAACGTGCTGCGGCATTTAAATGCGCCGACCGATGAAGGTTTTTGTGAGTCAATGGATTTTGATGCGCTGAACAGAAAAGGCCAAAATAGCAACAACAAGAAAACAAAAAAACAAAAAACCCAGTACTTTTAACTCATAAATGTGAATTATGTCATATTATTTTAATGCTGTATAAAACACGTGTTTGCCAGCCAAACGATACATCATTTTATATAAAACTTTATACACACACACTTACACATATAAACATTAAAAGTTTTCGCGCGCATATTTACATCGAAAAATCACAATATTTATACCTTTCCCAATATTAAACGATTATTTTAGCATTAAATTTGATGAGGTGTGATTATAGGATTACAAATATTTTATAGCCGCAAATTTTGTAGAGAAAAAAGTAAAAAAGCATTTATTGCCAACATGGTATGTGTTAAGCAGCGCTAAAAATATCCATAAACAACTCAAATTAGTCGCACCTAATATTTTTCATAACCGTTGTTGATGATTAGATTTCTCGGGGGTCAATTGGAACGTACATACATACATACATAAATATAATATTAGCTTACTAAATATTACTTTTCATATTAAAATTGAGTTGATGCAGAGAATAGCATTTTAGTTATAGATTACGTAAGGTGAGTTAATTGTTTTACATGCCTTTCAGATATATTTATACTATTATAATATTCCTTTTTTTATACAGCCGACATGGTTTGCGGAATTCGCTCTAATGTTTCATAAATGTATGTACACTTGTAGTAAAGTTTCGCTCGCCTTCATTTAATATGCAACCACTTGATTTATTGCAAAGAAAATGTGACAGTAAGTATAATTTAAATATATTAAATATTACAATTATTCATTGTGTGTTTTACTACATAAATTTCAGTATGAAATATAGTTGTTATTTGGAGCATGAACATACATGCTAAGTACAGCTGTACTAGCAAACGAATACGACATGTTTACGGATATTAATATTTTAGTATTCACGACATATGTATCTTATTCAGTTGTCTGGTATACAGATGGCTCGAAACTTGATGAGTAAAAAAGTGGGACTGATATATTTGGGCAGAACTATAGCCTTTTGCAGACCACTTATTATGGACCAATTCGAGTGCAACGGATACGTACATTAGTTAAGCCTAATGCATGCGGCATCATACGTCTGGCTATTTCCAGATCCAGCACGTGCAATAAAAAAATATGGGTAAAGGCTTGTTGGTGCAAGATCGACTAAGCGTAACATTGGCCACAATAAACGTAGAGCTTAATGCTAAACTCACTTCCCGACTATAGAAGGTAGAGTCCCACACTGATGGGGTAAAGGCTAGTGATGCTTACTCCTCCTAAAACACACTCTCTATTTCTTCCACTTATCAGAAATTTAGAAAAAGTCTTGTTTGTAGAGATCAATACAAAATGCCCAATGAGATCCTCATCAAATTCATCAAAAGCTATGAGGCATAGCAAAATTTTTTCTTTCTCTTTTTCTACTCCAAAGTTCATTTTTCTTCCTTTTCTTCACTGCCAATACTTTAAAAAAAATCTTTTTATATTTAACTGCATTTAAAGGATTTTTTTTAGAAACATTTGCAGTGAAAAAAAAATGTATCATTTCTTACTCAAAACTTAATTTTTTTAAATTTATATTTTAAAAATATATTTTTTAAATTTTTAAAAAATTTTTTTTTAATTTTTATTTTTTTATTTTTATTTTTATTTAACTGCAGTTAAATATTTAAAAAAAAATTGTATTCTTTTTTTATAAAATTTTTCTTTGTACATTTTTTTATATATTTTTATATTCAGCTGTACTAGTACACAGAGTATTATAGTTTTAATCACATAACGGTGGATTGTAACAGAATGAAATAATCGAGATAGATATAGACTTATATATATCAAAATGATCAGGGTGAAAAGAGAAATCGATTGAGCCATGTCCGTCCGTCCGTCCGTCCGTCCGTCCGTCTGTCCGTCTGTCCGTCTGTCCGTCCGTCCGTCTGTAAACACTCTAACTCGCGCAAAAATTGAGATATTTTGATGAAATTTGAAATGCAAGTTGGTATCGACACTGGGACGGTTGGTATTGAAAATGGGCGAAATCGGACCATGACCACGCCCACTTTTCCTATATAGAAAAAATCGGAAATCTGGTATCTCAGCCACTAATATAGCTAGAGTGATGAAATTTTACCCACGTGTTGAGCTCAGGCCCCTAAGAAGAAATTTGATGGAATTTTGGAAAATGGGCGGTGCCACGCCCACTTATTAAGGAGCAAACATTGAAAGCTTTATGAGTCATAACTCAAAAACTGTTGAAGATATATCGATGAAATTTGGTATGCGTGATTTACTTACTTAAGCAAATGTTTTGACGGAAAATTGCCAAAATCGGTTGACGGCCACGCCCACTTTTATATATGGGAACTATAAAGGGGCCTAATAAAAACATTTTAAGCGATATCTCTGTCAAATATAAAGATCTATCACTGAAATTTTGTGGCATGAGTCCAGCTATGTACATAAAACAAAAAGCACAAAAACTTAGGAAAATGGGCGGTGCCACGCCCACTTATTAAGGGGCAAATATTGAAAGTTTTATGAGTCATAACTCAGAAACCATTGAAGATATATCAATGAAATTCGGTACGCGTGATATACTTACTTAGGCAAATATTTGGACAAAAAATTTCCAAAATCGGTTGACGGCCACGCCCACTTTTATATATGTGTATTATAAAGTGGCCTAATAAAAACATTTTAAGCGATATCTCTGTCAAATATAAAGATATATCATTGAAATTTTATAGCAGAAGTCCAATTGCGGACATAAAACGAAAAACACAAAAATTTTGGAAAATGGGCGTGGCACCGCCTCTTTTTAGAATCAGGAATATACGAGATTTCTGAGCCCATAACTCGACAAATAATTTATATATAATCATGAAACTTGGTGTGTACACTTTTATTACTTGTGGTAATACATGTTCAAAATTTTAGCGAAATCGGTTTGACGACCACGCCCACTTTTATACATGGGAACTACAAAGTGACCTAATAAAAATATTTAAAGCCATATCTTTGTCAAATATAAAGATAATTCATTGAAATTTTGTGGCATGAGTTCCACAATATACCGGAAACAAAAAATATAAAAATTTTGGAAAATGGGCGTGACACCGCCTCTTTTTAGACAAAGGAATATACGAGATTTCTTAGCCTATAACTCGACAAATTATTGAGATATTATAACGAAACTTGGTTTGTACACTTTTATAACTTGTGTTAATAGACACGCAAAAATTGACATCTTTGTAACTATAAATCAAAAAGGAATGAAATTTTGCACAAAGAATAATATTCATATGCTTAGTTGGATGACTGATAAAAATGTTGAAAATGGGCGTGGCTACGCCCACTTTATGCGGCACTCGCTTTATGTAAAATACGCCGTGTTTCCATCAAACGCAAACAAACAATGAAAGCATACAGCTGATCTAATGTTCGATTCCACTCGAACTTAGGCTTCCTTACTTGTTTTATATATCTTTTTAATATTCTTTTATTTAGCTTTCTAAAAAAGCAATAAATAATAATAAAATTACAAAAAAAGCACTTGCTGTCACCGGCGAATTTAAATATTAATCAACAAAATAGCTGAAAACATATGCAAGTTTAAGTAAAATCCAAAAAGCTAAAAAAATTATAGCAAAATTTATAGTACGTAAATGCAAAAAAGTTCAAGCAAGTCAACGCCATAAATCAAATGTTTGCGCATTTTTGAAAACTGCCGCCACCGCCACCGCTGCGATCACCTCCGCCTCCGCACACACAGCGAGCGGCTGCACCAATTCGCTGGCAACGACGAATCACAGGTGAGTAGTGAGTGGCAGTGCACTTAAAGCGCCACATGTGGCCGCGCAGCAGCAACCAAAAAAAAAAATGCACACACTTGAGACAAAGTTGCGCTGCTCTCCCCCTGTGTTTAGCTTTAAACATTGCTAATACACAACAATCCATCTGTTGGCGCTGTTCAGTGGGGGTGCCTATGACGATTATTTACGAGCGACATTTGTGTGATTATGGTAATTAGGTCATCATTTAGCAAGGCAGCAAAAACTGAAAAAAAAGGAAAATGTAGTGCAATGAAAAAACGCACGTTTGCTTGTCGTTTTGCTGAATGGACAATGAATATTTTTTTATATTTTCCTCAGTTAGAAGAAACGAAGTTTTTGCCAAAAATGTTGCTTTTCATTCATTCATAAATCAATGTGTTTCAAAAAATTATATCGCATGCATGCGCTTTGTACTCAAACATTTCAAAATTTGTAACCAATAACGGCTGTTAACAGCACAAATTAATGAAGTTATGTATGAGCGGATATAAATAGAGTTGATACGCAGAGCTGAGACCGATGGAAAAAGTAGCTGTGGCTATAGCTAACGTTCTAATGGGTATATAAAATGTCCTTTCGATTGATTTTATTTTAATGTTAATTCACTAGTTTTATATACAGAATACATATCTATATATTAATAGGCTAACATTTTTCCCATACAAACAATTGCCAGGCTGTTTAGCACATTTAACATACTCATATCCACATAAAATTGATATGGATGTGTTCGTATGAGTCAGGAGCAGTGCATAGGAATAATTTTTGTACCAATACAAAGTTGAAAAAATAAATTGCATGGTCGAATTTCGACCACCGGTGATACTAGTATAAATAATTATCATGCTTATAATTAATGTTTTGGTAGCAACTTTATGTAAATTTATACACATTTCTGCGTGTAACTAGACAAATGCATTTGTATGTGACTACTAGTTAGTTACATTAACGTTTATGTTTAATGGCTCAATTACCAACATTCCATTACCAGCAGCTTAAAATCCGAACAAGTTAAATTGCCGCAATAACATTTTGTCTATAAGTGAGGAATAAATTTGCCTATTTCCATATTTGCATCCGCTTAAAAAATAAATTTTCTTCTCATATCTTACTCAAAATTTAAAAATGCATGCTTTCCATTTTTTTGTCGTTGTCATAATACTTTTAAATTATTTCCTCTTGCCTTATTAATGGAGTTGCTTTAAATTAATTCAAAAGACTTAGGACACGAACTCGCTAAAATGTTCACATATCCATAAGTTTATATGTATATACCAGGGTTGGGCAAGCTGCATTCAATTTTGATTGCATTCAGCCTTGCAGCCACCACATTTGCATTCCCATTCACTACTGAATGGTAATGCGAACCACATTTGCATTCCCATTCACTACTGAATGGTAATGCAAACCACATTTTCATTCCCATTCACTACTGAATGGTAATGCAAACCAAATTTGCATTCCCATTCCCTACTGAATGGTAATGCAAACCAATTTTGCACTACCATTCACTATTGAATGGTAATGCACTTTGAATGGTAATGCAAAGATGCCCATCCTTGGTATATACCAATATGTACACACACAATACGACACCCACTAGTTGCGCCAGAAAACATAAATACATACACACAAACATATATACAATATCAACGCCTAAAATCACATATCAAAAGCAAAGATGTCTTTATTAATGCATCAGCCAGTCACGCCCACACCACTTGAGCCGCTTTGGCGATTGTGGTTTTATCGTTAGTCCAAAACTATAGATATTTATGTGCATTTGATCACTCTGATCACCGCTGTATGTGTTTATTTATTTATTTTTTTTTTTGGCGAGTGGGCGCCGCTGTGTACGCTTTTGCTAATTAAATTCAAAAAATTTTACAAAATCGATTGTGATCTGCGCCGTAAGGATGAAAATGCCTACACATATACACGTACGTTTCTGCAAATATATATACATATATTTAATACATTTAGTGAATCTTTAAGCCTTAGCCAGCTTTGTTTTGCTCCTTTGTAGGCTTTACAGCAGCTTAAATTTTAATCTACACTTCAGTGGCATCGCATTCGATTCACATCAGCAGCTCAGCTACTTCTCAGCCGCAATTTTCGATCAACAAGTGTGTTTATAAGTATAAATTCATGTATGTATGTAAGTGTGTTTGTTTAAATGTGTATGAGCGCTCGCGTTCCTTTGTCTTTATCGCTGATCATCATTTTCTTCGCTCGTTCGCATGTGTAGTAGTTTACTTTGAGTCCAACTGGAAGCTTAAATCAGTTATATATTGCAAAATAATGCTTCGCTGATAAGTACGTATATATATACGAATATGTACATATATAACTCCATATGTGTGCAATTGTATGTGTGTGTGGTAAGCAAGCGTTTGTCTCTATATGGAGGGCTTCTGGAGGAGGTGTTATCAACACCGATCTCGCACATTGGCGCCTGTGCAGTCAACTGAAGTTACCTTGGCGCTTCTGTGTTTGCTTTTATTTGCAATTATATCTTGACAGAGTGTTGCCAGATTACTCAAATGGTTTTACAATTAATCGACATTAATTAATATACCTCAACTATGACTAAGTACTATGTATGGAACTTCCTACGTACATATTTTTATCAACCATTCGATTGATTGATAACTGAAAAATCGATGCTGATGAAGGAAATTGTTACACCAATATTGGTAGCGCTTACCCTTAACATTGGCCAGAGCTTCACCAGTCTAAAAGCTTATCGATCTTTGTATCAACAAAAAAATAAAATAATATGGCAACACTAACCACACTACATTCTAACTTAAGTAATATATTTATGATGCCTGTTAATCGGCACATACGCTCGGCTTTTGCAAAATTTTACTCGCGCTAATTAAAAGGCCTTCATGTGCTCGTTTCTCTGGCGATCGATTTTTAAGATGAACTGAAGATTTTGTTTATGCGATATTTTATCCTTGTCAGCGATCAGTACACATATTTGAGCATTAAGTAGACATACTGCATAAATGCTTAGCATAGCTGAGAGTCTTTAGAGCGTCCGCAAGTCGAGTGTAGTTTTATGCATGGCCTACTATTTTATGGATTTTCTGGTTAAATTAAGAGATTTTGTGCAGTTAGTCTGTTAATCTAAGCGGATTTTTCTTCGAACGACTATTTTTTACAACAATACGAGTACAAAAAAAAATTCCTCCGCAAACTCAATTCATTAAATAATAATGTAATATATGTATATTGTTTTACAATAGAGGCGGTGCTTAGCAAGCATAAGCAGTATGAAGAAAAAAAAAAACAACTACAACAAAACCAACCAAAGAAAGAACAAATGTAATGGCGTTGCCTTGTATTTTTGTGAGAAACTTAGTTTATTTAGATTCGAGTTAGAGCGAGATGATTAGTTGAGTAAATTGAACCGCTATTTGCTCGTTTTGTTAAGTTTTGTTACGTTTAAAGTAACGATTTACCGATACCGGGTATGTGCCTCAGAAAAAAAATAAAATATTTATGGGAAGGTTTTTGAGGTTGCTTTAGCATTAAAAACTCTCTTGATAGCACGAAAGGAAATCTAAGCTCAGCAATATAAATCTGTAATGTATGAACTCGGAGCCTATACTAGACAGAGGACAGCCATAAATTAGTGCCTTAACTAACGGACTTTCCTTCTCATCACAACTGCCTAGTGGAATTTTATGGAGAATAACTTTCTTGAACATTTTAACCCTCTAGCGATCTTAAAAATACTATTTCTTCGAACTTTATAAAAAAGGTGTCAAAACGACCCGTTCGTGGTGTTAAAAGGTTAAAGTATTCTACGAAATTAAAGCTTGTGAAATTTTACTATATGTTTCCTATCTTTTAACCCTTTTTTCCTTTATTGAAAAATTAATCAGCCAAAATTTTGCAAATTTGAAATGGCAAAAACAAAAAATTTGTCCCCAGAGAGCAAAACAGTTTGGGGCTTTTACTGCATGGATTACTACCTCTTTCGTTCTGTGTGGGAATTTTTCCGTCCCCAGACAACAACCCTTAATTTGTGTCACAGTGTAATAAGTCGCTTTGCACAATTTATCAAAATTTATTGCGATTGTTAAAGAACATTAATCAAATGACTATGAAACCAAAAACAAAAACGAAAGAAAAACAAGTACTATTAATATCTGCATGACAGTCAAACAAAATTAAGGCTTTGGAACTTGGCGCTTGCTAACAAGCTGGAGATAATGGAGATAAGCGCTTTTTGTTTTTTTGATCTTGCCAAAACTAAAAATAAAACAAAGAAGCAAGAACCAACAGCAAAAAAAAAAACAAAACAACAAGGAGATACTGTTCTATATAAAAAAAAAGAAACTGTTAGAAAGGCGTAAAGATCCGCTACAAAAGATTGGAAAACTTAAATAATGCTGATTGTTTGCTTTCGCTTCTTTTAAATACCTTTTCATCATTCCAGCTTGAAATTGTTAGAAGGCAACTGCTTTTTTTTATATAGAAAACTTTTTTTGTTTTCAGCTCAAACAAAAGGCGAAAGCTTAATTATGCTTTGAACACTTTCAATCAAAACGTTTCGTTTTTTTTTTTCAAACTCCTCTTGCTCACAATTGAAATGCTTTATCACTGCTGAGCAAACAAAATTCTGATTTCTTCTTAACCCAGCCTTGTTAAAAATATGAAAAAGATATCGAACTTGTTATCGGCGATTGCGCAAGAAATCTGCGGCTGTGGCGGCGCGAGTATAGCAGCAAGTTTTCAAAGCTTTTCTCAAAAATACGATGTACTTGCTTCAAATGCGCTTCTTCGCTTTTGTTTTTTTCGATTTGTTTTATTCAAACAATTAAAAACTTCATCATTAGTTTGAGTTTGTGGCAAGAGCAAGTGGAAGTGCCAGTGCCAGCGGATGGCGCAGTCAATGGTTAAATCAAATAAACACGGCTAGTTTTGGAAACCACACGGTCGAGATGACCGACCGGCCGACCTCCTGGTGTGTCAGCTGATTCAGCAAAAAGGCAAAATATTTTTTTTTTGTAGTTGCTTGGCATTTTTTTTATTGTGTGTTGGTTTTTGATTATCTTGTTTAAGAAATGTGTTAATTTGATATGCTTAACCAAGCGTTTTAATTGGGCTTTAGTAATGCGTTTTTTTTTTGTTTATTTTTTTGATACTTTTTTATACATCTTTACCTAAACATATGTATGCTTAAATGGAACTCTTTGAGTTATCTCAAATGGCGTATTAGAGGAGATGGCTCTTACTTAGAAGCTTGACATGAAATTTGCTTGGCTTGGCTGAATATTTGCTCTTTAACCAAATTTTCCATAAACGTAGTAGAAGGAGCCTGGCTCTAAACGCATTAAATATTCTAAAAAAGTCTTTATTTGATACAAAAGATTAGTAAAAAGTTATTTAAGCAGCAAAAAAGGCAATGGTAACCTATGACAAAGTCAAGGCTACAAATGAACCGCAGTGAGTTGGCCATACAATTTAAAACTCTTGAAAGAATAGATATATGTATGTATGTAACTTTATGCTTGTGTGTGTAAATATGTATTCTATTTATAGTTATTTATTCTAAATCATCAATTTCTAGCGTAATACGCGTGCGCACAACCGAAATTAAACCACAAATATCTAAATGCCTTGTTATAATGCGATCCAAAAAACTCAATTGAATTCAGCTTCTGCGCTACTTATGCCAAGCACGAACAATTCGTCGTCGCCAGTAAACGGAAACGGTAAGGCACACAGAACTAAATACATTTTTAGTTGCCTAAAATACTTAAGGACACGTTTTTCATGTTTAGCAATTGACTCTTGTCGAGTTTCTGTGCTTTTTTAGACGATTTTTGTTTTATATTTAAAATAAATTTTATTTACATACAAAAGTTTGTAAGTATGTAAGTGGTTATTTGCATTTTGGTTTTTTTTATTTAATAGGCTAGTAACATTTTGTTAATTTTATTGTTATTAAAAGTTGTGCTTTGATTGTTAATTTTTATTTCCTAGCATTTTTAAAAGAAAAAGTGTGCCACGGGCATTGAACTTTCGACTGTTGTAAATTTTAAATATAATATATGTATATGCACAAATGGCGTAAAATACGAAGCAAATACGTAATGAAAAAGCAACGAATTCGTAAAGAACAGGAAACGAATAGAAAATGATTGCAAGACGCGTAAGAAGCCATGGCGAGACAAAGACGTAACGAAGACGAAAACCGTACTAAACATTTAAAAAAGGAAACGATTGAGAAGCGAAACGAATAGAGAACGAGCAAGAAACTGGTACGAAACAGTTATGAAACAATGACAAAGCGAATACATAAGGAACAAGAACCGAATACAAAAGGGTTTAGAATTGAAGCGAGTACAAATCGAATACGAAAGGGTTACGAGAAATGAAAACCGGAACGTAACGAACGAGAAAGGAATAGCAAAAGGCTAGAAAATGATCAAGAAATGTAAAGAATAGAAAACGTAACCTTAAAGAAAGGAATGTGACTGTTGTCAAATGCTACTTAGAATCTCTTTGAATCTCTTTGAATTGTTACGATACCTAAAATGATGCAACCCTGCATTGTAAACCAACGTTTTGCCCTTATTCTTCTTTGCCTTTCGTTCTCTTTCATTCTCTACATTTTCGTTTTACTTATACCTGTCAAAGTACTTAGCGCGAAAATCTTATATATTTTTCACTATTTGCGAACAGCCAAGAAAGGTTGCAAAACTGCGGTAAGGTCATGAAATTAATATCATTTGTACATTTATTTAAATTAACTAAATTTACAGAATAAACATACGCACATTGAAATACATTTCGATCGCCTTGTTATTAACGCAAACCCTTTCGTTCGACCAAGTCGTAGCCACGACAGTGACAGTCCCATGAAATGAGTAAAACGCGAAAATGATCTGATTGCCAAAGGTATATATATGGAACCAAAACCAATGGAGTACCTAAGATATATGAAACAATTACGTAACGAGTACGAACTTCACAAGAAACGATTGCGAAATTAATAAAAAAACGGATGGAAATATGGACATGAATATAAACTTCTTCTTATAGAATGGTAGTCAGTTTTTTAAGAGGTATTCCTGGAAGTTCGTATACGGATACGGGAATATTCAAAACTTTTAGGGATTAATTAGTTCTTATTTCCACTTAACTGCAGCTGAAACACGTTCACTGCTGTTAGATGTATATGAGACTGTTTCATTTCAACAATAAAATACGGTGCACCAAAAAACTAACTCGATCAAGACACTCTAATGAAATTGCAATAGAAATACTTACAAACCTTACAGAAACGAAAATAAATCTTACACAAATTTTAATATCTGACCTGACACCTAAAAATAAAAACTGTCGAAAAAACCAATCAGCACTACATTTTCATGCGCCTAAAATGTTTCTAGGTAATTAGTCTAATTAATATATTTACATATATGAAATGAAATAAAAATGTAACAAATACAAACACATTAAACAGATATCAGTTAATAAATAGCATAAGGGCTAAATAAAATTAAAGCAGCAAATAAACAAAACAATAATAATAAACTCAAGCGAAGCTATAAAAGCGAATAATTTATTTGTGTATGGAGCCACAGACAGCAAAGCGCTGCGAGACAAACGGGCAACCATACAGACCATTCAACCAGCGAACCATATAAAGCAGATAACTATACAAACATCCAGCCACATTCAACCACATCCAACCACATTTAAGCACCGCTCCAAAGCGGCAGTGCAGCGCGGCAGACATTGCGACGTTTGCTGTCTTCTTCCCATTAAATCAATCACTCAATCAATCAGCCTCGCCAATCAATCACTTAGCGCAGTAATAAAGCAACAATAGAAACACAACAATAATAACAGCAACAAAAGCACTAACTTTGCATTTTTGTATACAAAATGACAAAACTCTACTATAACTACCCTTTACTGCTATGCTGCTCTTGGTGGATAATAATAATTTGAGTTCCTATCCAAACGCAAAGAATCCACTTTTCAGCTTCAGCTTCGGCTTCAAATCATCGCTCTACATCTGGCGAGTTTTTATGGCAGGAGAAAGAGGCATATAAGTGAATTTATTTATACATACAGACATATGTGTTTAAGTACGTATGTAAATACTGATGTATGCAAAGTAAGATAAAGAGCTAGCTTGGAGTCGAGCTGAGCTGATAAGCTTACTGGTTACTGTTAAAGAGTCACAGTGTGAGCTGAATTGGCTCAGCTGCTTGTCAGCAGCGTGTCTGTCTATCCCATGGTGAGCTTAAATAATCACTTTTATGTAAATGAAATATTAAATTTGAGCACAAGTGTATTTAAAAAATAAGAACAATGAAGGTCTAGTGCAGAAAACTTTCCATGATAGAGTTCTTTCCATAGGCTTTCTGGAACACTGAGAAAGCAGAGCGTGCCCGACTTTAAAAATACAATGTTTTTCCTGACTATCTCAAAAGGGAGTCAAAATAACCATTTGTTAAGGGTGCTAGATGGTTAGAATGTTCTAGAAAATTACTCGGCATAAAATTTCAGTAGGAGTCTCCTCAGAAATATTCACAAAAACAGCCGGGCCTCTGTGCTCGCTAAAACTAAATGATGCACCATATACATATATGTATTTCCTAAAAAAAAGCAGCTTCAGTTTTAAACTTTGTTGTGTTTTAGTTTCTGGCATTTAAATTGAAATTGAGTGATAGATAACCGCGTTCATTGACTTATTGGCTTGTTTGGTGGTTTCAATTCAATTTCATTTGATTTGATTTGACTTGGCTGGTTGCTGCTGTTGCATCACTCAAAGCAAAACCATTTGGGTGTGTTGGAGTTTTTTATGTTTTTTTTTGTTTTTTTTTTTTATGTCCGTAGCGCCATTTGGGACAACACATTATCGCCACTTGTGATCGCCTTGCGTCTTTCTTTTGTTTTCATGGCGTTTTTCTTTGTTTATTTTTTCAATCACTTTTAGTTGCGCCATTCTTTCTTTCTATTGCAGCGCTCTCTTCATCTCATCATTGTTGAGCGTTGCGTTGCACTTGGCTTCTTCTTAAAATGCTTTGTTTATTTATTTTGCTTCTTCGTCGATTACGTTATCCAAACATCCTTATCAAGCGCCGGCTGTCCAGCTGCTCTATAAAATGTTCCATTGCTGCCCTGTTCGTGGTGGTGGTTTATATTGGACTTCTAAGCTTGTTCGTCTGCTTTCGTTAACTGCTTAGTCTGAGTGTTTTGACATTAAACTCATAGGGTGGCGCAAAAGTTGTCTCCCGTGAGCTTATTGTATTTAAAGAACTTTAGTACTACTTGAATATTGAAGTTTTCTAACTCGGAAATCTGCCTTAGACATGTGAGTGGCTTCGAATCCTTCGTAATCTTATCTTTCTTCCTATCGACTCCGTAATATTCTCAGCTGTTCTGGTACCGCCTAGGGTTTGTTATTTAAGCGCGCTGAGCACCACTCCCAAGGAGGCTCTGGATATATTATTTAATGTTTCGCCGATAGATTTGATGGGTAGACCTGATGGATCGTCGTGCTGAGATCCTTAATATCTCTGCAACGAGTGCAACGGACTACCGACCACCATATATACTCGTACTAAAGGCTATTTCTTCTAAGAAGGAAGGAACTATCAATTGTTGCTGACCTGATTACTGCCCACATCACTATTGCGCTCCTTTTCCTGACTTCTGAAGGAGCTGCAGAAATTAAGAGGAGCTCGAAACTATAAAACATTTGCTGTGTGAATGTCCCGCACTGTGGTTTAAGAGGCTGAAATTTCTGGGGCCACCCCACTTTTCTGTCCTCGGTCACTTGGCTGAGATGGAGCCAGTAAAAATCTTAAGATTTTCTGAATACACTTTTTGGTTCGAGTAGGGGTTAAGATCCTCGTGGTATCTTACTTACACGCCACCCTTTAAATTCAAAACGGCCAGTGAGTCTGCACTTCCCAGTTATTAATTTCGAAAAGCGATTGATTGAATGACAAAATCAAAAGACAGGCCATCTTTATTATTTTGTTCAGCGCGCCTTTGTTATTGTATTTCCGCGTTGTCCACTTGGCTCAGCTTAGCGCAGCATTAGCCTTTTTCGTCAACTAGTTTTGGACCGGCCAGCACATTTTGCCGCCCGTTTCAGCTCAGGCACATTGTCCAAATATAAGCCGCCATTGGTATGGCCATTCAAAGAGTTTAGTTTGTTTTTAGTTTGTTAATATGTATGTTTGTTTGTAACTGCCTACTCAAACATTCAGCAGTTCAATCAATTAAGTTTCGACCAAAAAGTGGTTACACTGTTGCGCGGTTTTGATTTCGTTGCTGAGATTATTTGGATTTTGGTCATTTCTGCAAGGGGTTTAAGCTCTGTAGTTTCCTCTTTGTTTTTGTTTTTCTCTCTATATTTATTGTGTTTTTTTTATTGGTTTTTTTTTTGCGCTGGCGTACGATTGATTTAAATTGAAGAAATTGTCAAAGCGAAACTTTTGCGTTGCTCCGACCATATCAGTTGCTCTTGCCATCAAGTCCATCAACTAGCGATCAACAACTGCCCATTTATTCGGCATTAGCATTTTGTGGCCATTCAATAGCCATTTTTGTAACTCTTTCGTTATCCTGTTGGCACTCCTCGGCCTTTCTTTGGCTTTGGAGCGCCACATTGATTGAGTGATTTGTCTTGGGTATTTGAGGATTAATGGCATAATGAGGAGGCAAAAGAAAATAAATTGACATTTATCGCATTTTATTATTATTAGCTGATTTTGTGTTGGTGTTGTTGTTAAGCCGCGGCATGTATGGATTTTCGATGGCTGATGAAATTGGAGAAGAAGAAGCAAAAGCTCATTCAACTTGTTTGTGCCTCGGTATAAGCCCGTCTCCACATAACTTGATTCACCAGAGAAACATCTCGGGAAACATCTCGCTAAATAATCCGTCTCCACGTGGCTGATCGTGATTCAGTTTAACATTTCTCTTTCTTGTTCTTAAATGTTTGTATGTTTACTTAATTTTGCGTTTTTGTTTTAGTCTGTGTGAGATTTCGATAGATTTTCGATACAAAATTAGAGAAGGCATCGATATCATGGCGTTTGGCAAGAGGATTGAGAACGAAACAAGTGTTTCAATCTTCACTCGCTCTCAAAAATTTGTATGGAAATTGGCGAGTTTCGGCACTCGTTTTGTGGTCGAAACAAGATTGAGAGAGTGCAGAAATAAGGAGCGAAACACGTTATGTGGAGACATGGTATAATCGATTTCCATGGTAGACATCATATGAATGGACTCAAATAGTGTATTGTGGAATGATTTTCCGTCATCCCTTGTCAAGTTTGGTTTGGAGACAAACCGGTTTCGGCTAATATGCGCCATCTTTGAGAGAGAAAAAAGACACTGAAGATTGCGCATATTAGCAGAAACCGGTTTGTCTCCAAACCAAACTTGACAAGGGATGACGGAAAATCGTTACACAATACATCATATTCTTACCCTGGCGGAAAAACAAGCAACCAAAAAGTATTTACTCAAATGGCCTACTTTATATACAGAAGGATCTATTTCAAAAACACACCGTTTCAAAATCAAAATTCCATTCAAAAAACCCTATTTTGTAGAAAATTTCATGGTACGGTATTCGAAATAGTGATTTTTTGAATTGAAGAGTTTTATAGCGAGCCTTCGTCTAGTTCAATGTCCATACTATGAACTCCACACTATATATGTATGTATGCATTCGTGGAGATCATCATCTTGGTGTAAATTATTCAAAAGCTTATAAACAACCAACAACAATTGAAAATAAAAATCAAAATCGCCAGCATACATTATGTAAAATGAAGAATTCTTAGTAAAATATAACAATAGAGAGCAAGACACAGATTTCGATTCGTACAACGACACACACAAACACAGGCGAGTGCAGTACGGAAGGAGGGTTAGATAGGAATGGAACAATGGAACGGCTGCCGTTGTAAACTCACTCAAGGCAAATCAATACATGCTATGCAGCAACAACAACAACAACAGCAAGCAAGCTGCAGTTCATTGTCAAAGGTCAAACGTGTTGTTGTTTAACGCGCACTAAGACGAGCTGCTGCTGCTGCTGCTGCTGCTGCAGACTAAACCCCAAATAAATAGGTAAATCGGAGAAAAAAGCTTCTGGGCGTGTTGCGGTCGTTTCGTCGTTTAACTGAAACATTGCAAATATTGGACATGGTTTTAGTGTTGTTGTTAAAGTTGATTGTTAGTGTTGTAAGTTCTGTCAATGAAGATCTGCATGTTCTGGCAGAGTTAACTAGTGCTATGAGTGGTATATTGAAGCTTATTGTATTAATTTGAACAACAAAAAAACTGGTAGACGCTTTCCAAAACGTTCCCATGGCAGTCGGTTCTAAACACCGGAACGAATGGAATTTCTCTTCGGCCAAGTATTGCCACTCTGGCCGCTCTACCCAGAGTTTCTGAGAAATTTTTTTGACCATTATAATAACAAGAACGAGAGCAATAACAGGAACAAGAACCAGAACAAGAAGAAGAATAAAAAGAAGAATAAGGAGAACAACAACATAATATAATATAATAATACAATGGCGCTATTATAACTCTGACGAGTTTTATGGCCGAGCTTCTCTCCCAATTCGAGGTGTGCTCCTTTTTGTTTTTCCTACTAATTGGGTGGACCTACAGTTTTATGCCGGCTCCGAACGGCGAATGCATTTTTTGTGAGAAGCTTTTTCATGGCAGAAATACTCCCGGAGGGTATGCCGCCCACTGCCGAGAGGTGATGGCTGCTCTTAAAAAATCCAATAATCGGATTTTTACTAATTAGAAAAATTTTTTGGTGTTTGGCTCGGACCGTGGTTTGAACCCGAGACCTCTGGCATAGCAGGCGAGCACTCTACCCACTGCACCACAGCGGCCCGTACAACAACAACAACAACAAAAAAGATTGTAAAAAATAGAGGTGGGGTGGACTAAAGAGCCGGTAGTTTTAAAGTTCCAATTCACTTTAAAATAATAACCTCAACCTAAATACCTAAAATCTACTGACGCGTCATGACGTATAAAAAAACTGAAATATTCTGGAAATCGTATCACACAGAAACCGGAAGATAAATCTTCTTTGAAATATCAGTTTAACATTCAAAATAAAATGTCGGGTTTGGAGCGATTCTTTTTTTTAAAAGCAGATTATTGCGCTTAGATAATTCGGGTTTACAAATTTTAGTACCACATCTTTCCCCCAGCAACAACCCTGACAATGCTTATTGCTGTTGCTGTTATTGTTGTTGCATAGCCTTAACACGAACCACAAACAATAAACAGCTGCAACATCAGCAACCAAAAATCAGCAGCAGCAAGTAAAATCCAGCGTCAGAGCAAAAGTTTTGCCAGCGATCGCGTCGGATGCAAATTAGCGCAGGGTCAAGTCGCGGCTCAATGCCAAACCAAAAAAAAAACCAAAAAGAGCGTTGTAAGCGCTTGAAGAGTAAAATCAATAAAGCGACCTTTGTGGCCAAGTTGGCAATGATTAGCACCAGCAGCAATAGCAACAACAAAAACCAAAATAAAAATCCAAATCAAACACATTGTTCTCTTGGTTGGCACGCACGCGGGACTGAGTCGGTCGTCATCTGCCACAGCCATTTTAGTTAGACGCGGTTTAAGCGATGAAAGTCGGTTGTCGGTTTAGGTACCATCAACAAATCAATTACGAATTATTTGCACTGCATCCCCTCCTCTCTACGCAACGGCGTTTAGCAACAAGCAAAAAACAAAGCGTACTGAACTGTCTGTTGAATCATCCGCATTAGTCAATTCTCCTGTGTATGCATTTTTACGGGTGGCAACAGCTCTGTTAGATTTAGCTCCTCGGGTTGTGTTTCTAATTACGTGTACGTAGCATAACTTATCGTTTGAGTTTGAGATTTTTAGCGATAAGATTTGTGCTGGATATAAATTTCATGCTAATAGTCCTCAACCGCCTCGCTGCACTCCCCACCGCCAACGTTTGTCGTTTGATTGTTGACGGTTGGCGGTTGTCGGTTGCTGGTTTGTCGGCAGCAAAGTCACAGCGGCAACATGTACACACACATCGCATCGTCTGCTGATCATCTTCCAGATGGATTTGTTTGGCTTTGACTGTCACAGTTTAAATATCGGCCAGTGGCAGTTGAGTTAAGTTGAGCCGAAAAGATAAGATTTTGTTTGAGTAATATGCAAAACCTAAACAAATTGCTAAAGAAAAATGTGCGTTCATTGAGTACGAATTTTTTTTTTTATTTATTTACTAAGGGCAGAAGAAATGGTGAAGATTGTGATTGCCACCGTTGCCAATGTTGTTTGCTGCTTTATAGATCGCAATAGCCATAAATTCATGATTTCCAATTTACTTTAAGTCTAGGTTAGGTTAGGCAGGATACAGTCATCCCTCTCATAGACCACATATGGCCCTTAGTATTGCCATCATTGTATTGGAGGCGTTATAATGAACTGCAATGGAATGCAAGACTTCGTAAGTTTTAGTATTTTGTGTATTTTCTGAAGAGAATTTTGTTGACTAGATTCCACAACAGTGGTAAGAGTACTCCTCCTTGTGGGGTGCCCCTATGTGCCCTCCTTGACATCGTCGACAACTCAAAAGATTTTCGATCCATGCTGAATGGTTGGGGGTATTCCAATCCATTCGAGCTCCTCCAAAAGCGCTTCAGTAGATACGTTGCCTCAGTTGATATATTGCACTCCCTGTAGTGAAGGGCCTTTTCGATATGTTGTACAACGTTGTGATTATTTATCCTGTTTATCCTCCTTCACGACATGATAACTGCGTTATAGGCCTTCCTCGGCCGTCCCGAACCTTCGACCTGGCTTGCGCCTTGAAGGGACCTACTCGACCGGACGACAGTCTTTGCTGGCCCTCCGCGGCCCCCTCTAGCAACTGCGTCTGCTATCTGGTCATCTGGTATGTTTTAGTGTCCAGACACCCAGACCAGGTGAATGTCAAAGAGTTTCTTCGTCAAAGTAAAAACTAACCTTAGCAAGCAACGTGTTTAGACACATGTTTCAGTGAAATTTGTCGATGAGCATGTCGGGATCGATAAATATGTTTTTTCTGCTTATTAGACTCCGACTGCAAGTGTCGATCTTGGTATTCTTCCGTCCTCGATCAAATCTAGTATAGGTGCAGTATTCATTTAAAAGTTCATTTGAGGACTACTACTCCGTTCTTATTAGAGCTCTAGATACCCGGGTATCGAACAGTTCGAATTGATCGTTTTTGTTTGAAGCCCGTTTGTTGTTCAAATGCCCGTACAAACATTCGAGCATTCGAGCTTACAAACAAAAAAAATGTGTATAGAAAAAACAAAAATAAAAACAACTACATATGAAGAAGAAAAAAAATAATAAACAAAAGAAAAAAACAAACTTCAAAATGCCCGAATTGTTCAAATGCCCGTACAAACATACGGGTAATAAACAAACAAACGACTGTTCGAGCATTTGAACAACATTTGTTCGGGCTACTCGAAAATGTTCAAAAAAAATCTGGAGCTCTAGTTCTTATGTATACAGACATAGTTGCTTTACATTTATTTCATTTTAATTTTTACAACTTTAACCGTTGCACACTGGGGCCGAGCGTGCTCAAAATTCAGTTTTTAAATAATGAGTTTTTCAAAAAAATAAAAACGCAGTATTGTTCCCTATAAAATTCTACACTTCTGGCCCAATTTTCAGCTTTCTATCGTTTTTCAGTTGGGAGTTATCCATACACAAACATGGCAAATTTTCCAAAAAATAATTTTTTTTCAAAGTGAGAAATTTTAATGTGTATTTCAAATAGTTGGTGTAAGAGAAGGATATAAAATTTTATTATTCTGCTTTTTCCATAACATTAAGTGAAGCTTATGTAATCGATGAGTGTTTTTTTTTTTTGGAACTAGATGTTTTAAAAAATTAATTTTTAGTATAAAACTCTATTTTTTTTTTTAAATATTTTTTTCAAAATGGATTTTTTTTAATTTGCGCAAAAACGTAGCAAATGTAAAAATGCAGCAGTAAAATATGGTCCTTTGTGACAAAGAATCCGAGTTCAGAACCAAAAGCAAAGTGCGCATTTAAAAAAAAAGTGAGTTTAAAAATTGCATTCCAATTTTAGTTAAAAAAAAAACACCTATATCTGGTTGAATTTGATTCTGTTCTATCTTAAATTTAGTTGATCCATTATTTACTTGTTACTTTTATTACAAATTGTGGTTAAGGTTACTTGTCAAGCCAGTTTTCTTTAATTTAGACTTGTAAGTTGGATTATGAGTTCTTTGAAGCTCAAGTTGTGTTACTCCAATTTTGTTTTTTTTTATGTTAGGCATGAAAATATGTGGGCAAATACGTGTTCTGCTTAAAACGCTAACGTTGAAACTCCTAATTCCCATATAAACATACTTGTGACAACATAAAACTTTTAATATCTCGAAACAAAAAATTGGAGAAAACCATTTTTGTATACATACATATGTACCTGCACCTACATATTTCATCAATGGGTTAATAAATAGCCGCTAATGGGTTAATATAATACAAATTGGCTATTTCTGTACAGACATACTAATATAATAATAATATAAAAGAATGGCGCTATTATAACTCTGACGAGTTTTATGGCCGAGCTTCTGTCCCAATTCGAGGTGTGCTCCTTTTGTTTTTCGTACCAATTGGGTGGACCTACAGTTTTATGCCGGCTCCGACCGGCGAATGCATTTCTTTGAGAAGCTTTTTCATGGCAGAAATACTCTCGGAGGGTATGCCGCCCACTGCCGACAGGTGACCGCTGCTCTTAAAAAACCCAATAATTGGATTTTTACTAATTAGAAAAATTTTTTTGGTGTTTGCTCGGACTGGGGTTTGAACCCGAGACCTCTGGCATAGCAGGCGAGCACTCTACCCACTGCATCACTGCGGCCACCATACCACAGACATACCAATTGTGATTTAAATAATTTATTTACAGATCCTAAAAAAAACTGGTCACCAATAGGTTAATTCATGACCGTTAATGGGTTAAGATTCCAAAGATTACTGGTTTTAGTGTAGATACAACTAATATGATTTAAATATTTTGATCTAAGAATTAAGTGAAAAAATTTGGTTAAAAATGGGTTAATTCGTGGTCGTTAAGGGGTTAAAATTCTTGGGATTTACTATTTTAGTATCGATATACCGATTCTGATTCAAAAAAATTAAACTCGAAACTAAAATAAAAAACATAGTCACCAATGGGTTAACTCATGGCCGTCAATGGGTTAAGATGCTATAGATTAACAACTTTAGTGCAGTTAAAGCGATTCTGATGTAAAAAAGTTGATTTCAGAATTTTGAGCGTCCTCATATATATAAGTGTACGTTGGAGTAGTTAACAATTGGTCTTGTTGTTGTTGCTGCTGCTATTTAAATCGCAATTTCTGTTACGGTTTTCTATTTGCTGCCGCTTCACTTTTTTTACACAAAATAACACTTATTCTGCTCTTTGTTGTTAGAAATTGTTATTGTTCACCTTTTATCTTCTTTTTTTTTGTACTTGGCTATTGTAATTGTTGTAATGTTGCACATTTACAATGTACATAAGACTGATAATTTCAATTGCCGCTGCCGCCGCACATCAATTCCATGGCAAACACAACAAAAACAATCGCATTATTGACTAGAGTGGCCTAGGCTTAGTGGTGTTGCCTTCCGAAAAGCAACCAAGAACATCCAAGAACATACTCGTACGCCACTTGGCATGGCATTTAAGTATTACATGGAAGCTTACAAACGCTTGTTAAGTACATATGCAATAAATAAAAACAATAACAACAACAAAGAAATAATAACCGCAAAATACAGTTTAAAAATTATTGCTGTTGTAGCGGTGGAGGCATGCCAACGCCTAGGCAAAGAGATAGAAGAGACAATGAGAGAGTTGTTCAAGTGCAAAACTTACACGCGCATTGACGCCGATTAAAAGGTTTGTTTTGACCAGCGAATCGAGTTCAAACGGCATACTCGTCATGTGACAGTGGGCTTTGCTTAAAGGCTGTCAATATAAAATGAGCCTGAGTATGATTCTGAGTATGACTTTGACTTTGACTCTGACTCTACTTCTAAATATGAGTATGACTATGAGTCTATTTCTAAATATGAGTATGGCTATGCCTCTGACTCTACATATCAATGAGCTGTGTACATAAAATTACTCTGAATACGACACTGGCTACGACTCTGATTCTAACTATGACTCTAATTTTGACTTTACTTCTGAATATGAGTATGACTATGACTCTGACTCCACATCTCAATGTGCTGTGGATATACAATGACTCTGAATACAACACTGACTGCGACTCTGACTTGAACTCCGACTTGGACTCTGATTCTGACTCTGACTCTGACTTTAACTCTACTACTAAATATGAGTATGACAATGACTCTAAATGCATAACGCTGTCTGTGTTTCTATTTCTGAAGGGTGTGACTCTGAATCATAATCCTTATATCTTCGTTCTTTTCATTATGGTATTATACTAATCTGTAATGTCTTTCTGCTCGGGGTATGTGAAAGGTAAAACTCGATCTCCTGGATTGAAGAGTTCTATATCTAAGTAAGATTCTTGTTCGTTTATATATCAACCATGTGTTCAATGCGATTTCTGCTCCTAGTTTGCTTAACCATACACCACTGTGTCATACTACAGCAAGTGCATCTTCCTATAATAGCATTCCATCTATCCATCCATCTATTTATATTAATGCATAAAAATATATATCTACATATGCACATAAATTTATTTTTATTTATTTGTATTAACTTAAAAATTTCTCATCCACCGAATAAAAGATTACAAACAATAATAATAATGAACCAACAAATCAACTTTGGAACACACTAAACTAACATCAAATGGCAGACAATAAACAACTATAACAACAAGAACTGTAACAATAACAAAAACAACAAAAGCAGCAAGAACAGAAACAACAACAAGCACAACAAAAAACAATTTTAGTATGTTTTATAATTCAAAGAGCGATTGTTGTGTGTGTGTCTACATAAACCTAAACTTAAACTAAAAACCATACATCAATTTCGCAATGAAATTTGCAGAGCATAATTTTCATTCGCCAAGAAATGGAAAGGAAAGGACGACGAAAAATGATAGGTGAAATAAAAAACAAAATAAATACCAAGAAGACAACATTAAAACGCATGGGAACTGCTGTCTGTCGACTGGCTGCGTTCGAATGTCGATTTGGTTTGGTTGGCGGTCGGTGGTCTGGGAGGTTTTGTTACGGTTGCTTCGTAAAAAGTTGTAAGTAGTCGTTGTTTTTGTTGTTATTTGCTGACTTTATTGCTGTTGCTATTGGTCCCTTGTCGGTTGCTTACTTGCCAGAGCCAGCAGTCGTTTTGATTTGTTTTTGTTTCTTTTTTTGTTGCGTTCTGTTGCGCATGTAACCGAAGCCGCAATCAAAGTTGTTAAAACATATGCAACCAGTGCAACAGTTAACAACAATAAATATGTATAACTACTATGATATGTTTTTGGTTGTATGTAAGTAACTGTAGCACATATTCATGCATACTTACTGCAGTGGTACAGTGGATGCTTTCCACCATTTGGCGAAATTTCTTTCTGAAGGCCGTTTGAAAATGAAAAAAGGATTAAAAAATATATCGGAGGCAAATATGTTCTTGGCGTACATATTATAAAATTAAACGAGTATTAGGTTTGTTGAACATTTTAATCCTCTTCTTCTTCTAGTGCCCTCACGATGGAATCATTTTGACCCGTTTTAAAAGCAGTCCGCAAAAAATGATACTTGTAAGGTCGTTAGAGGGTTAAAGTGTTTGCACTTTGACTTTGACTCTGACTTTGATGTCGAATTTTACTTCGACTTTGACTCAACATCTAAATATGAGTATGGCTATGATCATGGACCATGGACTATGAACTATGACTATGACTATGACTATGACTATGACTATGACTATGACTATGACTATGACTATGACTATGACTATGACTATGACTATGACTATGACTATGACTATGACTATGACTATGACTATGACTATGACTATGACTATGACTATGACTATGACTATGACTATGACTATGACTATGACTATGACTATGACTATGACTATGACTATGACTATGACTATGACTATGACTATGACTATGACTATGACTATGACTATGACTATGACTATGACTATGACTATGACTATGACTATGACTATGACTATGACTATGACTATGACTATGACTATGACTATGACTATGACTATGACTATGACCATGGACTATGGACTATGGACTATGACTATGACTATGACTATGACTATGACTATGACTATGACTATGACTATGACTATGACTATGACTATGACTATGACTATGACTATGACTATGACTATGACTATGACTATGACTATGACTATGACTATGACTATGACTATGACTATGACTATGACTATGACTATGACTATGACTATGACTATGACTATGACTATGACTATGACTATGACTATGACTATGACTATGACTATGACTATGACTATGACTATGACTATGACTATGACTATGACTATGACTATGACTATGACTATGACTATGACTATGGCTATGACTATGACTATGACTATGACTATGACTATGACTATGACTATGACTATGACTATGACTATGACTATGACTATGACTTTGACTTTGACACTGACTTTGATTTCGACTTTGACTTCGCCTCTGACTCTACATATAAATATAAGTATGACTCTGACTCTATACCACAATGAGGGTATGGCTACGACTACGACTATGTCCCTGATTCTAACTTTTATTTTACCTGTCTCAGCCTCTGATACGACGAGTGTTTCTTCCCAATCAATCTCTCCACATAGACTCCGTCTCTATACCTTGTAGGGATTTCGGTTAAGCTTCCTGTACATACTTAGGTATCAACCAGCTATTTCCACTTCAATTTGATTTAATGATTCCATGATTCTTAGCATTCTGCATTCACTGTACCCAGCGGAATTTGTTACCTTTGCAAACATTACATGCATCTATACATAAATACATAATAGATATGAGCACATGAGTACATACAACTAGATCACTTAAAAACGTTTAAGCGCGCGAAAAGATGTGCCACATCGACGCGCTTGCGCGCCTGCGCTCCGGCATAAACGCGCGCTTACAAAAAGAGATTTAGAGCGACATTAGAGTAGTCAATCCATCATGACTGAACATTACCATAAATTACACAGAAATAATTGATTATTACGAGTTGTATGTGTGTGTGCTTGTGTGTGCGATGTTGAGCAGGAGGAGAACACGTTCGCCCAACAACATTGGGATGCAACGCGCGTTCGGCTTGAATGGGCGAATTTTTAGTGCAGTTCGTAGCCGAAGTCGCGGCGACCATCGGCGTTGTCGTACACATGTTATATTGCCGGTTGGTTGGTATGGTTTACATTGGTTACTCTGGCTACGCATGCGCAAAAGTTATGCGAAATTGCTTGTGTTTGGTTGTTTGTGCGCCTCCCCATTTTCTGTGGCTGCTCATCATCAACATTTTGCAGCAAACCATACAGCGCACCTTTAACTGCCGATTCAATGCTTCGAAGGAGTTGCGCGCACCGATTTACTTTAAATTACTCTGGGAAAAGTGCATGCAGGAAAAAAAAAAAACAAGAAAAAAGGTTAAAGCATTTACACATACTTATGTCCATTTGCTCATAAGTTCATATGGTCCCATGTGTGTAGGAAAGCTTGCTATGGGTTTTGGTATGCCGCAAGTGGCGCCTCCTGCTCATGTATTTGCGAATGTAATGCAAGTTTAAAGAGTCAGCATTTTTATTTTTTTCTAATATTTCTAATTTATATTTTTAGAAAGTTTAACCTTCCGCCAGTTGCAATAAATCAAATGAAAGGATGAGTAAAAGCTGCAAATAATTAAAATATACACATTTGTTGGAGATGTACATGAAAGTAGTGGCTTACAATTTTACAAAATTGCATTCCATTTCTGCGGTCGCTGTTTTTAAATTTACTTTAAATCGTTATGAATTTCTGAGGTGTTTGTTTGCTATTATAACAACAACAAAAATAACAAAAAAAAATTGTAACTGCATTCGATTTTGACTCACACACTTTCTGAGATTTTTAATCAGACTCATTTTGAGAGTCAGAGTCATACTCATGTCAATGTCTGGTTCGAAATAAGTGTCAAAAATGGAATCGAAGTCACAGGCAGAGACAGAAAGAGTTGGTATTCCATCTGAATATGACCATGGCTCTGCTTCATCCACAGACCTCGACGTTGACTCCGATTAGGAGTCAGATTTTGAACAACATCTCAAAATAGGCATGATCCCCATGTCTCTTCCTCTGACTTCGATTTCACCTTTGACTCTTATTCTGAACCAGACATTGACAAGAGTATGACTCTGACTCTGAAAATTACCTTGATGTTGTCTTCGAAACTGATCCTTTATCTAAATGTAAGTATTAATATGACTCTGGACCTTAGTCTAGCTCTGACTTTTAACTTGACTGCTGAGTATAAATATGGCGCTGACTCTTAGTCCCGCTCTGAGTTTAAACCTGACTCCGACTTTGACTTTGACTTCGGCTCTGATTCTCACTCTAACTCTGACTCTTAAACTGAATATGACTCCGACAATGATCTTAACTTTGACTTCGACTCCGACTCTACATCCCAATGCGACTCTGACTTTCGCTTTGACTCTGACTCTTATTTTGAATCTGACTCCGACTTTGATTTCGACTTTGATTTCGACTTTTATTTCGATCCTGACTCTGCAGCTCAATATTAGTATAACTGTGACTCTAATTAATTTAAGTCTCTGAGCGCTCTAATTCACTTATACTTGACTCTGACTCTGATTTTGATTCCCCTTGACTCAGGTTATGAATCTGAACCTAACTCCAACTTTGTATTTGCATCTGACTCTGGCTCTGATTATGAGTCTGGCATGACTCTGACTTTGACTCTGACTCAGGTTTTAAGTTTACCTCTAACTTCAACTCTGACTCTGCATCTCAACAAGAGTATGAGTATGACTCTGACTCGGTTTCTGCCTCTGAGCGCGTTAACTCAGACTCTTATACTTGACTCCGACATTGATTCTAATTCTGATTCCCCCTGACTCAGGCTCTGAATTTGAAGCTGACCCAGACCTTGGCTTCGCATCTGACTCTGGCTTTGACTCTGTCTCTGTTTCTGCCTCTAACTCTGGCTTTTATACTTGGCTCTGACTCCGATTTTGATTCCCCTTTGTAAAGCACTTGGCCAACTTTTAATTCCATCTTGCAATTTTTCCTAATAACCACCATAAATGCTGGCATTCATCACTCACAAAGCTAACTACATAATTTAACTCGCCGTAATCGCATTCTGCTGCTACGCACAACCAACCTTGGCAAATGAAACCAAGAACAAACACTTTTACATGACGTATAATTGTTTTCACTCATAAAGTGGCTTTGGCTTTGTGTGTGGCATCGTTTGGTTTGTTGGTTGCTTAGTTAGTGGGAGTGGAAAATGTAATTTAATAAATGAATGCAAATATTTGTTAAGTACGCCCAGCAAAATCTGTTTAGACTAATTTAATGAGTCTGAGTAATGATGGTAGGCCATACTAGCAAAAAGGCAGGGAAAATTGTGTGGTATTTGCGAATTGCACAAAAATTATTCTTAGAAAACATTTTTTCTTAGCTTCAGTATGTAGTTGGTTTGAGAAAAAGGCTAGTGGGGTGGAGGCTCTCGCTCTCTCCTTATAAATGTCTATTTCTTCTGCGCCAGGCATTCAAAAAAACTCGCTCAGCACACGATTTACTTGTCCATATACTAAATCATTTCTCACTATTACTCCAGGACTATTACATTTAACATTAAAAGTGAAAAAATGAACTCTCTGCAACCAATGAACTTTTGCATTAAGTATATGGGAATTTTTGCGAAAATTTTACATATCCAAACCAAAAATGGTAAAAATATGTTGAAAATTCGACAACTGCACTGCATTTGCCACCAAATGTAGCTACAAAAACTATGAGCATGAATATCTGCGGAACTGCATAAAAAAAAAGAAATGCAGCAGAGCCAGCGAAACATTGCAGCGTGGCTGGAAAACTGAATATTTGGCGAAGCTGGACAGACGCGACTCATGAGCGTTAAACAGCGCAGATTTCAACGCGTTGAATGAATGACAAAAGGAGGAGGCGAATGAGATAAATGACAAAAAAAAAAAAACAAATAAAAGAAGGAAAAATAAATATCAAAAAGAATAATATCATGCGACAAAACAAAAATGCCTTTGGGGGCGCTTGGTATCATCTTTTTTCAGCACTCGTGGCACTGGTGGCATTTGCGCATTTCTTGGATTGCTTTTTTTTTCTTTATTTACATTTGGCTCCTTCATGACGCAAAATAAACGCCACAAACAGACAGACAAAGATGGAGCGACAGAAATTCTACAGCTGGAGGAACCAATATAAAGCAGACGGGGATTACGTACGTATAAATGCTGTGATGACGTTGAGGTGGTTAATGTTGATCAAACGTGTGTAGAGGGAAATGCATACAAAGCTGTGGAGACGGCGACAGACAATGACGATCATGCCAGAGATCATACGAAAAGTCCAAATGTAAGAAAATGAAACAAATTCAAAAAAAAAAAACAATAACAAATAAGGGAGTCCAAAATTCGGATGACTTGAATTGAGAATTATATAACCCAACGTGCAGATAAGGCAACCGAAATGAAACGGCTTTAGAATAAGAAGACTCCAGAAATTGGGCGTTTTGCTAGCTAATCTAATCTAATCGAATCTAATCTAATCAAATATAATCTAATCTAATCTAGTCTAGTCTAGTCTAGTCTAGTCTAGTCTAGTCTACACCTTTTTCAGTTGAAATTCAGAAAGTTCCAATTGATATTCAGAATTTCCATTTGAAATTCAGAAAATTACAATTGAAATTCAGAATTTCCATTTGAAATTCAGAAAGTTACATTTGAAATTCAGAAATTCCATTTGAAATTCAGAAAATTGCATTTGAAATTCAGAAAATTACAATTGAAATTCAGAAAATTATATTTGAAATTCAGAAAATTCCATTTGAAATTCGGAAAATTACATTTGAAATTCGGAAACCTCCTCACAGCACTCAAGAAGTTTTCTGAATTTCAATTGTAATTTTCTGAATTTCAAATGTAACTTTCTGAATTTCAATTGTAATTTTCTGAATTTCAAATGTGATTTTCCGAATTTCAATTGTAATTTTCTGAATTTCAAATGCAATTTTCTGAATTTCAAATGGAAGTTCTGAATTTCAATTGTAATTTTCTGAATTTCAAATGGAAATTCTGAATTTCAATTGTAATTTTCTGAATATCAATTGGAACTTTCTGAATTTAAACTGAAAATGGTGTAGTCTAGTTTAGTCTAGTCTAGTCTAGTCTAGTGTAGTCTAGTCTAGTCTAGTCTAGTCTAGTCTAGTCTAGTCTAGTCTAATCTAGTCTAGTCTAATCTAATCTAATCTAATCTAATCTAATCTAATCTAATCTAGAAAGAGTTTTTAGTGCTTAGCACGAAATTTTTATTTTTAATTCAATTTTTTAATTGTTGGGGTAAGTGGAAAAAAATTCAACAACTATTTACAGCGAAGGTTGAGTGTATAGCTATTTCACGAAAAACCATTTTCGATCATCAGCACTCTTTTCGGAAGTGGATGCACCGGGGATTGAACCCGAGTCCATTCCAACTTCAGCCGCAATGACCCAACGGATAAACACACTCGGCCATTGAGACTCTGTGCAAGCTGTTGGATTTTCCCCACTTTTGCCTTTTTCATTTTCAACATTAACGTTAGTGTGTATATGCTTTTGCATATATTCTCCACAAACGTGCTGAATTTTTGTTGTAGGCAGTTCGCAATGAACATTGTTGTTGGTATTTATTTTATGTATATACCAAACAACGTTAACAATTTTACTTGAAAGAGTTTTTAGTGCTTAGCACGAAATTTTTATTTTTAATTCAATTTTTTAATTGGTGGGGTAAGTGGAAAAAAATTCAACAACTATTTACAGCGAAGGTTGAGTGAAGTTGGAATGGACTCGGGTTCAACCCCGGTGCATCCACTTCCGAAAAGAGTGCTGATGATCGAAAATGGTTTTTCGTGAAATAGCTATACACTCAACCTTCGCTGTAAATAGTTGTTGAATTTTTTTCCACTTACCCTAATCTAATCTAATCTAATCTAATCTAATCTAATCTAATCTAATCTAATCTAATCTAATCTAATCTAATTTAATCTAATCTAATCTATTCTAATCTAATCTAATCTAATCTAATCTAATCTAAAATCTAATCTAATCTAATCAAATCTAATCTAATCTAATCTAATCTACTTTAAACCCTACATAGACTAAGTAGTCCGGAAGTATGGATGAGATAGGTGAATGTTAGAATATTCGAGAAAAGGCACTTTAGCTGTAATGCTACCACTGCTGGGTATATAAGAAAAGAAAAGGGCAGCTAAACGTTTCTTCTTGGTTCCGCAGATGGACATCGTGCCACAGGCCTGCGCGATTGTATGCATGTTTTGCTGTAGTGGATGTGGCTGCTGATGCTTAGCAGCTGAGTGACTAAAGTCCGTATAGGGGATGGCGCATTTGCTCAGCGAGAGTGAAGGTGGCGATGGCGTTGTTGATGGTGATGACGTAGATCTTCGTCCTCAGCGGCCTCATCGTCATCGGCGTCTCGGCACTCGGACAATGGATATTCTGGCAACGCAGGCCAAACCGCATGCCATGCTCATTGCGGCGACTGCAGGTGAGGGTGGTGGCTGGCTGGCTGCAGGCAAGTTAGTGGGGAGGACGAAGTTGAGGTATTTTGAACAGCAGCATTCTGAGAAATATTGGTGTAGGTCACAATAAAAGAGAGATAACATGCTGTGTGCACCTCATTGTATGCAAATACCCAGCAAAACACAATAACAACAAAAAAGAAAACAACAATAAAAACAAGCCACAATGGCAAAACAAATACAAAAGAGGTTTGGAATTAAAAAAGCAGTGGAAGGAGCTCTCACAGTGTTCGTGGAGTGTAGAGAAGTAAGGAGGGGAATAGGTGCTGTGAAAAAACGTGCCGTAAGGTGTGTGTGTGTGTCTGTTTATATGACAGCAGACAGAGGGAATGTCCGCAAAAACAAAAAAGGGACAGAGCCAATTGTTGTTGCTGTTGTTGTTGTATGTGGCGTATGGCATTCACATGGCACTAGTTATGTGTGCGAGGCGCATTTATTTTTTTTATTTTTTGCAATTTTTGGCATTTTTGTTGATTTTTACATTTTTCAAAAATCGAAACAAACGAAAATGGTTAAATTTTATTTCTATTTGGACTTAACAAAATGTAGCGACATACGCTCGAGTCTCCTCTATCGAGTAGTGAGTATTTTAAGTCGCCAAACTTATGTACTTATGTAAAGGTAAACACATACATACATTTTACTTTGCATAATTTCGCTTTAACTTTTCGTTTACTGAGAAAATAAGAAATAAAGCACTGAGGCTGAGATTTTCGTTTGTCCACAACAATAAAAGTGTCTCGCTTAAGCAACACACATACAACATTGCTTTTTTCTGGTCAATTGTGCTTTTTTTCTATTCACACACAGAGGTCAAAATGCGATTTCGAAATTGCGCGTCCAAAAAGTCATAAATGTGCGAAAATACGTAACGATTTGAGGTTTTTGACTTTTCTATTTTTTTCGTTTCTTTTTCTAAACAAATTTTTTATGCATATAAAAAATAGAAAAAAAGTTTTTGCAGCGTTTTTTTTACAAAAAGCGTTTGCTTTTGGCGAGGTCATGACATTTCCGCACCCACATTTGAAAGCCCTTCCATTTTTTGTTTATTTATTTTTTCTATATTATAAATTAATCTGTATGTAAGTATGCAAATGAAGATATGAATATGCGGATATATATGTATATATGTAAGGTTTCTACTTCAATTTTTGCACCTTAGTATTTCAGTTAAAATTCAGGGGCCAAATCGTGGCAGTCGTGAACGAGCGAGCATTCGAAACGAATAAAATTTAGAAACGTATCGACTGGCTGAATTGTCCCATTCGAAACAGTTCGTATCGAAATTTTATTATCCAAACTTATATTCCACAAATAAAAAACAAAACAAATGTACATACATATGTACATATATCAAATTGAAGGAAAATTATTTTAAAAAAAGTAAATTTTAACGAAGAGTTTTATTAATATACATACTTCTTTTGCATATGAGTTCTTCGGGGTCAGAAGATGAACACAATTGTGCAATCGTAAGGAGATATATGTACATATTCGTTTCGATTATTGCCGCCGGGGCATTGCTGCTTTGGGGAAATCTATGTATTTCCGAATCGTTTAACAGAAATCATTCCATCAACAGCAACATCCATCCCATAAACCTGCATGATTTGCCCATTTGTCGCCGTTGAAGGTCTTTCCTCATTAGGGCCCCGCAAGTTCTCTTCTTCGACTCCTTCTTAAAAGGCAACTTCTTGACATTGGGTTTTTGGTCAGCAAGGACCTAAAAGGTGTGAAGAAATTGCATAATAAAATTTATACATAGGTACCTTAAGCCATGCTTTAGCATCTTTTATAGGGGGACATTTACCATTAAGCTTCGCCATTCGGTATCATATTGGTGGCCCAGTTTATGTGTTCAATCATGTATTTGGCCATTATGCCTTTTGGAGGCATATTAATTTTATTCCTATAATTATTCATATCAGGGTTGAGCAAAGTGCACTAAATTTTGATTGCATTCAGCCTTGCACTACCCAATCAATGATGAGTGGTAGTGAAAAATTGATTTGCACTACCATTCATCATTTAATAGCAGTGGAAACCTATGGTGCTCCGGCCAAGAAAGTATTTCTATCGAAACTAGCTCAACGCAAAAGAAAGGGGAGAGCTCCACTGCGTTGGGAAAATCAGGTGGACAGCGATGCTGACTCCTATGTATTCCATAATGCCGCCATGCTGCACGAGACAGAAACAATTGGAGTACTTTGTTGGACTTAGCCAGAATCGAAGAAGAAGAATAAGATGAAACATATGGTGGTAGCTAAAGTATTAGGCTTAGAAAAGTGAACGGAAACCAGCACGGCCTCTGTCCAATGTTATAACTACATGTATAAGTATTTCTTTACCTTCTTCGTATTTAAAAGAAATTTATTAACAACTTTAACACCATATTTGCATTCTCACTCATTTATTTATTCGTTTGATAATTTCTATTCGAATGAAATTTCGTTCTGTTCGAATGATGAAATACTCGTGAACAAATGAGAGAATCTCAAATTTCGATAGAGTCCACTCGTTAACGAATGTGGTGATACCAAATTTAAAAATTTCGAAATTTTTTTCTCGTTCACGACTACGACGATTTGGCCCCAGATAATTTCGTATTCATATTCAGAATTTTTATTTCTCAATTTAGACCATGTAACGCCCAAAGTTCTCACATTAATCTAAACTTTTTTAAAATGCAATTTGAAATGTTTCCAAATTAGTAAAAATAATCTTAGTAAATAGCGCAGATAATAAACATGCACTAAATTTTTTTGCCTTTGCCTTTTAGTGTAACAAAAGCAATAGAAAGTTGATCACGAAGCCAATTTCACATATCGGAAAATAAAACTCTTCAAATGGGTACACGTTTTCAATGAGTAAGTACTTACACTTTTAGTAAAGTGCTAAAGTGTGAAAAAGTTTTTCCGTTTATTCACATAATTTTTGAAATTATAATATATAAATTATATGTATAAAAAAAAAAAACAAGTTTAAAATAACTATATTTATCGATTTTTTTGCGCTTTTTTTAAGCGTGACTTATATGTCACGCTCGGAGGTTCCCCTAATTTCAATTTCAATTTTATTTCACGTAAGTATAATGTAATAAAATTAGTTTAAATTTATTTTCAGATATATGTATAAGCACATTGAAGGACATGAAATGATGAAAATGGCACGTGGTTATATTGATCAGTTCTCGAATTTCTGAATGTGGTCAGAACAGTCACGAAATTGGTAGCAAATCTGGTTTCAGTTTTCAATTAAGTTTCTGTCGCATCTACATTATTTGGGAAGTAATCGGTCAGGTGACGCAGCTATAAGATAATCTAGAGCACAAAATGTCCCTCTTCGAATTCCTAATGCTATCGCAAGAACACCATATGTACTAAAATGCTAGTGCTTAGCGGATAGAGAAAGGTGGTTTGGATTATTTACATGATGGGCTGATATCTCCATTCGAGATGCTTGGCTTATATACTTATATAAAAAAGGCGAATAAAGGCTAACCAAACTACAGTTTAGAGTAGCTCCATAGGGACTTAGACGGCTGGATTCGCAAATTAAGCTTGATGCTAGCTATGAAATCTCAACCAGAGACGATGTGCCGCGAACACCAGATATCAAAATAAATTGTAACCTCACTAAAAATGATTCGAAATTTAAACAAAGACCAAATTTAAATTCCAGGGGAAAACTATCCATTTGCAAAAGCTGCCACTACAAGTACCTCTAAGTCCTTCTGCACTATTTCACTACCAACTCCTTGCTTTTATCAAAACCCAGTGGCGGATTAAAGGTCCAGAGCGCCCTAGGCAGCCACTTTCTCGGCGCCCCTGTACCGACCATAAATGGCCATCATAATACTATAAATTTTAACTACCTAGTTGTTTTACACCCTAACAATCAAAATCTTTCCTCTTTATAATATTAGTGTAGATGTAGATATAGATGATGTAAAAGCTTAGATAATTTGTTAATCTCTACATATAATAAAAATGTAACAGGTCGATGTCTGTACATTGCAGATATCGAGAAAAAAATGATTGGGGGAAGCATTATTAAGCCAGTAGAATTCAAATCAACCATTTTTAGAATTTTTGTCTGCTGTCTGTCTGTCCGTATGTTTGTGGCCGTATCACTCAAAATTTCTGGCATGTTGTTGAAAGTTTTCCGTCGCAAAAAGATTAGGAAAGTCAAGTAATTGTTAACAAAGATATTTAATAATAAAAATTTCTGAATAAATGATAATGTGACTCACTGTATTCCCATCAAAACAAATTTCAACCATGGGAATTGTTGTTGCAAAAAGTGACAGGCACATTATGTGTCAATGGGAGAATGGGAAACTAAATAATATGAAGAACAATCGACCACAGTGTTGTATTCAAACGTAGCAAAATCTTCACAAGAAAATTGCCAAAATTCCTAATAATATCAATTAAAACTCAAAAATATGTTAATTTTTTTTATTATTGCTACAAATATAGCATTACAAATTCAATTCACCCAATAATTTTAAAGATTTAACGATTTCAAAATTCATTTCAATTTTTTTTTGTAACTTTTGCACAGCACTACATGGTGACAGGCACAACATGCCAAAAGATCAGCTGAGAGTGTCGCAACTTATAGATATAAACTATGCTGCTAACTAGAGTGCTATTGTTTTTGATCACTTGTGATTGGAGTAAAAGAGACAAACCTATTTTGAATAGATAGCCAAAGTACATAAGAGAGAAAGTGATGCAAGATCACACGTACGCAAAGCCAGGCATCACTTTTCTCACAAGGCCCTTAAGTAAGTGCTGTCGACGATGCATAAAACCTATGTCAGCGATGAACAGCACGTGCGGTGTCAGCTGAAGCTCACTGTCCCCTAGGGTGTCAAAGTTGTACAGACCGTCGTATCGTGGATAGGCGAGTGTGCAGACCAAAATTTTGGTTTGCACTCAAGTGAGCAGAAAATGGTTGCCAGAGTATGTAGTATATATTTATTTTCTCAATAGATCTCTACATATCGTAAGATTTATTGGCAAAGTGGAGATAATGGGTCGTATTAATAAACAAAAAGCAATTGCTATTTCTCAAATTTTTGTAATTTGACAAAAATTTGTATGAAGAAACTTTCAAAATTTGAGAAAATGGCTTGAAAAAGTAATTGATTTTTTATTAATATAATCTAATATTTTGATAATCGCCAAAGAAGTCGCCATCGCCAATTTTCATAAATTGGTCGCCAAAGTTTGTAAGAAATCGCCAATTTGGCGACAAATCGCCAGTACTGGCAAGCCTGACGACGCAACAAACGCGCAATATTGCACAATATATCGATGCTTGTGCAATATAATCGATTTATCTATTATCGATCTATTATAGATGAGCTTTAATTCTTAATCGTCGATATGTTATTTTCTTTATTTGTTTAAAAATTCTGAGCTCGCGCGCCCCTTGTAACTACGCGCCCCTAGGCAAGTGCCTAGTTTGCCTTAGGGATAATCCGCCTCTCTCAAAACCCAATACTTTAACTCATTTTTACTAACATCAAACCAGAAAATCATCTCAAGCACAATTTTTCTGATAAATTGTTCAACTTCAAAGATTTCTCTGTTTACTTTAACATAAAGGCCGTCTTTAGAAACTACTAAACTTAAATTTAAATTTGAACTAATGGCACTGAATCAGCCAAAGTTGCTGTATCAGTAGCGAATGGATTAAAGTAAACGCCTTTTAATTGGCTTCGGTGCAATCTTATCTCAATATTCATATATTGACAAGAATATCTTCTATTCAAATTATTTTTATTTTTATTGCAGTTCAATGCAAATCTATACATAAATATTTATTGGAAAAATTTTCCCACTCCAAAAGCTATCGATACTTTGTATGAATTTACTCTTAGGTATGCATTTATGCAGTTGATAGAGAACAGATGGCAACCATTCTAGGAATTCGTAATAGTAAAATAACAAAAAAAATGTCAATAAAACAATTGGCCATAACTTGAAAATGAACATGTGTACTGTGTGTTGACAAACGAACGAACAAACATACAAACATACAGAAAAACATAGCCATAAATAGATATGTAAGTATTTAACGTCATTGTTATTTGTTGTTGGGAATAAATTGTCTTTGCCAAGGCAGTATGGCACAGCAGCGTTTAACTATGTTATATAGTGTATGTGTTTATGTATGAAAATATGTATGCCCTTTAGACTGTGCCAACTAAAAAGCTGTAGTAAACTTTCTCGAAATTATTCAAATTTCAAAAGACAAAAAAAATTTTAAATGTGGCAAAACGGTTTTAAGGGTTTACTATAGTTATGAGTAGCGGTCTCTCCAACCTCAAATTTTCGCACAGTCTTATTGGTAAAATTTTCGACCACGGGCTATTTCTTTTTACGGACTATTTCTTTTTAGTGATCATAAATATAATCAATGCGAGCAGTTCCAACGAAATTATTGTTTTTTATAACACAGTCTAATGAATTCTCATTGCAATGCTTATGCCTTTTGGGTTTGTTTTTTTTTATCGACCGGGCGGGGGTGTGGCACGAAATATGTACATAAGTTGTGTAAAATATTCTTAAAACAGAAAAAAAAAAACATAAAACAATCGATAGAACTCAACGAACGAACAAGCAATGCTTAGCTTATCTAAAATTCTCTAAATGCTATGCCAACAACAACTACAACACTAGCAGCAATAACAACAACAGCAATAAACAGCAGCATAGAGACGCAATATTAGCGCGACTGTGACTAACAATTAGAATTGCAAAGCAGTAAGCGAGTAAGCGTACAACACTCGCTGTTGCTATTTTCATTTTTGTTGTTATTGTAAATTTTGTGACCAACCCAACAACAATAAATACCAATTGCTATCGCAAGTACAAGCGTAAGCGTTTATGTGCACTCACTGCTGCCCGGCTGACAAATGTACTAGCAACAACAACAATAGCTGCAGCAGAAATAACAACAAAAATAGCAACAATAGCAACAACAACAGCAATAACAACAATAGCAATAGCAGCAAAAGCAAAAATCGCTTTAACAACAATAGCAACAGCAACAGTGGCAACAATCCCCTTAACAACAACAACAACAACAGCAGCAACAATCGCAACAATCGCTTTAACAACAAAAATGTCAACAACAACAGCACGACACACCGCAGCACAATCGCTATGTAATAGTTTTTGGTGCGCAGCGCAACACCTCAGCCGCTTTGCAACCTCCTTTTTTTTCACTTCATAAAAATTCAGCAAATATACATACATATTTATGTATTTGAACAAACATTTTACAACACCAATAAGCAAACACCAAAACGAATGCCAATAATATATTTGCACAAGACTGCATGCCATAAATGTTGTTGCATTGCCGGTTGCACGCCGGATTGTTTGTCTAGCCGAAAACTGTGCGAGCGATTGGAGTTTGTCCATTGAGTGGCGTTTATTTGAAGCCTCATAAAATGTGTACCAAAATCTTATATGGCCGTTGTGGTGCAGTGAGTAGAGTGCTCGCCTGCTATGCCAGAGGTCTCGGGTTCAAACCACGGTCCGAGCAAAACACCAAAAAATTTTTATAATTAGTAAAAATCCAATTATTGGATTTTTTAAGAGCAGCGGTCACCTCTCGGCAGTGGGCGGCATACCCTCCGAGATTATTTCTGCCATGAAAAAGCTTCTCACAGAAAATGCATTCGCCGTTCGGAGCCGGCATAAAACTGTAGGTCCACCCAATTAGTAGGAAAAACAAAAAGGAGCACACCTCGAATTGGGAGAGAAGCTCGGCCATAAAACTCGTCAGAGTTATAATAGCGCCATTGTATTATATATTATATATTAAAATCTTATATGTACTCAAATTTCCTAATAAAAAACACTGAAAATGAAAGAAAAAAAGAAAGCGTGAGTAACGAGTACTCATGAACATTGATGTGTAAACAGTTTCGAAATCGGATTTTTATACCCTTTCCCTTATTCCTTTTTTTCCTGGTTTTCTATGGATTAAAATGCGACTATCGTTTTTGTAATTTTTTGTTGTCATTGTGACTGCTACTATTTTGTTGTTTTTGTTTGATTTGGTTTTTAATTTTTAAATTTTGATTTTTTATTTTCTTTTGTTTTGTATTACTCAGAAACATGCAAGATCGTCAGAGTCCACGTTTGACCCATATCTGGAGACCCGACCTAGGAATCATAAAGAGTAGAGCTCCGTGTAGAAGTCCTGCTCAACACTTTTCATTTGATACCAATATTGCACAGAAACATTCCGGGTTAATCCGGGGTCACATTTTAACCCATATTTGGGGACGCGTCCTAGGACTCATAAAATGAATAGAGCTCTATGTGAAAGCCCTGCTCAACACCTTTCATTTGATACCAATATTACTCAGAAACATGCAAGATCATCCGGGTCCTCGTTTTGACCCATATCTCCGGACCCGACCTAGGAACCATAAAGAATAGAGCTCCCTGTAGAAGGCCTTCTCAAAACCTTTCATTTGATACCAATATTGCTCAGAAAATTAGATAGGTAGATGAGGTATGCATATCTATACATTTGCATACATGTTCAAACAGGTTGGTCCTTTTTATATTGCCTATTTGTCGCATTGTTGCTGAAAACAACAACAATAACAACTTCGCTTCGTTGCTGTTGTTGTTGATATTTGCATTTGCACGACTATGCATGGAAGCATTTTTAAGTACATGCCTAGCTACCTACCTACCACTGACAATGCCAAGGTCATTTACGGTTTACGCATTTACATGTTTACTCGTTTACACATTTACATGTTTACTCGTTTACGCATTTACATGTTTACGCGTAAACTTTACCTGTTTTTCGAAATTACTCGTAGCTACAGCAAAGATGTTTACACATCAAAAAGTAAGAATAGCATATTGATTCGCCTACCAATGAATAAATAAAAGCTATAGCTTCTGCTGTGCCTTATTAGATGCACTTTCTCTGATTCTCTTTAGTAGATTTATTCATCATTTTTATTTATCGATTTTACTAAAATTTTGCTTCTTGTATAACTTTCGTAACGAATTTTTAGCCCACTGTGCAATGGTGTGTAAACGAATTCGCACTATTCATACATAGAAGCAGGTACTAAGAGAAGCAAGCGACTCTATTAAATATTGCGCCAATTTGTTGAGCATTCATTTATGAATTTATTTATTTTTATTATTTCTTGCTTTAATAAGGGTGCCACAAAAAATCTGAACTAATTACATGTAAAAGGCAGAAGAATGAATGTGCCTTAAATAACTTAAAGTTCCTAACTTATTGGGATCTTAAAAATAAAAAATCAACTTTATCTAGTACTTTTACGTACAGTACCTCACTTGAATCCACTCATTGTATTGGAATGTGGGTGTTCTCGGCGGCAGCCTAATAAACTCAGCTCAGCGCGCGTTCAATTGCCAATTGCGCAGCAAATGCTTTACAGCGCTATTTAACGATTTTTGCTTTTTTGCTTTATTATTTTTTTGGTTTTTCGATTCCTTATTTATTTTGCTTTTCGCCTTTGGCTGTGCGTTAGTTTGATGATGGCAAAGGTCGTTTGTTGTGGCCATTACTTATTAGTGCTTTATGGTTGAAATAATTTTTTGTTTTTTTTTTTCTTTCGTTTTCAGCTTTGTTACACCCTTTTCAAGTAATGAAAATCTTATGCGCATATGAATATGTGCGGTCTTATACATATATTGCTTGGAGCCTTATACATATGTATGCATACATATTTATTATTTTTAAGTTTTTAAGGGCTTTAAAATTGGCAAAGACTTTGCAACTTTGCTCAAAAAGTGTTTAATGTTGCTTATTGTTTTTGATCTTTATTATGGCGCATTTTTTAGAGCAAAATTCGACTTACCGTCCAAAATTAAATCAACTTCACTCATTTAATTTCCTTATACACTTACCTGCACCTTTTTCTTAAATTAACTACTTAAGTATGTAAATGGCTACAGGATATCTCAAAAGTGATGGTTGCAGACCAGGCGCCGGCAAAAGTGGCTCCCACGGACAAGCATCACACACATGTTCACCAATGAAGCGCAAATTAGTCGGCGCTCACCAACACAAACTCTCTCATAATTTTGCAGTACTCTATTGTAGATTGATTGGCTCCCAAAGTTATCATAGAACACTGCCTTTTTGCATCGCATACGTCAAAAATGGGTCTAGTTATTGACTGTGGGCATGCAGATTGCTTGTAGGGATGGTAGGGCTTGCGCTCGAGTGCTGTGTCGTTTATTTTAGGCTACGACTTCGGACAGTTTTATTCAATGATCTCGAATCAGTAACAAAGCTAGAGATAAAAACACCTTCTGTTTTTGCCAAAGGGACTTGATTTTTTTCAGTTTAAGTCCGAGCATTTAATTTAATTTTTATAACGAACTGTTTTGCGGTAACTCTGAGGACTTGCCTTGTCTAACCTAAAGGCCCTCGGAAACTTACAATCTAGATTGAGAGGAATTGCATATGTGTGAGTGTCGGGTGATTGATGCAAATATCAAAAATTTTTGATTTTCGTCGCCGCGAGCCGACAGCGAGCCGACAACAAGTACGTGTAGCACGACTGCTGCAGATTGCACACACAAAAAAAATCAAATTTGACTAACTCACTCAAAAAACACTCAAACTGACAATCCAGATTGTAAGTTGCCGAGGGCCTTAACAATTGTAAAAGACTACAAGCAAGAAATCTTTTCGATAAACGTCAAAAGTGGTCGAACAGCTGAGTTTATCTGATTTGTAAAGTTTTGCCTTTTTCAGCTATCACATTGACTGATATATTCCTATGTACCCATTGTGAATAAGAGATGATCGCCGCCATACCGGAGTGTACCCATTGTGAATGATGTGTTTGCCTGTCATTCGAAGTTGTTACACTTGTAATTATTCACAATGAACATAACCCAACTTTCTTGTTTGCAAAATTAAAACGTGAAGAATTTTCTTCGATTTTATGAATTTTTATTAAATTTAATTCCTTGTTTATTTAAATTTTGTTTTATAAAATTTCATTAGTTATATGTATTATTTTATATTATATTATATTATTATATGATACCTCACTGTTATTTATGTAACTTATTATGCACCTTATTTTATATCTTATGCTATAGCTTAGCGTTAAGTAACTGCTACTTTTGATTGAATACATACATACTCCGGCATACATACTACAAATTTTATAATTAATTATAAAAAAATTTAATAAATAAAACTCTTCAAAAGCTAAGCATATTTTAGGCACATACAAAGTTACTTACACGTGTACTAACGTATTTAAATAAAAATAGGTAAAAAAACTTTTTAAGTTAAACGGTTTTATGTTATACATACATTGCAATGTTTAAGATAAATGTACTAAAAACCAAAAAATAATAAAATAGATACAGTCGTGGGAATTATAAACATTTGCATAGACTAGACTAAAATAAAACCGTGGGGCACGTCAATTGTCTACAATCGTTGATTAAAATGTTTGTTTTGTAATGTTACACTATAATTAGGCAGTTGTTCAACCGACAACGATGGACGTGTGATAAGTAGCGCTAGAATGTGGAAAAAAGCTAGCAAGCTCGATTATAAGCGAGTTTTAGGGTTTCATAGTGGTGAGCGAGTAGTACTTTTATCATATGTTTTGTCGATTAAAGACAAACTACGAGCAGTGAAACGATTCCTCGTGTGAATGTCCAACGATAAACTAGTTGAAACATCTCTTTTATTAACATGGAGTGTATAACTATTGGAATTTCCATGAGCAAGAAAATAGTAAGTATTTTCCTCACCGTCTGCGGGCCAACTGCCTAACGACGAATTAAACGATTCTTCTATCGCACATTAAGTCGATAATTTGTAGACAATTGACGTGCCCCCCGGTTTTATTTTAGTCTAGTCTATGCAAATGTTTATAATTCCCACGACTGTATCTATTTTATTATTTTTTGGTTTTTAGTACATTTATCTTAAACATTGCAATGTATGTATAACATAAAACCGTTTAACTTAAAAAGTTTTTTTACCTATTTTTATTTTGTAGTTTTTAGTTTTTATTTCGCATTCTTTTTAATTCATTTAGTGCTTCATTATTGCAAGGTTTCTTGCCCGTTAGTTTATTGCAGTCCAACGCCTCTATAGCGACCCAGGCGCCACCTATCGGAAGTTTTTTTTAGGAAAATATTTCCTTTCAAGGTAGTAATACATGTTCCGAATTTCAGCCAAATCGGACCATAAATGCGATTTTTGTAAATATAGCGACCCACGCGCCACCTAGCGGAATTTTTTTTTTAAGAAAATATTTCTTTTCAAGGTAGTAATACATGTTCCGAATTTCAGCCAAATCGGACCATAAATGCGATTTTTGTAAATATAGCGACCCACGCGCCACCTAGCGGAATTTTTTTTTAAGAAAATATTTCTTTTGAAGGTAGTAATACATGTTCCGAATTTCAGCCAAATCGGAGCATAAATGCGATTTTTGTAAATATAGCGACCCACGCGCCACCTAGCGGAATTTTTTTTTTTAAGAAAATATTTCTTTTCAAGGTAGTAATACATGTTCCGAATTTCAGCCAAATCGGACCATAAATGCGATTTTTGTAAATATAGCGACCCACGCGCCACCTAGCGGAATTTTTTTTTTAAAGAAAATATTTCTTTTCAAGGTAGTAATACATGTTCCGAATTTCAGCCAAATAGGACCATAAATGCGATTTTTGTAAATATAGCGACCCACGCGCCACCTATCGGAATTTTTTTTTTCATAATATTGCATTGTCATCGGGGTTATACATGCGTGCAAAATTTCAGATTAATCGGTTGACAGGAAGAGGGTGAAATTTGAATTACTAAATTTGACCCAAGAATAAAGAATAAATAATAAAATAAAAATAAATAAAAAAACTTTTTAAGTTAAACGGTTTTATGTTATACATACATTGCAATGTTTAAGATAAATGTACTAAAAACCAAAAAATAATAAAATAGATACAGTCGTGGGAATTATAAACATTTGCATAGACTAGACTAAAATAAAACCGTGGGGCACGTCAATTGTCTACAAATTATCGACTTAATGTGCGATAGAAGAATCGTTTAATTCGTCGTTAGGCAGTTGGCCCGCAGACGGTGAGGAAATTACTTACTATTTTCTTGCTCATGGAAATTCCAATAGTTATACACTCCATGTTAATAAAAGAGATGTTTCAACTAGTTTATCGTTGTACATTCACACGAGGAATCGTTTCACTGCTCGTAGTTTGTCTTTAATCGACAAAACATATGATAAAAGTACTACTCGCTCACCACTATGAAACCCTAAAACTCGCTTATAATCGAGCTTGCTAGCTTTTTTCCACATTCTAGCCCTACTTATCACACGTCCATCGTTGTCGGTTGAACAACTGCCTAATTATAGTGTAACATTACAAAACAAACATTTTAATCAACGATTTTAGACAATTGACGTGCCCCACGGTTTTATTTTAGTCTAGTCTATGCAAATGTTTATAATTCCCACGACTGTATCTATTTTATTATTTTTTGGTTTTTAGTACATTTATCTTAAACATTGCAATGTATGTATAACATAAAACCGTTTAACTTAAAAAGTTTTTTTACTTATTTTTATTTTCTAGTTTTTAGTTTTTATTTCGCATTCTGTTTAATTCATTTAGTGCTTCATTATTGCAAGGTTTCTTGCCCGTTAGTTTATTGCAGTCCAACGCCTCTATACGTAGTCCCTGCAAAGTCTTTACTCTACTAAGAGCCACGTAGGCTTGACCTTTTTCAAACAGTTTCGCACCTAAGATTTTCAGTTTTAATTACCCCGATCTCAGCTCCACCTAGCGGAATTTTTTTTAAAGAAAATATTTCTTTTCAAGGTAGTAATACATGTTCCGAATTTCAGCCAAATCGGACCATAAATGCGATTTTTGTAAATATAGCGACCCACGCGCCACCTATCGGAAGTTTTTTTTAGGAAAATATTTCCTTTCAAGGTAGTAATACATGTTCCGAATTTCAGCCAAATCGGACCATAAATGCGATTTTTGTAAATATAGCGACCCACGCGCCACCTAGCGGAATTTTTTTTTTAAGAAAATATTTCTTTTCAAGGTAGTAATACATGTTCCGAATTTCAGCCAAATCGGACCATAAATGCGATTTTTGTAAATATAGCGACCCACGCGCCACCTAGCGGAATTTTTTTTAAAGAAAATATTTCTTTTCAAGGTAGTAATACATGTTCCGAATTTCAGCCAAATCGGACCATAAATGCGATTTTTGTAAATATAGCGACCCACGCGCCACCTAGCGGAATTTTTTTTTTAAGAAAATATTTCTTTTCAAGGTAGTAATACATGTTCCGAATTTCAGCCAAATCGGACCATAAATGCGATTTTTGTAAATATAGCGACCCACGCGCCACCTATCGGAATTTTTTTTTTTCATAATATTGCATTGTCATCGGGGTTATACATGCGTACAAAATTTCAGATTAATCGGTTGACAGGAAGAGGGTGAAATTTGAATTACTAAATTTGACCCAAGAATAAATAATAAAACAAACGGGGTGAGCTAAATAAAACCGTTTAAAAACGGGGTGAGCTAAATAAAACCGTTTAATAATAATAAGGTTAGTTTGTGAGCTATAAAAATACTTGTGCAAATATTACTGCTATAATAAAAGTTGCCTGCAAAGTACTTATTTTAAAGTTTATTGCATTTGCGTTGTTGTGTTTTTTTTGTTTTTAATTTGTTGCGCTTATCAACTAATAAACTATTTTTTTAATAACTATTTTAAAAATATTTCCTAGCACACAGCAGCGTAGAAAAAATATAAAATTGCACTAATTTCCTTTATCTCGACTTCATTTCAGTTGCAAAAAGCAAAAACAAAACTAGATTGCAATTCAGCAAATAATTTGTGAGCACTTAAGTTAATATTTGTAAAATATTTGAAGTGTTTTTTTCATAATTTACACATGCTTAAGCTAAAAAATAAATTAGTTCCTTGTAAATGGCGTACAGGCGCTCAAATATCTGACGTGATTTCCATAACTTATAAATAAACAATGTATGTAAGAGTTTGTTTTTGTTTTTTTTTTTTTTGTAAAAAAAAATAATTAGTTTACACATTTTTATTAGCAATTTAGCTTAGAAAGATATTAAAAACAAAAAAGAAAATAAATAAAGAAGAATTTACATTATTGCCTTTACTAAGTAATACTTTTTGTTAGCTTTCATAGGAAGTATTTATTTTTAGCTTCATTTAAATATATTTCTTCAGTGGAGATATGCATGTTCTAGATATGTACTTGTTTGGTGTTAAATAAATTTAACTAAATGAACGCTTGACCTTGACAATCAGCAAATATTACTTTCGTGGTGACTCTGCAAGTAAAACAAATATTAAATTGAACACAATTCTATAGCCGAACGGTTTGCAGATAGTCTAAACCAATGATGATCAAGCAGTTAGACTAACGGAGCCATACAACGCCAACAACATCTTATATTTTCACAGCTCGTGGAATGACAATAAATAAATTCGTAAAACGCAGCGGCAGCCCTTTTTTTTTGGGAGTCAAGCCGGGCCAAACGGATGTTGTTGTGGGCCAGTGAGCCAAAAGAGCCATCGACTGGCCATAATTAGTCTAAACTGCATGTTTTTTTTTACACTAACCTAAGAGGAGCGCTTAAATTTAAGTTTTAGAAACAAAACACTCACCTTTTCGCTCCGTAAGTTCAGGTGACTTTGATTTCACATCGTTCGCACCACCACTAATCTCTCCGCCAATCACCACTTGCTGCGGCGCTGTATCCACACCCACACCAACGCCGGCGGACAAGCACAACAACCGATGACCACGCGAAGCCAAATGTTGACTTAGATGCTGATGATGTTCCGAGGGCGTTCCGCTCGTCGTCACTGCCGACCAATTCAGTGCATGTGGATTTTGATGTTGTGCAGCAGCGGGGTGAGCAGAATGGTGTGCCACCACAATGGGCACACTTCCAGGGGGTGGTGTAATACAGGAGACATACGGATCTGGAACAACCGGCACCAGCGCATCGGACATCCATTCAAATGAGAAGGCAGGACCCAACGCTTGTAAGCTACCGCTGCCGCCATTCGCGCTAAGCGGACCACCCAACAACGGCGGCGCGCTGGTTGGTGTTGGAGGAGTGGTGGTAATGCAGGGACTTAGTTCCTGTTGGGTGGAGGAGGAACTATCCAATGAGAGTTTCTGCGCCGACTCGGACCATGGCGGACTCGGATTCCACTGATCGATGAAATCGGGCGGTTCATTCGGCAGTGACTTTTGAATGAAACGCGGCCGCGTAGGCACGACGGTAGCAAAAATTACGGAGGCATGCGCCGCCGACTCAGCCGGCACGGGTAGCAGGGAATGCGTATGCGGTTGGAGATGGTAGGTGGATGCCTCGATTTCCGTTATTGTGGTGGGCGTGTCATCGTTGTTGTCATCGGGCAGAAAAAGTGGTTCCAGCTTGCCGATCGCGCGACGCTTCGGTGGCGGTGAACTGAGCCGCTGTTGTTGATGGTGCGGCGGGTGCGTATGGCCATTTATGGAATTGCTGGCGGTGTTGCCAGCGCCATTGCTATGGCTGTGTGTGTGAGTGTTGTTGTGGTTGTGATTGGCTGAGTTTCCGTGATTAGTGTTGGCGGTGCTGTTGTTGTTGTTTGTGTTATGGTTGCCGCTTGTATTGTTGTTGTTGTTATTCTGTGTGATATAATTTGGCGTGGTGGCATTATGACTTGAAACGGAACTATTGGCGCTGCTGCAGCGCATCGGAGGTCCATCGGACTGACCATCCGTCGGCGAACGCGCTCCATTTACACTCAATATTGGTGGTCCGCCTGGCAGTTGACTATAGTCGACCGGTTCCAATACGAGCCGATGCTGATAGATGTACTGTCCATTCACGATGCCCGTGTGCGTTGTTACTGCTGTTTCCGCCGGCGCTATCGCCACCACCACACCATTGTTTTGTGCCACGTGATGCTGCAGCTGGTGTGTGTGTTGTTGGAGGCTTAAATGAGGCGCTGGTGAGCCTTCCGTGCTACCGCCACTTGTACTGCCCAGACTCATGCTGCCTGCGCTGCTGGCGCCCGCTGGCATATGATATGCCGCCGTTCCATATGACGACATCGCCATCGTCGGGTGGTGATGATATTGATGGTGCGGATGCGGCAGAGATGGAGGCTGCGTCTGCGCTTGCGCATGGGTATGTGGGTGCGGGTGCGGGTGCGGGTGTGGAGGGTGTTGCGGGTGCTGATTGTGGGCATGCGAATGTAAGTGATGTGGATGCGGATGCGGATGTTGATGTGAATGGGAATGTGAATGCAGTGCGGCTGGGTAGGCCGCTGTGGCCGGAAGTGAATTCGCTGTGGCATTGGCGCCGGCGTGCGGATGAGCCGCGTGATGCGCGTGATGATGGTGATAGTAGACGGCAGCCGCGGCGGCCGGGTGCGGTGTTGTGGGCGGTATACGTGTGGGCGCATCGAAAGCCAAGCCAAATTGTATCTTCGATTGCACGGAATAATAGTGATAGAGCCATGAATTGGCCAGCATAACCGAAGCCTCGCGTTCGCTGTGTTGTTGGTTTTGTGTTTTGTGTTTTGAGTGTGATTGCAGGAGTTGGCAAATGATTGTGAGTTTGCAAATTGGAAATTGTTGTTAAGTGGAAAGATATCAAAGAGAGAAGGAGAGTAAATAGATTAGCTTAGCTTATAGGAAGACATGACTTTCGCTAATTGCAAATTTTACGGAGCCATGAGTGTTAGAATAGACTGAAAGCCTGAAGATAGACTTTCTTTTTTCATGATTTTCTCGAAATAATCGAAAATTGGCAAACAAATTTAAATTTTTTATAATGAAATGAAACCATTTCCAATTGAAGGTTTCACTTGACTTGAAAAAAGTTTCACTTGACTTAAAAATTTTTTAATTTAACTTGAAAAAAGTTTCACTTGACTCAAAAAAGGTTTCATTTCATGTGAAAAAGGTTTGAATTAAATTGAAAAGGTTTCACTTGACTTGAAAAAGTTTAACATGACTTCAAAAAGGTTTCATTTGACCTGAAAGTGCTATATATAAGATTTTGATACTCACTTTAAAACTTGGTTTGTGCACACAATAACCGGCTGTTGGTTTGTGTCTTGACTATCGCGCACTTGCAGCACCGCATGCACCCAAATAAAATCGCCTTGCCGTCTTTGCATGCGCACCAATAATATACATGAACGATCTTGCTCTGATTGAGTTACTGAAATGGTGAAATAAACACAAAATAACACAAAATAAAAAATAACATAAATTAACTTATCCTAACATAGCTTAACATAACATAACATAACCTAACATAACATAATTTAATATAACGCAACTTCTTAAGAGTCTAGCTATTGAGGCACGCAATTAATGCAAATTAAGTGATTTCAATTGCTTCAGCTATACATATCAAAGACTTAACATTGTTGCAAAAAAAAAAAAACAAAAACAAAAAAATACTTACTCAGTCTGTGTTTACTTTGCGCCTCGCGTAAATTTTCCGAATGCAAAAGGTTATACCACGACAAGCCGTGAATATTTGACTTGCTGTAACCCAAATGAAATTCGCCACTGCCAATTAAAACATAAAAACCAAAGTGAGTTTTATAATAAAAAAAAGAACTATAAAAAAAATCAAAACTTAAGATTTATTGCCACAAAAGAAATCAAACTTGAATAAAAATAAAATATAAAATAAAAAGTGCAAACATTTACTTAGCGGGTAATGCATGGAAACAATAAATTTGTAAATATGTATGTATATATGTATCTTATATGTTATGTTTGTTGCGCGCTACTCACTTTTTATCGATGTGCGCAATTTTCATATCCATTGAATGGATGGTGGTAAAGACATTGGTGGCGCCCTGCACCACACATTCGCGCGTCTCGGGCATTGCAATCGGTGTGCATGTGGCCAAAAAGACCGGCTCGTTGCGACTGCACAACGGCAAAAATGACAGATAATGACCCTGAACTAGCACAACCTGCAACAAATCAGAATCAAAAGAGGGAAAAAATAAATTTAAACATTAAAAAATAAAATAAAATAAAATAAAATAAAACAAAGTAACGATTTAACAAATAGCAATGGAAGCGCGTATTAAATCATGAGTAAGAAGTTAAAAGCGAGCGAAAACATAGCGAAATATACTACATTGTTTGCAAATTGAAAAAAAAAAAAAATAATAATAATAATATATACAAAACAAATTTTTGAATTAAAAAGTACTCTATGAAAAAAGCGCAGACTTTTTAAAGGTTAAGTCGCACAAACAATTGCTCGCTCCTATATGATATAGTTTATAACTATGCCTCTACATGTCGAAATACATATATGCTGCTCAGTTTTCTAAGCGTTGTTCTATGTGCAAATATGTAAGTAAATATGTAAGAAATCTGTGCACATTGTAATTCACATTTTTTCTACATAACCGTAATTCTATATCGCTCTATATTAAATACAATAATTCATTTGCAAACACACCCTTCGTGCAACAACACGCAAGTGAATGTGTTTCGCGGCAAACAAAAAAAAATCGACTCAGTTGGTGGCGGCTTTTTGCTTCAGAAAAAATTTATTTGATCGCCTGCCAGTTGCCGCCGATAGTTCATAACTCAAAAAACAAATAAAAAAATATGATTTCACGGCTTTTGGTTTTGGCGAATTGCTAGGAAAATTGTTTAAAAGTAGTTTATGCGCTATAAATTTCGAAAATGAATTTATTTTTCGTACACTTTAAGTTCAAAAATACAATTTAAGGGTTAAGCTGTAAAGTTTTCAAAATTTTGATCAAATCCTAATTTTTCTTAAAATTGTCGACTATCTTTATATTTTAAAAATATTGTATATTTAAATATTTTTTAGATTATACTGTGACACGAATTGAGAGTGGTTGTCTGAACGCTGAATAATAATAGTACATTTTTTTTATTGCTATTTTAAATCTTGCGAAATTTTCTCTGAATGATTTTTAAATAAAGAAAAGATGTGGTTAAAATATATATCATATCGTCGTACCATACGAAAACTAGCACTTTCAAAATTTTTTACAAAGAAATTCTATGAAAGAAATTTTAAAAGTGCTAGTTTTCTTATGGTATGACGATATATATATATATATATATATTAGCTTTAATTTCGTAGAATAATTTAAACCCCTAACACCCCCACGAAGAGGTCGTTTTGACCCCTTTTTAGAAAAATAACACTTTGAAGGTCGACAAATTTCTAGAACATTTTAGAAAATTATTCGTCATAAAATTTCACTAGAGGTCTTCTCAGACACAATCTTTGTACATAGAAACATAAAAAAAAAACACATGTTCCTTGGAATTTCAAGATTTCCGCATAGACCATAGCCATGCCAACGATACTTTAAAGCATCGAAACAGAATTTAAAAAAACGAAGAAAGACACTGAAGATAACGCATATTAGCCGAAACCGGTTTGTCTCCAAACCAAACTTGACAAGGGATGACGGAAAATCATACACCATATTCCTACCCTGTTGGAAAAACAAGCAACCACAAAGAATTTAAAATTTCTTAAAATCATATATGAGTCACTTTTAATTAAATTAAACGCATTTCAAAGTTAAATTCATCGCAATAAGTTCACGAATCGGTTTTGTAAAAATAATTGCCTTAATTTGTTCACTGAGTCATTTCATTTTGAGATCATCCGATGACTTAATAAGTAATGATTCTAAACTGTATATTGCATCACCTGAGATAAAAATTTACTGGCAATACTTAATACCTATAGAGAGAAGTAGATACAGCAGATACTATAAAGTTGTTGCTGTTATAATGAGAAAAAAAAACTTCCAAGTTGCACTGAGTACTCCAATAATTATAGAAATATATCGTGAATCGATAACAGGCTTGAAATTTGGCTCTTTCTCCAAACATTTTATAACCGAATTCTATTCTAGTTCTCAACTCTATTTACCGATTTGAGAATATTTAGAGAATTACACTAGTTATCTGAGGCAATCTCGACAAATTTTCTAACATTAGAGACTGTGTTTGTTGCGTATGCTCTACTGCCGTGACAATGAACTTCAACAGAGTTTGAACTGAACTTCTGCTACAATTTGCTTATCACTACCACAATCGTGCCAAGTCGGTCTCCAAAGAAACTCTAAAATTTATTAAAATTTATTTATCAATCAACCCTCGTACCATTTTATTATTTAACTCTTGCACTTGCCCAAAAATCAGCCGCTAAATTTCAAAGCAAAATTTTTGACGCTTAGTTTATGTTTAATTTTATGAGATTTGTTTAAGATTTATGCGTAATTCGAGTTGGCTAAAACGTAAAAGTGTCAAATTATTATTGGCTCTAAAGCATGTTTATTTATTTTTATTTGTCAGGCATGCAAGTTTTGCGGCAAGTTTGCTTGTAAATTTACGTGCATATGTGTGTGTGTTTGTGCCTCTAAAAGCGGCAGCCGGCAGGTGTAACAAGTAACATGAGCAGTAAAATATTTATATTGCTTTAGTATTTAAATTAATGGTTTATTTAATAAAAAAAACAGCTATTTCAACGTGACAAATTGGGTGTTTCAATTTATTTTCCAAACATTCGTAATCGGCAACATAAAGTCAAATTTCTTTAAAGGCGGCAGTATGTAAATATATACTCCAAAAAGCTCTAATTCTTAGCAACCGTGTACAAATGATGTTTAAAATAGGCTTAAACAATTAACTCAATTGCCATAAAACACGAAACAAGTCTATGAAATAGCCAGCGGAAACTTAAAAAATCAGACATGGCAAGTTGGCGTCTCCAGCGGGCGATTTGTATTGCTTTACCACACCATTGGGCATTCGCTGTGCAGTCAATGTGTAGCTGTTACAATTTTATTTATTTTTTATTTTTATTTTTACCTTTTTCCTTTTTTCTTTATTTTTCCGCATGTTTTTTCCTTCGCTTGCTGCTTTTGCACAGCCAGCCAATTTAATGCGAAATGCGAAATGCGAAGTGAGCACACACTTGGCTTTTGTCAACGACATTTTCACCCAATTATTTTGACACCCACTTTTGATTTCAGCAAGACAACATCAAATACATAACAGAAAAGCGTAGCAACAGAAACAGAAAAAGAAGAAAATATATGATAGGCAGAAGGCAAAGAGCAGCAACAACAACAACAACAACAACAACAATGGCGGCTACTAACAAGCGCAAATGGCGAAATCTAATCTAGAGAAGAAGTAGAACAACAAGAAAAGTAGCAACAAAATTGTAACACATACATATAATATACTCTTATATGTATTTTTTTGCATTGCTGAGTGCACACACCGTACTCGTACATACAAAGCAATTGTCGCTAAAGTAAATTGGCCGATTTTTCGCCTTGCCAGCTGCCCTTTTGTTGCTTGTTGTTGGTGATTTACTGCCAACGCAATGGCCGGTGAGTGGCGGTTACATATGTACATATGTCTGCTATCAAAAAGTAAGAAAAAATAAGAAAAATGCTGGAAAACTGATTAAGTTATCCAATGGAATAGCATTGATTTTGGCGCAGTCAGTTGGCAGGCTGTTATTTGGTTTGCCAATTTTTTTTTCTTACTCTTTGTTTTCTGTTTATAGACAGCTTTTTGTTAATTTTTTTGTGGAGCAATTTTCCACTGAAATTTTTCAATGTTAATTGGGTCTATGTTAAAGATGATTCTGCATCATGTACAGCATACATATATTTTATGAAAAAGAGAAGGGCATACATATGTACATTAGGCCGTCTCGCCTTATATGTACCAAGAAAAAAAAAACCCACCGAACGCCTCCAGTCTTCCGAGTTTATAGCCCTTACGAATTATAGCCCTTAAAAGACCTTCGATACTAGACTACTTAGCCTAATTATCTCCGGCCTCTCGCTTTCTTTTGCTATGAGCTCTTAGCCTTGGGACTGGTAACTAGCCGTGGCTCTATGACTCTCTCTCTTTCGCCTGCTCCTTGCTAGTAGCCTTGGCATTGTCTCAAACACTCTGCCCTTTTTAGCTTAAGCAACCGAAGTGATCCCTACCAGTCGCTACTTAGTAGTCGTGTTCCCAGGCCACCATACCTACGCTATGGCAGCTCAGTCCTAACAGAGTTACGCTTAGTGGTTGCGCTGGTATTTATAACTTTTCTGTGCTGGAGCGATCATTCTTCCCACGGATGCTTACGTGTGTATGTGCCCAACTTATATGTACAAGCCCCGAAAGGTCTGAATTTAGAGTCTTCACTAAAAAAGTTTCTATAACCAGATAAAAAAGAATGAAATAAAATAATTTTTTTTGTTCATAAAAAACAAAAACTAGCCATGGGATGTTGGCGCCAAACAGTAAGCAATATGTAAGCAAATTAAGCAAAAATAAAAAAAAAATCATTAAAAAAATGGACAATACCAAAATGGAGCGTATAAATTTGCATCGATTATGAGCCAATAAAAGTCAGAGCAAGGTCAAATCTTTATGAATGTATGTAGACAATGCTTTAGAGGATATGTATGCATGTAAGTACATGAGCGTGGTCATACTTATATCTATTTTAATAGGAATTGTAATGGTTACTTATGAAGTTTCTTTGGCATAAATCCAGCACACTATGCCACTGTACTCATGCTCGGATGCTGTTTAATTGCAATTATTCAATTGATATGCACTTTCATGACATATGAGCAAACATAAACCTATGCAAAAGCTAAGCGAGTGTAACTAGCACGACACAGAGGGAAAAGGAAATACGTAGAAAAAAAAACAAATAGCTGCTCCAGCTTGAGTCTTAAATCCTTGCATGGCCATTGGATCAACTAGAACAACCAATACGGACTAAGGGGAATATAAAAGAGCAAAAATATAGAAAAATAAAAACAACAAAAAAGGTACAAATATCGGTTATTTAGCATAATTTGTTAAACCAATAAACCAACAAACGAAGCAGAGAATAAGCGCAGCTTAAGCATTGGTTGGAACCATAGCTGTTAAATTATGATTACGATTAGTAATCGGTTAGATTATTTTCTAAAAAGAATCGTAATGATTATTTAATTGTACGCATGAAATATTGGGATTACGTAATGATTACGATTACAAATAATCAAAAAATAATCAGGATTACTTTAGATTACTGAAAAGAATCAAAAAGAATCAAAAATAATCAAAATAAAGAATTGATTCTTTTCGACGATTCTTTTTGATTCTTTTTGATTCTTTTCAATCCAAACCCCCAAACAACTTTTACTAATGTATGAAAAACAACAATGCTAAAGCGAGTAGTGTTAGAATTCCAGAACGGTTGTTAACTTGTTGCCAATCTTTCGTTAACAACTCAAACAAGAGCAAATCATATAATCTATACTTCATACTTCATGTGTCAGTCAGTTGTTATTAATTGTGTTTTGTGTGTAAAAACGCTCCATTTGAAGATAACATGTCACAAACTGATCAATTGAGGTTGTGTTTGAGTAGGTAAGATGTACCTCTATGCAAAATTTCATCAAATTCTGAGGGGGTCGGGTTCAAAATGTTCGTTTTTTTCAGCCTTTGATATGAAATTCATCTTATGTGTTATGTCTTGAATATCTTTATTTGTTATACAAAATTGAATAAAAAATTTATTAAAAATTAAAAAAAGCAAAAAGAGAAAGGTTGTTTGGGGTTTTGGATTGAAAAGAATCAAAAAGAATCAAAAAGAATCAAAAATAATCAAAAAGAATCGCTGAAAGAATCAATTCTTTATTTTGATTATTTTTGATTCTTTTTGATTCTTTTCAGTAATCTAGAGTAATCATGATTATTTTTTGATTATTTGTAATCGTAATCATTACATAATCTAGTTGGGACCAAGATACTCGTAATGTAATCAATTATTTTACTATCAAATACAAAGTAATCCGATTACTAATGATTACGATTAGTAATCGTAACTTAACAGGTATGGTTGGAACATTATTAAGCCAAACAATAGAGCGTTGCACGCGTGAACTTGTTACCCTTAAATGGGTGTTGTCGATAGAGAAGGAAAAAAAAACAAACAAACGAGCATAAATTATAATAATTTGCATAAGTAGGCAATATATCATGCTTGGCAAATTTGAATAAGTGCAAAGGAATAAGTGTTTAGCAAAGCGGAGTGTTATACATATATGTACATAAAAAAAAAAAAAATGGACTGGAAAAAAATTTCGGCATACAAAATTTAAATAAATCACATGTATCTCAAACTCTTTTCCCTTGTTTAGTTGTTCTAATTTTAATGCGAAGCAATTTTGGTCCATCAAAAGTTCGTCGCTTAAGTCTTTCGTTGTTAACGTGTCATAATTTGATCACATTCAACAAAAGAGAGATAGAAACAGATTTACCACCAACAGATAATAAAGCGCATAAATAAAAAAACGCCCACAAGTTCCCACAGTGCGCTGAAGTGAATGAGTGCCAATAAAGGCAAGCAACAACAACAAAACGCGACAAGAAACAAAAAAAATGACAAGAAAAAAACGACCAGAAAAAATCGACAAAAAAATATGGCTAAATGTTACAGTAGCAAAGCTCGTTAGTTTCGTATGTGCATATTTATGTATTTAAATTCTCATGCGACCGAAAAATTGTGGCAAACGAAAGGAAAAAAGGAATACATAAATAAGAAAAACATAATTGGCAAATGGGCACAACTTCATTGTGAGGCAGTGGAAACAAACATATATGTATGCGCGTATGTATGTATGTGCAATTCATATATCATATGGCGAACAACTTTATATGAACACAAAACACAAAAAGCAAGTGCGTGTTTAATGCCAACAAAAATAAATCGCGCAAAATTCTGACAGTCGCTCATAAAACCAATGAAGCAACGAATGAAGGGCGAGGAATGAGGAGCGTGGATTGGCGGTAGCGAGTGACATGAGCAAACACAACACAAATAAAAACAGAATTGTATTGCAATAAAAAAAGGTGGCAAATGAACAATGGGTAACACTTGTACGTATGTCAACACACATCACTCCTCGAAGGCAGCCACAAAAGGCAAAGGCAAAGGCAAGGGTAAGGGAAAGGAAAGGCTAAAGGTAGAGGCGCTAGCTGGAGTTGTGCAGTTGGAGTCTGACAGCCACAGTTAAAACACTTAAAGCAACAGCAACAGCAAGCAACAGCTGACTACTGCCATCGTTTGTCAGTTTATAAATCACTTTGTTGTGCGACGGCAGCCAGCAAAACGAATTGCTCGCAACAATCATACCTTGGCTGCCTCAATGTGTGCTTTTCTTTTCAGCCACACATTTTGATTTTTACGCGACGAACGCACGCCTCATGCATAATTCATTTTCAACGCGCGTGTGCTGCAGATTTTATTGCAAACGTTGTGTGTGTGTGTGAATGTGTGAATATGTCATTGCGAGCGCAGTAGTAACACGCAACGCCACGCTATCCTTGCACCTCGGGATTAATCTTGCTTGTGTTGTTATTATTTATATATTTGCATTTTTATACCCAGTAGCAGTTTTTTAAATTTTTTTAGTTCCTTGTTTTCAAAATTCTTAGTTTTTGAAATTCTTGTAATTTTTAAAATTCTTGTCGTTTTCAAAATTACTGTAGTTTTTGAAATATTTTAATATACAAAATTCTTGTGGTTTTTAAAATTCTTGCAGTTTTCGAAATTCGTGTAGTTTTTAAAATTCTTGTAGTTTTTAAATTTTTGCAATTTCAAAAATGCTTGCAATTTTCAAAATTCTTGTAGTTTTTAAAATTATTGTAGCTTTCAAAATTCTCGTAGTATTTTTAAATTCTTGCAGTTTTTCAAATTAATGTAGTTTTTAAAATTCTTCCAGTTTTTCAGTTCCTGAACTTTTTAAAATTTTTGCAGTTTTTAAATTTTTGCAGTTTCAAAAAGCTTGCAATTCTTTATATCATACAAAATTAAAAAAAAAAAACAAGTAAGGAAGCCTAAGTTCGAGTGGAATCGAACATTAGATACTCAGCTGTATGCTTTCATTGTTTGTTTGCGTCTGATAGAATCATGGTGTATTTTATATAAAGCGAGTGCTGCATAAAGTGAGCGTAACCACGCCTATTTTCAACATTTTTATCAGTCATCCAACTAAGCATATGGATATTATTCTTTGCTCAAAATTTCATTCCTTTATGACTTCTAGTTACAAGTCTAGTCCCAAAGGGTATTCCAGAAATATCTTTGTTAAAAAGTAGGCGTGGTCATAAACCGATTTGAATAAATTTTTGCATGTCTATTAACACAAGCTATAAAAGTGTATAAACCAAGTTTCGTCATAATATCTCAATTATTTGTCGAGTTATAGGCTAAGAAATCTCGTATATTCCTTTGTCTAAAAAGAGGCGGTGCCATGCCCATTTTCCAAAATTTTTCTACTTTTTGTTTCCGGTCTATTGTGGAACTCATGCCACAATGAATTACCTTTACCTTTATATTTGACAAAGATATCGCTTAAAAAGTTTTTATTAGGCCACTTTATAAAACCCATATATAAAAGTGGGCGTGGTCGTCAACCGATTTCGCTAAAATTTTGAACATGTATTACCACAATTAATAAAAGTGTACGCACCAAGTTTCGTCATTATATATCAATTATTTGTCGAGTTATGGTCTCAGAAATCTAGTATATTCCTGCTTCTAAACAGAGGCGGTGCCACGCCCATTTTCCAAAATTTTTGTGTTTTTCGTTTTATGTCGACAGTTGGACTCCTGCCATAAAATTTCAGTGATATATCTTTATATTTGACAGAGATATAGCTTAAAATTTTTTTATTGGGCCACTTTATAATACCCATATATAAAAGTGGGCGTGGTCGTCAACCGATTTTGGCAATTTTTAGTCCAAACATTTACCTAAGTAAGTATATTACGCACACCAAATTTCATCGATATATCTTCAACGGTTTCTGAGTTATGACTCATAAAACTTTCAATGTTTGCCCCTTAATAAGTGGGCGTGGCACCGCCTATTTTTCAAAATTTTTATGCTATCTGTTTTATGTCCATAGTTGGACTCATGCGACAAAATTTCAATGATATATCTTTATATTTGACAGAGATATCGCTTAAAATGTTTTTATTAGGTCACTTTATAATATACATATATAAAAGTGGGCGTGGCCGTCAACCGATTTTAACTATTTTCCGTCCAAATGTTTGCCTAGGTAAGTAAATCACGCATACCAAATTTCATGGATATATCTTAAATGGTTTCTGAGTTATGACATATAAAACTTTCCATGTTTGACCCTTAATAAGTGGGCGTGGCACCGCCCATTTTCCAAAATTTCATCAAATTTCTTCATAGGGGCCTGAGCTCAACACGTGGGTAAAATGTCATCGCTCCAGCTATATTAGTGACTGAGATACCAAATTTCCGATTTTTTCTATATAGGAAAAGTGGGCGTGTCATGGTCCGATTTCGCCCATTTTCAATACCAACCGTCCCAGTCCCGATACCAACTTGCATTTCAAATTTCATCAAAATATCTCAATTTTTGCGCGAGTTAGAGTGTTTACAGACGGACGGACGGACGGACGGACGGACATGTCTCAATCGATTTCTCTTTTCACCCTGATCATTTTGATATATATAAGTCTATATCTATCTCGATTATTTCACTCTGTTACAATCCACCGTTATGTGATTAAAACTATAATACTCTGTGTACTAGTACAGCTGAGTATAAAAATTCCATCCAAGCAAGCCGAAACTCACAGCTGGGTATATAATATTCATTCTAGAAATTTATTTGCTTTAACTCATTTATTTCACATTGCGATTCTGACAGCTCAGCAATTGTTGTTGAGCTTGCAACTGAACAGCCGGTTACTGTGCTGTCTAAATCTGACCGTCTGCGTGTCTGTTTGTCTGTCTGTCTGTCTGTCTGTCTGTTCGTGCGCCTTTGTGATTCATTCATCAAATTCATTTGTTCGCATTGCTGTATTGACAGTGTATAGCAAAACCGAGGGGACTCATACAACAACAACAACAAAAAAAAACAAGGACGAAAAGTTGTTGAAAGGGGAATCCAAAAACAAAAAACATCGATTTTAATACATTGACACGCGTTTAAGCATACCAATCGGACAACTGACGTGTTGTTCACTCACTCACTCATTCAACCATTCATTAGCTGCTATATTAAGCAATTTATTGCTCCTCCAACCAATCCTGACATATCTACATACATACACTTAAATTTTACTCACTCACCTTCTGATCACCGAAACGCATTTGCCGTCTCGCATTGCGACTCACATTCATGCGACACAAAAACATGCGTTGCTCCCCCTCCAGACTTGAGATCGCTGCGGCGGCTGCGGCCGAGGCGCTCGCATGTTGACTATGTTGGCCCGGCTGTGGTGGCACATTGCGATTCAGTTCGGCCTGGATGGCTGCGTGATCCTGCTTGTCAATGATATCGTAAACGGAATCACCGTGAATGAGCAGATCTTCCTGTGTGGTGGTGGCGTGCAGTGGCGTTTTGCGATTAAATATTATTAACATCAGCGTTGGAGGGGAAGGATTGTGTGAAGTGAAGAAGTTGATTGGAATTGATTGAGCGTTGTTGATTGGGGTTTGTTGTTGGTTTGGTTGGTTTGTTGGTGTTGTGATTAGCACATTGTTGACGTTCGATGATCATGATGTGATTGATGCGTTAGGTGTGTGTGATGACGCATGAAAGAATATAAAAGAGAAAAAAATTGGAAGAATTAAATGAATTTAATTACAAAGGGAAAAATATGAACGTGTTTGGGCTTTGAATAAATTAATTTATAAATACAGAAAGTCAATTTAAGTGAGTCGTCATTACTGTGCCTTCATCGATGTAATATTCAGGCGTGCCCGATCACACTCTCAATTTGGCGAAATAACAACAAAAATTTCGCTCAGTTGATTGCATCTTTTCGTACCTCGTCAGATTTTTATTCATCATGTTTTTTTTTCGAGTGACTAAGTGCAAATAATTGATTTCAATATAAACCATAATCTATTTTAAGCACAACAGATCTCAATGCAGGTCCTCTTGCAGTGCAAAAACACTTGTAGCAAATGAATTTCTCTGTGTGCTACTCACATGAAATATGACGTTATTGGTTTATTTTCTGACTAATAAAAACATGTAAATAATCAATAGTTTTATGTGCTATAATTAAAAAATATTTTTGCTGCGGATTTTCATACAAAATTTCATGACTTTCTTTGAAGCAGTATTTGAAACAGCCGCTGTGGTGCAGTGGGTACAGTGCCCGCCTGCTATGCCAGAGGTCTCGGGTTCAAACCCCAGTCCGGATAAACACCAAAAAAAAATGTTCAAATTAGTAAAAATCCAATTATTGGGTTTTTTAAGAACAGCGGTCACCTCTCGGCAGTGGGCGGCATACCCTCCGAGTGTACTTCTGCCATGAAAAAGCTTCTCACAAAAAATGCATTCGCCGTTCGGAGCCGGCATAAAATCTTAGGTCCACGCAATTAGTAGGAAAAATAACAAGTAAGGAAGCCTAAGTTCGAGTGGAATCGAACATTAGATACTCAGCTGTATGCTTTCATTGTTTGTTTGCGTTTGTTCGATATAGGGTGTATTTTATATGACACGAGTGCTGCATAAACAGGGCGCAGCCATTCCCATTTTCAAAATTTGTATCAATCATCCAAATAAGCATATAAATATTATTGTTAGTGCATCCCTCTATGACTTTTAGTTACAAAGACTTCACGTTACAAATTCCAAAAGGGTGTTCCAGAAATATCTTTGTTAAAAAGTAGGCGTGGTCATAAACCGATTTCAATAAATTTTTGCGTGTCTATTAACACATGTTATAAAAGTGTATAAACCAAGTTTCGTCATAATATCTCAGTTATTTGTCGAATAATAGGCTCGTAGATTCCTTTGTATAAAAAGAGGCGGTGCCACGCCCATTTTCCAAACTTTTTTTATTTTTTGTTTCCGGTCTATTGTAGAACTCATGTCACAAAATTTCAGTGATAGATCTTTATATTTGACAGAGATATCGCTTAAAATGTTTTTATTAGGTCACTTTATAATACCCATATATAAAAGTGGGCGTGGTCGTCAACCGATTTTGGTAATCTTTCGTCCACACATTTGGCTAAGTAAATATATCACGCGTACCAAATTTCATCGATATATCTTTAACGGTTCTGAGTTATGGCTTATAAAACTTTCAATATTTGCCCCTTAATAAGTGGGCGTGGCACCGCCCATTTTCCAAAATTTTTATATTTTTTGTTTTATGTCCCTAGTTGGACTCCTGCCACAAAATTTCAGTGATAGATCTTTATATTTGACAGAGATATCGCTTAAAATGTTTTTATTAGGCCCCTTTATAGTTCCCATATATAAAAGTGGGCGTGGCCGTCAACCGATTTTGATAATTTTTCGCCAAAACATTTGTACAGGTAAGCAAATTACGCATACCAAATTTCATCGATATATCTTCAACGGTTTCTGAGTTATGACATATAAAACTTTCAATGTTTGACCCTTAATAAGTGGGCGTGGCACCGCCCATTTTCCAAAGCTTCATCAAATTTCTTCATAAGGGCCTGAGCTCAATACGTGGGTAAAATTTTATCACTCTAGCTATATTAGTGGCTGAGATACCAAATTTCCGATTTTTTCTATATAGGAAAAGTGGGCGTGGTCATGGTCCGATTTCGCCCATTTTCAATACCAACCGTCCAAGTCTCGATACCAACTTGCATTTCAAATTTCATCAAAATATCTCAATTTTTACGCGAGTTATCCTGCGTACGGACGGACGGACGGACGGACGGACGGACATGGCTCAATCGATTTCTCTTTTCACCCTGATCATTTTGATATATATAAGTCTATATCTATCTCGATTATTTCATTATGTTACAATCCACCGTTATGAAATCAAAATTATAATACTCTGTGTACTAGTACAGCTGAGTATAAAAAGGAGCACACCTCGAATTGGGAGAGAAGCTTGGCCATAAAACTCGTCAGAATTATAATAGCGCCATTGTATTATTATTGTAATACTTGAAACAACGCTTGTAAATAATTCCTCCTTTAGAATTTTTAGTAAAACGCATCTAAATGGGTTATAGCTTCTTTTTTTTATTTAGTTTAAAGTTCAAAAATTATGTTTAAGTTGGTCATAGCTTTTATTTAGTTAGCTTTAAAAATTTTCTTTAAAAGGATATTAATTTAAAAAATTTCCGTTTTTAGGATTTTTTGTAAAATGCATTATTTTCAAATCAAATGTTTCAAATACATTTATAACTTGATCATAGCTTCCATTTTATTAAGTTTTAAAAAATTTCCCTAGTACATGCGATAGGAAGAAAAAAATACAAATTTCCCATTAATTGTTATCTCACGCAATCTTGTAATAACTAAATTTGTGTTTGTGCTTTCAAAAGCATTACGAGAGTACGAAGATCGAACTATAAACAGCGCATAGCGTCCAGCTACGGAAATGGGCGGTGATTCATCACCAAAGCAATATTCCAAAGCCAAAATGGAACGAGCAGAAATAATTGTCATAGCAAACAGCAGCTGTTGCAAATACAAATAATGACAATAACAATAATAATATTGTTGTTGTCAATGATTTTGTTGACAGCTTATTGCTGTTGTTGCCAGAAAATAAAATGTCGCCGTTTTTCGTGCATTTACCGCGAACATACAAATTTCCCATTTCCAAACCAAAAATAATGACGACATTTTGCTATAATTAGCCGCCATTACACGGCATAGATAGCCATGATTTCTATGAAATTTAAACAAAGATCGGCGGGCGTGTACACAACAGTGACAGTATAGTAATAACAACAGCAATAACAAACAACAACAATAATAATAACGACAGCAATGCCGACTATTAAATGTGAATAATTCAAAGATAAGCAAGCGAAATGTTTTAATTGAGAATCCAACAAGAAAAAAAAATGCCGCTTTATTGTTGTAGTTGGATTTTTTTTTATCCTGGTGCACATTTATTTTTAATGTTTTTTTTATATAATTTCTTTTTTTTTCGCTTTCTATTACCCTTATTTTGCATGTGATGCTCGTCGCGCTGCATATTAGCATTTCATTGATTGTCTACGGCGCATTCACAGCACAATTATGGCCTTAAACAATGAACAAATTGGCGGCGCGTCTAGCTAAAAAACGTGGTTAGCAAAATATAATAAAAAAAAAAACACAAAACAAGTAATGCAGCGAGTACTTTAAAGACTTCATACCTTTCATGAGTGGAGCTTTTGCAAGGTCTGATAGAAATGTTGCATGCCTTAGCTATTTAACTGGAACAGTTAGAACTCAAAATGTATGTATGTATGTGTCCGAACATTTTTTTTAAATTTCCCTTTTGGGATTTTTCATAATACGCATTATTCTCAAGTAAAATAGTCAAAATTCAAATTTCGAATGGCTAGAGCTTCCATCTTTATTATTTTCAAACATTTCCCTTTTTTTGATTTTTTGTAAAACGCATTATTTTCTATAAAAAAATATCAAAAATCGTTTCTACTTTGCCCATATCTTCCTTTTTATTTAGTCTTGAGTATTCCTAAAATGGGATATTATTTTCAAAAATTTCCCTCTTTGGAATTTTTTGCAATACGCTTTACTTTTTATTAAAAAGTTTAAAAATCATCTTTAGCTTGGTCATAGCTCTATTTTATACAGTTTAAAGAATTTATTTTAAAGGGATATTAGTTTTAAAAATTTCTCTTTTTGGGATTTTTTGCAAAAGGCATTATTTTCAAGTTAAAAGTTCTAAAATCAATAATAACTTAGTCATAGCTTCCATTTCAATTAGTTTTAAAAATTTCCCTTAAAGGGTTTTTTTCCTAAATATGAGTATATAGGAGGTATTTTGAAACTGAGTTTTAAATAGTTTCCGCTGTACTTACAGGAAACCTGTTTTGGCACAAGGTTATAATACCTTTTAATGTTCATGAAAGGTATAAAAAAGAAGAAGAAAAAAGAGCACTAACCGCTTAGCGTTAAATAACAATTGTCATTTTACTTAGTTGTACACGACAGCTGACAGCTAAACTAGCAACAAAAAAGACAACAACAACAATAAAGTAGAAATTACAATTATTAAATGTACAGTAAAATGAATGTGTGATCGTCACTCGTTGAACACACCTCTGCCTTGGCATTTCGGATGGCCAAGCGGTTGCTATTTGCAATTACTATTGGCAGCTTCCAATAGCTACGATTATAATTGTTGTTGCTGAGTTGTATACACATATGTAAATGTGTGCATGTGTGTGTGCACGTATGCGCTGGAGAGTGTAAATAAACATACATACATATATTTCGATATGCATGCCATGTGAAGTAAAAACGAAAATACAATAACAACAACAATGAATAGCACAGACAAATCGCAAAAAGTGGCAGCAAAAAGCATAAGTTAAAACATATCATCGTCCATTAATAACGACAGCTACCGATATGCAAAATTAACTTAAAAATTATGATGCTTCGCAACATTTAGGTTGACCATATGTGGTTGTGTCTGACAGACTGACTTAACAGCCAAAATGGACAATATAAGAGGGCAAGGCAAATGGACAAAGTAAGGCAACGGAGCGCAAGGCTGAAAAATAAAGACTCGGTTTCGCTTTAGTACTTTTTTTTTTGGCATTTTTATGTTGATATTCCTTTTGTTATTTTTCTGTTTTTGTTGTAATTTGCTGCTGTTGTTGTAATGTTGCTAATTCTCATATTTCTGCCAATATTTAAGTGCTGCCAATACTCCCCAAATACCCAAAATCAAAATAAACTAAAAAAAAAAAAACAAGTGAACCAGTAGCTCCCAATATTCCACATACAAAATTGTTGCTTGTCATTTTATTAATGTTGTTATTGCTTTAGCATTTGTTTTTGCTTTTGTTTGCGCTTTTTTTGTGGTTGATTTTTATTTATTACTTATTTATGATACAGCATTGGCTCTAGGAGTTTGCCGCCGACACCATTATTGCCCATTATTGGCAGTTTGTTAATTAACTCCGCTTGCTAAATGTCCGTTGTGCTGCCCATGATGTCTGCCATCCCCAAAAAGCAATTCCACCGTTTCTATCGCCCTCCGCCTGTCTTCATTATGCGGTAAATCCACTGTTGGTGGATTGCGAGCTTTGGGCATAAAGTTTGTTGCAGCCGCATGTGTCGCGTTTTCTAATTTGTTAGCAACGTGCTACCTTGAAACATTTGTGTACATATGTTCATATATATTGTATGCCGAGTATGACGAGTGATATTAGTAGCACAAAGGCTTGTAGTTAGTCGACAAATGGCAACCATGAAAATTTGATTCAAAGCTAGAAACAAGCACACGTACAATAATGCATATGTATACGAGACTATATACGAAACTATGAACGAATCTGCTACTTACATGACTAAGCAGAGTTATGAGGCACGTATATCAGTAGTACTCGTGGATACGTTCTATGTATGCATGTTCGCATGTATGTTTACGTTTTTGCAATTGGTAGTTCTGTACAAAAGCTGTCTATTTTGTCTAAATGAAGGAAATGCCTTTGTCTGGCATTAGCTTCTGTAACTGAAAACCTATTTTTATACATGTAAAAGAACATATTGCACGTTTTATTCAATAGGGATTTAACTCAAAAAATTTTTTTTAGGAAAACGCAAACAAACTTTTATAATTTCAAATAGTTTCCTTCTACGGCTAACTACAAAATTACTTTTATTTCCACCATTTTTATCTTTTTGAGTATTTTATAAGACTAGACTCAAAGGCATGACCCAGTTATTGAAATATATGGCAAAATCCCAGAAATCGAAAATTTCGAGTTAAATCCGTATTGCATAAAACGTGCGATATTATTTTTGATTTTGTTTCATTTTCAGTGCGATCGAGTGACCAGAATGCTGCTTCATTTGCAGCATTTGTTGCTTTAGAGACAAGGAGGAAGGAATTTAAATGCAATAAACTTTTTTATGAAAACAACTACTCAAAAGTATACCCCATTTAGCGCTGGCAAAAAGTAGTTTAATTGGTTTAATGAAAATACACTTTATACGTAGAATATGAAACAGGCATTTGAAGGTTAAAAAATGCGCCCCAAGCTTCTTGGATTGGCCTTTAACGGGCATCAGCTGTTGCTGTAAGTGCGTTGCAAAACGCGAGTTACTGGCATGCGTCAGCAGCCAATAAAGGAAGGTGTCAAAAGTCAAAATCAGCTATCATTTATGATACAAGTAAATATAAAATACTATAATATAAAATGTCGTATTTTAACAAGAGGGAATTCTTGCAAATTACACGCTCTTCTAGCAATGAAATATACATAGGTACATATTGAAGTACGAATGTTTCAGCCTTCGAATGTGTGCGTTTTTAGTTATGCGCAAGGGCGCATAAATTACCACTTAGCACAGCTTCTGGCAATTAAACGACACACCCACCAAACGCCACCCAGTTTGCTTGTTTTTTTTTATTGAGATGTAAATGCAAATCAAAGCAAGCAACATACAGCAAACATTAAGAGGTTGTCAGTATGCCTTTTTTGAAAATTGTATGCATAAGTCAGAGCATTAGTTTAAGCTATGAGCGGGTGTAGTTCGCAACACTTTTCAATTACTTTTATATATGAGTATTTTGTTGCAAAAAAATCAAAAACATTTTTTTCATAAACAACCAATCACTCCACAGTTTGACTAAATAATTGCCTGCATGGCAATTAGTGCTACCAATATTTCAATATATTTACTTTTATGCTTTTGGGCTGCTTTTCATTCAATTCATTTTTAATTTTCATTTATATTTAAGTTATATTTTTTATACCTTTCATGAGAATGAAATGGTATTATAACTTAGTGCCAAAAAATTTTCGTCGAAAGTACCAGAAGGAAGCGTGGGGGACCCACCAAAATATATACCGATATGATCAGAATCACGAGCTGAGTCGATTAAGCCATGTCCGTCTGTCCGTCTGTCCTTCTGTCCGTCTGTCCGTCCGTCCGTCTGTGTGAACGCAAACTAGTCCCTCAGTTTTTGAGATATCTGAATGAAATTCGGAATACAGGTATGTTGTTATATGCAGCTGATCATTTGTCGGAACCGGCCGAATCGGACCACTATAACATATAGAAAACAACCGATTATTCAGATATACATGAAATTTTTGAATGTAATTTGTGCATAACTTCCCCATTTAAACAGCTAAGGACATGAAACTTTGAAGTAGACGTGCCCATTTTGGCTCAAACAAGGTTACCGAAAATTGTCAAGATCGGACCACTATAACATATAGTTCCACAACATCCGATTATTCAGATATACACATTTTGGTGTATAACTCCTCCATTTTAACAGCTAACGGCGTGAAATTTTGTAGTATTTGTACCCATATGGGCCCAAACGGGATTACCGAAAATTGTTAAGATCGGACCACTATAACCTATAGCTCCCCTACAACCGATTGTTCAGATATGGACATTTTGGTGTATAACTCCTACATTTTAACAGCTAACGGCGTGAAATTTTTAAGTATTTGTACCCATATGGGCCCAAACAGGGTTACCGAAAATTGTCAAGATCGGACCACTATAACCTATAGCTCCCCTACAACCGATTTTTCAGATATGGACATTTTGGTGTATAACTCCTACATTTTAACAGCTAACGGCCTGAAATTTTTAAGTATTTGTACCCATATGGGCCCAAACGGGATTACCGAAAATTGTCAAGATCGGACCATTATAACATATAGCTCCCATACAACCGATTGTTCAGATATGGACATTTTGGTGTGTAGCTCCTCCATTTAAATAGCCAAGACACCATTTTTTTCTAATAAATCTTTCCATAAATAACCCACAGAATTAAAATTATAAATTAAACTTAATCAGGCTATGTACATACATAGGTAACTTTTCATTTCTCCACTCATGAAAGGTATGAAGTCTTCGGTACGGCCGAAGACAGCCGCGCTTTTACTTGTTTTATTATTTGCGTTATTGCTTGCAATTTTTATACATTCATACCAAATTGCTTGTCAAATTTTTTGGACTTAATGCAAATACTTAATTAAATTTTGCGCCGCAAGCGAAAAGCGACGTAAATTCGAGCTGCAAGTTCGTTGCTTAAGTCTTTTGTGTGTGTGCAAGAATTCTTTGGGACTTTGCGCGGTGCGTCAGCTTCTTGCTTCCGCTGATTTATACCTTATTTTATTGTTAAATATTGAAAAATCTCTATATTCCTTGCAGTGACTTTCAAAAATGCAAAAAAGCCAAAACCTCAATGCTACACTGCAAATTAATCAATGCGCCTGTGTTGTGTAGCTCAAGTAGCTGAATAAACGCTTTAAAACATGTTATGGTTAAAATTGTTGCAAGTTTTAAGCGTTTTAATATTGTTGTTACCACAAACTTTTTTGATTTTCATGTCTTTTTGCGTTTTTCTTTTAATTTTATTTTGCTTGACTTTCGGCGCTGACAGCTCACAGAGCAAACAACCTGTGACATGCGCGTTGTAATGCTCAAACCATCGTCAGTTGTCAAAGATTAGCATCACTGGCTTGTAACATTACACAGAAATTTAGCTGAGTTTAGTTATTAGTGCAGTTAGTGTTGTTGTTAACTTTGCAGTTTTTTCATTTGGTTGCATGTAATGCTGTTGGTAGTAAGTACTTGTAATGATTGCAACAAACAAGCGCACTTTTTTAAAAGCTTGTTTCTTTTTAAGCTGAAGTGGCTTGTAAAATTTTTTAGTTGTTGTTGCTTTGAGTTGTAAGAGTTTAAGTAAGCGGAGTGATGTTTTTATTGTGGCACTTGCTTGCTTTCTGTTGAAAAATTTTGCAGTTTTCCGCCTTGTATACCGTCAATGATAACATTAGTTCAATTTTGAGCTAAATTGGGGTTACAATTATATTACCATAATTCATATTTAATATTTTGTATTTCATATTTTATATTTCAAATTTAATATTTCGGATTTCATATTTCTTATTTGCATATTTCATATTTTATATTTCAAATTTAATATTTCGTATTTCACATTTCATAACTGCATATTTCATATCTCGTATTTAATATTTGCCTATTTCATATTTCATATTCCATATATGCATGTTTTATATTTCATATATCATATTTCATATTGCATATTATCATATTTCATATTTGCATATTTTACATTTCATATATCATATTTCATATTTCATAATTCATAATTCTTCTCGCATATTATCATATTATCATATTGTCATATTATCATATTATCATATTAACATATTACCATATTATCATATTTGATATTTCATATTATCATATTACCATCTTACCATATTGCCATATTGTTATATTGTCGTATTATCATATTATCATATTATTATATTATCATATTATCATATTATCATATTATCATATTATCATATTATCATATTATCATATTATCATATTATCATATTATCATATTATCATATTATCATATTATCATATTATCATATTATCATATTATATTGTCATATTATCATATTTGATATCTCATATTTCACATTTCATATCTCATATCTCATACTTGCATTTTTCATATCATCCTTGGCTTACCATTGAATGTCCCAAATATTCGGCTGCATTGTCCGAAATGTACAGCAATTTGCCATTTTGTGTGAGCATCATAAGGAAACCTGAGAGAGCCTGCAAAATAAGAAAAATATTTCATATTTAAGTATAAGAAGGAATGAAATTAAGAAGCTAATGAAATATTCAAAAATGTTCCAAAAATAAGCTCAATTTCATACTAAGCTCCTCAGCTGAGCTTTGATAGGATTTGTAAGTGAGAACAGGTTGTTTACTTAGAAGTTCCTTTAAGTATAAGCTCTTTACTAATAAACCATGATGTTAAAAGGCAGTCGAAAAACAGCGAAAAAAGTTCGAAAAATACAGCACAATAAATTTTTAAGAATTGTGAGAAAAGTATTTGGTTTCTTATGCATTTTTTCATTTCAGCTAAGTGTGCTTTAGGGACGAAGTGTTTGGCTTTGCGCGCGACACAAATTGCAGACAGCAATACAAACAGCAAAGCACCTGAGCAGACAAAGCCAAAATATATGCAAAAAAAATAAAAAAAAAAACAATATTTAAAAACCTGCCAGCAAAAATTGTATCGCTTTTTAGCTGAAAAAATAGTTAGAAGTTGGTAGCTGCGGCGACGGTAGCACACAAAATATCTGCTTAATTCAGTCACGAATATAGATCAATCTGTTTGAAAATGTGGAAAAGTGGTACTAACAATGCGAGAACTAAAGCATTTCAGTGTCAAGTGCGCCAAACAAATCGAACAACAATATCAATAGTATTTGTTTAAAATACTTATTTTTTGCTACCAAGTTACACACACATGCATAGATATATACATGTATATAGTACAAAATATTTATAGTGGCAAATGTGCTTGCCATTTCAACGCCTCAATTGCAATGTGAGCAGCAAATGTGACTGGCAGCCGTTCCGAAATCTACGTCAGAAATACCAAAAAAAAGAAAAAACAAACTAAAGAAATTCTAGCATTCCCTTGCGCTTTGCTGGTGCCAATTCTGCTACGAATAGTCAGTTATTTAGACACTTAGTCAGTACCAGCTCATCCAAAATAGAGACATTCGATACTTTTTCATTGATTTGGATTTTCATTTCAATTTCCATGGAACTGCAAGAGATTTCTGCAAGTTCAGGTAGCTACTGAAAGCTATTTGCTTCTTTTATAGCAATAAGGGTGCTGAGTGAGAGGGAAATTTTTTGCGATAACAGCGCGCATTTCACATTTAATAGAGTTGTTTCCGTTGAATAAGACGTTTCATTAGTGTCACCGGCTGTCATTGGTTGGTGGTTGGTGGTTGGTAGCCGCTGGCTGCTGCTGAGTTTGAAGTTTTCTTTCATATGCATCACACATATACCCACATGCTAAAGAACTTTATGCCAAATATGTAAGCAGGCATGTTGCTGTTGTTGTTTGTGTTGTTATTGTTGCTGCTGCCTTTGCTTGCATTGCCAACAGCCTGCGCAACGCCTGTTCGCTTTGTCGCTCCGCTTATTAAATCACTTCGGGGGGCAATGTTAAGAATGAATGCTGATGACTTGCCAGAGATGAACCGCCGCTGCTGCTGATGGATAGATGGATGGATGAATGAAACGGACACTTTTCTTACTTTGCTCAATTTATGCATAGTACTTGAATAGTATTGGCTTTGAGTGCACTGCTGTCTGTGCGATGGCAGTGTTGATATGCTCATTTAAATGCAATTTATTGATTTAATTTTTTTGACTGTGTATGTATGTATGTATGTTTTGTTTGTGGAATGGTTTGTCTGCTTGCCGACTGACAAGTTGATTGGGCGTTGTTCTTTGAATTTGCAACGAAAGTGATTGTTGATGATTTTAAGTTCTGGTCCTTTTTTTTTTTTTTTTTTTGGTAAGCATGGTGAATGTGGGTTTGCGTTATATTTTCATATATAATAAAGTTATGCAAACTACGTTTTCCCGCTTTTTATAGCTTTCATGGGCATGAAATTGCATTACAACTTTCATCCTAAATACAGTTCTTGTAATGATATATACGTAGTAGGGATAAAAAGGTGAAATAATACAAATTTTGAGTTATTACCTAGCTCTGCTGGAAATAAGGCAATATCCAAAAGTTGGTGTTATTTCCCATTCGGAAATGAAAGGTATATATCGCCGTTTAAAGTTCATAAACGCATATCCTACGTTATGGTATTTTTAAAGTAAATGAAAATTAATTTTACAAGAGAGCTTAAAACTGCTTCATGTCAAACTTTTTTTCTGCGTATAAACTGAATTTAAATATAGATCATTTTGTTAACTACAGCATCAACTTCGTATAAAAATAGGAACAATTTGAATTATTGGCAAATTTAATTTTTGGCACAAGTGCCGCTTATGCGGTTATGAACTTTAAATGACGATATGTGTTTCCCATTCATTATTTCTTAAGCGTTGTGTGTGCAATTTACAACTAATAAATATTTTTCATTTCATTTAAAATTTTGTGCTCATAACTTAAAACAAATCTTTTCTCAACACACATTTTTTACTGCTTTGGCATGGGATTTGCTTGATTTGCAGCTTTTGGCTGTTTTATGTGCCTGACCTGACCGAATCGACTTTGGGTTGTGGCAATAAAACTTTAGCGAATAGTTTGGCGCTGATGTAAGGGAATAAAGGTATATAGCGCTTTTTTGTTGTGTATATTTATAATTACATACATATACCTATGTGTATATATACATTTGTCCACACGTTTGAACCGAATTTGGTCGAAATTACACAAGGAAGTTTCATGTACATAGATTGGTGGTCAAAAGTTGCAGAAAAATGTAAAAAAAATCAGCTAATTTATTTCTGACCTATTTTGGTTAATGTCATAAAAATTTTAGTTTTTAGTTTCCAGCACCTAATTTTTCTTACAAAGCAACTACTAAAATTATATTTATCAACTATTTTCCACATCCTTATTGCAAACCATTTTTTGCCTTCCACCTTTTTAAAGATCTGCATAAGCATAAATATTTGCACTTAAAATCATTAATAAGCGATTTATTTTCATTTTCATTTCAAATTGCAAACAATTTTTGTTGTGTGATGCCCTGAAAATTGTGGGAACAACTGCTTCGTTGTTGGCAATTGCTGTTTGTTATTTGTTGTTGCTGTTGCTGCGCCCTAATTGTGAAAAATGTGAGTGCATTGCACACCAAAAACACAACTACAAGCACAAGCACCACCATACAACACAGAAGATACATACAAACATACACATAAACGTAAAACCAACGAAACGTAGCAAAAAGAAAGAAAAATAAAAGTTTATTGCAATCAATTGTGCGAAAAATTGCGCACCGCGTGGCTCAGTTCACTTATTTTCCCTTCCAGTCGGTTGTGAACAGAAAAAAAAATCGGCAATTTGTTGTTATTTACAAACAAACACTTATTTATTGTAAGTGTGTATATAACAGGCTAGAAAAAAATAGGAAGTTGTTGGTTGCAACAGCTGTGCAATATGTGGTGCATACGCAGCTTGAGATGCGCGTTTGCGGCTGTTCGGTCGTTCTGCGATGTTGATGATGATGATACAAATGGCAATGCGAACGCAATAAACTGTGATCTAAAATAGGCTACGGAGGTGATTATGTACAACACACATATCTACAACAACACTAAATACGTGTGTGTTTATCTTACAGATTTCATCCTTTCCCACACATACATATATACACATATAATTGCCTATTTTTGTCAAGAACCTGCAATGAAGGAGTCGCAGACGTCGACCTGGAAACTTTCTGCTATGTTAGCTTTGGGAGCCGGCAATGGTTTGCGAATGAGGAAATATTTGCCTTTTCACTTCAGTTTTATCAAATTTGGTGCTGAATGGGCTTCACTTAAATCTTAATTAAAGCTAGAAAGGAATTTTATTGGATAAAGTGTAAGATACTCCCTAAATATTAATTCCTTCCACCTCAGCCGGAAGACTCAAGAAAGGAACCTGCTCAAAATGCTTTGTTTCTTTGCTTGCTTTCTTTATTTGGCTGCTTGAGGTGTGTCCGCCTTAGACAAAAGACTCAAGTAACGAACTTGCTCACAATAGTTGGTTTAATCTAAAGACTTAAGAAACGAACTTGCCCTTTGGGTTGGCCTACTAGATTGGTTTTATTGAGGCAGAGGATTTTCTTACTACAAATGACTTAAGAAACGAACTTGCTCACAGAAGTTGACACAATGAGACTAAGGAAACGAACTTGGTCGCTATGGTTCTTAAAGAAAGGTGCTAAAAATGAGTGTGCTCTATAGAGGCTTTTTGTAAGATACCAGCCTCAAAGAACAAAATCATCCTTATTGCGTTTTGAAATTAAAATAATGTGGATAAAAGACAAATTAAACGCACTAAAATTCTTGTTGTGCATAACTTGAAAATTTTCAGATAGAATACAACAGCACTTAAAATATATTGTTCCCAGGTATTTTTCGTGCACCGAAATTGAAGCCTCTCTTTTCCATTTTATCGACTGTATCTAATTTATGCTCCAATACAAATGGGATATTCTTTTTCAGGTTTAGTTTTCCACATTTTACTGCTCTATCAAAAACTCGTTGCACTTAAAGCAAATAAAATTAAAAAAATTCCACTGCCCATACAATGTAACATTTGTGCGAAATGAAAATTACTGATTAGAAAATTCATATAATTTTGCAAACGATTTACGTAGTTTAATGGATTCTTAGAGGCGGATTATTGAGATTGAAGTGTAAGCATTCAACATTCTTAACATAGCAACAAATAAACTGTTTTTTTTGTTGTTGTTGTTGCTATGCACATAGGCATACTCGTATGTTTGGCTGAGGGAATAGCGAAATTCACAATGCTGCAAAAGTGAGGGTGAGAAAAACGACTAGCGGCTAGTGACTGGTGATGGACAGCGCTTGAATTCAGCAACAAAAAATAGCGGAAAAATAGATGTAGAAAAAATGTTCATCAAAATGATTGCAGATTGCTGAGTGAATATAAACAAAAAGTCAATGGTGAAGTGTAATAGGAGGGTAATAGGAGGGCAACAAGCAACCACCAGCGCGACTTAACACCGAACGGAAATTAAAGGTGAGGAAATCCACTATGAGCTAAGCTAGATGCGCTAAATGCCCATGAGCACGCATGTACTCAAACTTTGTGGCCGTTTGTATGTTTGTTGTTAAAGAAAATTCAGCTGTTGTAGGAGAGAAGTGCGATTATTTCGCTCCTTGTTAGATAGTCCTTGTTGTTGTTGTTTTTTTTGTGTTGCTTATGGTTTATGGCTGTGATCAAAGCAATTGAATTACAAACGAATATGTACATATATGCAAATCAATCAAGTAATGCCAGGAAAGTAAAACAATTTGTTTTCCGTTTTTTTCGCATGCGAACAGCTGTTGCTACGGGGAGTTTTAAATGCAGTTAGTTAAACTATATTTTAATAACTGGTCTGTAAGAAATTTTTGTATATTTTGTAGGCTCAATAAATCTATAAAAATGCTTATTACCTTTGAGAAGCCAATATTTGGTGTTGGTGCATGATGCGATGAAATGTCATGCCGTTTAAAAACTGAAAAGAAAGAAGAAACAAAAAATTATAAAATGAAACAAAAGCAATATATTTAATTAAAGTAACTTAAAAGGGAAAATATATTAAAAACATACGTTTTTCAATACATCGTACCGAACTTAAAAAGAAGCAACTGTTTTAAATTCTTCAAAAAATTGCTCATGAGGCAAAGTGTCCTTTCACAAATGACTTAAGAAGCGAACTTGCTCAAAATGCTTAGTAGGTTTATTTGAAAGACTTAAGTCTTTGCGTGACTCAATAGGTAGTCTGTTTGAGAATGAAAGTTCGTCTTAGACGAAAGACTCAAGAAACGAACTTGCGCAAATTAGTCGGTTTATTTGAAAGACTTAAGAAACGAACCTGCCCAGAGTGCCTTTTGTTTATTTAGTAGACTTAGGAAATGAACCTGGTTGCAATATTCATCTTGCAAACAAACTGTATTGCTCTTGTAGAGTAGTCAATGAAATTTTCTATCTATTAATGCATACACATATGTATGGCTATTTCTTAATAAAGTGTTTATAAACGAAAAATGCATGTTAATTTTATAAATTTTCTCATATTTTGTATATATGTATGTACATACAAATATGTATGTACATATTTACGTGCACAATACCTACCAACATACTTTCAGTTTTTGTCCAATAATTTATTGCTTATTAACAGATGTTCGATATGTTGATATTTTAACCGCTGTTGTTGTCGATATTATCATTGTTGTTGTTGTACCTATTTTTGGCTTGCAAAACTGTCATTACCCCCTACATGGCGAATTAAACAGCATAAGCGGCGCCTATATTTTATTGTCGTTGGTTTGGCTTGGCATTAGTTGAGCGACAAACTCAAGCGCATGCAAATGCGCGAACAATTTGAAAAATATAAGCCAATAAATATAATTGCAATAAATGCAAAAAATAGAAATACATATTATTGAAAAGACAGTTGTAAATAGTTGGTAAATTATTGTTAAATAAATAAATAAATGTTTAAGCAACAACAACAACAACCGTTTGAACAGCTGGATGCCACGTCTATTTTGTTGTTGTTGACAATTCTGAAAAATACTAGTTTGAGTAATTGAAAATAAATTTTATTAATATTATGTGTTATCTATTAATTCTTTGAAATAAGCGAGCAATAATATTCGCCTACCAAAGACTTAAGACAAGAACTTCACTGCATGGCTAAGGTATAGTTTTCGTTGAAGGTAAGCGATAAGCTTTATAATCTCAGTTTGCGCAATTTTCACTTAGAATTCAACTACAGCTTTCTTTTTTCCTGCTTGAGAGTGTGAAAACTTAGCAAATACTTCTCACAAAACCAACACCAAACTTTTTGCGCATTTATTAGCAAGTGCATATTGAATATCGCAAGTTACTGTTGCACTGGTAAAAGGCCGATGCAGGTGGTGCACTGTTCGCCAACTCTAAAGGGATAATAAATATAAAGAGCAAAGATTTCTTCCGCCAGACGAAGCTAAAATGGCAAGCGCGTGTGATTTAGAAGTTTTGCTCAAATTTTAAGCAACGTTGCTGTTTACCTGCCGCTAGCAAATAGTAAATATAAATGGTCCTGAAGCGCTTCCGCTATTTAATTTAGCGATTTAGCACAAAATAACTTGCTGTTTGTTAGGCACATACATATTGCACTGCTTTGATATGTTGAGGTGAGCGCATTGGAGGTGCCAAGAAATTTAAAAAAAAAAATATTTACACGGAAATATGTGTACACGAACAGATTCTAACTGCAGCTGAGTGCCCGCAAAGTATTACAGAAGAAAAAACTAAACCGAGAAAATATTTATAATAATAATACAATGGCGCTATTATAACTCTGGCGAGTTTTATGGCCGAGCTTCTCTCCCAATTCGAGGTGTGCTCCTTTTTTTGCTTTTCCTACTAATTGGGTGGACCTGCAGTTTTATGCCGGCTCCGAACGGCGAATGCATTATTTGTGAGAAGCGTTTTCATGGCAGAAATACTCTCGGAGGGTATGCCAACGACTGCCGAGAGGTGACCGCTGCTCTTAAAAAACCCAATAATTGGATTTTTACTAATTAGAAAAATTGTTTTGGTATTTTGCTCGGACCGTGGTTTGAACCCGAGACCTCTGGCATAGCAGGCGAGCACTCTACCCACTGCACCACAGCGGCAACATGAATAAAGGTATGTATTTACAATCGAATGTATTTAGTTGCTTGTCGTGCATTGCTTGTCTCAGTTTTCTTTCTTCGCACATCTGTCGGCCACAAAAGGGTTTGCTGTGCTTTGTCAAAGCATTCTCGCAATGAGCTGACCAATATTTGCGCTTCCGTGATGGTAATAACTGCAACTATTATAATTAGTTTGCATTAGCAATTTAGTGTCCCCTCGTGCACGTGTTTCGATGATTTTTCACACTACACCAAAGCAAACAGTTTCAATTGGAGCGATTAGCAGTGATTATTGTTAAATATTGGCAATGACTGGTTGTACAAACACTAATTTCTGTATAATTTGCTGCAGAACGTCAAATATTTGGTTTATAATAAAATTGTTTTGTTGCGCTCCACTCTCTTCCACTTTACTACGATTTGGTTTTAAGTTTTTGTGTAAACTCTGTTGGTGTGAAATCGTTGGCAAACAATTTTAATTAGTTTGATGTGTGAAAAAAAAAACTTTAGACAGAACGCAGAAGTAGAGAGATATTGCAAGGCAAAATCTGCTTCCTTCACAAATGACTTAAGACACGAACTTGCTCAGAATGCTTAGTTTATTCTAAAAACTTAAGAAACGAACTTGCTCGAAATATTTGGTTTATTTGAAAGACTTAAGAAACGAACTTGCTTAGAGAGTTTGATGCATACTTAGTAGACTTAGAAAACGAACTTGGCCACTATGTTTGCCTGTTTTGATGGCCTGGTTGAGACAGAAGGCTACCTGCAAAAGTACAAGTTCAAGTTCTATAGTTTTTCTTGTTGTTTATTTGCAGTAAGGGGAATACTCCGTTTGCTTAGCTGAAGTTAAGGATCTATTTTCAATGCATTTGACTCCTTCCTAATGTATACTAAATAGATATGTACATTCTTTTCTATTTTCTTCCTTTTATTTTTTCTTCAATTTTATAAATTTTATTTTTTTTATTTTTTCTATTATTTATTTTTGTATTATTTTTTCTCCACTCTGTTGTGGACTGTTGGTAATTATGAAAATTGTTTTTCAAATTAGTATGTACCTTCTAACTTAGTGCTATTCGTTGGTTTCATTTACAAACATACATACATGAATAAATATTTGTTCGGCAGCGAACTTGCTGTGTTGGTATCAATGGCTGCAACGAGCGTTAACTTTTTGCGAGGCAAATATACAAACAAACATACATACATTTTATATATACACTTACTCCTATACGCAGCTGCAATTGTCGTACACACATACATATGTACTAATATTCATACACATTCGCACACATAACGTTTCACCCACCAAAAGCAAAAAGGCATTGCAAACAACTTAAGCTAAACGCCTGAAAATGGCTGGCTGGTGCATCGTTGTCCATATGCCGAAGAGAGATTCAACCACACGATTGCTTATTTGTATTTCGTTTTAGTAATTTACAGCGTAATTGGCTTAAATTAACAAAATTCTCATAATATTTGCCAAATCTGAGTTTCAACTAAAGCCAACAAATTATAAGTAGAAACCTCAATATATAAATCTAAGCACGGCTAATTTTTTTTTTGTTGAGAATTTATTTTTGTATGTCAGCAATTAATGGTATTTTAGTTGTGGTATTGTGGTATTTGGTGGTGGAAAGCAAAGCCTGCTTGAGGTGAAAAGTGCTTCTTAGACTTACATAGGAAACAAATTAGGAAAGGAACTTATTCTAAAGACTTAAGAAACGAACTTGGCCACAATGTTGGCCTCCTTTGTTGGGCTATTTGAGGCAGAGGATTTTTTCATACAAATGACCCAAGACACGAACTTTCTGGGAGTGTTTGGTATATAGTAGATTTTGGAAACGTATCTCATCACTTTGTTTGCCTTCTTTTTTGGCCTGGTTAAGGCAGAGGACTTTCTCCACACAAATGACTCAAGAAACGAACTTGATCACAGTGTTTGGTACATAGATGGGCACTTTTAAGTACCAGTAGTAATTCATTATTTTTACCCTTTTTACTGCTTACTTAAAATTTTTTACAGTAATAAGTAACGCGTTACTTATTACTTAAAATTTTTTACAGTATTAAGTATCGCTTTACTTATTACTTAAAATTTTTTACAGTATTAAGTACCGCTTTACTTATTACTGTAAAAATTCTACAGTAATAAGTAGTCTTTACTTACTACTGTAAAAAGTTTACAGTATTTCAGTATTATTTACTGTTTACTGTAAGACTACTGAAGTAGCGAGGATACAGTAGTCTAAGAATTGGCATACACACACACGCACATTGATGAGCACAAGCGCATGCGCTAACGAGCATATGAGGTACGATGCCCAATAAACATAATAGAAAAAAATCTTGAACGTTGAAAAAACGTTTATACACATTTCTAATTCCAGAGTATTTTGAAATTCACAATTAAACGTACCTATTCTCAATTTTTTCTCAAATATACCAAGGTAAGTACCCAAGTATGTATAAATTAAGGATATGAAAATAAAAACTATATTTTTACCACAATGCTCGGTAAAACGTCAGGAAGCAAAAATTTACTTAATTTTTTTTTATAAAATCTTAACCTAGAATACAATTAAGATATTTGTTGCCACTGCTTCAAATAACATTTGGATGAAAAGCAATTTTATTTTTTCAATTGATTTTTCGTTCGAGATTTTTTTCTATTATGTTTATTGGGCATCATACCTCATATGCTCGTTAGCGCATGCGCTTGTGCTCATCAATGTGCGTGTGTGTGTATGCCAATTCTTAGACTACTGTATCCTCGCTACTTCAGTAGTCTTACAGTAAACAGTAAATAATACTGAAATACTGTAAACTTTTTACAGTAGTAAGTAAAGACTACTTATTACTGTAAAATTTTTACAGTAATAAGTAACGCGGTACTTAATACTGTAAAAAATTTTAAGTAATAAGTAAAGCGATACTTAATACTGTAAAAAATTTTAAGTAGTAAGTAACGCGTTACTTATTACTGTAAAAAATTTTAAGTAAGCAATATTCTTTTACTGCTTACTGTTTGCTTTACTGAATTACAATTTTACTTCAGTATGCCCATCTATGGTTTGGTATAGTCAGTAGACTTAGGAAACGAGCTTGGTCAGTCTTGCTTTTTAGTAAACATGCCAGAAAATAGACTGTTCGATATAAAAGCTTTATTAAACAAACTTAAGGAACGGTAAAAAAAACCTTAACCTTATGTGTAAGCAAAACACTGTCACAAGACAATAATTGCTAAGTTATTGACAACTTTGTTTTTGAATTTATAATAATATTCGCATTTTTATTTCCTGTTTTATTTTTATTTAGGTGCGCCCAAGTACGTCTATTACAATTTGACATTGAAAATCAAAAAATTTCCAATTCAAATTTATAGAACAAAAATATTAAAAAAAAATAACTGCAATAATAAGCAGCGGAGGCAGCAGCAACATTTTCATTGGCAGTCAGCATTTAATTATAGTTGAATGATTATTGCGTTGCAAGTGCGACACTTGTGCACACAAATACACCGCACAATTGACTAGGTGGCAGAAATTATAGGTTTCGTTTGCTGATGACAGCGTCGCTGAGTGTTATTTAAAGTTATCTTCTTTTCTTTTTTCCGTTTTTTATTTATTAATGTTCTTAGTACTCTAATAAATATACGCTTTTCGATTTAATTGCTATGATGCGCTGGGTTTTTTATATTTTCAATTATAAAAATTGCAAACCAATTTGAGATAAACAAGTAATTTTTTTCTGTTTTTTGTTGCAATAAATAATGAACTAATTGATGTGTTCAAGCGTTTTACCTAAGTGGATGTAATTATGTTTGTATGTGTGTAAAAGCGCAGACTTGAAAATGCACACCTTTTTAGAGGAATTTGTGTAAATGAATAAGCGCATGGTTGGGAGGGTATAAACACTTTTATTGTCAGATGCAAATAATTATAGTAATTTTCGTAAAATTAATGTGAGTTTAAATATATGTGTTCGTAAATTGAAATTGGTTTCTATAATAAAACTAGAACCATACATTCCTTCACACTTGCATATATTCACACATATTTATCTGTTTTATTAGCTCATAAAATGGTGTATATTAGGAATTTAACGACACACGCGTCTGATTTTTTAACAAAAGAACTGCGTAAGCGCGCTGAATTTGCTTTGGTCACGTGTCAATGGCCTGCCAGATGTCAGCTGTTCGCTCTCAAATGACATTAAATGTGCTAATTTCCAAATAAATCGAAAGCAGAGACGTTTATGTAAATATAAAATTTATTTATACGCAACTAAATGGCAGAGAGCCAGATGAGTTGTTCAGCTTTTCGATTTAAATTCAGAAATTTCGCTTTAACGATCGTTTGGCTATAAAGCCCTTGAAACGCGTTGCCGCCGCACCCCATTTAAATACATAGAACATTGGCATTCAAGTTCATTACCTTGAACGACAAATGATTATACAAGCTTTTAACAATAAATGAATAAATGTTATGCAACAAAAAGTGGAATTTAGAAAAAAAAAAGCAAACCAAAAGATTAAAAACCACCAAAGCAATGTAACGCGGCACCGTTAATAATCGGAAATTCGCGGTAATTGCAATGCTTGCGCTACACCAAGTAGATAAGCTTTGAGCGTAAGCAAAGCAATTCAGCGCACACGCCACACACAAAGTCGCAAAAGAAACGAAAACAACATGAAATGACAACAATCACTAAAAATAACAATAACAACAACAAGTACAATAATAATAACAACAAATGCGAAGCTTCAGCGCGATTTGAAATACAAATGAATAAAAAGTAAAGACGAATATGGTGCGGGTGTATAACCGAACTAATTGCAATCCTACCATAAGTTCCATGAGGGTGTGTGTAACAGGTTTGGCGAAAAAAAAAAAAAAAAAATAAAAAAATATGGATTTGAAAAAGTAAAAAATATAGATCTATGTAGCTGTTGGAGTCAATAAAAAATGAAGAAGAGCTTAGCAGAACACACCAGCACATAGTACGCATAATCAAGCCTTTGACAATCTAGAGCTGAAGGCAATGAAATCAGATCCAAATGCGGCTTCGAGGTGTGGTTGAATTGAAGTAAAAGGCTGCTTGATTTTGACGAAAATTTTCTTCAGAAAAATGCCTTTCTCACATTTCACACGGTGCTGATTTCGTTATTCCACATTTATGGTTTAGCGTAGGAAATGTGGAAGAAGATTTAATATGATACAAAAATCCCAAAGTGTCTCTATGATATGTGATACCAAACAACCCCAGTTTCCTATATCTTCAATAGCTTTTCCAAATTTAGACAATCATAAAGCAAACAACCAAAGAATTTTCTTAAACCAGCGGATTCTAGTTTCGCCAGTGACACTTGAAAATATTTTTTGTAAAAACATTGATAACTTTTATTGGTAGTGACGTAGAATAAACGACAAAAGTGGTTTATTTGGAGGCCCATATATCTGCCGTGGATGCTCATAATGCAGTGAAACGTTGGAAGGCTAATGGAGGGGCGATCCCGTTATGATACCGATTAGAATTTCTCTTTCTATTTGGTTAAGAGATTTCCTACACTTTCTTGCCACCAGAGACGTAGTGTTACTTCACTATAGGGATTTTATGACATCTTGGCTGTCAGAGAAGATCGTAATGGAATTAGTACTCGGCAGGTTTTAAACTCTTATCCTAACCCGTACAAGTTTTATTTGGCTAAAATTTTTGTTCAACATTTTAACCCTATAAGTGAATTTCTTAATGACCTTGCTGGCCGAGCGTCTTGGAGATGGTTAAATATACCCACTTACGTCGGAGTTAGAGGGTTAAGGTTTGAAAAACTCTTATTAAATTATTCTGAAGAAATTCAAGGCCATAAGTTTCAAGTGAAGTCATTTTGTAGTAATATTTTCGATAAAGTGCAGGTTAGAGTTCCAAACGGACGGGGTAAAGGCTTTCTATAGTTCCTACTCGTAAAAAAATTATAAAAATTGTAATCCCGCCTATAAAAAAAAACTGTGGCCGTCGGGACTAGTACTAGGCTCGGCAAAGTTGTTCACGGAGACAACCTCTCACAATTACTAGTGTTTATTTGTGTGTAGTAATACTTTTGCAAAATTATTATACTATGTATGTCATTGTAAAAATTAATAAACGAAATATGCCGAACTTAAAGGTGAGGCATTATCTATTTAGTTTTTTTTTAGCTTTATCTGTTTAACATGCCTAAACAACTTTCCACAGCAAATTCAATTGTTCATATATTAATTAAATTGCATAAATAAATATTTTAAATATAAAACTAAATAAAAATAAATAAATTCATGTAAATATATGTAATATTTATTTAATTTTATTCACCAACTTACCTTGTTGAAAATAGTTGGCCTTGCGCACATACACACACACCAGCGCCATCAGCTGCAGCTGCGACAAACGTTGGCGCGTCGATTGCGGCAGCGGCAATAAATCGCGCAAATTGGCAATTTCAGCATTGATTAGATCGCGACGCAACTTCGAGGCACCCTTTGTCGATTTATTCGCATCGAATCTAAGTGTGTGTGCGGGGAGTGAAGAGAAGCAGAAGAAAAATAACATGAGAAAAAATGCAAAAATATTATGCACGAAAAAAATATTAAATAATTGGCAAAAAACAAACGTCAATGGCATTTGCGTATTTGATTAATTAAAAGAAGGAAGAAAAAAAAAAACAAATGTTTAAATAAACTGGTTTTTATTAAAATCAAAATCAAAATAGTAATTATAAAATGGCGAAATTTAAAACCAAAAAAAATTCAATCCACTAAATCACAAATGAAATATGCGTTTTCCCTACAAGCGCTGCCAAATGAACCCATAGATTAGCTTTAGAGCATGTCATTTATTTATTTTAAGCTTAGAAAAATATTTTTTGCTATAATTCTTGTGTTTCAAATATGCAATAAATAGATAAATCGCCGATGTCGCCATTTGCATCAGAGTGTAGATAATAAATTAGCGTTAAAAACGAAAATAATTTTTATTGTTGCAAAATGAGGAAGATAATAGAATTTATTGTTATTGCTTATACGGCCATAAATCTTTTCGAAGTTAATAACGAATGTTGCTATTTTATTTTATTCATCTTTAATTGGCATTGATTTCTGAGCGCGCGGCAAATACATTTAGATAATTCAGAATTTTCAGCAGTTCCGATTATATATGCATATGTAGTTTTTTTAATTAATTTATTTATAGATAAAAAAGAACACTGTGCAACAGTTTGAGGGTTTTTTTCTGAGGACGGAATGAAAGCAAATCTGAATCCATATCCATATAGGATACCGCAATAACACAGTTTCGCACTATTTGCTAAGACTTCTTTGTAATTACTATCTGATTTTTTTTAGAATAAAAGAAAAAAAGGTTGAAATACATATCGAAAAAATACATATCGAAAAACTAAGCTGAATTAGTCGCATAAGTATTCAAATTACAAAAATAGATCAAATTAAGCTTTAGACATGTTGCTGAATTATCTTGATTGGCTAGAAAGGTAGCTGAATTAATATTTTTACTTGCATTTTGCTTCTACAGTTGCTCGAGGTTAAAATTCATTCAAAAGGTAGCTTAGAATGTACTGCTGAATTGGCTGATAACGTGACTGAATTGATATTTTACTTGCATTATGCTTGTGCGATTGCTTGAAATAAAACTTGATGAATATTTTAGCTTTTAATGTGTTGCCGAATTTGCTTAATTGACTGAAAGGGTAGCTGAATTAATATTCTAACCTGTCATTTGATTGCATACTTGCATATGCTTAAAATTCATGCAAAAGGTAGAGTGTGTTGCTGAATTAGCTGAATTAGCTGAGAAGGTAGCATAATTGATATTTTAAGTTGTAATTTGATTCCCTAGTTGCTTGTACTTAGAATTCTTACAGTATTTAGCTTTGAAAGTGTAGTTGAATTAGCTGAATTAGCTGCATGGGCTTAGAAGGTTGCTGAATTGATGTGTTTGCACGAATTTTGCCTTCGTAGTTGCTTATATTTAAAATTCATACAAAATGTAGCTAAAAATGCGTTGATAAATTACCTGAATTGCCTGGAAAGGTAGCTGAATTGATATTTTGACCTGTACTTTGCCTGCGTAATTGTTTTTATTATTATAATTGCTTTTTCTTAAAAGTTAGGAAAAATCTTGATTTAAATGTGATGCTGAATTAGCAGAATTTGCTGAATTGACTGAATAAGCTACAAAAAAGCTGCTGAGTTGATATTTTAACTTGTAATTTTCGCGTGAAGTCGTTAGAGCATTAAAATGTTCTAGAAATATGCGTCAAAAAATTTCACCGACGGTCTTCTCAGAGAAAATCCTTGTACAAGCCCGCAAAGATGCTGGTGCACAGTGTAATCAAAGATAAGTAAGCAGTTTATCTAACATTTTATACAATCTGGCAGACTTAACAAAAGAGAATGTTGCCAATCTTGGTGTGCTTTATTAAATATCTCACGTGAATGACTTGCGGTGATTTGAAAAGTATTTCCAAATTAACTAAAAACACAAGTTAAGTGCAGCTAATTTGCATATTTGCAATGGCAGCTCGCTTACGTTTTTTTCGTTTGGCTGAACAAAAGTCAAACAAATGAGAAATTAACAATTCGAAAATTGCAATTGACTAATCGCTGAAACATTGTGCGGTGCTGTGAGTTGGAAAAATAGTGAAAAACAACGAGTAATTCAGAAAAAAAAAAGAAAAAGAAATAAATGAAAATAAATGCCTGCAAATTAACTACAAAGAACTGCACAGAAAAAGCAATGATAGACAAGCAAATGCCAACAAAAGTAACTTAAATGCGCAAAACTAAAACTAAAAATTTCAAGTAACAAAAAACCAACAACGAAATTAAACAAATCAACCGAAAGCGCCACAAAAAAAAAAAAAATAAAAAAACCACGAAAACAAATAGCGACAGCAGCGCAAGCAATGTGTCTTAGTCTAGAAAGAAGCTCTTTGTTACATGTGTCAGCGGGTGAAAGCGGGAAGGTGGCAGGCAATGAGAAGGAGAACGGGGCGCAGAAAGGGGGCGTACGTCGTAAGGAAAATGGTTGTCCATCGTTCTAGTTTGTTTTTTTTTTCGTTGCTGTTCTTGGTTGTAGATTTTCACTTGAAGATTGAATTGCATTTCCAAGAATTTACTGTGGCAGCGGCTAAATCGCCAAATCGCCAAGAAAAAAAACACAAATCACAACAACAAAATGCACATAGTTTTTATTTAAGAATAATGAATAAATAAAAAAAGAGATTTTCACAAAAGTAAGTGGAGAATGGGCTGTTAAGAGGCTGGAGATGAGTAAGTAACAACTTAAATGCAGCAAATGTATTATTTGTTTAGGCAAGCCGAATAGCAATACTTAGCAACAAAAGCAATAACTACAGCAGCGGCACAAGCAACAAAAACAACAACAACAACAACAGCATAGAAGAGTAGCCAGCCGAGACGTTTGCAAAGACAGCCAAAGCCGCAACAATTGTTGGAGAGTGTACACGGCTTGGTTGGCTTAATAGTAGAAGAAGCGCACTCACACCCGCCCCAAAAGCTGCTGGTTATTCCACACAAACATATGTATATGCAAGTTGCTGTGTTCCTCTATGTGTGTATGCAATAACTGCTGACCGTTGCTCACTTAGGTGTGTGTGTGTGTGTTGGATCAACAATTGCGATTACTGCATACTCTGCGCCTGCGATGGGAATTGAGATGATGATGTTGATATGTTGATGCTGTAGTTGATACAGCAGCTGATGATGCTGCAAGAGGATTATGATGGTTGCTGCGCCCCCATTGAAGATGGTGATCTATGCGAACTAAGGCTGCTGCTTCTGCTGCTGCTGCTCCCGTTGCTGTTGCTATTGTTGTTGTTGTTGTTGTTGTTGTTGCCATTTGTGCTGATGTGCGGCAAGCGCGTTTGGGTCATCAATGTACAAATTTTGATTAAGATCTTCTTGGTAAAAGAAGTACTATAAAGCTAAAACGAAAGTGGCAAGAAATGATGAAGGAAAATAAGAGACGCGGGAGGGAAGAGTTTTGAGTCAAAATCTACAATATTTAAAAGTCAGTTTTAATTAGGTAGCGTAATGCGATAGCGACAACATATTTTTCCACAAAAATCGGGTTATGGGATAGATATGAGATGAGCTCTAAATGGACAACTTATTTCTTGTGGACTCATATTCACATCAATGCTGCGATTATTTTAGAAGTTAGCTATGTATAACAAAATTAACAAAATATATAAAATTTTTGAGTCAAACAAGCAACCTTCAGAAATTCTTTGTACACCTTAATGAATAAATACATATATCGACACCGAAGTGGTTCAAAAAGAAACTAGCACAAGCCCAGTCTGTTACTCTGCAACAAGCAAAGCAATATTTCACATCTAAATTTTAGCAAAAAAGGTGCCTCTCATCCTCTGAATTAGTCTCGATCTCCTTTCTTTGTGCGCTGATTCACATCATTAATTAGCAGCTACAGCAAGCAAGTAACAACAAGAACGGCAACAACAACAACGACAACTACAATAATGGAACATTTAACACATCAACAGCATACATACATAGATGTTATCTTTATAAAATGCAGTGACCAAAATATACATATGCAGCAACAAAACAAAAACCGAATCTCTACACACCAACAACAAACGCAAAAACAAAAGCTGCAGAAACAGTAAAAAAAAGTAGCAACAACAATCAACCATCATCAACACATATTGCACGCATTTTAAGATAAAAATCTGCAAAACTGTTAACTGCTACTGCCACAGCCGCTGATCAGTTGAGCTTGCCACCATTTAAATTCGCTTTTTTTCATTTTAAAGCTTATCTTAATTTCGAGTATTTAGCGTTTAAGCAGAAAATTAATGTTTTTATTTTTGGTTTTTGAATCAAAGCAGATATGGGCGTTTTTGAATAAATTTTTATTTAAATAAAAAATAAATTTTTATTCTTCATTCAGAAAATTTTTAATAGGGAATAAGTTTTTAATTTTCATTCAGATAATATTCGGAAAGATATTCGGGAAAGTATACGGAAAAATATTTGATCAAATATTCGGGTTCGGTTTCGGATTCGAGAAAGTATTCGGAAAAATACTCGGTTAAGTATTCGGGTTCGGTGTTGGATTTGAGAAAGTATTCGGTTAAGTATTTGGAAAAATATTCGGTATGTATTCGGGTGCGCTTTCGGAAAAATATTCGGAAAATTATTCGGAAAAATATTCGGGAAAGTATACGGAAAAATATTTGGTCAAATATTCGGGTTTGGTTTCGGTTTCGGATTCGAGAAAGTATTTGGAAAAATATTCGGTTAAGTATTCGGGCTCGGTGTTGGATTTGAGAAAGTATTCGGTTAAGTATTTGGAACAATATTCGGTAAGTATTCGTGTGCGGTTTCGGAAAAATATCCGGGAAATTATTCGGAAAATATTTCGAAAATTAGTCGGAAAAATATAAGGAAAAGTATTCGGAAAAATATTTTATTTATTTGGATGAAGAATAAAAATTTATTTCTTATTCAAAATTTTCTGAATGAAGAATAAAAATTTATTCTTATTTTTTGGTTATTGAATTATTCAATATTTGAATAATACCCATCCCTGAGTCAAAGGATGTCGTCTAATTGTAGCACTATGAATGCATTCATTAAAGAAATGGGTTTAAAAGTGCGGCTCGTGAAGTTTTTGCAAAAATTAAGCATTTACGTATTAAAACATTTTAGAAAAGCTTACTTTATATCAACATAAAGTCCATACCACTAATTATCGTGCATATTTTTCTACGAATCAATTTTTGTTTTGCTCATTTATTTTCTCAATTTGCTAGCAGCTTCTCTACAGAATTTCACACGCTCTGCATTTGCTAAGAAGCTTCGCAATAACCAACCACCCACTCACCAGTCGACTAATTACATAAATTTGTGCTTACATACCATAAAATAAAGTAATTTGTAATTGTTGCTGTTGGGTATAAGAAAATTGGTGCAACAACAGCAACAAAAACACTAAAACAACTAAAAACCCAAAAGCAGTTTACAGCTAAAGGCAAAAGAAAAGCAATTGCTGGAACATTGCAACCAAATTGTATATAATAATAATAAGTGCAATTCGCCAAAACTTTGCTTTGCATACTTCATATGCAAGTACAAGTGGCTTTGTGTATATGTATGAGTGCTGGCTTATGTGGCTTATTAGCCAGCAATATGTTGCTGGAAGCCAATAACCCAGCAAGCCAGGAAATCAACTGCAGTTAGCCAGCAAGTCAAGCAGATAAGCAGACAATCAGTCAGTCAGGCAGTGAGGCAGCCCATCAGCCCAGCTACCACCACCCTCTAAGCGGCAGACAGCCAAATATCATTATGATGAGTTTGAATTTATACGTCCTGCCTTTACTGCTGCTGCAGTCAGAGCAACAACAATGCCAAGGGTGAATTACAAATGCCAAAAAGTGAAGAAAAAAAAAAACAAATTATTAAGCAAAAAAAAAAAAAATATCGAATAAACACGCGAAAAGAAAGAAATCTGTATCGTGGGAAAGTTGCTAATAAATTTCCCATTATGAGTGAAGAAATGAAATCACTGCCGGCAGAAAAATGCAAAAATGCAAATGGTCGAGCAAGAAGGATGCAGAATGAAATGAGAATGGGAGTAGAAGAAGGAAAGGGCGGATTATAAAACATAGTGAGCTCATTGAGACACTGAAAGAAAAATATGAGGGAAGTGCTGCAAAGGGAGTGTGATTGATTACCGGGGTTCAGCATAGGATACCGTCCTTTAGCATCGTATACATCCAAAATGCATCTAGTTGGTGATAGTGAGTGCAGAGGATGCGTGGATGGCATAAAGTGACGGTAGAGCATGTGCTATGGATCGTGGGCTGCGTATTCTATACTACGACTTCGGCTACTATTTGCCGTTTTATTCAATTATATCTAGAGTCGACAAACAAATTAGAGACAAATAAGATTTGGCGATTCGTCAAAGGGAAATTATTGTTCGGAGTGTAAATCTGGGTGTTTAATTTACGGGTGTTCATGTTCAAAAATTTCTCCGGTAACACTACATACTCACCCAATCTATTTGAGGCACTCGCTGGCCAGGCAGTCTAACCTAAGCTAACCTCTATTCACTTGTATACTTGGAACTGCATTGCAGCTATACGAGTGGGGAAGTGATGCTTTCCATAAAAGTAAGCTACATTTTTGGCTGTCATTCTAAATTTGATGAGCCAGCGGCTTATAGAATTGCAAATTCAGTTTTCCAACAAGTTTTTTTTAAGTGTACAGCTGAGCAAAGCTTAGTTGTAATAAGAAAAAAATGCAAAGAAATTGAGCTGAATAGAACTGCAAGCATATTCAAGTGCTTCAGTGCAACCAATGTTTGTATGTACAAGTAAGTAAGAGCGGCATTAAAGCCACAGGGCGCCTAAATTCACAAACAAAAGTCTTTACTTTTATTACAGAAAAGCGCAAAAAGAAAGAAAAGCTGTATGTAAGATAGGAAAAAGCAGATCGAAGAATACAAGCAAGCAAGCAAAGAAGCTTAGAAAAGCAAAGCAAGTAGAGTCAAGAGAAAATTGAGCACAACTGCAACTTTTGGTGGGTGGTGAATTTCTTTATGATTATTGTTTTATTGCATTTTCCCTGCCTTATGTTGATGCATGATGTTTCATGAAGGTATGTCTGCATACATTAGGGTGGTTCATAAAATCAAATTAGCGATTTTCTGCATTCTCACCCCCTCCATCGGTAACAGCACAGTCCAATCGTAACCAAAATTTATATTTGCTATCCATGAATACAGGATAAACGATGTTTGGTATTAGATTCACAAAATAGTTAATTTGATTACTTCAGTCTCCATAGAGTTTTCTGAGCTTCGATCGGGTCAAAAAATTATGTGTGGTATCTTTTACTATATTAGCATCAACTTAGGGGGGGTTGAGGTTGAACAAGTATGATATCAAATTTATTTCCGTACATTTAGGGACCACCCTAATACCAACACATTTGTACTCTTTGTTGTTGTATAAGCTTCGAGCATTCTTTTCTAGAAAAATTTGATTGATTTTGCTCATTGCAGAATAGTTAAAGCAGAGATGGACACTCAATAGGCGGTTTTTATTGCCTTTGGTATTTTTTTTATAATTTTTTGCTTTATATTTTTTATTTTGGTTTTTTCTTTTGTTTTTCCTTTTCATATCTTTTTTTTTTTTGTTTTCTTTGCATCGAAGTCTGTTTGTGCATTTGCATAGTCGAGCAGCTTGCCTGGAATCCTTCTACTCAATCCAAGTTCAATGCGAACAACTCGATATCTTTACTTAGCCTTACCCTTTCTCTGCCTCTTTCTCTGCTTCCTCGCCTTCCCTTTCCTCCCACCCCACTGTATTTCAGCACCAAACTCACGTAAACGTAACTCGGTAGCTACACAAGTTTAATGGTTTAGTAATTGATACTTTCGCTTGTACACTAACAACGGCTGCGCTCCTCCTCTCCAACCACCCCCTTCATTATTGCTATTATTATTATGGTTTCGCTTTCAAATTGCTTTTTGTTTTCTGCTTAAGTCGGCACTTTTTTCTGTTTCTGAAGGCGTTTCGCAATCTATTTCTTTTTTTGTGCTGCTCCTTTGCCTTTTGTTGTGCATTCCTTGGAATTTCGACGAACTTTATGACTCATAAAAACTTTTGAATGTTTTTTTTTTTTCTTTTTTTCCACATAGTTTTGCTACCGTTTGGCGCAGCTTTTGCGTGAATCGATTGGTTGGTTGGCGCTGCGTTACGCAACAGAACTTCAATCGTCTTGCTTTCGCACATTTTCACACTTTTTAAGTGCGCTTAATTTGGCTGTGCATAAAATATTTATTTTCAACAAATGCAGTGAAGTGCACTTAGTACACTCAAAAAAAAAATTCTCTCGATCAAAGACATAATTTTCCTTATTTTGAACACGCGTCCCAATACAAAACTTTCTTTGTTTTGAGTAAATTTTCTCAAAAATGTGGAAAAAACATAAAAACAACATTCAAGCGAATTCGTTACCATGGGGATTTGTATGGGAATTCAATTTCTCAAAATTAAAGAAGTCAAGTCTTCAAAACAAGGGCAAGTTGGAAATGGAATGGCGCTTAAAGAATTTTTCATTATTTTAATGTATGAATTTTTTTAAAACAAGTATATGAAACCATGGCAACGCATGTAAACAACAATATTTTATAATATTCTTAACAGGTTTTAGAGAAAATTTCTCAAAACAAAGAAAGTAGTGTTCAAAATAGGGAAACAATTTCTTTGACACCTCCATATATATTTTTTTCTCTCAGTGTATGCACAAGATTGGCACTGAATTTAGAATTTATGTGTATAGGTTTTAAGGACAAAAGTCATGTAGTATTAGTTCTTAGACTCGTTTTCTCTCATAGAAAAAGCCATTTGGAATCATGACATCCTTCTGGTAGGTAGGTACGCCCCATCTTTCTACCACATTCCTGTTTACTTTTCCACATTTGTACACATTAATTACTTGCCAATTTATCGTCGTTCACTTAACCTTCAAAAACCACGAATTTAATTACATATGTATTTCTGTTGCTGTAGTGAGTTTTGTTGCTTTTACAACTTTTTTTCCTTCGCCTTCTACAACAACACAATTGCCAATGCATGGAATGCAAAGGGAAATTCCATGAAATGCAACCAGCATTCCTGGAATATTTAAAAGTCGAAGCAGCAACAAAAATTTAGTAAAGCACACGCGCTGTGAATTTATGGCTGCGAGAGTAGCTCAAAAAAGAAGAAGAAAAAGGAAAAGAGGAAGAGAGTAGCACACAACACAGCATACATACCAATCAATAAAAACCGAAAATTACAAGTTTAACAGATACAAAGCCGTAAAAAAGAGAACGAAAACGCAACAATAAAAACCAACGGCAGGATAAGCCAGTCAGCTAATATTAGCCGCAGAGGAGTAAGATACTACGTTGTGGTGAGTGTAGTTAAAACAAAAGCAACAGCGACAACAACAACAGTTTACATAAAAGCTTAATAATATAGCTTTAAAAGCGCAGCCCGCAGCTGCAGTGAACATATTGCTGTTTTTGTATTAGTTGTGTATTGTTCTTGTTGTCGCTAATTTTTTTTGCTTTTACCGCTTTTAGCTGGATTTTACTTGCTGCTTACATACATACATACAAGCCGGCATTAAACACAATTTCTTTTGCGGCGAATATAAGCGACGACACTATAATTTAAATTTCCCATCAGATTGCTCATCATCCACCAGCAGCAGCGCTAACCCAATGCGATATGTGTAAAAGGCAAATAAAATAACGAAAACAAAAACAAAAACAAAAGCAAAAGCAAAAGACTGCAAAAACATATGCTATAAATGTTTTCAAATAAAACCTGAGTGAAATAAAATTTAGGTGCATTTGTGTGCGATATAGAGTAATGGTTGTACGGATGCTTTTCATGATTAATATTTTGGCTCGAAGTCAACATCTAAAACCGCTACGCCAAGCAATCTATAGGAAAAATTAATGAATATTATGTACGTAATTTCATTCGTATTATGTTCTCTTGTTTATGTTATCTTGAAGGAGACTTTTGGCTTTCTTCTATAACCAAAACTAAAATACACTTAGCAAATGTACCAACAACATCTGCAAATTCTATGCGAAAAAAGACAATCTTCACAAAAAAAGTATTAAATTGCTATCATAATCTCCCGCATATTCTAATATATAATTTTCTTAATAATTTTTCTTCGCTCAGCTACTGGTCTTCCACGTAATATACCCGCAATATTTTGATACACATTTTTTTTATACTTTTTTTTGTACTTTTTCTATGGATATAATGCTTACTTTTGCCTTAGACAATTCTAAACCAGAAGTTGCATTTTAGCTTGAAACCAAAAAACAAAATACGAAACAAGTAGTGAAAATAAGCAACCACCACAAGAAGTTACACCGACAACAACAAAAGCAAAATTTCGCTGGAGGAGTAAACGCTAACGCAGGAGAAAAAAGGCATACAATGTTGAAGCTGACAACAACAATTTCGATATGGCTAGGCTTCACGCAACAACAAGAACAAAAACGAGAAGAAAAATAAGAAGAAATCCAAGGAAAACAACAAGAACAACAACAACGAAGAAACTACTTTATATTCAATGTCGTTTTTTAAACACTAAACGAAAAATTCTCACCAGGCATTATGGATGCGTGTTACAGATCGATATATCTGCATAAATACCCAGCAAAAAATGTTTGCTTATTGTTGACAAATCAGGTCTAAAAAAAGAGTACGCTGGCAGCTCTGCTTCTGTTATGCACTCACTCTGTCTGCTTCTAATTCTCTCATACTTATCTAGGCCTTATTTCGCATGGCGGATGAGCCTTTGGAATAAGGTGTGCTCCCAGAGAGAGAGAGAGAGAGAGAGTACTCCTTATGGCCTGATGACATCAACACAGGAAAATAAGCCTTATTTTAAGCCTTACGCCTTACAAACTTACTACCCTTATAATTTTCAGGCCTTATTTCGTAAGCCTTTAAATCTGCGGTTTTAATTCTTAAATAAGGCTTAGATTCTTTGGTGGGTAGATATACATATGTGTGTGTGCGAGTCTACTAGTATGCATTTGAATATGCCAGTGCTTGCACAGAAGCGAAATTTGATTAGCCAAAATCTGCCTACCGCTGACCAGAACCGCTTTACGCCTCGATCACTGCAATTTTGTATTGTTTTTGTTGCTTTTTTGTTTTTTTTTCTTGAATGTTTTTTCTGTCGTTTTTCTTTTTGTCTTTGCTGTGCTTTTTTGTTGTTTCAGCTGCTCTATAATGATGAACTGCCAAGACTCTGCTGGCTATGCTTTCAATAACTCATTTTTCATATACGAACGAAACAGTAGCTAAACTCAACTAAAACATCGACATAAAACTACTGCAACAACAAAAACAAAAAACAACTCAATCAACAGCATTTCAACGGAATTTCATATTCGAAGCAGACAACTTTAGTGGTTGCATGGAATTCTTGTCGGTAGCAAAAGCAGAAATTTGCCTGGTTGGCCATCAATTTATGTGCCCAATGGCTACTGGCTATTACTTTTAGTTATACATATATACATACATATGCGTGCATATTCAAACAAAACAGCAAGCATCAGCTACTGTTATTTTGAGGCTGAAAAATCATTACTAATATTGCATTAGCGCAGTTTTTGCTGCTTTTGCTTAAGACAAGTGATTTCGTCTTTTATTTTGTTGTTGTTGTTGTTTTCACCGCACTCAGCCACTGGCATTGGTGTTGGCAGCGCGATCGATTCGGTAGCAATAGCTGCTCGATTATCTTAATTTGCGTGCGAAAGTTTTGCGGCCAAACGCAAAGCGCCTCAACAAATGCAAAGAGTGGAAAAGAAATAAAACAAAAAGTAACTGAGACCACATGGAGGCGAAAATTAAATACCCAGTTGCGGTTATTAGGCTGTCTCGTCTTATATGAACCAAAAAAGATCACAGAACGCCCAACTCCCCCATATTATCTATATATATATAAAAATCAAGCCCATTTCTTTTTCGCCGGCTTTCGCCCAAACGCGTGGAGGGATTTAGACCAAATTTACACACCAGCTTAGTACCTTACCCTAGATGGTTTATATACATATTTTTTTTTCAAATCCGAAAGTCGGTTCCCGAGATATAGGTCAAAAGGTCAAAACGTGGATCCGGCTTTCCCCTGAATATTTTTGGACGATATTGGTATCAAATGAAAGGTATTGAGCAGAGAATTTACATAGAATAGTACTCATTGTGATTCCTAGGTCCGGTCTCCAGATATGGGTCAAAACGTGGACCCGGATGACCCTCGAATGTTTCTAAGCGATATTGGTATCAAATGAAAGGTATTGAGCAGAGAATTTACATAGGATAGCACGCATTGTGATTCCTAGGTCGGTTCTCCAGATATGGGCCAAAACGTGGACCCGGCTGACCCTCGAATGTTTCTAAGCGATATTGGTATGAAATGAAAGGTATTGAGCAGAGAATTTACATAGAACAGTACTCATTAAGATTCCCAGGTCGGGTCTCCAGATATGGGTCAAAACGTGGACCCGGATGACCCTCGAATGTTTCTGAGCGATATTGGTATCAAATGAAAAGTATTGATGGGGACTTCAGCATAGAACTACTATAATTGCGATGCCTAGCTCGGGTCTCCAGATATAGGTCACAACGTTTACCCGGATGATGATTCCTTGGTCGGTTTCGGTTTCTAGATACTTCCAACATATTTTAAAGTGTTCCGTTTTTCGCTTCAAGTACTTATAATAGGAAGTGGGCCAAAGCAAAGCTTGGTCGGGTACAGCTAGTTTCTTATAAGAAAACCTTTCCAGAATTTTTTTTTGACGCCGCTAGATGTCGCTAAAATTAATTTTTTCATATCTTCGGTATTTATGGTCCGATCCCTTAGTTTGGTACATCATTGTTTAACCAGTACTTAGTTTATACCACCTTAATGAAATTTTATTTTGCCTGTATTTTAAATGTCGTCAAAAAGCATAAATCTTTTGCAAAAGAAGAACAGTTTAACCATCTAGCAGCCGTACGAAAGGATTATTTTTACCCCTTTTTGAGATAGTCAGGAAAAAATGGTATTTTTAAGGTTGTGAAACTGGGTATAACAACGGTTGTCATGGTAACAAAAAAACAATGTAAGAAACAATTATGTATATTTCGTATGCATTGGCCATTCGCCACTCGCCATTCGCTATGCGAGAAATCGAATTTTTCCCATGACTTGCTTTGTGACGATTCGACGCGTTGCTTGTGGCTTTGCTGGTCGCTTTGGCTACTGTTTTTGTTTTGTTTTTGTGTTGCTGCAAACATGCGTGCTGACGCTTTTGCGGGTGATTCGCTAACTTATTGTTTTTGTTGTTGTTGTTGTAGCTATTTGCTGTTTTTTCTGCAACACTACAAATCGCATGTGCAGCACTGTTACTGTTGCCGTGTTCGTTGTTGCAACTGTTTTGGGGAGGGCAATTAGTTGAAGACAAGTTGAACTAATTCGTTTTGCCTGTGGCTTATGTTGACCTGCAGCGCCGGCCGTAGCAAGAACAGCAACTGCAGCAGCAGCAACAGAGATACCAGCGGCTTGCGTAATTTTTTTCGCCACCTTTTTTCTCTTATATGCTTTTTTTCAGTGTGTAATTTGGTACGTTTTTTCACTCTTTTTCCATTTTTATGTTTCAAACAAACTGTTTTCAACTTTTTGCTGCTGTTTTACTTAAACGCTAAACACACGCAGTCACCATTTTACCGGGCAATTTAGCCAATTCAATTGCTTTGCAAAACCAAAAGAAAAACAAAACTCACAAAAAATTGCTGCGGCATTAAATGCGTGTATGTTGCAGCTGTCAATTTGTTTGCAGGCAAAAAGTACCGTTTGAAATGCACACACACACGCGCAGATGTACATGCAGCAATTCGCTTAAGGTTGTTGGTTTTTTTAATTCAGACTTCTTCTGTTTGTTTGGGGTTTCTTGTGCGTTTTTTTTAGCGACCGCGTGGCGTTTTAGTGGGTGTGGCAGAAATTAGAAATGTGTAAAATGCCTGCCCGTGGCTTTTTAATGAATGGCGTTTAAGCGTTTTTGTTGCAGAGCATGATTTGTTCAAAAGACTTAAGCAACGAACTTGGTTTGTTTAACCTTAGGTTTACCAATACCCACCCGGGTGACCTTTTGCGTTTTCTTTTTGCGATTACTCAGCAATTATTGTACCGATATTAAAATGCTTTTTACTCACTGATCAATTTTTCGAGTTCTTTCAGATAATAACAAGTTTGAACTTTTCTTTCATCTGGAATATGCTTTTTTTTGCGATTTTGACTTTTTATGTATGTAGTTTACCAATACCCACCCGGGTGACCCAGTACACTTTTCTATGAATAGACGTATATATGCACATATTATTGTTGCTATAACTTTATAACTTTATTGTTTAATTATATTTTGATTGTTTTTATAAAGTTTATAGAAAATTTATAGAATAAAAATATATTTCAAACCAATCGAAATACCGAAGGATCTATACAACAATTTATGCATTTTATTTGGCTGACACTTTGTTCATCGCAAATGGGTTTATTGCATTTTATGTATAATTGACTAGTGTTTGGTTTAATTTTCATATCAAAACACTTATAACATTTTACTTTCATCTTTACTCACATCAACCTGGTGGAAGGTTGTCCCTTCTATTAGAAATAAGGAAGGACATTGATAAATTCATTCTTTCTAGCAAATAGTTCCTAAGATACATTCAATTGCCGATTTTATGTAGAATCTTCAAGTAATGTTATGCCTAATGGACCCCAGCATAATTTAGATACGTATTACAGAGCTTTCTGAGAAAGCCTGTGACTGAAGAACCTTGATATTACCTGGTTGATTTCCTCCGTATATTGTAAATGCAGCAAGTTTTGCTACTTCTAGAAGCAAGGTCTTCAAAATTGTGAAAGATATTGTGTTGGGGAGCACAGACCGGTTTCTGCTACATTGGTTAAAATTTGTGTGATGTTTTTAATTTACTCATATGGATCAAAGTACCGATGCCTGATCTAGAGCATTAAAAGATAATACCAAAGCCAGAGAAAATCTCCTTTCATGCTCCTGACGGGTTGAATTCATTTAGAATATAATATGTACATACACACATACACATATTTTATTTTTGTTTATTCTTCCCACCATAAACATCATCCCACTAATCTTTGGCTAATGATAATTTAGTAAAAAAAGTTATATATGGATATATTTCTACAGGAATCCTTTTACGGGTCAACAAAGTCCTTCACAACTCGCTCGACTTGTTTTGATCAGTTTTTGTTTTTTTTTTTTGAATAATGGTATTTTGGATTTAAATTCTTCAGCGCTAAGTTCAAGTAGATAATTAATGTGTCGCAATCGTATTATTCACTCAACCTTTGCCTTAGGATTCAAAATTTTGAATTTTTTCCTTTATATACACCCATTACGGGGTGTTTATTGTTTTTGTTGGCTTAATTTCACCAAATATAGTTAAATTAAATATTTTTAATCATTAACAGGCTTACATTTTACAATAGTAATAAATATGTTTGGGCAATAAAAAGCTAAAGCACGCGAAAGCGTCCGTAAAGCAAGAAAATGTATATAGGTCACCCGGGTGGGTATTGGTAAACTTCGTACATAAAAATCTCTGGTAATCGTAAGGTTAACGTTTTTTTTTTTTTTTGGGGGGGCATAATTTGACGAAAAACGATGGCTTATATTGCTTTTTTAGAAAATAACTGCCTCTTTTGATAGTCTTTAAATACTTCTTTCTTTTTTTTTTATTAGACGCAAATAAATTTTTTTTTTGGGCCAAAGCTTAATATTCTGGGCTTAGTTAATGGAATGCTATAAGAAAAACTATTAACAAAAACTAGAGAGAAACCAACTACATTCAATCAACTTTTTTTACGCTCATGCTATGCTCCATATCTTTTGGTTTAAGCACTTAAACCACAAACTCAATTTAATTAATGCTTTCGTGTGACTCTTGAGTTTGTGTGCGCTTTCCAGCGCCATTTTGCCATGGCATCGAGCAACGCAAGCGAAGCATAAACCAAAAACAAAGACAAAAACTCAAAGCCAACCACAAGCTTACTTTCATACACACACAAGCCGTATGTGTGCTCAAGCATTATTAATTAGCAAAGCAAGAAAAATGGTGGACTTTACAAGGCAGCAACACTCAATTCGATTGGTCAACGCGCCGCAACAAGCTTTGCCGGCGAAAGTCGTAAAATCAGCGAAGTTTCGTGTTGAATAATGAATAACACGATGACGGCGACGGCGACGACCACGGAGTAAAGCAGAATAAGTGACATAAAACATAAAACAGTCATAAAAAATCGTAAAAAAAGCCGTTGAAAAGAGTAAAAAGTAAAGCAACAACAACAACGGCAACAACAGAAAATCGAATGAAGCGCAGAGCTAAATGGAGTTGACAAGAAAAGTCAACTACTTTTAAGTGACTTAAGCAGCAGCGGTGCCAATGAGCGCACAGCGGCGACGATGACAAACACAACGAGTGCTGTTCAGGCAACACGAGCACACAAACAAAAAATAATGATTTGTATGTATGTATATAGGAAAGAGCTTCCCATATGTGTTTGTGGCTATTTATGGGTGCATACATGCGTCAACAAGTAGTTCGAAGCCACGCGCTTTGGCATGGGACAAGTTAAGAAGATAACCAAACAGTTGTGCTATTGAATGAAAGAAAGCATTGAAAAGTAAATCAATAAATGTGATCAGAGTACAAATAAGAGAAAATAGATTTGGTGCGTCATAAATTGTGTCGGAATTGAAAGCCAAAGCAAAGTGACTAAAAGTCGGACGGAAGTCGACTTACAGTAATGTGCCAGAACCACGAATGTGCTAAAATGAAAATGTTGGGAGCTCTTAGTACACGCCGAAGCATGTATGATATGAATATCAAATGCAATGACACTTGCAGTATTTAACAGAAAAGTTATGTGGAAGAATTATGAAACCTTAACCAGCGAGTATCAAAGTGGCCACTGTGGTGCAGTGGGTAGAGTGCTCGCCTGCTATGCCAGAGGTCTCGGGTTCAAACTCCAGTCCGAGCAGACACCAAAAAAAAATTTTCTAATTAGTAAAAATCCAATTATTGGATTTTTTTAAGAGCAGCGGCCACCTCTCCGCAGTGGGCGGCATACCCTCCGAGAGTATTCCTGCCATGAAAAAGCTTCTCACAAAAAATGCATTCGCCGTTCGGAGCCGGCATAAAACTGTAGGTCCACCCAATTAGTAGGAAAAACAAAATGAGCACACCTCGAATTGGGAGAGAAGCTCGACTATAGAACTCGTCAGAGTTATAATAGCGCCATTGTATTATTATTATATTATTATCAAAGAAGGCTTAATTATGGGCTGTACGAGTTTTACGCAGCCCAGAAAGTATTACTTTCGACACTCACTCAGAACTAAATTCACCGGTCTAAAAGGTTGATCACAATGGGCCTCCCCCTCTGGCTGGAATATGCCGCTTTTGCGACAGTCACTCCAACCTAAAAAGTTGATAATGGCAAAAAATTTATGGCAAATCAGTCGAGCTGGGGCCAGAAAGACATTATATAGTACTCGATTGTGCCGGATTCTTGGGGCAAAGTATTGTTAATTCGCCAAACCTCAGCAAAGCCTTCGGGGAGTGTCTTGGTGGCTACAACAATAACAAAATATCCCAAAGAGCTCTCAACTGCATTGAAAATAACAGGTAGAAAATGACTTGTTCTCCATTGGTGGTGTTTCGATTTAATTGGCGCCTGTCATCGTGAAGCAGAGGCAATAGACGCGCTTTTTTGGAAATCGGCTAGACGATTAAGTGCCACAAGAAAGAATAAAGAAGTATATTAAATTTTTAAAATGGTAAGTAAATAATTCTTCAGTAAGAATTGGAGTGGAAAACAGTTTTGGGCACAGTTTTTTAGACTATGAAATTCCACTAAAATTTCAGTGTTGATTACTTCCGTCGAAAAGTGTTAATAATAAAAATATACATATGTATATTCAATAAGCAACTGCGTTCGTAATATTAGAATGACAAAGAAATAGCCCAATTTAGCGGAAATAATAAATTATTTTAAGTGCTTCCCAGCAGCGATAAGAGAGCATAGAAAGTAACTTTAAATATTAGCAAATTGGAAGGAAACTATTCCAGGAGGAACATAAGCCTAATACTGATGCTTTTGCCATAATTTTCTTCCCTTTTAAAAAGTGTTGACTTATCATTTTTTGTTTTAATACTCTAAAAACATCAACAGTATATTTATATGTACCTACAAACATATGAAGTTTTCCTAGTGGGTCTGCTCTTTGCTCTCTGTTCTTTTTATGTCATGCCTTGCAATAGTTAATGCCACTGATTCTGTAAATATTTGCCAAATAAATTAACATCACACAGAAATTGGTGCAATGTTGCACAGGCAATTGTAACAGACACTTACGTGCACACAAGCTAAATTATAACACATACATACATACATACGTATGATGCTTGCTTATGTACAATTGCTTTCAAACTTATTTACTCAAGCTCAAGTCTTGCATTCGTACCTCATTACATGTTTAAATGAGCATTTTAAACAGCGCACAGCAACAATAATAATAAATTTTACAGAAAAAAAAGAAAATCGAAAAAAGTTAAATCAATAAAACTAAGTCAATAACAACACATTTTGCTGGTTAGAAACAGCAGCAACAGCAGCGGTAGGTACAAGAACAACAACAACACCAAATGCTCGTTATAGCTTTTCACTTTAAGTCTTTGTTTTTACTTTTTTTTGCTTCTTTTGGAATGTTTGTTGTTGTTGTTGTAACAGCAGCAAGGTGTTAATGAAATTAGCCAGCAAAAGTATCTACCACTTGTTACCTTAACTTGCATTGCATTGCTTTTGCTTTGCGCCTTTAAAATTCGCGCTGTTACACGCTTCAACCAACTGTTTGTTCCGCTTGTTGCTGTTGTTGCTACTGTGCTCTAACTCTGTTTGTTATTTGTTTACACTTTAACTTTGCCCATTGCATATAAACATACAAACATACATGTAATGAGCAGCACTTGCACACTCGCTCGCTTGTCTATAGTGTAAACATTTAATTTTAGTTTTACAAACAATTCTAGTGTTTTATTAACCTTTTGCTTTGCTTCGAATCGCACAACCAACGGCAGCAGGCGGGCACAAACAGTCGGCGCATGCGCAACCATTAACTGCTACAATTGCTGCCATAGCAACAGCGATGGTGCCAGCAACAGTCGAACATAAATATGTATAAAAGTAATTACATTAAGCGTTTCTTTTATAAACAAAAAAAGACTATACATTTCTCTTTGCCATTCGCTCGTTTGGCTGTAAACGTTTTTGGTCAACCTGTTGCTTGATTTTGCTTTGCCCTGCATTTTTCCTTTTGGCGTTAATTGCTTAAATTAACACAACTGCTGTTGCATTTGCTGCTGCGCTTTAAGAATTTCATCGCACTTGAGTTGGCGCAGAAAGGCCAACTTAACTATTTACAGACCATCAACTCAACCACCAAGGCGATTTTGTTGTGCTTGGCTGCACTGCAGATTATTGCTGCTTTGGGCGCCCTAATTCCTTAGGTCCTTGCTTGTCTATTTGTCAATGAATGTGTTAGGTCATCCCTTGTGAAAGAAGATTACGTAAATAACATTTTTTTTCTCTTCTACACAAATATTATTTCCCTTTTTTTAAATGCCTCCATTAGCTTAGGAAAGCTTTTACAATGTTTATATTTTTCCATTCGAACTGCAATTAACCATACTCTTGCTTCATCTGCATTTTAATATGGAACACGCCGACCAATAGTCATGGGTAGAGTCTAGGTGAGTGAAGGACACAGATCTGTACAGAAATATAGTAAGATCCCAGCATTTTCCGCATTCGCTATTAACGAAACCTTTTCGACATGAAATGCTTCAACAACTTTTGACTTTAAATAACCTTAAAAAATGTTTATAATAAAATCATCAAACAAGCAATGCACTCTGTTTTCACACATGTACCTACAAGCATATCAACATGTGTGTGCCGCATTTAAAAAAAATTTATAAAGAAAAAATCTTATTTCCACTTTTCAAAATGTTGATTGAACGTAACGAATTAAGCGCGTAAGCACAAATCAAAATCAATAAAAATCAATTGCGAAAGCTACGCTTCGCTTGAAACAACAAAACACAAACAACACAAAAGACTTAAACAACGAACTCGTAGCGTGTCAATAGACGACAAGGTGTAAATATACAAAAGGCCGCAACAATGCGAAAACAAAGCGAACAAAGTTTGTTCATTCAGAAAATAATGGTAAATAAAATGAAAATGCAACAAAAAAAAAGACAAATACACAATTGCCAAGCTGTGCAAGCGTTAGAAATGCGTAATACAATCAATGAAATACAAAATATCTAAACCCTATTAAATTTAATGCGGTAAGGCAATCATAAATTAGAAGTCTCAGCGCCAACCGTCACAACAGCAACTACAACGCCAACAAAGTGACAATTCATTGGTATTTTAATTTGATGGCAAATGTCAAGTGTCAAAATGAGCGTGTGACAGTTCGTTAAACAGTAGCCAAACGCACACACAGCATATATGTATGTATATACATATATACATCTATACACACTATTTCAACTCCCTGACATTTTTGCTGTTGATTTGCGTGTAGCGTTTACTTTGTATTCCAAATCACTAAAAGTGTAAATTGGATTTTTAAATTGTTCGTTGCTTTTCAGTGTTCCTTTTTTAAAAATAGTCAAAAAGTGAGTAAAATGCAATAATAACAATGTATTTAACAAAAATTTATGGCAATTACATTTTTAGGTTTGTCTCTTTGTTTTCAAATCGCATGTATGTAACTAATGGCAGCAAAAATGTTGTACACATAACAAGTTGACAGTGTCAAAGTGACATTTGCCGCCAACAATGAGAGGTTAAATCATACAACAATGTATTTGCTGGTTTAAGTTGACAAGTGTACGGGGTTTCAGTACTTAATTAAAAATATAAAATAAAAAAAATCTAAATGACGCATATTTTTGAAATGAAAAAGGGAAAAGTATGCAGAGTATCATTGAACGCATGTTTAAAGGTTTTTATGGCTTTGGCAGCATTATCCTGTAGCATAAGCCAAACCTTTAACGTTTCCTGGCAATAGCATCACACTCAGGCAGTATGAGTTCTGTAGACTGCCTAGTGTTCCATGTTTTGTGAGTCTGCAGTGCCCTGCCAGAATTCCTAACAATATCCTCAGTTTATTTTATGAGAGGTTCCTAATTGTATCCTCAATTTGAGCATGAATATCTCAGAAACTACATAAAACCAATTTCAATGAACGGACTTCAGATTCAGATTCAGATTTAGATTCAACGCATTGAGATTTTTAAAAAAAGTATGTACTCATTTCCGCGTAAGAAATTTGTTGAAATTTTGTCGGCCTGTGCTATATTATCGTTTGAGTAACCACGTTGCAGTATTATGCCTTATACCTTACTTTATACTTATATATACTTCAGTCTGAAAAATGCTCGGGTAGAGCCCCATAGGAGCCGATATCTTATTTTAGGGACCGATTACTCCACTCCAATCCCCTCAGGGGATTTCGAGCCTCAATTATACCATATTAGATTATGGCTTGTTGGAAACTCTCAATTCTAGATACGATTTTCTGTCTTCTAGTGCTATTTAAAGAGTATGGCCCTGTTGATATCATCACTGGGGAGTTGAGAGAACGGGGGAATCTCCGTCATTTTCGACCTGTTTTTCGATATGAATCCTCAAATTATAACTAAGTATATTTTGCATCCACAGCATCTTAAATTTATTTAATAGCCGAATTTAAAAATTCATCTATTTAGTTACAAACGCAGTGTACAACATTTTTTTTGTTGCTGCTTTATTGTGTGGTTTAATAATTTATTGCCATAATTGATATGCGATAAATATGCCGCAAACATTAAGGTCACACAATGCCAATAAGCGCCAACAAATATACATACATACAAACATATTACTTGGTACTTGCTGAAACTAATAAAGAATTGCACAGCAACCGGCAATGCGATTTCTGACACATACTCAAAAACACATACAAACACAAGCACACATACAAGCCCATCTACTAGTTTATGGGTACGATTGCCTCAATGCTTGACTCTCGGATGTATGGCTTGTAAAGTGAACCGCGCTTCACGTGTTTTGCTGACTGTCTAGGCGAACTTGCAAATATATGGTATGAAACATATAAATATATAGACATTTACTTATGCATATATACATAGACACACATGTAAGTACTTAAAAATTCATATTGCCTGCCGCGCTGCTAACCAACTAAATTTGCTACGTGTTTTCTACAATTTTTTTTTGTATTATTTTCAATTGTTAAATTTTTGTTTGCTTTTGTTTTTATTTTATTATTGCAAGTACATTTTTATATAAGTTTGTGTTTGCGTTTAATTTTATCTACTAATTTTTTATGCATTTATTGTTTGTGTGCAGCCCAACAGCATTTTAATACGCTAATTAGCTAAGCTTAGATATACCGATTTATTTAGCAGCAAATGCAGGTGCAATCGTCTGTGGATTTTATTAGTATCCGCATTGCGCAATAAGAATTGAAAGGGGTAATAAGTCTGTGTATGGTGTGTTTTTTGTAAATAAATACATATATATTTTTAAATGTATTTTTATTTTTAAACAGACACATGTTTTTTACTTTCAACCAACTTTCAATTTCGTCACCATTTATGAGCGAACTTTTCACATTCTTCCGAATAGCTTGACCGTATTCCCATTTCCATTACCTCCAAATTTACTGCTGCATATTGCTTTGCTCATTGAGCGAGTAAATCATTTTTTTATAATACGCATTGCTTGTACTCGTACGCATAGTTTCAGCTTCCAATTTTACTTTCTTTCTTTTTACCCCCAGTAAAATCGTCATTGGAAAACTGCTGAAGTATTTTCTCGTTGCACATTTCAGCAACATCTTGAACATGTATATGTATGTGTATTTACAAGCAAAAATACATATTTTACAGATACTCTTTTTGACTGCCATAAACTATTGTACAACATTTGGCCAGATTTGCAAGCCGTTCAAGCGGCCAAGTGGTACAAATCGTCGTTAAGCGCACTGCTGCGAAACGCATGTGCAACATGTTGCTGGCGCTACTTTCCATTGTTCAATGTTGCTGATGTAACTGTTGGTAAATATGTATATATATATAAGTAGCTTTTCATGTAGCTGATGATGGACATCATATATATTATTTCTAATTGGTGTTTTATAAATATCCCTTTTATAATTATAATATATAATATAATACAATGGCGCTATTATAACTCTGACGAGTTTTATGGCCGGGCTTCTCTCCCAATTCGAGGTGTGCTCCTTTTTGTTTTTCCTACTAATTGGGTGGACCTACAGTTTTATGCCGGCTCCGAACGGCGAATGCATTTTTTGTGAGAAGCTTTTTCATGGCAGAAATACTCTCGGAGGGTATGCCGTCCACTGCCAAGAGGTGACCGCTGCTCTTAAAAAACCCAATAATTGGATTTTACTAATTAGAAAAATTGCTTTGGTGTTTTGCTCGGACCGTGGTTTGAACCCGAGACATCTGGCATAGCAGGCGAGCACTCTACCCACTGCACCACAGCGGCCACCCTTTTACTGCTCACATAATTTACCAAAATTAATAAGTAAGGCATCGTTTTAAAGGTATTAATTAGCTATGCATGCGAAACGGTGTTTTATTGGGCGTGGTACTTTATATGAAAAGTAAGGGGGGTAAAACCCACATAAAATGTATATCAAAGGGAATCAAAATATGTACCTATCCAATGGTATACAAATATTCGAAATCGGTTAAGTAGTTTTTAAGTAATTGCAATTTAAAAAATGCATAATATAAATTTTGACCTTTAATTACTTTTGTTGCTATTGCTTCCAAAAAAAAAAAAAATTCACTTTAATACTCAACTTAGGCTGTTTATCAATCCTCATACTTCGTTTTTTTGATTTCATAATTTTAGAAATTTCACATTTGTACCAGATCGTGCTATTTTTTTCAACTTTGTGGGACTGGGGGCACCTCCAAACATGCGAGTAGGTCAATAAAATTTTACAGGCTTATTTCTGGGCTAGAAAGGTGCCATTCTGGCTTTGGAACAAATTGAGTTTCCAAAAAAAATGTTTCACTCCACCTTAATATATACGAGTATATCAAAACGATCAGAATGAAAAAAAATGATTGAACCATGTCCGTCCGTCCGACCGTATACACTCTAACTTGCGCAAAAATATAAATATTTTAATGAAATTTGGTACACAGATTCTAATGGGAACAGAGAAAGTTGGGGTTGAAAATAAGGCATATATGTGTGGTACCCTGACATAATCCCAAGGGGCATAATCCCAAATTTTTTATTTGGGATTATGTCACTCCCCCTAGGGTGACATAAGCCCAACTTTTTTACTTGGGCTTATGTCACCCTAGGCGTAGTGACATAATCCCAATTGGGATAATGTCATTTTCAAGCCCAAAAAACATTTCAGTAGTCTTTCTTAGATTTTATTACATTAAGCAAAAAAATTAAAGCTGACAATAAAGTTAATGTTGTTATATAATAATACATCGAGTATATGTATAAGATGAAATACTTAAATACACATGTTCTCAAAAAATTACATTAAAACTAAAAAATTACATTAAAATTAAATATATTTACATACATATATACAGACTTTTTTCAATAAAACGATAGGTTTATAAATATTTGTGTACATTGTATATATGTCTATAAAAACATGAAAATTTGGAAGAAAAAATCGCGCGAATTTTGATTCCAAATTTTCGCCTGCGGGGCTTTTTTTTTAATAGATCGATAGGTGTAGACATATGTATGTACATATGTCTATAAAATGATGAAAATTTGGAAGAAAAAATCGCGCGATTTTTGATTCCAAATTTTCGCCTGCGGCGCTTTTTTTTTAATAGATCGATAGGTATATACATATGTATGTACATATGTCTATAAAAAGATGAAAATTTGGAAGAAAAAATCGCACGATTTTTGATTCCAAATTTTCGCCTGCGGCGCTTTTTTTTTTAAAAGATCGATAGGTGTATACATATGTATGTACATATGTCTATAAATAGATGAAAATTTGGAAGAAAAAATCGCGCGAATTTTGATTCCAAATTTTCGCCTGCGGCGCTTTTTTTTAATAGATCGATAGGTATATAAATATGCACATATGTCTATAAAAAATAAAAATTTGGAAGCAAAAATCGCGATTTTGCTTCGCACTAGTACCTACTCGAGTGATTTGGTATTCTGGCTCCCTTTTATTTGGGATTATGTCACTTCCACATAGGTGACATAATCCCAAGTAAAAAAATTGGGATTATGTCACACCATGGTGAGTGACATAATCCCAAATATTAAAATTGGGGTTATGCCACTTGGGATTAAATCACGGCACCTATATGTGTGTATTTCGAAAAACGCGTAAAACATGATAATTCAGTCACTAATAAAGCCCGAGTGATGAAATGACGTTATGCCGTTATGAGGAAACGTGCTGAAATTTTGAAAAATGGGCCAAGAGGAGCAAATTTTCAAAGATTTATAAGTAAAAACTGACGAAGTGCGAATAGCAGTATCTAGGCTTAAGAATAACAAGGCCCCGGGCGCTGACGGCTTGCCAGCCGAGCTATTCAAACATGGTGGCGAAGAGTTGATAAGGAGCATGCATCAACTCCTATGCAGAATATGGTCGGACGAGCGCATGCCCGACGATTGGAACTTAAGTGTGCTCTGCCCAATCCACAAAAAAGGAGACTCCACAGTACGCGCCAATTATCGTGGGATAAGCCTCCTGAATATCGCATATAAGGTCTTAGCAAGTGTATTGTGCGAAAGACTGAAGCCTATCGTCAACAATCTGATTGGACCTTATCAGTGTGGCTTCAGACCTGGTAAATCTACAATCGACCAGATCTTCACAATACGACAAATATTGGAAAAAACCCATGAAAAAGGATCCGACACACACCATCTCTTTGTCGATTTTAAAGCCGCTTTTGATAGCACGAATAGGAATTGCCTGTATGCCGCAATGTCTGAATTTGGTTTCCCTGCTAAACTTATACGGCTATGCCAAATGACATTGACTAACACCACCAGCTCCGTCAGAATTGGGAAGGACCTCTCCGAGCCGTTCGAGACCAAACGAGGTTTCAGACAAGGTGACTCTCTTTCGTGCGACTTCTTCAATTTGATGCTGGAAAAGATAATACGAGCTGCAGAACTTAACCATACAGGAAGCATCTTATATCACAAGAGTGTGCAACTGCTGGCGTACGCCGATGACATCGACATCATTGGCACTAACACGCGCGCCGTATGTTCTGCCTTCTCCAAGCTGGATAAAGAGGCTAAGAAAATGGGTTTGGCGGTCAACGAGGACAAGACGAAGTACCTCCTGTCATCACACAAAGAAACAGCACGCCTTGGCAGCCACGTCAATGTTGATAGCTACAAATTCGAAACTGTTAAGGACTTCGTCTATCTGGGAACCAGCATTAACACCAAGAATGATGTCAGCACGGAGATCCAACGAAGAATCACGCTTGCCAATAAATGCTACTTCGGACTAAGTAGGCAACTGAAAAGTAAAGTCCTCTCTCGACAAACAAAAATCACACTCTACAGGACGCTCATCGTTCCAGTCCTCATGTACGGCGCAGAAGCATGGACAATTTCAAAATCAGATGAGATGGCACTTGGAGTATTCGAGAGAAAAGTTCTTCGTAAGATTTATGGACCTTTGCGCGTTGGCGTGGGCGAGTATCGACGGAGATTTAACGATGAGCTGTACGAGCTTTACACAGACATCGACATTGTTCAGCGAATAAAGATCCAGCGGCTGCGTTGGGCAGGTCATGTCGTGAGAATGGACGAAGGCGCTCCGGCTAAGAAAGCATTTCTATCGAAACCCGCTGAACGCAAAAGAAAAGGGAGACCTCCACTGCGTTGGGAAAATCAGGTGGACAGCGATGCTGCCTCCCTAGGTGTTCCCAAGTGGCGCCATGCTGCACGAAACAGAAGCAATTGGCGCGCTCTGTTGGACTCGGCCAGAATCGTCTAGACGGTTAAGCGCCAATCAAGAAGAAGAAGATAAGTAAAAACTCAAGAACTGTAACAGATAAATCGAGTAAGCTTGGATTACTGATTTGCTTGCCAAGGCAAACGTGTGGAAAAAAAATTACCCAAGTCGGCAGGGACCACGTATGTACATCTGTATATATAAAAATATATGTAAAATATATAAAAATATAATACACATGCATATATATATGTAGGTGCGATATGTTTGTCAAACATATACATAAGTAATTCATTGAAAATTCCATAAGTTCCACTGTAGACATAAAACCAAATAAATATAAGTTTTTTTAAAATGGGCGTGAGAGCAGAAACTATATCGACTGGCGCCGTATGTTTTATTATTTTTTGCGCAAGATGCGCACGGGTCCAGCTAGTGTACATGTATTTATAGTTTTGATCAAATAACGGTTGTACGTAAGACCATAAAATATTGAGATAGATATGGACTTACATAAATCAAAACGATCACGATGAAAAAAAAAATTGATTGAACGGCCGGTCGTACATAATCTAACTGGCGCAAAAATAGAAATATTTTAATGAAATTTGGTACACAGATTCTAATGGGAACAGAAAAGGTTGGGGTCGAAAATAAGGCATATGTATGTATTTCGAAAAACACGTAAAACATGATCACTAATAAAGCCCGAGTGATGGAATTTCCTCCATGCAATGACCTTATGCCGTTATGAGCAAATATGCTGAAATTTAAAAAAATGGGCCAAGAGGGGCAAATTTTCAAAGATTTATAAGTCAAAACTCAGGAACTGTAGCAGATAAATCGATTAAGCTTCGACCACTGATTTGCTTGCCAAGGCAAACGTGTGGAAAAAAATTACCCAAGTCGGCAGGAACCACATATGTATATGTATGTACATAAAAATATATGTAAACTATATAAAAATATAATGCACATACCTATATACATAGGTATAATAAAAACATTTTATGCGATATCTTTGTCAAACATATAGGTAGTTCATTGAAAGTTCAATAAGTTCCACCAAACCAAATAAATAATAAGTTTTTTAAAATGGGCGTGACAGCACAAACCATACCGACTGGCGCCCCGTATGTTTTGTTATTTTTTGCGCAAGATGCGCACGGGTCGGGCTAGTATAATATTATATGCTCATATACCCAGTTTGGAAGATATAATGAGTTGAAGGCTAAAATCCTGCAGATACTGGCGACTTTTGGAGTTATGTTATACGAGTATTGAGAGAATTTAAATTTCTCCTACATCTGAAAGACATGACTTTTTTGCTTTGTAAAATGTGAACATATAGTAAATGTTGATGGGTATATAAAATTATATGCCCCTATACCCAGTATCGAAAATTTAGTGACTTGGAAGCTAAAAACATGGATATTCTGGCCCGTTTGCTTATTCTGAACACCAAGAATCGAGTTTAACTCCTGGAAATAGGCAGGATACCGCCAAATAAAACAAAGCATAGTTTCTGAGGGTATTCGCAGCTGAATATATAAACTTCGATCCAAATTTTCACTTGTTTTGGTTAATTATGTATATTTTATATTTTTTGTGTTTTTTTGTTAAGCGATTGCTGGTAACATTTAGTTGCGCTTTGTGATTTGTTCAGAATTATGGCGCATCCGTGACGAAGATCGCACACAATTCGACAGCGAAAGCAACCAAGACAACAAATGTAACAACAACAACAACAACAACAGCAACAACGACAATAAAAAGTGATATTTGCAGCCACTAACTTGTCGAGAGATGCGCACGTACGAGCTAATGCATACATACGTACACAGATAATTGCAGAATTATGCTTCATATGCTCAAATCTATGACTCGAAAACATATTGCACCATGTTCGAGGTCAATTCAGCAACGCTCGCACGTGTTTATCAATAACAATCTGGTGGCTGTAGTGATGGCTGTGGTTGTGGCTTGTCTAGTATAGTCTGGTTTGGTGGGTGCATTGGGTGGCCATGGCTTGCATGCCAAGGAATTAAGAGAAAGTTATACATATGTGAGTGGCAGCAAAAAGGTAATACACATTGTAATTGAGTGTAATGCCGTAAAAATGAACTATAAACGTTGCACATGCGTGTTCGATACTTCACAAAGGAGACTGAAAATATAGGTGAGAAAATCGATTGGAGAATGTTTGTTTGCAGTTTGAGACGTGCGTGAAATGTGCGCAATCGATGGCAATGGGTTCACTCTTTGACTTCGCATGGGCAATTGAAGCGAGGCTATTAAGTAATAGAGCCGCGACTGTTAAGAAAAGCTGGAATTAAAGTTACTTTTTGCTTAGAAAAATAAAATTAAAATTACTCAAGCATTGGCAGTGCTAAGTCAAGAGTTATCCTTACAATTGTAATATATATGTACAAAAACTATTCAATTGGCATTCAATCGAAATGCGCAAATCAAAATTCAACCCAAAGCAAAGCAATTCATTATAATATTTTAATTGGCATTTTTTCGTAAATTGAAGACAGCCAATGAGCGAATGGCAAAGAGGCATACTACACAGGGCACAAGCTAAGATACGAACACAACAAAAACACTCACATTACTCACCACCTCCACACAAAACGTAACTAAGCCCAGCCGAAGCAGGACCAAAGGGATAAAGCAAAGCAAAAAACACTGCCATCCCACAACTGCTGCTTGGCTTTTACGATTGAAAGCGAAACGTTTGTTGTACAAAAATCAAATGAAGCAAATCCAATAGGCTTGGTTGCTTTTGAACCAAAGAAAATCTGAGCTAAACACAATGCGAATAATTAAAGCAGAAAGCTAAAAGGGAAGGATAAGCGAGCATCGAAGAAGTGTAAGGCCTGCAGCGTTGCCTTCATCACAATAAAAACAATTGTGCAAATTACTGGCGCCCTAATTAGTGAGAAATGCTTGCGTGGCCAAATGGGCGATTTGCTTAAGACAAGCACAAATGGATATGAATATGTGTGGTAGTAAGTAGGTAGTGGCGTATTACTTAAAGAATACGCTAAACAATATGTAGATATGTTTCTTAACCCAAAAGAGTTAATAAGAAATAGCATTATTTAGAGTAACACTGATCGCTGGAAAATAATAAACTGAGAAAGACCATTTCTTATTTGCTGGGATTTGTGTGGATTTGGAAGCTCCTTTACTGTAAGTGCTTCTGAATAAACGCTTCCACATATCGATTTGGTTGCATAGTCTCAAAGTTTGAGGGAAAAATGTTGCAAACAGGATTTTAACCGCTAGATGGTGCTGGGTTCGCGCTGTAATAAGAAAGCGCCACCATAGTGAATTCGCTATATATTCACGAAATGAAAATGCAAAATTTTAATCATATTCCTTTGAAACAGTTTTTATAAAAAGTTGTCAACACACAATGTAAGAAATTAAAATGAAAAAAATTAATGGCCCTCGCCCACGTAAACGCGGCACGAATTGAACTGGCAAGTGTCAGTCATATAGACTACAGATAGATTAATGTACATATTCGGTATTTCTAATAAAAAAAAAAACAAAAACACACAAAACAATTGAACATGATTTGACCACATGTGGACTTTTCATGTTCTAATGCATGTTAACAGCCATACATACATACATACGTAAGTGAAAACATAAAAACATACACATATGACCACATAATAATAGAGTGTGACCCTACATGACCACTGGTGTCATTGCTTGGGCAAAAATTATGTAGTAACAGCGAACATATATACATATACATATATATGTACATATGTATTCGTTTGCATTTTGTAGCCCATGTAAGCATTTACTTACTAGGAAGTGTTAAACATTTACATGCCGTTCACAGTTTGCGCGCAGGTAATTTTCTCTGCACTGCACTCCATATGGTGCATCACACCTTTGTTGTAAATCGATACTTTTGAAATGCAAAAAACAACAAACCAGAAACGAAGATTTAAAGTATTTACATAGAGCAACGTGTTGAAATACTAGTCTAGCATAAGAAAAAACATTTTTAAAGCAGCCCGTTTTAAGGTAGCAATGGTATTGGCAATTTAACAGTTGTAAAAGCCAATGAAGTGTGAAAAAACTAAACATACAAAGTACACAAAAACATATACATACAAACAATTGTGGCTAAAAAGTAGTCGCAAGTAAGAACTACAATAAAGTAGAAAAAAACAAAAAAAAAGAACAAGGACTCAAGGTTTGCTTTTTTTTGTTTTCCTCGCTCTTCGTACAAAATAAACATTTGTTTGTCGGTTTGGCGATAACATAAATTAGCAGCTGGAATCATTTAACTTGCAAAAAGCACAGGAAACGAAAGAACAAAAAAAAAAATATACAACAACAAGACTACAACCAATATGTAACACATTTGTGTATGTAGGTACACATGTTAGTACAACAAACAACAACAAAAACAATGAAAACTTGCAACAACGAAGTTAACAATCACAGCAGCTACAACAACAATAATTATAAGAACAAAAATTGAGTATAAATGCAACTGAAACTGTTTGCTGCGTTGACTCTGTTAGTTAGTATTTAGCACTGGTCTGCTTTTTTGGTGCAATTTTCTCCAAGTAATATTATGGAACAACCGTTGGAAAGTTTGCTTGTGCTTAATTAGCCCTTAACAGGTAAACCAAAAAAGAAAACAAACTAAATTAAGCGAATAAACAAAATGAATTGGCCAAGGAACTGAAGCAGAAGTTGAAGAGATTAAAAATCTACAACTAGTATGTAGTGAATTAGCTAACCATATCAATGGAAAAGGAACATCCAACATTTTTTTATTTATTACTTTTGGTTGCTTGCTTAACCGTAGACCTTCTTTGTACAAATATTCTGTCCGACGCGGGTCCTAGTAAGGTTTTATGGCAAATAACTTTGTAAAAAAGGGGTCTTAAGGAGCTCGTCGTGGAAGTGTTAGAGTGTTAAAGTATTCTACGAAATTAAAGCTCATGCAATTTTACTTTATGTTTTCTAACAACATATTTTTTCCTACTACATATATTTTAAACCATTTTTTCTTTATTTAAAAATCACTCCGACGTTTCACAAATTTAAAATGTTAATACGATTAATTTGACCTCAGAGAGAAAAACTGTTTAGGGGTTTTAATATATGAGTAGCGGTATTTTGTTCTGTGTGGGAGTTATTCCGCCCCAAAAAGTGCTGTTAAATTGTGAGAATTTTTCATAATTTCTGAATTAGTCTATTTTTCTGTCAAACAGTAGTGTAACCGTGCTTCTTTTTTTGAGCGACTCTAGCAGCTTTGAACTACTCACTAGGCAGTCTTCATTATTCTTTTCGAGATTATAAGAGCTTCTTTTTGTGATTAGTACCACGTTTTTTCAGTCTCCGGTAAAATATAACGCAAATTTTTTTCGGCTAGTTTTCGACGTTGGATTATGGGGTATTTTTCTCAGGCCCAAATCATAATGATTAGCGATAGCACTTTTATTTCATCTCCTTCATTTTAAACAATTAAAAAAATGTTTACTTTTATATAAATTAAGTTATTTGCTCAACTTTTATTTTCTTAAAATATATATGCAACTTTTAGCATTAGTTTACCATTAGTACCTACTAAGTTGTCACATACATTCTTTTTTTCATCTATTTGTTCGTTTGCTTTGTTTTTATTTCAGAACAATTCAACGTTTATCCGCCAAACTCTTAAGTATTTGCAGCTATGTAAAAGTATTCGTGTGACTAATCTAAATTTGTGTATCTTGTTCACAGTCTCCAAAAGTGGGTTAAAATTTGCATATTTTGTAAATTTCGCATTTTCACATCTGAGTTTCGAATGAATTCTTTTTCGGTTCGATTTGTTTAACAAACAAAACTACAAATCAAATGACACATTAATTTATACTTTTAGTTTGGTGTAGCGTTTTCTTGAAGGATTTTACGTATATATGTACTTACTTTTATGTAGATATACATGTGTTTGTGGGTATTGTGAGCTAGAAAAAGAAGATAGATCTAAGCGCAATTCCTATTTTGATCTACAACATGAATAAAAGTTTATTAATACAAAATGCTCTATTTATCTTCGCTTCGCTCGAAAAATGTATGCTTGAAGAAGGTTAGCATGCTTGTCAAAGTTGAACTAATCAATAGATATCGAAAAAAGGTGTTAAAGGAAAAATTCAATTTCAATAATAGAAAAAAAATGTTTGAAAAGCGTAAAAGCAAACAATAAATCAAGAGCAAAGCATTTTTGGAATACATCGATCATCACAACAGCTTTTGGTATAATATCAGTAATACTCTGCATACGATTTTGTACAAATTCCTTACATTTTTTTTGAAGAGAACCCATTTTTTCTTTCTAACCTTTCGGTATTTGGGTGTAGTTGGCGCTGCAGCTTCTTAAGCCTCGTCAGTGCACACCTTCTTCTGCTTTCAAAGCGAGTGCTTCACGTGCTACACCGACACACATATCCTTAATGTGCCCAGTACAGGCATAAATTGTATTTTTTTTTTTTAAATGGTTTATTTGTCTTGTTAAATGTTTGCTTGAAAATGATTACAAGCTCTAGGTACTTATAAGTCAAAATGAAATTCATCTGCGCATGTCAACCAAATGTTGAATTTATTGACAATTTGTTAAGCTGTGACAGCAGCAATTTGTCATGGCAGTTACTTATAACATTGATTCACAGATTTATAAACTTTTATTCATCAAAACTTGCGTTTATATATGTACGTGTATATGTGCACATGCATGCATGTTTGTATCACTGTGCATATAAGCATTTTATTATCGCAGGTGATTTGTGTAGCTAGGTAAGTACCTACAGTTTTCAGTTGACCTTTTTCTTTTCTCTTCAGCCCTTTAACACAATTTTATAATTAACTTTGACCCAAGTTTTTTGTTGCACAAAAAACAAGCATAAATAAAGCAAACAGGCTATATGTAGGAAATTGCTTTTGGATATGTATATGACCACTTGAATAATATTGAATTCCCTGCTGGAAAGGCATATTTTGGGTTTTTTTTTGTCTAGATTAATATAAAATATGCGGAAAAATATTTTGCAACAACTTGAATATGCGCTCGGAAATCTACGAACTCTCTCAAATTCTTTTTCCTAAAACAACTTCCTCTCTCTATCTTTCTGCAGCTCGTACCTGCAGGGTCCCCAATTCTCTACATTCTAAGTACTTTGCGTTATTTTATACTTCATTTCTGTGTGGCATGCAATGCACTTTTGTGGCAACTTTCTCGCGTACAAACCAAAAGCAAACCAAAACTCAAGCTAAGTAAAGTGTGAGGAGCACTTTTTTCTCCAGCAACAATTCCACCAGTTCAATTCCAGGCGTTATCTATGGCTCATAATCAGCCAGAGCTGGCAGCTTCACAGCTACGCCCTTTGCGACTACGTGCCTCAAGAGTAGTTAAGTACGTTATAAACATACAAACATATGCATGTATATATAAATGTGTCTTTTATTGTTTTTGTATGCCTTGAGGCAATATCATATTGTACAATACGCTCTTCCTTCTTCTTCTTTTGCTCTTGATTACATATTTAGAATTTTTTTCTTGTTGTTGCTTTCTTTTTGCTTTAATTGTGTATTTTATTTGTGCGAAATAAAACGATTTAAACCATTTTTATTTAGTTCCAATTAATTAGTGCTTGCAATGCGATGCCATAACTTTTTAGCCGCAACACAACTTAAGTCGCAGACAAAAAAAGGAAGCAATAAGAAGTGATAAGAGGCAAAAAGAGGCAATAGGTAAGAAAAGTAACTTATAACATGGAATATGGGAAATTTTTATTGTATTGAAATAGTCAACTACTGTCCGGTTGATACGCTGCCTTGCCTTAAATGCTTACCACGAGTTATAGGCAAAATTCTCTCCTTTACAGAAACAAAACAAATGTAGGAACGTAGATGAAACAGACACAATTTTTTGAAGGACAGTTTAGCAAATTTCCAAGTATGCAATTTTGTAGCCTAGGGAATTCTATTCAAGCAAAGTATAGGTTTATAAGCAGCTCCATTGGTTTTGGACATTGGAAGTGCATGCTGAGCCTTAAGAACTCATCTTTTGAAAAGCGCATCAAACTATTTGGGCTAATAAATCTCTGTATAAATAATCCACCATAGAATTGGCAATACAAATTAAAGAAAACTAGACTCGTGTGCAGCATTTAATTCCTCATTAAAGAAAGTTATGATATTTTCGATACGGCCAAAGACAGCCACGATATACTTTCTTTTATAGTAAACTTATTAAAAACGAAAAAAATGTAATAGGAAAATCTAGTAATTGCACTACATGCAGTTAGTTTCCGTTAAGGGCACAAGCCATTTAAGAATCATTTAACTTTTTCACGATTTACTACTTAATACAAAGTAGCATACCTGGTGACGAAATTCGCAGCGAAACACTCCCACCTATTAAAAGTTTATAGTATGAGCTACTTATACATACACACATATCAATATATATTAATGTTCATTTAAGCATTTCAAGGCCATGCAATAAAAACAAACTGCTTCGGCTGCTGTTGCTACTGTTGTTCCCTGTCAATTTAATGCCAACAAACACAAATATTGCCACCACTAGTCACTGTCACTGTCACCGTCAACGTCAGCGTCACCGTAAACGCCACTTATGTACGATTATGCGATTATGGCACAGCAATCTCGTTTCAATTCACTCGCAGAATATAACCGTTTGTGCTAACAAAGTTAAAAGTTTAGGTTTGTCGCTTAAGCCATTTCCACTTTTTATTTTAATGAACTGCAAAAGTCGTATTAAACATAAAAAAAATGAAGGGGGAGCGCAAAAATAAATAAGAACAAATGAGTGCCAAATACAAAAAAATAAAATTAGTCTTTCTTATTTTTAATCAACTTCTTTCCCACCTCATGCTCTTTTTCTTGCAATTGATGCCACAGATGCCGCCACCACCAATAGCGCCAGTCAACGGAGCACATGCAACAAATGTGTGGCACATTTGCTGTTGATATTTGCACCAAGGCAATGCCAGGTAAGGCACACACTCGTTCATACATGCACACATACATACATGCATGCATGTATCGAAGCTGGCTAATATATGATGCTGTTCGTCCTATTGGATGCTGGTCTTTGTCGATTTTTTTTTATATTTTAATTGTGTTTTTTGTTATGTCTTTTTGCTTTACCTCTTTTTTTTTGCTTTTTTTAATTCTTTTTTCTGTTTGAGCGTCGTTCTTGTAAATTTTATCTAGATCTTCTTGAAACAAATAAACAAATGAGCACTTATTTGTGGAGCCAAAACAAGTCGAAAAAAAAGCCGAAACCAGCTGAGTGAGTTGACATTCGCGGAAAGTTGAATGAAATTAAAAGTTGTTTGCTTAAAACAAAGTAATAGACGCCTATATATGTGCCTACATATGTATGTGCATATAAAAGATATGCTATTTAAAGTTTGATATAGAAAATCGATTTTCAAGCGCACAATAAAAAAATTTTTTGTGTCTTTGAACTTTTCTGGCTTGTGCAGTGACCTTCTGTTACTTAAACGCGTTTAAATATTTGTCAATTTAAGTGTTTTTTGTAATTTATACATTTCTGTTTTTAAATATCAACATCACTTTTTTATAAATTTTTTTCATTTGAAAATTTCGCGATATGACAATATCGCTTGCAAGTGCAAGTATTTTCACACAATTGCCTTGTCAATTCACCAAATTGGCGCTGAATTTGGTTTGGTGGTGTTTGCTGTGTGACCTTTTTGTTAATTGCGCTTGCACTTAATTGCTAATGATTGCATTTACTTTTGCATAAACAAAACATGCATTACCACCCATTACTTAAGTGCAATTCTATGCACATTTGTACACACGGATATGCTTATTCGCAAATCAAGATCAAGTTCGTTTCTTAAGTCTATGGCGCTTACTTTACGCTCACTGACAAAAACTGAGTCAGCATATCTCACACTAATCGCCAATTAACTACTTTGTAGGCATTAAACAGCTGTTAATTGACACACTCGCAGCTCAATAACAATAAAAAATTGATTTCTAATGTCAGTTTTAGCTCATATTTTTCTTCTATTTCAATTCTATTTTTATTGTATTGATTTGTGTGGCTTTACGTGGGCGAGTGTAAATTGTTTTTGAAAGTAAGTTGTAAAACTTTGCTTGTATATTAGGGTGGTCCTTAAAAATCAAATGCACATTTTTTTCAGTCTAACCCCCTATTTTTGTTCCGATTGGAGATTGATAAAGGCCGTTGCACAGGGTTCAAAGTTGAGATTGCTAAATGAAAACTCAAAAAATTTATTTTAATTTTTTTTTTTTTCAAATTTTATAGCTAAAATCGATACTGTTGTAATCAAGGATACCGCATAAAAATAGTCTTTGGAGAAGATTATTTGAATTTCGGAGACTTTCAAAATTATGTAGACTCAAAATATTTGGAGAATTTTAAAACTTTTGGAGATTTGCAGGAAATTTTGTGGTTTATTGATTTTGGAGGATGTTATTTAAATTGCGGGGACTTTCAAAATTTGTGTAGACTTTCAAAGCTTGTGTAGAATCAAAATTTTTGGAAAATTTGAAAATTTGTTAGCCAAAGGGGATGAAAATGGTTGGTATTCTTGAGTACAAGACGATTTTGGACATTAGATATAAAAAATCTAATACAATTTGTTGGTCTTTATATAGTAATCTAAACTTTGACCCATCTGCGATACCCCTTAACCGTAACCGATCGGGACCAAAATTTTGGTTTTCGTATTTTTGAGTATAGAACAATCGATTTTGGGCATTAGATATACGAAAACTTTAGCTTAATTTTTTGTGTCTCCATAGAGTTTTTTGAATCAAGTGCGAAACACCTTAACCGTCTACGATAAGGACTAAAATTGATATGTGTTATCTTTGACTATACTAGCTACGACTTTGGGTGTGAGGTTGAGAAAATATGCTATAAAATTTGTTTTCACACATCTGGGGATCACTCTATTGTACAAATATGAAGTTTTAGGTGTTTGTGTTTGTTTTTGTATACATATAAAAGTGAATGTGCAAAAATTTTGATGCAATTTTCGTATTTGTTGAGAACTTGAAACACTTATTTAATGTGTAGTTTTAAAAGCAAAAAGTAATAACCAAAAGTTCTGGGCAGTAAAGCCGTAGTGGCAGTCCTTGGCCGGATATAAATCAGACCCGCCTGCCGTGGAAATGTGATTTTTGGATATTCGACTGTGACGGAAGCACTATGCGATCTCCACTTCGTAATTTTTCAGCTTTTTTGAGCTTTCAGGTTTTTTAATGCTTTGCGAAAATTGGTAGATTAAATAAAAAATTAATTACTTTTCCAATTATTTTTTCTTTTTTTCTTTATTTGTCGAATTTAATTTGCTCTATCAGCCTTTTTTAGTTTTGTTTCGCTTGAAAGGTTACATAAGTTTTTAATTTGTTTCAAATTAATTCAACTTACGTCACGCTAAATTTATTTGGATGCCTCACAAAAACTAAATATGCCATATAGTTTCGCGAGAAATGTCAAAAGAAGCCTTAAATGTTGATATGTTTAAGAAAGACAAGATTTTGAAAGTGCCAAGCTTTGTTTGTAAGTTAAAAATGTATTTCTCATAGACACATATTTAAGTAGCCATAAAATAAAATAAGAGCAGCGACGAAATTCCTAAAGCATTTGAAAAAAAAATCCTCTAATGTATTTTAAACAATTTCACAAAATGAATAATTAAAAATTTAAATTTAAAATGTCACAAGTTGATTGATTTGTCGAATAAAAGTCAATTTATGTATCACTCACCTCGTAAACATTGAAGATTGTTGTTGTTGTTGTTGTTGCGATTGCGAATGCGATTGATGTTGTTGTTGCTGTTGGTGTTGGTGTTGCTGTTCATGCTGGTGCTGTAGCTGCTGTTGTTCGTGTTGATGTTGCTGCAGCACTGCCAACGCTGATGCCGACGCTTGCTGTTGTTGCTGATGTTGGTGCGCTAAATGTTGCGCAACATGCTGCTGTGGTTGATGATGTAGCTGCTGTTGATTATGATGTTGCTGATGGCCGAGTGGCGGATGTTGTTGCGTATGCACCTGCTGATGTTGATGTTGCGAATGTTGTTGTTGTTGTTGTTGTTGTTGTTGCTGTTGCAGATGCTGTTGCATTTGCATATGTTGCAAAGTGTGTTGTGCATGCAACGTATGCAAATGCGTGTGCGCCAATGGATGCGTCGTCGTGTGTGCGTGCGCGTGCGCATGCATTTCGGCGGCGATGGGCGTGGGCAACATGACGGTGGGCGTGGCGATTGCACCGAGCACTGTTGGCTTCTCCAAATGCTTGTCGGCGTACATTCCTGCTTTTTTTTTCAAATGTCAGCGCAGCTAAAATGTTGTGATTGGTTAAAAGAGCAGCGCTGAATGTGAAGAAGTTATCTGTAAGTTGAATGTATTTAAATTATTGAAGACTAGGTACAACAAAATTCAAAAAAAAAAAAAAAAAAATATCACATATATCAGGTTGAATTTTTTTAGAAAAGCACACCCCTAGAATTCGCCTAAAAATCACAAAAAAAAAATAAACCAAAAAATCAAAAAATCAAAAAAAAAAAACAAAAGGACATAAAACGGCCACTTGAACTTTTAACATCCCTCAAGCAAGCATAGTCCAAAGCAACTAACAATGAAACCAACAACAAAAACCACAATCTGATACACATAAGTACTTAGAACAAAGCACACTTGTCGCCTAAAATACTAAAATTGCCCAGCAGCAACAAGAACTCGGAACAATCACCGCCATCGTTCGACCACTAACCGCGAGTTTGCATTTGTTTTTGCTGCTTTTATTTTTTTTGTTTTTCATATACAATGCTTTTTATTTTTAAAATTCTTTTCTGTTTGCTTCTTTTTCTTATTTGTCATGGTTTTGACTTTTAGTCGCCGCAGCAGCTACACATTGCAGCGGACATGCAAATCTTAAATGGTAATAATAATAAAAACAAAATGGATAATCATAATGGCCTATAATAATAACAAAATAATCAGATAATAACCACGACATTCTAACTTTTATATACATAACTTTGTGTGTGGTATGCGCTGCGCATAGTGGTCGCTGTGGTGCAGTGGGTAGAGTGCTCGCCTGCTATGCCAGAGGTCTCGGGTTCAAACCACGGTCCGAGCCAAACAAATTTTTCTAATTAGTAAAAATCCAATTATTGGGTTTTTTAAGAGCAGCGGTCACCTTTCGGCAGTGGGCGGCATACCCTCCGAGAGTATTTCTGCCATGAAAAAGCTTCTCACAAAAAATGCATTCGCCGTTCGGAGCCGGCATAAAACTGTAGGTCCACCCAATTAGTAGGAAAAACAAAAAGGAGCACACCTCGAATTGGGAGAGAAGCTCGGCCATAAAACTCGTCAGAGTTATAATAGCGCCATTGTATTATATTATTATATGCGCTGCGCAGTGCTCCTCCCCTCCTCTCCTCTGGACACCCACCCACAATTGCCACTGCACTTGTGTTTGTGTTCTATTGCTTTCGACTCAGCGGCCCTCAGAGTCGTTCAAAGTCATTTATCCTTGGTTATTGCTGTTATTGTTGTTGCTGACCACCATTGCTATTCAATACTATTGCTCTTGTTTTTGTTGTTTTTTTAATATTTTTTGTCGTTTGAAAGTCAACTGCAATAAATGCATTCAACTGCCGCTTTGTTTGTTTGTTGGTCTTTAGTCGTTTTTATTAGGTCCATGTTTGTTCTTGTTATATTATTGCCTTTTGATTTGTGGATTATGGCATTTCAGCACTATTAAGATTTTATTTATTGTTGTCATTGTAATTGATATTATTATAATTGTAACTATTTTTAAAATGCAGGACTAAAGCATCCAACTTATTTCTAACTTTTTTTGTCTTTAACTACGCTAATCGGTTACTGCATTCTGGGTGGATAAATTTTCCACAGAACTAAACGGCTGACTGAATAAAACATTTTTCTGTCTATAGCGAATTTATTAAAGTTAAGTTAATCTCAAGTTGAAGTAAAGAAAGTGGATTGAAAGCAGTTTTGAACTAACGCTCAGAAAACGTTATTTTCAAAATCAAGTTCGTTGCTTAAATCTTTGGATTACCCATCACAAAAATTGTATCGTTGTATGTACAATTGTTTTTACAATTGAAAAACAAAACAAAAATGATGCACAAATAACAGTACATAAGTAGGTACAGTGCAACATATTGTGCTGAGGCTTATCAATTATTTTAATCGCAATTCCAAAGCTTACATGTGAGTACTGAGTACTTAATAAGAACAATAACAATAAAATAGCACCAACAAAAACGAAAATCAAATGAATTGTACTTATTTTATATTTCACTTCTATGAGTAACCAATAATGATGCAGATGTTAAGCGTACAAAGCAAAAAAATAATAATAATAACAAAAAACACAAAATCTTGATAAATGATTATTTGAATATTTATAAACAAAAGAGTTGGCAGAGTTAATGAAGAATATTTGAATTTCAAATAGTTAATTTTTTTTGTTTTTTTTTTTTTATTATTTGTTTCTTTCTGTGTGTTGTTGTACTTTAACATGAATAGGCATAAAAAAGTACAGCGAAGGAAGATAATTCAAAGGCAAAAGGCGCTTACTTATAAGGAACATATCGCACCCTAAATCAAAAAGTGTCACAACTAAAAATTTTTCGAAATCGAGTTTTTTTCATAAACGGATATATGGAACATATCTCTAGCGATTGCCAAAAAAAACTTTTGAATAACTGTCTCTTTCGACCGAAAAATAACCATTATACCTGGCCCTTTGCCATACGATTGCTTGTAATGAAAAAAAGTTTTTTGGCTCCCCTGAAAATTTTTGAATTTTGAGTTGTGCCACTTTTTTGATTTAGGGTGCGATATGTATTTATTGCAAACAAAGATACACATACCAATTTTTATAGACCACAAATATATTAGAAACATATGCAAACTGGTTTAGGAGGTTTATTGACTTTTTAAGTTTTGCATACATTTTTTAAAGTACATATATAATTTGCTAAATTTGTTCTTAGTGTTTGCTCTTGTGTTTGTATTTCTACAATAAAAATAATAGTAAAAATTATTCTCACAAAAAAACCACCTGTCTTGGCAGATGCTATTTAAAATCGGCGTAAAACTGCCGGTTCATCCAATTTGCAGAAAAACAGCTCTGCCAAATATTCGTTAGTTTTATATTTGCGTTATTATATTTTTATTATTATTGTTAATATTGCCTTCTTAACCTTTTGTTATTTTTTCTTTTTATTTTATTTTTTTGCTTCAAGTGTTAAATTAACTTTCTTAACTGTGCCTTTTTATGAGGCCACATTTCACCTAACAATACTGCCCAAATAATGATTAATGATATAATTTACCTGCGAATTACATTGAAATTTTTCAAACAAAAGAAAGTTATACAAAAATACTTTTGAAGTTAAATTTGCATAAATATTTGTGAAGGAACAACTATGCCTTAATATGAAGTCTATATATATTGCTAAATATGTAAAAAATGCATTCTGACACAGAGCCGGTTTGTGGGTCCATAAAAGGAACTCCGACCAACTTCAATTCATTGTGACTTATTTTGATGTTAAAAAGGAAACATTTTCTGCCCGGCGCTCGTCGATACCGGCATCTTGAAAAATGCTCACAGAAAAGGCGGCCACTCTAATGTACATATTTATTGATGCTAAACTTTTAGCGTCTCAAGACCCTCGAGTGTGAAATGCCTTTTAAATTAAAAATCCCTAAATAGCATTTGCTTTATATTTGGCTAAGCGGCTACTTACTTTTAACACGCGCAATAGGTGCCATTTTCCCTAATTTTAGTTATAATCATAAGTATTTGTGGAATTATTTAGCATTTAGACATGAATACGTCATTGAATCGCGCAAATTAATCAATTCTTTCATTCCGTTTTGCCACTTTTACCACCAAAGCAACAGCAACAACTGAAGCGTGATTTTGGCTTTTAGGAATATGGAGAGTAATACTAATGATAATAGACTAATTAGTGTGAAAATAACTTTAACAAATGTAAAGCTTTCTTCTATTAGACTTTACGTTAGACACGCAGAGCGTTAATGTCTGAGTGCAAGTTGCTTTAACAAAATCTCCAAATACAAAATGATGGTTGCAACTTACTTTTAACACTTACGAAAGCAAGCATTTCATACGCGTGGTCATTTTCCTTTTTGCGTCCCACACACGCAAAGTGGAAGCAAATGAAGTGAAGAAATTGAAGAGAAAAAAATGGCTTATCGTTAATTTATTTATCAAACTTTGCGTGGTAAATTCTGTCTATTAAAATGTTATAGTTTACATATGCAATTTCACACTTACAAATTAAGTAAATAATTTGAGTACCTAGCAGCAGCAACAACAAAAGCAACAGAAACAAAAACAACAACAATAATACAAAAAATAATAATTATGCTTGTAAACACACCTGAAATGTAGAGCAACAGACACGGAGACAGAAAATGAGCATGTAAGCAAGCAAAAAAAACAAACAAACAAACAAACGCAGAAACGCGCCGGTAAATAGTAACAAAAATAAACAAACCAATTTTAGAATGTATAAAAATTGTTTATTTGCAGTTTAACGCGTATATTTCTGTATTTGTGTTTGCGTGTGTATGTAAGTGCATATATTTTAGAAGTATGCTATTTTTTAATAAGCATATATCGTCGCTCCCAACGAAGACTAGCACGGTTCGTTGTTCGCGTGGAAGACTAGCATGCTTCAGTTCTCTGCGTGGAAGACTAACATGCTTCACTTGTTTGGGTGGAAACTAACATACTTCTGTTTGTTAGAAATAAGCTTAGGGGTTAAGCACATAAGGAGGATAGTCCGAAGAGTGAAAGATATTTGGTAAGTAACTGCAAGAACAATAATTCATACTGCAATAAAACTTTAAACAGGAACCTTCAGCCAATCTATATGAAAAGTATATGAGTTTCAAATATTCCTAGACTTGTACTAGGCCTACTTTTAAGTATGTATGTGCATAGGTTGTGCAAATAAAACCTGGCTTTCTCTTTAGTGTTTACACGGTTTGATTCTTTATCCATACAAAAAAGTGGCATATACATCTGACAAAACATATCGTGTAATACCCCTTCAAGAAATGAAGCATGCTAGTCTTCCACGCAGAGAAATGAAACATGCTAGTCTTCCACGCGAACAACGAACCGTGCTAGTCTTCGTTGGGAGCGACGATATGTACATTTCGCTTAAGCGTAACGATAAAAATGCAGGCAAATGTTACTTACATAGTTTCTATGTGGATCTTAGTATGTTTCTGTGCATGTATGTATGTATGTATGTATGCATGGGTACATGTGCAATAAGGACACGGAAAATGCGCAGAATATTAAACGTATTTACAAAGTAATTAGCATTCTGTCTTATCTCCAGGTAGCTGGTTGAGTGATTTGCTAGTTGGCTGACTGGCTAGCAATTAATTAGAGTAAGTACATTTTTACTTGTTCAAAACGCATTAGGGTGTTCATTAATAGCTTATTTTATGAAATGAATTCGTTCTGTAAATTGAAAAATCTTAAACGCTCCCTTGATGGGGAAGAATAAACCACTCTTATCAACTAACCAGGTAATCAACTATAGATCATGTGAACTCTCATGTTTTTTTCGGTAGCGAGAGGGCGGTGCGCTGGTTTTTATGGTACAGGAGTCAGAGTGTCTTTACTCCTGGGGTTTTTTGCTAGTCAGTGCGTACAGCTAAACATACGAAGAGGATACTGTGATGAAAACATCACTATATTGAGCGACAGCCAAGCGGCACTCAGGGCACTGGCTTCGTGTGAGATTCACTCCGCGCTAGCCCTAACAATAAATAATTTAACCGACCTTGGCGCTAGGAACTCAATACTTTAGCATGGCTTCCTGGACATAGAGGAGTAACCGGAAATGAGATAGCGGACGCCGTCGCTTGAGAGGTACCAATTGGACCTGAGCCATTTCTGAGTATAGGACCACATACAATAAGAGAGGAGCTCAGGCGTGTTAAGCATCATTTTAGAGAACAACACTGGCATCAAATAGTCGGTATGCGGCACGCAAAGCTTTTACTCGGGGGCTATAATAAAAAGCCCTTCAAGGCGATAAAGGAGCTCTCGAAAAGCAAGATCAGATAGTGACCGGTATTTTAACAGGTCACTGCAGACTCAAAAGCCATATGCACAAACTTGCAATTTATATTATATTTACAGCATAATATACATTAATTATTAAAACTAAAAATTAATTAATTAATAAAACCAAAAAGTTCACACTCGATATTATTAAAACTCCTAAATCACTCTTACAAAGAAATTGTAAAATACTCGTATTAATAGGACAATGCCTCGCACCATCACATGCGTTGAAAAATGGAACTGCATTTGGCAGACAGCGACTCAGATGCCTCGACTCTGCGCACTTCGAATCTCTGGAAGACTTTGTCGTCGAGCGAGGCTTACAATAGATATTAAAAATCACAAAAACCTGCATTCGAAGCAAAGTATAATTGCCAGCAAAATGCTATTCGCAACACTGTGGACCAATTCTGGTTTATGTGCAAATCTTCCGTTTCGCTAATTTAAACTAACCTAACCATGTAAAGGCACACCCTAATACATTCAAATGCAACAAGATAACGTATAATAATCCACTTACAACCGCATGATGTCAACGTTAGAATATTTCAGCTTCACTGCACTGCATTTGTAAAACATGAATTATGTAAGTATTTGTTATTTAATTATGTCACATGCAATTTAAAAGTAATCAGAATTAAGCACTAAATGGCGCTCGCTGCCCACTTGTCTGCCTCTGTTTATATAACTGTCACACTTTTGACACTTTTTCTATTTTTTTAAGCAACTAAAGTGACAGTAAGCTGGCAAACACAAAATAACTTGTAGAAAAAAGAACATGTAGAAAAAATGTAACGATATTAATTTATTTTTTCATGTTTCCTTATTTATTTTTTTTTTCCGCTTTTTTGTGCCGAAAAAACCGGCGTGTGTTTTGACGTTTGTTGGGTGTTAAAATTCAATTGAGCGCGTTAAATTAAACTGCCACTTCATTTTATTACACTTTTGGTTTGATAAAAGTCACAAAAGTTAAATTTAGCGTAAAACACAGACAAACTGGATTGTTGGAAAGGCGCAGAAAATTTGTCTAAATTTTATTTGTTTAATGTTATGCTATTTTTAGTTTATTTTATTTATTTTAATACATTCACACCTTCAGCTCTGCACCGCCAAGTTTTATGCTTTTTTGCTTTTTATTTTTGCCTTTCTTGCTTTTGCGCACTTGTTTTATATTTAATTGTTGTTTAATCGCTCTCTGTTTTGTTGCATTTAAAATCGTTATAAATCATTTTCGCACCTTCGCTGGAACAATTTTTTGTGGACGCTGCAACAACAACAATTACATTTAATGAATGAATTAGATTCGCTTTTAAATTGCAAAGGCGTTACTTTCAGCACACGCTTAGGCACTTAAGAGAAAATAGAAGAAATAAATAAAGAAAAGATGTATGTATAAAGATAAAAAGAAATGACAAAAATAAAAATTAATAAAAACGATTCAAAAAATAGAAAAAGATTAAAAGTTATCAGAAGATAAAAAAACTATAAAAATAATAAATAAAAATAAAAAAAAAATAAAAAAAATAAAAAAATAGAAAAACAAAAATTAATATAATTAAAAAAAATTAATAAATAAATTAAAAAAAAATTAGAAAAAGAAAGAAATGAGGAAAAAGTAAAAAACCATAATAGTAATATATAAAAATTAATTTTTTTTTAAATTAGAAAAATAAAAATTAATATAAATAATAATAAACAAAAATTAATAAAAAATTAAAACAAATAGAACAAGGTTAAAAATTAGAAAAAGAAAAAACATTTAAATTAATTAAAATAATAATAATTAAAAATTAATAGGAAAAATAAAAAAATAGAAAAAGATAAAAAATATTTAAATTTATAAAAATAATAATAAAGAAAAATTTATAAATCAAAATTGAAAAATAAAAACAAAAAAATGGGAAAGGAAAAAAATGTATATTAAAAAAAATAAAATATTAATAAAAAAATAAACATAAAACTAGAAGATAAAAAAATTTAAATTAAAATTAAAAAATTATAATAAATAAAAATTAATAAAAAAAATGAAAAAAGAAGGTAAAAGATATTCAAATTAATAAAAATAATAATTAAAAATTAATAAAAAAAAAAATGAGAAAAGGATAAGAAATAAAAAATAATAAAACCTAATAAAAAAATTGAAAAAGAAAGGTAAAAAAAAAACGTTAAGCAAATGAAATCATATAAAGCCTCTGCGCTGTTTAGTTTTATACAATCTCAGTCAACAACCAATTGTCTGCGGTTGAAAGCGATAAACACTTAAGTTCTATTTAAATTTCGCTTTTTTCGTGTTTCTTCTAAAAATTATATTATCTCTTTCTTTATAGTTTTTTTCTTTCTTCGTTTTCTTTTTATTTATTTTTTTTATTTCTAACTTTCATTTTTATTTTTCTTTTTATTTTTATTTCAGTTTTAATTTTTATTTTTCTTAGTATTTTATTTTATTTTATTTTATTTTATTTTATTTTATTTCTTTCTTTTTCTTTATATCTTTATATCTTTATATTTTTATTTTTTATTTTTTATATTATCTTTATTTGTATTTTTTATGTTTCTTTCTATTCTGTTTTTTTTTTTCTATTTCTGTTTTTTGTCTTTTTTATTTTCTGTTCACTTTTCAGTTTTTTTTTCTCTCAAATTAAACTTGATTGATGGCGCACGTCAACAATTAATTGATTAATCCATTACATTAACATTGTTTTTGTATCAGCAACACTTCTCTTTTTTCCCTTTCAATTTATAACTTTTTTCAACTTTTTTTCTATACTGCAGCATGAAAAACTAAGCAGGCGTCTAACTGCATCTGACACCTTGCACACCCGTGCGCTGGGCAACAGCAACGCCGTCGCTACTTTTATATGTTTTCCCTTCTTTTTTTCTTGTTTTTTTTTTGTTTGCTTTTTTGTAGTAATTTTCTCATTTACTTAATCTACACCGCACTGCACTCCACTTTAGTCACACACTCGATCCATCACCGGCTCAGTCAGCCGTTCGATCTGTAGGTCGTTATCAACTCACCTAAAGCAACAAGAACAGTTTTGTGATTGATTGATCATTAACTGCAAATGCAATTGTCACTGTCAGCAGTTCTACATACTAAGAAACACACACACAAACACATATGCTCATAAGCAATCTGTCTTTTATTTTAGTTCACACTTTATTTGTTGTTGCACTTGTTGTATTTATGCATTGAGTTTGCTTTGCAGCTTGGCTGCTGTCGTACAAAAGACTCCCGCTGCGAACTTCAGGTGAATGTGCATTTAGTTTAGTTTTTTTTTGTCGCATTTTATTGCATTCATTGGTGTGATTTGCCACTAATTGCTACCATATCAAATCAATAAACGCAAATTGCTTGCTCAGTGACGGCGCCCACACATTTTTTACATTGTGTTATGGTAATTTTTGAAATGAATTCTTTTTTTTTAATTAATTTTATTTTGCAATGAATTTGCGATTTTTTTATATTATTGCTAGAATTTAACAAATTCGCCTTTTTTGGCTTTAAATGCCTGGTTTGATTTTAGAGTTGTCGGTTGTTATACCCAGTAGAATACATAAATATCACAAGCAAAAATTTGATGAACAGGAATAGAGGGATACTTTCAAGCAATTAAGAGATCAACTTTAGAATCGCTTTACGGGATGCAAAATTGAATATTTGCTTTATAAATTTTGTTAAACCACATCACAGCGCTCACCCTTCTCGGATGTTAAAAAGTGAAGAAACAGCTTTTATTCGAAGTTATGGGCAGTTCGAGAGCACTCCATAATCATGTGATCCTCTTTCTTACTGGTTAATTTTATTTAGGCATAAAATAATTATTTATGCTTTTTTCCCTCTTCGTCAGATGGAATTTGTTAAGCGAATTCGGCAGAAATATACACGTAGTGTTTACTCTACAAATTTTCCTTAATTTGCATATTTACCCCAACCAGATACCCCCCAATAAATATACACAATATCAGGCAAATTCTCCAGAAAAATACTAACGAACATACTTTTCTTCTTTTTTAAATAAGAATTGGAATTAGGTTAGGTTAAGTTAGGTTAAGTTTGGTAAGACTGTCGGGCCAGTGATGGCTTCTCGTAGACTAGATAAGTCGTAGTATTATGGGAGTAGCATCCCTCAAAAAATCCCTGAAAAACAATCCTTCACTTTGGCATATACAAAGAGTTTCTTTATTATACATAGCAAAATCTAGTATAACTAGCTTCTAGCCTAAGCCGTAGAATACGCAAGACATGTAATCTGCTTCCCCCGCATTCACTCTCACCTACTACTTAGACCCTTTTTGGATTAATGCGATGCCAAAAGTCAGTGTACTGGGAAGAACCCCTCCAAATCAATCGATACTCTTCTCTCCTCAGAGATATTTGGCAAGCATTTAGTTAACTTCGGACTGAGCCAATAAATCAAAAAGTAAATTCTATATGAAGAAGTCTTCTTAATGGCGCTGCAAAGTGAAACATCGGCTTTCGCCTCGGTTATTAAAACTTTGTTCGAGTGTTGGATTTTGGTAAATTAAAATTTTACTTCCCTTTAGTTTAATTTTCTAAAAAAAAAATACCTCTTTGAATTAAGTAACCATTTTTTTTCTTAAATTTACCTTTTCTTTAAACTTCTTTTATAGCTCATTTTCAACTAATAAGGCTTTTTCCACACTTTTGTATCATATAGATAATCCTTCAATAAACTTTTATCATTTATTAATTTTTGGCACAAGCGATATTCACTTTCTTATAATTCAAAAAATCTTCTATTTTAAAAAACTGATTTACTTTTTTTTTTAATTTTTGTTTAAGTTGAGTTACATAAGTTTCTCGAATTTCACACCTCCACAAAAATGTCAACACGAAATGTTTTTATCTCAACAAAAACAAGGCGATAAACACTGTTTATATGCATTACATTTCATTGCTCAAACACAAAACAGCGCGTCGAACAACAAGCCGTATATTAATGATCCTTTTAAACATAAAACGCGTGTTTCTTTTTCCTTCTTCTGCTACTTCTTACTCAACGCACAACGTAGGTATCATCATTCGCTAAACCGACTGCTTTTGTTCAAATCTAGTTACAAACTGGCAAGTCACTCGCGCTTAGAAGGCAAAGCTGCCCTTCGAAATTGGATAAAAGCGAACAAGAACAACAAAAACAACAAGCAGCACAGCGCAGAACACAGATAAGAACAGAGGCAAGGCAAATGGGAGAACCCTTTTGTGATGTGGTGGCTCGAAAGCGGTTGCAGCCAAAGTGGTTGGGCTAAGAAGAAGTGGCATTGAGTGAGAGTACAGCAATACAGATCAAAGAGAGAGTGTATTTTAAGTGGAAGAAGAAGAAAAAGACTTTTTTATGACTTCAGTGGAGTTTTTGTGACTTTTTTCGGCTGTTAGACGCGTGTGTTAGAACTTTTTTGTTATTACTCTTTTGCACTGCTTTCTTTGAGATTATTTTTTTTTTGAGCTACCTTTACGTTTTATACAACAAATAAGCGTCAAATGTTTGCGACGTAAGCAACTTTTCACCGACGGGTTTTAGCGTTAATTTCGCGCTTCAAAGAACAACACATATTTTGGTGGTGGAGCACAATAAAATAACGACGGCGAATCAGCACACGTGCTTAACACATCCATACAATTGAGTCTTCGTCTTCTTTAGCAGTGTTTATGCATTACGTTAAAATGCCGAATCAAATTTTTTTATTGTAAATGCGCGCGCGTCCGATAGAACTTTAACGGCGTAACGAACGACAAACAATAACGAAGTAAAAAGCGCCAATGTTGCCGTGTGGCTTAGAGGTGTGCTGCCCAGCATGGCACGGCTTGGCGGTGAGAAACCATAAAATGAAAAATGCAAATTCATAGTAGACAGAAACCAGTTCCACACACAGTAAACAATAAAACAAAAGCAAACGCGAAAAGCAAGTAAGAAGCACGACAATAACAAAAAATACTTAGACTTGCATATGTGTGTTTGTGAATTTAACACCCACTCCACCGGTAAGGCACGCAAACAGCTACACACACATTCAGACATACACACACATTAAGCCGCACTGTTTGTAAAGCCATCGATCGCTTCTGAGTCAACACACAAACTAATTGGCAACACCCACTTTTCTTAAAAAAAAAAACGCAGCTCAGCGCAAAAACAGAGAGCGCGAGTGCGCCAAGTAAGCCAAGACGTACTTACGTTGCTTACGTTATGCCTTACGAAACGTAGCGCTGTAACACAAGCTTATTAAGCCGCTATGCTCTCCCACTCTCTTACGACTCACGCCTCAACCCGTTCACGTTCAGCGAATTTGGCTTTGTGTGCGTTTTTCTTGCTTCGCTGATTGGCTGCTGCGCTTTTTTTCCAATTCCATTTTTATTTTATTTTCCTACAAGCTTAATTGTTTTCAACTCCATTTTTGTTTTTGTTTTGTTTTCGTTTTTGTTTTTGTGTGGTTTTTATTTTTATTTTTGGCTTTTGTGTTTGTGTGCTTACAAGCTTTTGTGCGCTTTTGTTGTTGTGCCGGCAAGCCGTTGCCATTTTTCATGGCATTTTGTTTTTTTCCTTTTCCATTGCTTTCTAATGCTCACTCCCCGCTTAAGTTGATTTGATTCGCTTAATTAACATAAAAGGCGTGTTGTTTTATCTTCAAAAACTATTATTTATCGCCGCGGCAGTGTAAAGCGAAGCTAAACAAGTTTGTGAATTACGATGTATGAAGCTTTTTTTTTTGGAAGCATAAATTGTTTTGTAAATGGTGATGAATAAAAAACTGAATTTAAACAGGGTGTGTATTTGAGTTTAAGTGATTAAAAAATGAATATCTTCATCCGCTAGAGCGTGTGCACAGCTCTGAGATATTGCCTATGTGGCGAGTGTAAGTGAGATTAGGTTGAAATGGCTGCCTACACATTCCAATTTTTCGTTTCCAAGCTTAGGCAACCATAGTGAGTTAACTAATGATGGGCATGTTCGACGGGCTTTATCCATTTGTATCGATAGGTTAAATATTTGGAATGCTCTCAACGATTTCGTTCGTCAATCGAAGAAATCGCTAAGTTATCTCGGACTTACCAACGATTCCTCTCGAATCTCAAAAACATGAATCGATTGTGTTTTTTAACGATGGCCATTCTCTCCCATTATCTATACATCTCGGACTTAGCTAAACCATTGCATTAACTTTAGGAAGCACAGATTTTCCTATATCTGCTACATCCGCCTCATATAATCGAAGAAGTGCCTGTGAAAGCAGTGATACCTGCCACTGTCTAGTGTTCAACACGCTCTATTTCCTATAAGTACTTGCATCTGCAACAAAGTCGTTTCCGTGTAGGACCTTGCGTACATCGATGATGTCTAAAAAGCAGTGGCTTGTTCGAATGTCCATCTGCGGTCTAATAGGTTCGGTAGAGGTGGCTGCCTCCGTAATTCAAAAAAGCAGGATACACTTAGGCCGAATCGACCCTTTATGATACAACATGGGAGCCCTCACTCTTCCGGCCATCGACAGAGCAGGACAGTGTCATAGGTAGTGTTCAATACTTCCAATCTCCTCCACGTCCCTGCAGCTGCGACAAAAGTTGTTTCTGTCCAGGCCCATATAGGAGGCATGGATGCCCATAAGAACGTCGCATGTTAGAAGTCCCAACAGTGGATCAAGCCGGTTCAGATGTAACACCCATTTCGATCTCCCTTCATCCAGTTTAGGAGAGATTTGCCTAGAAATCGCACTGGTTGTCTCCCTGGCCCATCTAGTGTTATCCTGTTCAATGAAGTGGGATTTTTGCCTAATAGAAAGGCGGTTAAAATATATTACCGATTTCGATCTCCCTTCATCCAGTTTGTACCAGATTCACCTGGGAAACCTCCAAGTTGATTGCATGGCTCATATGGCGTTTTTCTCTGAGCTGCGCCCGATCAGCTGGCAGATGTGATTTTCTACAAATGTAAGCATTTCTCCTATTCAATGATTGCCACACTAACACTCTGGCCCGGTTTCACCAACGTGACTAAAGCTAAAACTAAGTTTTGACTTAGTTTAGCCCAGATTTGAGGCTAACTTACTTTTGGGTTTCACCAAATAGTCTAAGAAAATAGCTTTGTAACCAACCTTTTATGGCGAATACTGGGTTTTTTGGTTGTTTTGGTTGCTGTATTTGCTCATTTTTTTTGTCATATTCGCTCTGTTGGTAGTTGAATTTGCTAAAGCGACTCAAATTCTTAGTTTAGTTTTAGTCAAGGCAAAAGCTGACTAACTTGTGACTTAGCTTAGTTGCATGGCGAAACTGAAAACGTAAAAAAATCGGCTTAACTAAGTTGAGACCGGTTGGTGAAACCGGGCCTCTGTATTTAAATTAGAAAAAAAAAAAAGAGAAAACCGAATAAAATAAAACAAAAAACAAACATCAATTGCTTTTTTTAATATTGACTGGTTATCGATCTACCGGCATAGCTTTTGCCATTACCAATTAAGGTAGTTAAAAAGCGCCAATGGTCAAGCGTTTGCTTACTTGTTTATATCTTTAGCTGCTTGTTAAGCTACTCACCACCAACCACAGCAACCACAGCAACTACGCTAGCCATTTATGTCACTTGTATTTAGTTCATGCAAGCCGTCATTTTAACCATTTTAGTAAGTAAGTGCGGCCATTTTATATGAGCTAAACATGGCATTTTTAGAGATTTTAGTGATAGACAAAACAGTTGAACGCTTAGCGTTAATAAATTGAAATGCAAATGTAAATACAAAAATACAAATATGTACAATATAAGCATGGAGAGCAATTAAAAATGTTGTTAACTGCAATAGTAAATGCGCTAAGTAGATTATTTTGACGCTTTACGTGCGCAGCTGTGCGATAGTTTTTTTCTTTCTTTTTAGCAAACATATGTGAATGTATGTATATTTGAGCATGCTATGTATTTGCGTGCATGATTATGCATTATTCTATTTTTTAAATGCATAAATCAATGCCTTTTTCTACTACTTTTTTCCACCCTCACTTTTTTTGCTCAAAACAATTGAGTCAGCATATTTAAATTGAAAGACTTAAGCAACGAACTTGCCTGGCTTAGTCTAGGCGTTCACATAAAGCGCTTAGTTAAATAAAAAGGTGACAATATCTATTATTTCAATTTAATATATAATATTTTTTCCATATGCATTTATCATTTTGTATGTTTATGCATTTTTCTAAATTTAAATAGCAACAAATGGCGTGTTTATAAAATATTTATGCTGCTTGTACAAACAAGTAATTAATAATGTGCGATTGTTATCTCTTGCGCTTTTATTTTGCATGATGATTTACAGCTGTGGACATGGTATTTCCTATTGTTTGCGTAATGCAAAATTTACTTAAACGTGGCATAACGCTTAATGCTTTGCTTGCTTACTTAGTATATAATAAATTGCAATATATAAAAAGTGTTAATGTGGGCAATTTATTATACTTAAAAAATTAGTAATGAAACATATGCCAGCGAAAAGGAAATGCTTGAAGAAATGAGTAATAATTGAATTAGTTTTGAATAATAATTGAATACTAAATGAGTTGATACTCGATGATCGGGTGCTACTTCCTTGTTGACGTTGAGGAAGTAGCTTCATTTCATTTATAATAATTACACATACCAACAAATTCTAACTTTTTTATGAGAAGCCTTTTCATGGCAGAAATACCATCAGAGGGTATGCTGCCCACTGCCGAGGGTGACCGCTATTTTAAAAAACCCAGTAATTGGGTTCTAATTAATTAGAAAACTTTTTTTTGGTGTATGTCCGGTCTGGGGTCAGGATCCGAGACCTTTGGTATGGCAGTCGAGCACTCTATCCACTACCCACAAAGGCCTGATATTCAATTTTACATAAAACTCACACTATATGAGTATTTCGTACAATGGAATGAACATTTAAAGCAGCAGAAAAAATGTTGCTAGGATATCAGTCGTACCATAATGTTGCTGGCAACAAGTTGCGCGGTGTTTCTACTGCTTGATTTTGAAGCATGCGCGCATTTTTAGCTCACGTTTTTTTTTTTTTTTTTTTGAATATCAGGAATGGGCTCCTCATTGTTAAATTGCAAAATTCTTAAATTTGCTCAATTATTTTATTTATTTTATTTTTTATTTTTTACATTCTTTTACAAAACAAACTGCGCATTTTTAACAGTATTTTCAGTGTTAAGCGACATTCACATTTCATTGTCGTTTGATTTTGACACAAGACAGAATGTTTTTAAACCAACACAACTATTTAACTTTGTTTCGGTTTCTGTTGCTGTTTCTGTTCTTGTTATTTATTTAAATGTTTTCTTTTCGATTTGGTGACTACCGTTTCATTTGTTAAAATCTTTTTTCGGTTGACTTTTCTGCAAAAATAAAACAAATCCTTCATTGCATGTACTGTTATGTTTATTTGTTTGTGCTTGACACAAAAGTGACTGAAACTAATTTGCATGCAACATTTCGCGTTTCGCTGCTGTTTTTCTGTTTTTCTTCTTCTTTTATATAATTTTTTAATTCTTTTTTGGTTTTTATTTTTTGGTCTTTTTGGCAACCGAATACAGTAAACATGTTAAGTGACTAAATGGCTGCCTGTTGAGTTTGCTGTGTGAATGAATTACAATGTGCAAACATACAGCGAAACAGACATACAAAAATGCTCGTACATGTACGTATTTATGTACATGCATATGTGTCCAAGAGGATTTGTGCGCTTTAGCACTCAAGTGTTCACGGCACAAAAATGTGTCTTAAATGGCACAAATCTTTTTTCAATGATTTATTTTTTTGATTTTTAAGTTTTTTGCTTTTTTATACATTTTATCTGCATGTGCATATGTGCCTGTCTGTATGTATGTAACATGCATTTTTTCGCAAAAACAAAACGTTTTTCGTTTTTTTATACTCAGCTGTACTAGTACACAGAGTATTATAGTTTTAATCACATAACGGTGGATTGTAACAGAATGAAATAATCGAGATAGATATAGACTTATATATATCAAAATGATCAGTGTGAAAAGAGAAATCGATTGAGCCATGTCCGTCCGTCCGTCCGTCCGTCCGTCCGTCCGTCCGTCCGTCTGTAAACACTCTAACTCGCGCAAAAATTGAGATATTTTGATGAAATTTGAAATGCAAGTTGGTATCGACACTGGGACGGTTGGTATTGAAAATGGGCGAAATCGGACCATGACCACGCCCACTTTTCCTATATAGAAAAAATCGGAAATTTGGTATCTCAGCCACTAATATAGCTAGAGTGATGAAATTTTACCCACGTGTTGAGCTCAGGCCCCTAAGAAGAAATTTGATGGAATTTTGGAAATTGGGCGGTACCACGCCCACTTATTAAGGAGCAAATATTGAAAGCTTTATGAGTCATAACTCAGAAACTGTTGAAGATATATCGATGAAATTTGGTACGCGTCATATACTTACTTAGGCAAATGTTTGGACGAAAAATTGTTAAAATCGGTTGACGGCCACGCCCACTTTTATATATGGGTATTATAAAGTGACCTAATAAAAACATTTTAAGCGATATCTCTGTCAAATATAAAGATATATCATTGCAATTTTATGCCAGGAGGCCACCTGCGGACATACAACGAAAAACACAAAAATTTTGGAAAATGGGCGTGGCACCGCCTCTTTTTAGAAGCTGAAATATACGAGATTTCTGAGCCCATAGCTCGACAAATAATTGATATATAATGACGAAACTTGGTGTGTACACTTTTATTACTTGTGGTAATACATGTTGAAAATTTTAGCGAAATCGGTTGACGACCACGCCCACTTTTATATATGGGTATTATAAAGTGGCCTAATAAAAACATTTTAAGCGATATCTTTGTCAAATATAAAGATAATTCATTGAAATTTTGTGGCAAGAGTTCCACAATAGACCGGAAACAAAAAATATACAAATTTTGGAAAATGGGCGTGGCACCGCCTCTTTTTAGACAAAGGAATATACGAGATTTCTTAGCCTATAACTCGACAAATAATTGAGATATTATGACGAAACTTGGTTTATACACTTTTATAACTTGTGTGTTAATAGACACGCAAAAATTTATTGAAATCGGTTTATGACCACGTCTACTTTTTAACAAAGATATTTCTGGAACACCCTTTGGGAATTTGTAACGTGACATCTTTGTAACTAGAAGTCATAAAGGAATGAAATTTTGCACAAAGAATAATATTCATATGCTTAGTTGGATGACTGATAAAAATTTTGAAAATGGGCGTGGCTACGCCCACTTTATGCAAAACTCGCTTTATATAAAATCTATCAAACGCAAACAAACAATGAAAACATACAGCTGAGTATCCAATGTTCGATTCCACTCGAACTTAGGCTTCCTTACTTGTTTTAAATTGCACGCTTTTCTTGTAATTACAACTTAATGTGACTTACCGTAAAGCAAATGTGATTTGACATAAAACTTTCAACTGCAATAAAAATCGCATTTAATTGTTTGTATGCGTCACTTTAATGCAAAATTGTTTAAAATCCGTTATATTATTGGGAGCTCAGGCCTGTTTTCTTCTCACTAAAATGATTTTAAGACTTTTCGTTGTTGGCCATTCACCAAAACCCAGGAAAGCATGAGTGTGTATGTTTGTACAGTTTATTGAACCAGTGATAAATTAAACATTTGAGTCTATTATTGCATTAATACACGGTGTTTGAGCCCAAAACAATATTTAGTTAAACGAAAAGCTAAGAAAAAGACTTAAGCAACAAACTTGCAAGCAGCGGTGAGCTAACAAAGATCTCTTTGTATATTGAAGATGTGCAAAAAGTTGCATTTGCTTTGATTTATATTAAAATTAATGAATAAACATAGCTATACATAGATATATATACATATAAATGTACATATACTCATATGTATACATTTACCTTTTGACACATTGACCACAAAATAGCCATAGCTGTCGGCTAAATGGCGTCAATGTCGCAACAAAGCAAAATATATATTACAAATGTGTTTCAAAATTAAAAGAAAAAGAAATAAAAGAAAAGGGAAGTGAAGTGAAGTGAAGTGAAGTCAAGGGAAACAACACAAATTTGTTCGTTTAATAGGCATGCTTTCCTTATTTTTTCACTCTTTTGTCTCTTGAAAGCAAAACAGTAGCAGCAAAAACGGGTGTTAATGTCATGAAATAATATATCGCGCGTCAGTAAAAATTGAAAAAAGAAAAGGAAGAAATGTATTCAGAAAATATATGTTTTCTTGCACAAAAGTAAACGAGAAATAATACGTGAATACAAATTTAACTATACATACATATATATGTACATATGTACCAATATTGTGAATTTTAATACATCGCTTGATGGCCTACAATGAGCAGGACGAAAGAAAAGATATCGCTAAAGCTGCCTGCTTGGCTCAAAGCAGCATTCCGAATAATACGGCGCTTGCTATTAGCGACACGACGGCGTCAAAATCAAAATCTTTTATTTACTTTTTGATTTTTTTTTTTTCATTTTTGATACTTTTGTTTTGTTGTTTTCTTTATTTTTCTTTGCTTTGTGCATACTCGTCTTGAGCAAACGTATCGGTGGAGAAGTTAGTTGGCAAAAGAAAAGGATTCCCAGAACAAACAACAGACAAATATGAGACAACTCAAAAACAAACAAAAAATAAAATAAGGAATAAAAAGAAAATAAATAAGAATATTTAGGAATAAAAGTCATTCCAAAATATTGTATAACCTCTAGTGAATTTTAGTGATATAGAAGAAGCGATGAAAATGTATTATTTAGGGTAAAATTCATACCTTATATCCGGACTTGATCGACTCCGTTTTGCATAATTTTTCAATGAAATCTACTATGATACCTTTGCTTACTTATAAGTCTCAAATAACAGCTTTTGAGCTGCTTTTAACCAACTCTACTGGGTATAAAAAGCGCAAGAATTTGTAAAAATATATAAAATTTAAGAACATCATACGAAGAGCGTATGCCACAACAGATTTAAGAAAATTAAAGGAAAAAAATAAATGCATAAGTAAATTAAGAAAAAACAAGTAAAAGCGCGGCTGTCTTCGGCCGTACCGAAGACTTCATACCTTTCATGAGTGGGGAAATGAAAAGTTACCTGTACATATGTACATAGCTGGATTAAGTTTAATTTATAATTTTGATTCTGTGGGTTCACTTATGGAAAAAATGGTGTCTTGGCTATTTATATGGAGGAGTTATACACCAAAATGTCCATATTTGAACAATCGGTTGTACGGGAGCTATATGTTATAGTGGTCCGATCTTGACAATTTTCGGTAACCCTGTTTGGGCCCATATGGGTACAAATACTTCAAAATTTCACGCCGTTAGCTGTTAAAATGGAGAAGTTATACACCAAAATGTCCATATCTGAACAATCGGTTGTAGGGGAGCTATAGGTTATAGTGGTCCGATCTTAACAATTTTCGGTAATCCCGTTTGGGCCCATATGGGTACAAATACTTCAAAATTTCACGCCGCTAGCTGTTAAAATGGAGAAGTTATACACCAAAATGTCCATATCTGAACATTCGGTTGTATGGGAGCTACATATATGTTATAGTTGTCCGATCTTGACAATTTTCGGTAACCCCGTTTGGGCCCATATGGGTACAAATACTTCAAAATTTCACGCCGTTAGCTGTAAAAATGGAGAAGTTATACACCAAAATGTCCATATCTGAACAATCGGATGTTGTGGAACTATATGTTATAGTGGTCCGATCTTGACAATTTTCGGTAACCTTGTTTGGGCCAAAATGGACACGTCTACTTCAAAGTTTCATGTCCTTAGCTGTTTAAATGGGGAAGTTATGCACAAATTACATCCAAAAATTTCATGTATATCTGAATAATCGGTTGTTTTCTATAGTTTATAGTGGTCCGATTCGGCCGGTTCCGACAAATGATCAGCTGCATATAACAACATACCTGTATTCCGAATTTCATTCAGATATCTCAAAAACTGAGGGACTAGTTTGCGTTCACACAGACGGACGGACGGACAGACGGACAGATGGACATGGCTTAATCGACTCAGCTCGTGATTCTGATCATATCGGTATATATTTTGGTGGGTCCCCCACGCTCCCTTCTGGTACTTTCGACAAAAATTTTTTGGCACTAAGTTATAATACCATTTCATTCTCATGAAAGGTATAAAAACCCAAACAACCAAGCAAACGGAAGTCACACCAGCAAGAGAAGCAGCAGTAGCCAACAGTTATTTAGCTTCAACATGAACCAACCGAGTCGACGCTTTAGTCGACGACGAACTCTTAAATTTCTTTTGTTGCAAGCACAGTAGAGTAGCGGCTGGCTGCCACAAGCAACGCTTGCTTTTTTTTTGACTAGGTACTTGCTGCCAATGTTGGTCATTTGTATTTGGCAAAGTTTTGTCGAAAATTAAAGTGTGCAATAATTTGTCTTTAGCAAACAAAAGCAGCACATTAATTTTATCCTTTTTAAAACTTAAATACTCCCAACAACACAGGCAGTAAAAGCAATAAAAGCAGCTAAAACAGCAGCTACTGTTGTAAAAGTAAGTATCGATGGCTGTTGTTGCATATACACACAAACATACATATATTTATGTATGAGTTTCTACTTGCAAAGTGGCATACGAGGTGTTCATGAATGGCTTGACTTTGGCCGCCAACTTGGCAATGCCATTTGTCGGCCGTCTACAGTCGCTTTTGGCCATCCTGCGCTGTGATGTTTTGTACTGTGCGCTATCTATATATCCAACGCCAGTTTGCGCCTTTTGTGCCTCTTGTTTGCCATTGTGTTAACACAATAGGCGCCAAGGCTGTGTTCTCGTTGGCGCTATGAGTGCCCCCTTTTGTTTGGCTGCCTACCTGCCTGGCCGTCCGCCATATGGGTGGTTGCACATCTAATATTAGCTACTTATTTTCAATGATACATATTTAAGTTTTTTTTTTTTAATTTGTTTGTCTTTAGATAGTTGCATTGATATAACCGTTGAGGTACTATTTTCTAGAAAAAGACTCAAGGTTTTAGTTCTTGGTACTATGTGTTCCAGTTCAAGCAGCACTCCACCCGAACTGAAATTTCGAACTACTTTTTAACTCAGAAAAATCATGTTTTTTTTTATATAGGTGTTTGATCACAAGCCGGAGAGGTATATATACTAACTCTCAACAATAATGGCTGCGATGATTGGAATTTCATGAAAAATTTGTCCATACTTCAATTCATCGCCGAACATTATAAGATGACTCAATACCAACAGAGTGGGAAAATATCAAATCTTGTTTATATACATAATTGGAAAACCTGCTGACACTTAATTTTATTTTATTGCCATAATCACTTGTATTTTACAGCTTTATTAACTATCAAAATCATATTAGCATCCTTTTACTATATGAAGCACAATAAAAAGGATAAAACTCTCTCTCTCTTAATTTCCACGCCGAGTGATAGAAGAGTATTAGAAAAGGTTGGAGCAAAGCTAGCTGGAAGAGAATGGCAGAAGCGGATACTTAGTATTGACTTCATTTGCTCTAAGAAAATCTCAACTTATTCCCCTTCCATTTCTTACTTACTTACATACTTAATGGCTTCAAAACAATTTTGACCGCATCCAGCAAAGCGCGCCAGTCGTTTCTGCTTCTTAATAATGCCAAGTAACTTTCCACCAGAACTTTCCAACCAAGTGTAGGTCTCCCTCTTCGTTTGCTACCACCATCAAGTATCAACAAAAATATTTTATTTCATTTCTCACACTTCTTTTTAATAATTATAACTTATATATTTATTTATAAGTCAATGACTTTTCATCTTAAACATTATGCTTCAACACCATTCGCAAACTTGCTACTACTAATGAGCAACTGCGGTCAGACGTGCGAAAAATGCCTTCCTTTTAAAGAATCTGTCACCATCAACCGAAATGCTGTCAATTTTTTATCAATAAAATTGCATTGACAGTATTTTTAAGGCAAATAAGCTGCTGCTCTGATGCTGCCACATAAACGATTAAGTGTGTATGTAAGCATCGTTTGGCTTTTTATTGAACTACTTGGTTGATGTTGCTTGAAAAATGCCTCTGTTGGATACTTCTCGCCATTCAAGGGCTAGCGGAAATCAAGAAAAAAGTCACTTGCAGACATTAAGCGCGATTAAAAATGCATAAAAAATATTTTAAGTGCCTGTCTGTACAAATTTCCAATAAGAAACTGTGTGACTTTATTGGATGCGCTTGACTTTTGGTTTTGGCTGCTTGTGTTTTGAAGTTTCGTTTTTTTTTTTTTGTTTTTCCCTTTAATGTTACGTTCTTATGCATTTGACGCACATCAGTGATATTATATCTTGAGTCTTTTGTCTTTGTTTTGTTCCTTCATTGTGCTGTTGCACTGTTGTTGCATTGATGATGATGATGCATTGACGCAAAGCAGGTGGTCAGCTGCTGCCACACACACGCACTTAGACTGGCTGCTGTCTGGCGCTAAACCGTTTAACGCTGACTCATTTGCCCATTAATTTTTCATATGTTAGAAGTGTATCACTTTTTTAAGTAACAATAAAATGTTTTTGTGTGTGTGCTTTTAATTGTAAAATAAATGTTTATCATAGTGAAAAATTATGTAAATAATAAGCTAAGTGCTGCAAGTTCGACGCTTAAGTCTTTTCTTATTCATATCGACCATATTAGAGAATCAGCTTTTTATTAGTTTTAATATAGTAATTTTTCATGCAGTGTGCATGTGCATATTCCACTATAAGCATATGAAGCATAATAAAAAAGAAAAAAGTTGAAAAATATATTTTTCTTCAGGCCTTGGTGAAATGGCTGATGGCATTGCCTTTGAATATAATTGGCAACAACTAAATAAAACCGTTTAAAAAAATGTAATTTCACCTTAAATAAAACTTGCTTACATTTCATCCTTGTTTTTTTATTTTAATTTGTAATCTCTTTTTCCGTTTTTTGTATTAAAAAACCTTTCTTCCTTCAATATTCACACAAAACTTTTCAATTCTGCAACGTTTTAGCACGTCGATCGTGTGATTCACATTCGCCATTCGCTGCCACAATGAGCGAGCCAGCGAGGCGTGTGCGACGTGCCGCATGCTACAATGTACTCACACTCGTACTCTGTCTGTATGTCTGTAACGATTCGATTGTAATGTTGCTGCACAAAAAATGAATTATTGTTGACGCCAATTGTTGCCATTGCTGGTTGCTACTGGTTTTTCTTTCGCTTTTCACCAACTTTTCCCCAAACAGCCGCACTCAATTAGCCATTGGACATTAGTTAGCAAACGAATACACGTATTTGATTAGCCACAATTTATTTTTGTTTTTTCTTTTGTTCATTTGTTTTTGTGGTTTACCACAATTGGTACTCAGGTATTTTGTATACGCTTTTTTTGCTATGCAAAACTTAATTCATAATGTGCAATTGTTTGCTTGCTTTTTTGTTTGCCCACGAAAATATTCCATTCATTGCTTCATTCATAATTCAGCGGGACAGCAGCAGCAGCGAGCACAGTTATAGAAGTGGCGGCGGTGGGTAGTGGAGACTAAAAAGCTCTGCACGTCTGTTTTTCTATTCACAAAATTCGCCATCAATGAGTTATTATTGGCTTTCTGCGCTTTTCAATTTCATCGCATGCGAAAAACCAGTAGTAGCGAATGACAGCAACAACAACAACAGCATCAAAAGCAAAGACATCACAGCCACCACTAGCAATTGGCAGTGTTAGCGTTCTTATATTAGCATCCGATTTTTCTTACTTCTCTGCATTACTCTCAGCTCTCATCCCCTCATTCTCCCTGCCAGTCACATCTATCAGCACAGCCCATTTGAGTTTAGCATTTTTTGTGTTTTATTGGCGGTCAGACAGTCAAGCAGACTTTATTGGCAAGTGGGCGCGCGCACGAAAATTATGATTATTTTTTCGATTTCAATTTGTGTTATTTATATGTTTTTTTTTTCGCTAGCTGCAGTGCATTTGCCCAGTGCTGGGCGCTAGAGACGCGCTACTTGAATTATCTATTGTTTTCTCAGTATTGCATTTACTACACTACTTATTTTCAGTTTATTTTTTTTTAGTTGCTGTTGCGCATCACACGTAGCCACTAACTGTATTTTGCTCTTATTTGTTAAGCGGTTTTTCTTGTTCTAAACTTGGTGGGAAAACATAAAACTCTCTCATCAATTGGTTTTTCCTATTACAAGCACTTGAAAGGCGGATGTTATATTTAGCAGCACGTCAAAGCTTAATTTGCGGTTTGGGAATTGCCGATTTGATTTGTTTAGTTTGGAGAAGTAGCATAGTTTATTTCATAGATTAAAAATCAAGACTGTACTAGGCTCGTAGAGTGGTCGTTCAACATATTTGCCCTCCATTCCTATATTTTTTCTCATCATATACTCTGCTATGTATCCCGCTGTCAATTCGTTTCTCTTGAGCCCCTCAAACCCAGGGTTTCCTTTCCCTAATGTTGTTTTGTAATTAACTAAGTTAAAGAATCTGTTGACTGTTCTTGCAGACAATAAACTTCTTCATTCCTTTTCTAAATGTCGATGTATTTAGTTCCACTTTTCTATAGTGAATTCTCAAAATTCAGTTACATTAAATTTTCTCCTATGACCACAATTCTCTTTGAGTTAAATAGAGTTCATAATCTTGACCTTTTACCTTTCCGAGGACATCAACTAGTTGGGCAGCGCCATCTTGCCTATTAAGTGTAAAGACTTTCCAGGCGCATACCCTCAAATCGTAGTCCTTTAAACGTTTGCCATGGTTTTCATCAGAAGGGCTGGTCTCATCCGAGGTTTTGTTGTAATTCTCATTGGATCGCGTTCTTACGTGTCCCTAGCCGGACGCACAACCTGCACTGCGGGAGTTGTATATTGTCACACGTTTATATAGTAAGCCGCTTGCTCCAAGACAGACGCCCGCTCGCAGCCGTGCCTTCTGGTGAAAAGACGCTGCAATTATTTCCCTCAACAAGTCCTTAAACCGAATATGTCGAAGTGGCCTTGTCGAGTTGTCGCCTTCTCACTTTAACTTACCACCAACCGAAGAGGTGTTCGGTAGCTATCCAGAGAATACTGCGAGAAAGTTGTGAGATGCTTTCTTACATGCAAACGAATAGATCTGATCATCCCCAGATGAATGGCAATCAGAAACTTTCCACACTTACGTGAACTTCTACACACGGAGCCATCGTCAGATGAGCCGGCACTTGGAGTATTCGAAAGAAGAGTTCTTCTTAAGAGTTATGGAGATTTAAAACTTATTTTCAATCTCTCACTCTCGACTGAATTTATAGAACGTTGGAAACTTGCTTCTATCACGCCAATTTTTAAATCTGACAATAAAAATGACATAAAGAATTACAGGCCTATTTCGAAACTTACCACTTGTTCAAAGCTTTTTGAAAAAGTTGTAATGAACAAAATACGTTTTTCTATTAACAATATAATAGATACGCTTCAGCATGGTTTTATAAGTGGTCGTTCAACTGTTACGAACCTCGCAGTATTTTCCGAATTTTGCCTTTCGGCGTTTAACTGTGGTCGGCAAGTCGATACGATTTACACAGATTTTACTAAAGCATTTGATACCGTTTCGCATACTATTCTGTTAAAAAACTCAAACACTTAGGCTTCCATTCAGTTTTTCTTTTCTGGCTGAGATCCTATCTCTACAATAGGAAAACATTTGTTGAAATAGAAGGCACTAAATCCTATACATTTTTAGCCACATCAGGCATCCCACAAGGTAGTATCCTCGGTCCAATTGTATTTTGTCTTTTCATCAACGATGTCGGTTTGTGCTTTAATCACCCCAATTACCTGTTGTATGCAGATGATTTAAAGCTATTTAGTGAAGTAAATTCTCCATCAGATGTATCTTTGCTAAAACAAGATTTAAATAATTTGCATGCCTGGAGTGTTAGAAATAAATTATCACTCAACATAAAAAAATGCTTTCATGTGACTTACTCCAAGTAAGTATACCGTCTAAATACATTTTATCGAATGCTACACTTGCTACTACTACGGAATTTTCTGACCTTGGCGTGGTATTTGACTCCGGTTTCACCTTTATCTGTCATATTAACCATATCATTCCCAAAGCTTATGCTGACTTAGCTTTCCTGCGCCGATATGCGCGAGACTTTAAAGACCCGTATACAAGGAAAGCATTGTACGACTCTTTTGTACGTTCTAAGCTAGAATACGCGTCTCTGATATGGAACCTCTATACCTCTCATTCCGATCGAATTGAAAGAGTGCAGCGAAGCTTTATTCGCTTCGCCCTACGATCTCTACAGTTTACTGAGCCTATGCCACCATATAGAGCCCGGTGCATGCTTATCGATCTTATGTCCCTTAAAAATAGACGTACACTTCAGTCATTGATGTTTGTCTATGATATAGTATGTGGATCCATTGATTGCTCGGATATTCTGGAACAGATAAGCTTCAATGCCCCTCTCAGAACTCTACGCTTTAATTATCCATTTAATGTTAAAACCAGGGTAGGAAGAAACTCCGAGTATGTGTGAGTGAGTGAGGAAACTCCTCCTCACGGCGTGCTGTGGAGTGGCCGTTTGCGTTTCACACTCCTCTAGAACGCGGAGTGAGTATTTTTTTTTTGTTTCTCCGCTCCTTTGGTTGGAGTGAGTTTCGAAGGAGCCGCTCACACTGTGTGTGCGGTTGGAGTGAGGTTCGAAGGAGCCGCTCACGCTGTGTGTGGAGTGAGCCGCCGTAGGTTTCCTCTTCTCACGGTGTAATGTGTGGGAGCGTGTGAGTGAGGAATGCGTAATGACGCTGCATAAAAATGCATACATACACATACATACATATGTATGTTGCAGTGTGCAATTTAGTGCTATGGTTTTTCTGCTAAATAGCATGTATGCTTGTTTTTTGCCTTTTTTTCGTATTTATGCCCGTTTCAGGCGATTGAGTAGGTATGTCAAATCCATCTTTCTACCTAAACTTGTTTTTTGTTGTTTTTCATCTGTCTACATGTGTAGATACATATGTAAAATAGTATTTAATTCACCAGATGCAATTACGAATACATATTTACATATGTACGTATATAGGTAGGTAGGTAAAAGGAAAATTATTTTCAAGAATGTGCATTATTCGTTGTACATATGTATGTAGGTACCTACCTACTTGTTTAGTTTTTATTTATTATGCGATTAACGCAAAAAAATATTTATTCGTCATTAGAATCATATTTTTTTTGCATAAACGAAATATTTATTACTTCATAATAGAAATCATAACTCACAGTATATGTATATCTGTGTTCGTATGGAACAGTAGCTTAAGTGTACTTAAGGAAAAATTGAGTCAGTTTGGAAAAATCAGAAGTAATGCATCCCAGAGAGTACATTCCGCATTTTTTTTTAACTCTTTCTTAGGCCTTCAACCAACTTCAGTCTCAATGATTTTACTCATGTAATAATATTGTGCGGGAAACTGCACTTTAAAATTTTCCTTTCGACATAAGCTACTGTTCGATATGAACACAGATATGTATGTATGTACATACATATTTCTTAACTATTCTTAACACTTAGGTACTTAATCAAAATAAGAAACTTTGCCGAGAATATCATTATTTAGCTTAACAATCAATATATTATTCAAGGTTTCTTTTGAAAGCCTCGTGCGCAGTTTTGTTAAAATTGTAGCCAGAGCACTAAACGCCTTCTCAACAGACACTTGAGTCGATGGAACCGCTAATACTACTTGAATCAGGTTTCCTAAGTCCTGATCATTTAATAAACGGGATTTCCAGTAATTCAGAATATCTACTTCACAAGGAACTCTTTGAGCATATACCAGATTCTCCAACTTTTGCTTTAATTTTACTTGCATAGTTTCTGTTGCACAATGACTGCTTAATAACGTGTCCAGCTTGTTGTTTAGCTTGCAGAATGAGCTGTGCACACTGTAGACGATAAACAAATTTGTAGCATTTATGCAGCTGCTCACTACACACTACAGCATCGTTGCCGCTGGGGCCACTAAAGTGGCAATTTGAACCTTTTTAAGAGCCAGGCCACCGGAACCCAACTTTTTGAAAATATGCAATATAGTATGAACCTTTTTAAAAATTCGGGCCACTTTTGGTCCTTTTTTACTTTCAAAACTATAATGTAATAAATATTTTTTAGTTTTTTTCTTAAATATAAAAAAAACCTCTTTGTTACTTTTCCCGAAAAATTTATTTAATAGTAAAAATTTTTAGAATGCAAGAAAATTGTTTGAACAAACCGAAATAGAAGAGTTTTGGCGTGGGGAATATGAAAATAATTTAAATGAGATGTTGTTGCAAATATATTAACGCTGCCACATAGCAGTGCATCAGTGCATTCACTATTTAAGACCAAGGTTACAAACCGCTTGCAAAATTGATACGCGTAATTCAATGATCTCAGCGCTCAATTTAACTAATGAAAATAGATTCTTGTGTACCGGAAGAAAACTTGGTAGTAAATTATCTGAGAACTAAATTTTAAAAACATTAAATCATAACTTGAATTCAATATATGTTTGCTCTAGTTTTACTTGGTTTTAGTAAAACACTGTTCCTTAACCTGTGAATTGCTTTAAGCATTAAATAAGCCACAAAAATATATAAAAATGTGTTTCTAGCTAAAAAAAAAATTTGCGGGGCACTTTTTTCCTTTTTTGGGCCACTTTTTGATATTTTTTAGCGGCAACACTGCACTACAGACGTTTGGCTGCTTCATCGCCAAGCTGTGATGCCTCGCTCATCCTCACTCACTCCGGAGTAAAATATGGAGGCGCAGCGGAGGAGAGCCAACGCTTCATTTTTGCCTCCTATTGGCTGCGCACTCTGTTGCGACTCATGCGGAGCGCTCACGCTATTGTGTGGCCACCGTTGTTTACACACTCACAGGATCCTCATGAGTGCGGCATGTGTGAGTGTGGAGGCAAAATGAGGCAAATCCGAACCCTGGTTAAAACATCTAAAACTAGTGTTTGTCATTTTGCTCCTATTAAGAGGGCTCTTAATGAATTAACTTTGCATATAGGGCACTTGATTTAGATTTTGCTATGCCCAGATGCATATTTCGTTCTCGAATCGAGTCACATTTTAAATAATTTAATATTTTGTTTTAGTACGTAAGACTAAATTCATAAGTACTTCTTTACTCTTGTATTTCTAGTCTGTAAGGTCATTGTAACCATAGACTTAATAATAAATAAATAAATAAATAAATAAATAAATAAAAATAATGACGAGCTGTACGCAGCGAATAGAGATTCATTGGCTACGTTGGGCAGGTCATGTCATAAAAATGGATTAAGGTTCTCGGGCCCAGAAAGTATTTCCATCGAAACCCGCTAAGGACAGAAGAAAGCGGAGACCTCCAATGCATTGGGAAGAGCAGGTGGACAACGACGCTGCCTCCCTAGGTATTTGCAAGTGGCGTCATGCTGAAACAATTGGCGCGCTTTATGGGACTCGGCCAGAATCGCCTAGACGGTCACGCACCAATTAAGAAGAAAAAGACAATATTGACCATTCTCTTTCTTCTGAAGCACTACGTAGTCTTTTATTTAAATTTTTTGTTCCTCCTGCGCCTTTTATCAAAAACCTCCACAGTGATTTTGGCGTATTTTAGTTAATCCAAAAAGGGTTTCATTCTTCCATATAAAATTTACACAAACCATATTTAATTGCTCCCTTGCAACACCATTCATTAATTTAAATATCTATTAAAAAACACGGCAAGGAAAAACTAATCGCAAAACGCATCGAACTCATAAACCAAATAGAAATCAGTGCTAAAACAGCAATAAATGCGTGTCCGCCTTTGCCGCAACGCTCTGGCCCGCTCACTCATAAGTTCATCGCAGCTAGGCGCCCACTGGCTTTCACACTTGTAACTTGACACCGACAGCGATGGATGAAGTTTCAATAAAAAAAAAACAACTGAAACAACAACAACAACTAAACTGCATAGCGCCGCAACGTTTAAGTGCTGCACCGCTTCACACTCGTTCCTCATAGAGAGTTCTGTTCTATAACTAAATACGATTTTGCATCTATTTGTCTGTGTGTCTGTATATATATGTGTGTGTCGGCCTATGTGTATGCTTGCATACTCATAGCCATAAGCATAAATATTGTTTATCGATCATTAGTTACAACGGGGGGTCCACCAATGCGCCAATGAGCCTTGGCTTGTGTTGATGACACCAAAGACAAGCGAAGAACGGCTGCTGGGCCGCAGCGCTGGAGCTTGAATGGCTGGAGCTCTTGCATTGGGATGCAAATGCTGATGCAGGTTTATATATATGTATGTATGTGAGTTTTTCGCTGTCGTAGTTGGTGTTGGCGGCGGCAACTAATGGCGATGAATTACGCACCAAAATGCCGCTTGTGTTTTATATTACATCAGCAAGCGCCTATTCGCATTGACCGAACTCTGGGTTGGTGGCGGCTTAAACTTAGAGCTAACAGCTGTGACTTTTGTCGTGTTGAAGCGTAGTTTATTGAAATTAATTGAAATTACAAACGCCTAAGTGTTTATTAATACTTTTATTTTTTTTTTTGTTTTGTAGGTAAATTTGTGATGACAAGTTAATGGTGTGAAATGAATTGGCGCATATGACGGGGAGTAGGCATTAGATTTGGAGAGCTGGAAATTAATTTAATAAGCGCTAAACACCGAAGAAATCGCAACTTGGGAATTTCTTATCTCTACGGAATATCGATTTGAGTAATGATAGAAGTCGTGCTGGATTGCTTAATTGAAAGGGTCTCTAAATAAGAGGTCAGAGGTCGGCAAAACTGTAAGGAAGATTGTGTAAGTGCGCGCTGAGAGATTTTTGTTTGATTGTTGTAAGAGTACGTTCGACGAACCCCAAAACAGGCTCAAATGCCAGAAATAACTTTCTCACCACTTTCTATTGAATCAGTTTCAAGTTTCTAAGTGTTAGATATATCAATTTCAATGTACTTGATCGTATTTCTACTTTGTACTTTGTTGATCTACAGAAGAAGCTTGTCCATTATATTCAGCACCTTTCAAATAGAGAAAATTATTTTTTCATTCTGTTACAATATCTCAAATAATAAAGACTGTTCCTGATTTATATTAAATCCATTGCGTAGTACCTTTGCAATAGGTTATGGGCCGTTGTAAGATGGATTTTCTGAAAGGATCTTTTGCAAAATTGAACTCGGACAATTACCACTTGTGGAAATACAAGCTGGAACTCATTTTGAAGAAAGAGGGAACCTGGAAGTGCATTGCGGAGCAGAGGCCGGATGAGCCGGATGCAGCATGGACGCAGCTAGATGACGAGGCGACTGTTACCATAGGCTTAAGTGTAGAGGACAGTCAGCTCTTCCTAATCAAGAAAGCAAAATGTGCGCGTGAGGCATGGGAGATATTGCGGAGTCACCACGAAAAGGATACACTTGGGAGTAGTGTCAGGATAATGAAACCGATATGTGGTATGAAATTTGTGGAAGGCAACAATATAACTGAACACATTATGGAAATGAAGGTATTATTTGAAAAGTTGGAGGCTTTGGGGGAAAGTTTTTCGGAACGCTGGTTAGTGGCTATGCTGTTGAGCAGTTTACCATCTACATTCGATACGTTAGTCACCGCATTGGAAGCAAGAAGAATCGATGACCTTACATTGAAAGTTGTGGAGGCAAGTATATTGGAGGAATGTGCACGGAAAGTAAGTATTAATGGAGATGTGGCATTAAAAGCTACGAAAGATGGGAAGTATAACGAAAAGGAGGAAAGGCGATGCCATTTCCGTAAGACCAAAGGACATCTTAAGAAGAATTGTTGGAAACTTAAAAATCTAAAAAGCGGTAATAATGTCAAAAAGGTGAAGGCTGACGATCAGGCGATGGGTAATTTCTGTTTTGGTTTTTCGTATGAGCAAAAGTCTTGGGTTATCGATTCCGGAGCGACATGTCATATCAACTCAGAGAGAGATGAATTCAAATTGATTGATGAGTCAGTTCATGAAAGAGTTACGGTTGCAAATGGTCAAACCGTCATTTCGAAAGGTAAAGGTGTTTGTGAAATTACTGTTTATAATAGGTATGGTGAGAAACAATTGGTGAAGGTGGAAGGTGTACTATTCATACCATCGTTTCATGGGAAGCTGCTGTCAGTAAGTAAGATGTTGAAAAAGGGCTTAGCGGTACAGTTTGAAAATAAAGCGTGCAGTATCAAAACAAAAAATGGCAAAGAAATTGGATTAGCGGATCTTCATGATGGTCTATATTTATTAAGACAACAGGGCAGAGAAGCTGCTATGCAAGTTAAAATTTGTGGACTGAACAATTGTCAACATTATTGGCACAAGGTGTTTGGACATCGGGACATTAACGCAATAAAGATAATGCAAAGCAAAGATGTAGTAAGTGACTTAAAGCTAGTAAATTGTGGTACACAGAAGAATTGCGGTATTTGCATTCAAAATAAAATGACTAGGAAACCATTTAGTGATTCTTCAATAAAGTCTCACTCAGTTATGGATCTTGTGCATACCGATGTTTGCGGACCTATGCAAACTATGACGCCAGGAGGAAAGCGTTATTTCATAACATTCATTGATGATTTTAGTCGGTATACTGTAGTATATTTACTTCATAGTAAATCAGAGGTATTTGATAAACTGAAAATTTATATGGAGTTTGTAAGGAATAAATTCTCAAAATATCCGAAAGTTATAAGGTCAGATAACGGTGGGGAATTTCGTTCGAAAGTTGATGAAAGTTTTCTTGATAGTAAGGGGGTGCAGCGTCAATATACTGTACCTTATACTCCAGAACAAAATGGTGTTGCTGAGAGGAAAAATAGAACTTTAGTGGAAATGGCGAAATGTCTATTATCAGAAGCAAATATAAATAACTTATTTTGGGGTGAGGCACCTTCAACAGCAAACTACTTGCAAAATCGTATAATAACTAGCTCAATTAATTGTACGCCTTATGAGAGATGGGAAGGTAAAATTCCTGATGTTAAACATTTACGAATATTTGGTTCGAAGGCATATGTTTTTATTCCTAAAGAAAAAAGGATGAAATGGGATAGAAAGTCTGAGTTACTTACATTTGTGGGATATGATGAGAATGCCAAAGGTTATAGATTGTTGGATATAAAGACAAAGAAAATAACTATTAGCAGAGATGTAGTTTTTATTGATAATGAATACCTTAAAGATAACATAATTGACAATAGAAAGGAATATTCGGAAATATCTGTTGATGTATTAAGTCCGCAGAATCGTTCAATTGAAGAAGGCAGGAAAGAAGTAATAACAAGTATGCAACATGAAGATGATGGCTCATTTAAGAGTTTTGATGCAGAATTTGATTTAGGAGAGAGACCAGTTGAACAATTAAATGAAACTTCTTTTGAGCAGGATAATTCAAATGATGATGATAGAGAATCCGAAGCTGGTAATTCGATTGAGGAAGGCCCTGACATGCAGGAATCGGAACCCATAGTACGTCGATCATCAAGAGTGAATAAAGGGAAACCGCCGGTACGTTTAAGTTACAGCGTTAGTAATGAAATAAAAGAACCTAAAACATACAACGAAGCGATGAAATCAGATCAGCGTGATGCGTGGATTGCAGCAATGAAAGAGGAGTATTCATCACTTGTATCGTCGAAGACTTGGGATTTAGTAGTAGCACCTAAAGATTCAAATATAGTAAGCTGCAAATGGACGTATAAAATTAAGCGCGATGAAATGGGTAAAATAAGTCGGTATAAAGCACGTCTTGTAGCAAGAGGTTTTAGCCAAAAATATGGTGAGGATTATGATGAGGTTTTTGCACCAGTTGTGCGACAGACCACGTTTAGAATTTTATTAAGTATTGCTGGATCGAGGAAAATGTCGGTTGTGCATACTGACGTAAAGTCAGCATTTTTAAACGGAAATTTAAATGAAACTATATATATGAAACAACCTCCAGGATTTGAGGAAGGGAATAATACACTTGTTTGTAAACTTAACAAGAGTTTATATGGTCTGAAGCAGGCAGCGAATGTTTGGAATAAAACATTGCATAACGTTTTTATATCTGGAGGGTTTACTCAGAGCAAGTATGATGTATGTCTATATACAAAATGCACCAACAAGGAAGGGATTACATATGTGTTGGTTTATGTTGATGACATTTTAGTTGCGAGTTGTCAGCGAAATAATATTTTAGAAGTTGAAACATTACCTAAAAGGAATTTTGAAATTAATAATCTTGGAAATATTAAACACTATCTTGGCATGGAAATTTTTAATGATAATAATAAAAAATTTTGTATTCGGCAGAGAAAGTATATAGAAGAACTACTAAATGAATTTGGATTAAAGGATGCTAAGATTTCAAGTTATCCACTGGATCCGGAGTATGGAAAATCAAATTCAAAATCAGAAGTTTTGTTATCCAATACACAATATCAACGATTGATTGGGTCATTGCTATACATAAGTGTTAACACAAGACCAGATGTTACAGCAAGCGTTTCCATTTTAGCTAGGAAAGTTAGTACCCCTTCTCAGGAGGATTGGAACGAGGCAAAACGTGTACTTAAATATTTAAAGGGCACAATTGATTTTTCATTAAAATTAAGCTCTATGCAAAATAGTAACATTTTAATAGGGTTTGCTGATGCAAACTGGGCGGAAGACAGATGTGATCGTAAGTCTAATTCTGGTTATATTTTTCAGTTAAACGGTGGAGCTATAAGTTGGTCATGTAAGAAGCAAACATGCGTGTCACTTTCATCAACTGAAGCTGAATTTGTTGCATTATCTGAAGCTTGTAAGGAAGCTTTATGGATACGAAAAATACTTGCAGAATTCAATATGGAACAAACATCACCAACTGTAATTTATGAAGATAACCAAAGCTGTTTAAATTTAATCAAAGAAGAAAAACTGAGTTGCAGAACTAAACATATTGATACTAAAATCTATTTTGTCAAGGACCACGTTCAGAAGAGTAATGTCAAATGTTTATATTGTCCCAGCGAGAAAATGGTAGCTGATATGTTAACAAAACCTTTGCCTGCCACTAAACTAAACCTTCTGCGGACAGCTGCTAAAGTACTTCTCAATTGAGGAAGGGTGTTAGATATATCAATTTCAATGTACTTGATCGTATTTCTATTTTGTACTTTGTTGATCTACAGAGGAAGCTTGTACATTATATTCAGCACTTTTCAAATAGAGAAAATTATTTTTTCATTCTGTTACAATATCTCAAATAATAAAGACTGTTCCTGATTTATATTAAATCCAACTAAGAAGTTCCATTGATTTTTTACAATTTTTCTATTGAAACGAGACTAGCGTACGCTGCCACATACAGAATTGTATCTCAAAGATTCCACATTTCATTTCCTCCACTTTATGCAGTCTACTTGTTTAAATTTTAGAAAGCAAATATTTTAACCAAACGAGATAATTCAAATTTCAATTATTCGTTCATTTATTTATTTATTTATTAAGTTTTTGCTTTATATATTTTTTTGCTCAAAATGGTATTAATTTTTCATGCTGCGCTTTGCTCTGCTGCATCGCTTGCTTCATACACCTTTTTCCTGGTTGAGTTAGCTAAGCTCGCTCGCTCGCTCACGGCCGGCGGTCACAAATTTTATGCGTATTAACATTTTCATTTAGTAAAAACGATTTGGCAAACAATTTGTGCGCTTTCAGCAACTATTTAATACCACAAGCCACCACCACCAGCTCTTCACCTCAACTGCTCCTGCAAACAGACACACACCTTTTCCAACAGCCAAATGAATTTCAGCATTTATTTATTAATTTTTTAGCATCTGTTTCTGCTTCTTCTCTGGCCAATTGCTTACATGTGTGTGTATCTGTATGCAAGCACAAATACTCGTATATGGCATACCGACACAAGTGTTCTGCATGCCCCAAAGGCGTTAAGATTTGTTGCGCGCACACCAGCCGCACTGTTGCAAGTACGTCTGTATATTTGCACCTTGGCGGTTGATCATCTTCGCCTTACCATAATGCAGCTACGACTTGCAAATGCACATATGCAATGAAATATATTTTGCTGCTAACAAATGCACATGCGTTGTTTTTGTAGTTTGCTTTTTTTTTTGTTTTTGCTAAACCATGTAATATTAATTTCAATGATGCTATCGATGTCGCCCGCGAGCACGTGTTGTGAATTTTATTGGGATATTTTAATTATGACCAATGCACAATGGCCGAGCTGAGTGCATATGCATTGTATTCACATGCTACAGCAGCGTTTCAGCAAGCAAGTGAGAACAATCAACAGGTTAATGCTTAGAATACTTATTACAAATGTAATACATTTAAATTTATGTATGTAAAGGTAATCGCCTTATGGCAACAAGTTTGTTGTAAAAGTAATTACAATAAGTCAACTCTAACAATGCAAGAAAATACCGAAATGGGGCAAAGAGGCTCTGCTACATACGTCCACTAGTTAAACATTTTCCAAGATCGCACTCACAGCTTTGGCATGCCGTGCTCCAAATTCTAGGTTTTGTTAGCCTTTCTGACTGAAAAAGATCATCGCACTGTAATCGCCGTCAAATCTGGATGAAAGACCACGCAGTACGTGCCCACGTACGAGTACTAAAACCCCAAAATAATTTTGCATTGTTTGATAAAATTTATTTGTAGTGAACATTGGAAATTTGCAATTTTTGGTCTGTTTTTAGAATAAATAAATAAGGGTTAAAATACATATCCCAGATAAATATAAATATTTTACCCACAGAACATATAATAGTAAAATTAAACGCCGATTAAGTTTGTAGAACATTTTAGAAGGTCTTTTTAACACCCATTTCGAGCAGTTCGAAAAAATGGCCTTTCGAAGGTCTAAGGGCAAGCGGGTTAAAGTGTTCTAGAAAGACTAAATATTTAATTTTATAATCGCATCCACGACTTTGTGTTTCCACCAGCTCCCAAATAGGCAAAGCAGAGTGAGAGGCGATACAGACTTGCCTTGTTTATAGGAGCTTTAAGCTCATTTGAACTGCTGAACTACAGAAGATCGAACATTGCCATTGATTGACTATAATATTTTAAGTAGAAGAAAATTACTTTATTTTAAGCTTGTACAGAGTTTAGTTGGCGCATCTTTACTCTTAACCATCTGCATTTAGTTTTTCTCTTATTTTTTTTTTTAATAATACTTTTTATCTCATAATCTTTCAACAAACAAAATTGACGCAACGTTCATTAATTCCGCGCAAGCAAGAGTTATTATGCAATATAGTATATTTTTTCCAAACGAGCAACAGTAGCAGTTTGTGTATAGTATTTTATAAAATAGCGTGGGTTACACATGCGCCACTTAATCAAAGCATGAACAAAAGACTTAAGCAACGAACTCATATAACTACATACATATGGGCATATTGAAAATTCACAATTAATGAGCCATTTTTCATTGAGTTTATAAATTAAGAAAAGAAAAAAGAACAATTTGATTTTATTTAATGAGTTGCTTATGACTCACGCATCACAAAGCCTTCGCTGGTATGCAAGTGTGTGTATGTGTTTGTGTGACTCCTTTTTATATTTTCGTGCCTGCAACTAAACCATTAAGCTATGCGCTGTTAGCACAATTAAAAAAAGTCAATATCCGTGCAGCGACTATAAACTAAAAAGAGACCAAAAAAAAATGGGGAAAAAAAGGAAAAAGGGAAAAGAATTAAAATTAAAATAAGAATACAAAAATGAATAAAGGGAAAATAAAGAAAAACGTAAAGAAAAAATAAAGAAAATGCAAAGAAAAAAAGTAAAGAAAATGTTCAAATTACCAAAAAAAAAACTAAAATAAATAAACAAGCCCAATAAAAAACTAGAATCATAACACATTAGCGTGTGTTGTGTTGGCGCGTGTCGCATATTAAGCTAGTTGACAACTGGCAGCGCCAACTGTGCGGCATTAGGCTTTCATTAGTGGGACTTCTGGGCCGTCTTTTTTGGACTTTCTTCAGCGCAGCTACTTGAGCACACGTCACACGTTTGGCCCAAAGCGACCATCTAATTACAAAAATAAAATGTCAATGATTTTTTACCGAAAACGAAGACTAGAATAGCTGATTATTGGTTTACAAAGTCCATATGCGTGCATACATACATACATACATGTGTACATATGTAGATGCGTAGGCTTTTCTTTCATTGAGCGTTGCGGTTGCTGACATGCGCGTGTGAATCGTGCGACAGAAACGGAAGTGTTATGTCTCGTCACGTAACGTCAACGAGAAGCAGCCAAAGCAGAAGCCACCGTAACAATTTTTTGTCAATTTTTTTCGCCTTTGATTTTCATTGTTCCGCTTTGATTGACTTTTGGTTGTTTGATTGTTGTTCGTTTGTTTGTTGGTTCTGTGACAAGCATTGCATGGCTTACTAACAAACATAAAACACTTTGTTCTGTGCCGCTTGAATTTGCTTATCTTTTTCATGTAATTAATTAAAAACTTAAAATGCGTTGTGTGATCACGAAATTGCATTTAAATTTTAATTTAATAGCAAAAAGATTTAAAAGTTTGTTATACATAAATTGTTTCTAATTTCTTTTTTCGTAAAATGTGAGTGCATTGGTCTCTGCGCAAGCTCGTATATTTACGCGCTGCTCATTAACTCGATTTTATATATATTTTCTTTTTGTTTTATTTTTTATAGCATATTTTTAATTATTTTTTTTTTTAATTTGTATAAGTATTTTCCTATTTATTTATTTCTTTATATATTTTAATGTTTTTTTTTTAATCAAATGCAATCATGTTCATAACCAAGTTCGTTGCTTAAGTCTTTCATTTCATTCCGTGTTATGGCGTTGAACTCATTTCCATTACAAAATCAATGCAGTCAAGCTTAAAACCGTTCAACACCAACTCAACAACAAAAAACAACTACAGTTTTGTTCAGCATATGTAACCCGTATGTTTGTATGTTTGTTTGTCCGTCCATGCCGCCAATGAACACCAAATCTGAAATTGTATAGCATGCGATTTTAATTGGCCGCAAACAAATGACCTTTTGAGTAGGCAAATGCATCGCATACATTTCGCATTTTTTTGCATATGCCCAAAGACAAAGCACAAATAAGCAACAAACAAATGAACAACGAACAATAACAAAAACAACAAACGCTAAATGTGCTCATTTGTTCGCGTTTATACAAAAATTAAGTGGTAAAATAACAACGCCAATATATTTTTGTTCTTTTGGCGCATTGCTCTGTGTTTGCCGCCACGTTTTGAACGCCAGAACGCAGAAATGAATGAGTCGATTGGTGATCAGATGTATGTATGTACATATAGCCTACACTTTGGCGGTCAAGCTGGCGGTTGCAGATTAAATGCGCCAGCGAACGCACATAACAGCTAGAGCCGCAGGGTGCAACATCGGCAACATCGACGGCAGCAAAGTTGAACTTAGCGAGCGGTCAAATTGCATGTAGAAAAGAGGTACATATTTATACGTATATTTGTGTAAATATATGTTTCGCTGTGCGTTATGTGTATTTTTGCTTGCAAAAAAAAAATCAATTTTCTCATTTCGTTATTGAAAAATAATCAAATTGTGGCGCTAAATTAAGCGTAGCCTGTCAAATAAGTCAAACAGCTGAGCGCTGATTTGCTGAGTGTGGAAAGGTACTTGCTCTGCCACTTTCAGATGCTGCGTGCATGTATGGTGTGCATGTTTGTTGTTGCATAGTTCAGTCACATTGGGAATCATGATATGATTTTGAGTATATCCATTGGAAAGTATTCATTTACGTTATTTTTTTCTTTAAGCAACCATTTCAAATCAACATAAAATTTGTTAATGGCATTATTTAGCTTATCTTGCCGAAGGCAAGGCGAAGGTAATGAAAAAAATTGAGTTAATGCATAAAATTCTTACAGATTTTCAATAATAAGCAAGCATTACATACAGATGTATAACTGAACCATCAAAACCTACAAGTTCTGGGCCCATATCAGCTAGAGGGCATTCACATAGCCTCTTTGCAGCTAAAAGCAACTCAAGCACCCGAGAATCTCGGCATAACTCTTAAACCACACTGCGGGACATTCACACAGCAACTGCTTTACAGTTTCAGGCTCCTCCTTATAATAATAATAATAATAATAAACCCAACGATTTCCCTCCACCCACCCAACCGCACGAGGGGCGCATCCGCATGACGTACGGAGATCTCTGCAGCTCCTACAGAAGTCATGAAAAGGAACGTCAGTCAGCATGCCTGTCGATAGTGATGTGGCCAGAAACATGTGATGGGTCCTTCCTCTTTAGAAGAAGTAGCGCTTTAGTAGGTCTCGCATCCTAGTGTAGCCATATAAGTCTTGCATGACGGCAGGTGCCAAGCCGTTTCCATTTAGCGCCCGCTTACGTAAGGCTTGCATATAGCTAGCGGCATTCTCAAACCCTGCCAACTTATTTCCCGGTATATTACAGTGCCCAGGCATCCACAGCAGCGTTAAAGAAGCCTACGTAGCCATCTCGTCAAGAGATTTGCAGGTAACAGACTCAATCGCCACCGCAATCGCTGCTTGGAATACACTACAGTGATCCGGAAGGTTAAAGGGGGCTACGAAAACCTCACCACCCACCTTACCATTTAATTTGGGTCCATCGGTGTAGATATGGAAGGCACGCGGCAGATCTTGAAGTCCATTGGACCAGAAATTCCTATCCGGAATCTATCTCTATGTTTATCCAGAAAGTCATTAGAGAGATCTCCTATCATGACACACATTTGAACCGCAGAGATGTCGCAGCTAGAATAACGCATAAAAAGTCGAACGCTTCTCTAGTCTAGAAACCCGAACTTTGTAATATGCAAGAGTAGAGTTTAAGATCAAAAGAATTGCGTCTATTCTGCAATAATTTTATTTCAAATTATACATGATCTCCTTTAGTGCTCCGTTCATGTACAATCAATAGACACACAATTAATTCAGCTGCTCGAAAGTCTCAAAGCGCTGCCATTTCTCTGCGCAGAACTTTCAATTTTCAAAACGCATGCGCTTGTTGTTTTTGTAGCGCGGCAAATACCAAAAACGCGGCGAAAGATCAAAGCAAAACATTTTTCCTTGTTTTTTTTTTTTGAACCGTTTCGTTTGCCTCTTACAAAGTTTAATAGATTAGTTTCACATGGCCAACGCCCTTAAAGGAGTGTGGCTAGTAAAGAGTGGGTGCGTCGCGTCGTTCGGCAGCCAGGCAAGGACTACAATGATCACAAAAGCCAGAAGAGGTACAAAAGCCAAAGTAGCGGCAACAAAAAGCTTCAATTTCCATATTGCACACACACTCACTTGTCCACTTGCCTTAAAAACGCATGCAAATGAAAGCCAAATGGAAATGGATTTGAAGCTGAATGCGGCGGGATGAGAGCGAGTGGACGACGTCTCGAGCGCTGCTGTCGTTCGCACAAGAAACAGCGCAGCGCACCGCAACCAACAAAACCATCAAATCGAATCGGATGCGCAACCAAAGCAGAAGTTATGAAAAATTAATAATAATGTCGAATCGATTGATTTTACAGAAATCAAAAGCGGCATGGCACGGCACGGTAAGGCACTGGACAGCCAAACATAGCAAGTACAGCGGCGCTGATTCCCCCATCTACCTCTACAAATACTTAAGATGCGATACGCGATCCACCACGGGTATCTCCCATGGAATATACCCGTGGCGGTTGCCGTTACAGTTGCAATTTGAGATACGATCCAACGCCAACGCACACAAACAAACACAGAGATACGTAAATAAACATAGACACACACTGGTGGAGATGGAGATGGAGGAGCAGATGAAGATGGAGATACAGATGCGCGGATGCAGCTGTGGCTAGAGATATCTGTGTGGCTGCGATGCTCGCTGTTGACTACGTTGATGTGGTTATTGCTGACGTTGATATGAGCAGAGTGACAAAAGTGACCGAACTGCTACACAACAACAACAACCAAAGTGGCTGGTGTGGCGGGCGCGAACGCTCATTCGCTTTTACTTTAACACGCCGCCGCAGGCGATTATTTGCATTTTAATTTAGTTTTCCTTTGGTTTGACTTACGTTTTTATTTAAAGCAGCTTCATTGCTTAATTTTTTTATGCAGTTCAAACACACACACACACACACACACACACACACCTAAAACAAAGCGTTACATTTGTGCAATGAGCTTAGCTGTAGCCAACTCCTTCCGCTGCCTTCCAACCCTACTGAGTCTGCATACATACATACATACATACATAAATATGTATCTAAAACTATGGCAATGTGGGTAATCCTCCTCGGCAATGTGCAAGCGCGCAAAAATTTATTGGCAAATGAAAAATAGCGCCAATTGGCCGCCGGGCGTTGAGCAATAATATCGATTTTCATTTTATTTGATTGTTATTGTTTGTCAGCATTGGCGCTGTTTATGTCGTTGTTATTGCTATTTGTTAGTGTTATTGCTATTGTTGGTCATTGGCTTGGTCCTGGTCTTGGTTCTGTTGCTTTTGTTGCGTTCTTTCTTCGAGTTTATTTTATGCGCAATTAAAGCGGTTTGGCAATAGCCTTCGGGCGCATATTCAAACGAACAGCTGGTCACTGAGCCATCCGAGGTTGTTTTCATTTGAAAGCGACGCAGGAAAGCTGCTTGAAGTCTGAGGCAGTGTAAGAATAGAAGACAACGCCATCGCCTGCGTCCTTGCTTAGCATTCCAAAATACATAATAAATCTTAAGCGACGTTCATTCTATACTTTTGTCTGGCGCTTGTTTCTTCTGTGGCAATTGCTGTCGTCACGCATTTATGTCGCGCTTTTTGTGAAAATAATTTCACTCATTTCTTCATTTGTTTTTCCGACCATTTTGTGCCAACTTTAATATTCAATTTACTAGATTTTAGTTTGTTTAACTTTAAGTAATAGATAAACTCATAAAAAAGGAGAGAAGGACGAACGAATGAAGACAATCAAAAAGTTGAAATGTTCATTGCAAAATTTATTTAGGCCGTAAACATCCTTATGCAAAAACTATTCTCGTTTTCTCACTTTATTTTATGGACGTGGGATCTTAGGTCACTACTAATCGCAGTTTAACAGTTAACTAAAGTTAAAGTTTTCCCTAACAAAAAAAAAACAAAAAACAAAACTAAAAAATTACTAAAAATGGGAAAAGCTTTGTCTCCCACAGCGTAACAAAAAATGTGTGAACACGTCAAGCGGCACGCGCATGCGCGACGTTCTAACGACACACAAGGCACACACACACACACACTCACCAACACATTTGTGTATGCCGGTACAAGCGTGATGCTGTGACGCAGGACAAACGATTAATGTCAATCATTATGTTAACGTTTCTAGCGGCATTTACAAATTGATGGGCCATTTTGGTGTTGTTGTTTTTTGTTTGTTATTTAAGCAAAATATTAGTTTTCCTTGGTCAATAGCCATAAAAAGCCCATCTTGATGCCTCTTGTAACTCGATCGATTTGAAAATAGACAATAAAATAACAACTAAATAAAAGTAAAGGCAAACCAGCAACAATCAATTACTTTTCTTGTAATACTAACTTTATAAGTTTATTTATTTATACTTGTATGTAATACATTCACTGGAAAAATTCGAAATTCTAATTTATCAGAGCTCCACAACACTCGTTGAATTCTACGCATGTTCCATCATCATCCTACAATTCCTTCAGACTATCAAACTCATTGGCTAACAAGTCTTCACGCCAACCGTGGCGCGTGCATTCTTTACATAATTGCTCCACATCACGCACCGTCTCGCGCACATCACCATCGAGATTACCGGTTTTTAAAACATTTTCAATTTCCCTCTTCAACGCCTTCTCCAGCAACTTTGGTTCATATGCGGCAATCAACCTTTTAACTTCCGCTTCCAGCGCATATAAATGTTGATCCTCTGCATCGGGAAACAAATCACGCATTGCATTAGCCAAATTGAAAAGATAATCCCGATTCGGGCCGCTTGGTCCAGCCGCAGTGAAGATTTGTTGCGCTATCACGGGTATTTGCCAATCATTCCCCGCATACGATGTATTATCCGGTGTGGCTATATACATTATAATGCTGAAGTGACGATGCCTCAACTCGTCGTCGGACGACTCTTGATAGGGATATTCATAGAATTGTACATCACAGCGTTCATAACCATTCTTCTCACGATAATCCAAGTGCGCTAAAACTTCATCACGATGCTTGGCGGAAATACGATAAGCCATACCATACACGCGACTATCCGCATCGGCGTCATGTAGTAGTGTGACAACACGTCCAGGTCGCTTGGGTGTACCTCGATGATCGATGCTATTTTGATAGAAAAGACGCTTGTAGCCGCGTATAAAGCCTTGCTTACGATCGATAAACGGGAAATCAGGTCGCCATATGAGTGAGCCATAGCCGAAGATCCACACGTCATCCTCCTCGTCAGGTTCAATGTGCTCCTGCAGTAGATTGCCGGTTGTGTTGTTGAGACATTTGCATAACACGCCATTCAACGCGTCGCCATTTCGCGTTGGCGGCTGTTTGGTTGCGGCAACTTTATTCTCGAAATATTTCTTATAGATATGCTGAACAAGCGCATCCGTATCGCTGCAGATATCTCCATTCAAAGGCAATTGCAGACTCTTACAAAGCTCAAACAATTTCTCTTTACTTCTGAACATTTTTGCGGAATGCCTGAAAATATTTGTGGAAGCCTTTTATTTACCATGGGAACAATGAATTTTTTGCCAATAACTTACTAAACTGTTTTAACTTTTAAATTTTGTTGTTTAGATTGAGTTTTTCCTTTTGTATTCTTCAAAAGTGAAAACCTTGTAGCTTTAATACTATTTCGTCAGTAAATTCGCCTTCAGCCGTAGCTTCCTTTGTCTTTGTCGGTTGGCAAAACTCCTTTTTTTCGCAAGCAAAGTCCTTTGTCCTTTGAAATTTATGTAAATTACAACAAAAATGTAAATATTTACAAAATGAAATGCCAACGTAACGTCAAAACCTTTCGCATTGCCAACTATTCAGGTAAAACTGTCAGATTTCTAGCTATTACCCTGAATCTGCACTAGCGATTGTGTCTATTAGCGTCTTCGATTCCACAAAATGTTATACCACAGTACGTAAATTACTTTTTTTGGTAGCAAGACATATCTATAAGGTGGGCTTGGTGACGAATTGAAAAATTTCCCATACTGTATACATATTGTTATTCTAATTGGTAGAGTGTAATGTCAAAATTATATTTCGCCTTGGACAAAATCTGAATTCGTTTGGGAATTGGGACTCGCCTTGCATACAAATTTGATGAAACGACAAAGTTAGAAAATCTGATATTTGTGTTTCAATTGAAAAACGTCAGCGAACATAGAGGCTATTCCATGATTCAATTAAAAAGGTTTTCTTATGTGATCAGCTGACTTCTTCCTCTTCTTCAAAAAACACACGAACACTAGCATTTTGTTTCTGTAAACATATACCACACACACACGCACGCTAGCATTTCCGTGGGTGAAGTCCTGTCAAATTCTTTTACATTCCTGTTTCCATGACATTTCATTTCGCGATGCGATGAATCAAACCAATAATGTAACTTAACAACCAATAAAAGAGAAATAAGCACATCTCACACTGAAAAACCTCCATTCAGTGTATGAAAACACACGCTTTTGCGTTAACTTATGCTACACAATGCGTACAAGCAAACGTACAGTGAACTACATTGCGTATACGTAACTTGTTTACATACATACATACATACAGGTGAAACTAATAAAAGCGTGTTAAAAAGAAAAGCGATTTACTATCGCTTCGATCATTCCAAGGCAAATTCATCCATCTGGTAATGGTAAGAGAACAGCTGACTTCTTCTTCTTCTCGTTTTTAACTCGCCGTGTACAGAAGAATGTCATACAAAGAAATCTTTGACTTTGAGTTTGACATTCTGATGGACAAAAACTTAAAACGAATCGAGGCGAATATTGCCGAATTCGCCCTGCCATTACCATATAATGAATTTGCCTTGGACCATTCTTATTGGTTCATGAAGTAAATTCGCTTTGATTTGACGTTACACTTCATCGTAATCAATTTTGTAAATAAAAAATAGAAATTAGCTGACAAGATGAGTCCAAATAATAAAGGTTGTTCTCTCTGTCTAATCTTTTTGCCGAGATATCATGATATCTTGAGAAATTTCTCACACAGGGAAAGCGCACCTTTAAGAAAATAAAATTCGAACTGACTTCATTGTGAACTAGCATGTTAGTCATATTCTTTCCACTCTTTATACGACTCTTGTCGCTTTGCTTTGCTTGCTTCAATTTCGAATTAATTAATTTTTTATCTGAATAAAATAAAATACTTAAAAAAGGAACTAGAAACATAAATTTAAACTCGCTTCTCATAGAAGACTATTGTGAATGTAATAACATGGTTGCATTTCCCGTGATATTTTTCTCATGATATCAAATATCACGGGTTGGGGTATGAGAAATTTGCCGAAGCTCCAAATTTGACAAGACGTGTATTTTGTTGTAGTGCTCGGCCAATTTATCACACTTATGTCATCTCGGCAAATTTGCCAGGCCAAAATCACACAGAGAGAACAACCTTATAGTATCTATTTCGGGAATACGACAACTGTGATCTAATCATTTTTCTGAAGATATGAACTAGTTCAATGAACTAAATAGTGCATGAACTACACATCTCTCGTAAATGCACTATTTACATTTCGTGTTTTCCTTTCAATTTCTTGGCGCAACTATGAACAATTTGAATAAAATTTGTGTGTCGGCGATAACTTCAATACTTAATTTATTGGAATCTTCGTCATCTTCGGATGATGAATCCATTATTGTGTTTAATCGACAGGAAGAGCGCTTGCGAGTAAAAGACTTTGTAGTGGATGTGATAAATTTGTATACAGACAGTGAGGTAAATTCCTTCATCCTTGTTGATATAATAGTAGATGTTTTGGACTATTCTCGCCAGACACAAACCAAAACCGAAATATTCATGTCGTTTAAGTGTACCTTAAACAATTACATTTTGAAATACTCAATTATTCGTATTACAGCCGGGGCATGAATATATGCATTTCGGTTCGAGTCTGGTGGGAACTGTTATAATGCATTGTTTTTATTTTTTGCAGTTTAAAAATAATTTGAGAGTCCACCGTGACAGTGCCAGTTATTTAGTAGAAAAATTTTCCAGAAGCCGTTGGTATGCGAAGAGAACTTACCGGGGTGGTAAAGCACAACTTACTCCAGAGGCACAAGTGCTGATGTTTTTGTGGTATGAAATTGTGAACAAGTAGCAACTATTTCCAGTGAGCTGGGAAAAAATGATCACCGCGGTCTGTCAGGGTAGCTGTATTGGAAAAAATTTTCCTTTAAGGAAGCACGCGCCGGGAAAAATCACTTTTTCAGGCGTGTAGAGAGGATCTAACTGGTCTCAAAACTTGCCGGAGGCTTATAGTTAAGTATTTAGAATTTCTTGTTAAAGTTGGATGGGTCCATAGATATTATCCCACACCAGGGCGCTTTAAAAGCCGTTTTTCAAGATGGCGTCGCTCCGCCCCCTCATCCTAAAATCATTGTTTTTCAGAAAGGGTTTTCTTTACCTAATTTCCGGGCGGACCGTGACCAATTTTTTTTCCTAGCTCAGTGGGTTTATTTTTTAATTGTTCAGATAATATTTTACATAATTTTCCATATAGGTTTTGTAGCAACAAAACAACCATTCGCGAGGTTGCAAACTTATTCAACATGTCGCACTCAACTGTCCACTACGCTTTCAATAGAGTATTAGATTTCATGGTGACAGAAATCGCTCCAGAAGAGATTCGATTTCCCCGTGATGCTGCTACCAAGCAGAAGCTAGCCAACGATTTCAAAAACATTTGTGGTTTTCCCAACGTTTTGGGCTGCATCGTTGGCAGCTATATAGGAACAAGAACACCAAAACAAAAAATAAAATCAGCAAATACAAACCAACGCGATACCATTTCTTTACCCATGCAAGGAATTTGCGATGCCAATTTAAAGTTTTTGAATGTTTTTACGGATGTGTCCAGCAAAATATACGATTCTTTTATCAGCAAGCAGCTGCCTCAACTTACCTCACCCGATTACCATCTTCTTGGTGACTCTGCGTATCCACTTCGAAAATATCTATTAACACCATATCGTGACAACGGCAACTTAACTGATTCCGAAAAAGTATATAATCAAAAATTTTGTCAAACACGCGTTAAGATTGAAAATGCATTTGGAATGTTGAAATGTCGCTTTCGGCAGCTGATGAGATTGGATTTTCAAGAAGTTGAAACTATGGGCAAATTAGTAATTGCTTGTTGTGCGCTTCATAACATATGCATTGATAGAAATGACTTTATTGAAACAGAAGAGGAAAGCATTGAACCCAGTTCCGTGCAGGCACAGTATATCCAAGATGATGTTGATGAACGTGTGTTTTCTGAGTTAGGCGAAATAAAACGGAATCAAATAAAGAATCTTTTATGTACAAAATAAATCTGATATCGTACTCATTTATTTACATATTTGCTTTCAGCTTGGCGGTACATGTGTAGCTATATATGTATGTATAGCTAATACAATCTTTGGAAAAATTTGTCTTTAGTATTGTTTTCGCAAAAACAATTTCAAGCTGTTGTGAAAAGATTGAAGCAATTCTGTTTTACACATTTGTTGTGATCTGTATTACCTCCTCAACCTCCACACGTTATACTAAAGCCAAGCCGTGAAAGATTTTCCTATTAAAATTCAACATTTTCCTCACCTTTTAATGGCTTGCAAAGTGAAATGAAACGACATGTTTAAATGTATTTTTTTTTTTCAATATTTTTTATCTTTTCTTATTTATTTATTTCACTTTTGAAATCAATACCATTTCCTTTAGTGTAATAATTGCATTAATATTTATATTTTTTTATTCTTTATAATAATTTACGTTTTACTTTTTTTATTTTGCATTATCATTTCATAATTCGCTTTAGTTTTATTTATGTATGTATATAATAATTGCTAACTCATAATCTAAATATTGATGTTTCATTCTTTACTCATTTAGCAGTTTTTTGTTTTTTTTACTTGTTTCTTTTCTTTTTGTATAACATCAATATCATTAATACACACGTACATATTTATAATATAATCAAAAATTTAATCATGCAATAATGAACGTCATCATTATCATTAATTATGTATTTACTTAACGACTTATCTACTTACATACATGCATGCAAAAACACTGTGCAACATTTGCAGTGCAATGTTTTTTCCTGGGGGGAAGTGCGATGTTTTCAGCTGAGAATTAGATTAAACAATCCATATACAATAGCAGTTTTTATAAAATTTTAGTACAATGGCCTGGCACTTCATTCCATGCTTAAAAAAGTGTCTCTGAAAATGTTGCACAGTGCAATTTGCTTAATGTACTGTGTTTAGCTTATTGCATATATGTAATACTTCTATATTGCTAACAATCTATCTAATCAATGTGTTTCAGTTACGCCATTCATGAACTCGGTTCTGACTGCATATGTAATTTGTGCGCATGCGTCAACACAAGCAAAAGTCGTGTATGTGAATATATGTCACATACACATTTGTAAAATTGTAGTAGCATTACAAAAAAAAAACAGAAGGGGGTTTAAAAGGGGTCGTTATTCCCTTCATATAAAATTTTCATGATCGTTATAAAAACACAAAGCAGTAGATTAAACAATGAAATGCCAATCTTTCGAAAACAAAATAATGTATTTATTATTTCAACGTATTTCACAACCAAATAACGTGCATACCTACATGCTCGTGAACGTCCAATGAACGCTCTTTGGAATTTCATTTTTATTTCATTTTATTCATGTATGTATACCCAATATGCACAAGTAAAATTATTAGTAAGTAATATTTTTTCATTTGAATCTAATTTGAAATTGGGAAACGAGTTGAATATCCATTCGACCTCAAATCAATTTCCAACTAAAATGTTTCTTGGGTAAGTATACACATATATATGTACATACATATGTACAAATTAATAAAATTCGGACTTATCTTTGTTAAATAAAATACCTATTTCATAGTATCAACATTTTTCTGTGGTTCCCCTTGTTTTTGGAAACAAAAGTTTAACGGCGCCCATGGAATCTTGCTTCCCTTTCTAACAGTATATCGTTACTGTGATGTTTGACGAACAAAACAAGTGAATACTAGCAATATAGAAGTATTATATATATGGCTTATTGCAAAAAAATTAAAATACAATATTAAAGTACTCGAATATGTACATACACATATACATATGCGGGTGTACATATATAAATGTTAATTCATATGCGTATATTTATAAGTATGTATGTACATATGTATGCATTCATGTGTTAAATTTCATTTATACTATAACTATTTATGTGTGTATATAGTATATAATTACAATTAAATTTTTATCGCATATCCGTGATTTGTTTTTTTTTTGTTGTTGCATACACTTAATTTACTTTGTTACAATTAATTAAATTAGTTAATATTTGATTATTTTTGTTGTTATTTTTTCGATAGATTTTCTTTTGTTTTTATCCAATTTTGTTTTACGTCTATCGCTATCATTTGATTATTCTTTTATACAAATTAATATAATTATGTATACATTTACATACATACATAATTATTAAATAAAATATAGTTTTTTCTGGCTTTCTTGCTTATCATTTATTAATTTTTTTAGTTACTACTAAATGGTATCTTAGTTTTTTTTTTAACGTTTCTGTTTTTTTAAGATTTCTTTTGTTTTTTTATAAGGTATATATTTCTTTATATTTATCATTTAACTATACAAAAAAGTGTGTGAAGAAGAGCGTAGAAAGAGCGGTGTGTATGTTCTTGCCTTATTTGTACAATGTTTTTTTTTTTTCATTTTCTTTTTTGTTAATATCTTTTGCTTGAATTTAAATTTCTTTAACTAACTGCAGTGTCATTTCTAATATTTTTTTTTTTCGATTTTTATTGATATTTTATCTTAAAATTCTGCGTTTAAGTGTTACTCACTTGTTTTTTCTGTTTGCGCCATTAACCGTTTTTGCATACGCTCATTTGCCGCCTCACTTTTCCATCTCACCAACTTGTACGTGTTTTTTTCAGCTTGATTTTTTATGATGCAGTGTTGAAGAAGTGTTTTTTATTTAATAAAAATAATAGACCAGTGTAGCGTTGTGGTATTTTGCAACTTGTAATCTGTTCTGTAGTTTCCAGCCATAGTGAAATGCGCGCCAGCACATAAGTTAGGTTAGGTTAAGTTAGCAAAAGCTATGATTTCCACATATACCAACAACAATCGGGTCATAGCGTTTCCAACAACACTTGATTGCTTGGAATGCAGGTTTTTGCATTTAAATATTTGATTTAAGCCCTTTTAGCAGACTTAGGAATTCGAAATTCAAAAATGCTTTTGCTGGGAGCCTTTTCATAAAAAGTATCTAAAAAACGATTGTATCTTGGAAATCACAAAGTATTTACGTACGACATTTAGAGAACAATGCCCTTTCGGCTTCTTCTCCATTTGAACACCCAAATGCCAAACCAATGCTATTGTATGCCTTTGCACCGCACATTGCCAAACTTCTCTTATAGCACACGGTAGGCAGGAAGCGACGATAGGTTGCATGAAAATGTCGAGAAAAAAGGAAAGTGGGGTTGTGTTATGTGATGTTTATAGATGAAACATCCGTTGAAATTAAAATCCGAGCTGCTCCTTTTTCAAGGATATCCACATTTTTTGTTTTTTTTGAAAGGATCAAATATTGAGGAAATCGAAAATTCGCCACTGTCCAAATTTTTCCGATTTCAATACATTATTTGGTCGCTAAGGGATACAAAAAAAGGTATTAAAAAGAAAAAAGGACACCTATAGTGGAAAAATCCAATGTGAACAGGACCTAAAGGATAACCACTGAAATATAAAATAACACAAAATGTACCCATTTTAATTTGCGCATAACTCCTAAAATGTTAACTCTATGTGAAAATTCCGTATAATATGTTTCATTCAGAATAAATAAAGGAATATTTCTTTGATATACAATTTTGATCTACCTGCAGTGGTTAATGCACTTTGGTCCATCTAAAGTGAAAATTTCAAAAAAAAGTGCTTTTTTTTATGGTGCTATTTTAAGTTCAAATATTTGTCTAGTTTATGTAAATATTTTAATCTAATGATCCAATTCTCATTCTTACATATCTATACGTTAATATTAAAAAGAATTAGAGCTGAAATACGCGCTAGCTGTGCACGGTGGACGGTAAGCAACAATAGGTTGCATGGGAATATCGAAAAAACGATCGCCGGCTAAAAACTTACGTAAAATGATATTCTAATATACTTCATAAACACACAGCAAGCGTGAATAAAATCTGCAACATTTTTTTTAAACGAAAATTAGTACCAGCACACAGCTAGGCACATATTCGTTGGGCCATCGTTTTTACGATATTCCCATGCAACCTATTGTTGCTTCCCGCCCACCGTGCACAGCTAGCGCGTATCTCAGCTCTAACTCTTTTTTAGTATTAACGTATAGATATGTAGGAATGAGAGTTGGATCATTAGATTAAAATATTTACATAAACTAGAAAAATATTTGAACTTAAAATAGCACCATAAAAAAAACGTACTTTTTTTTGAAATTTTCACTTTAGATGCACAAAAGTACATTAAGCACTGCAGGTACATCAAAATTGCATATCAAAGAAATATTTCTTTATTTATTCTGAATGAAACATATAATAAGGAATTTTCACGTAGAGTTAACATTTTAGGAGTTATACGCAAATTAAAGTGGGTACTTTTTGTGTTATTTTATATTTCAGTGGTTATCCTTTGGGTTCTGTTCACGTTGGATTTTTCCACTACAGGTGTCCTTTTTTCTTTTTAATACCTTTTTTGTATCCCTTAGCGACCAAATAATGTATTGAAATCGGAAAAATTTGGACAGTGGCGAATTTTCGATTTCCTCAATATTTGATCCTTTCAAAAAAAACAAAAAATGTGGATATCCTTGAAAAAGGAGCAGCTCGGATTTTAATTTCAACGGATGTTTCATCTATAAACATCACATAACACAACCCCACTTTCCTTTTTTCTCGACATTTTCATGCAACCTATCGTCGCTTCCTGCCTACCGTGAGCATTGACAGACGGCAGCCATAATCCGCACCATCTAGATAATTCGCAGTTAACTTTAGAATTACCTAGAGGTAATCCGGACTATCTCTTTAGGTAGTCCTCAAAATTTTAGCGGATTTAGGACATTTTGTAAAGACAACTCTGTCGAGAAATCTCTATTGTGAATGATAAGTGAAGAAAAAGAATAACCAAAAGTAAACAAGGCATAAGTAAAGGATACCGTCCGGTGAGCTACAAAAAAAACAAAAAGTGGGCGTGGTCCGCCTTTTTGTCCCGAGTTCAGTGATATACTTCTTTTTTGGCGCAAACGATTTTTAGGGAGTTAGAGGGGGATGAAGTTAAAAAAAAACTTTTTTTAAAAGGCCTATATCTTCCAAAATATTCACTCAATTTTTAAAATTAAGGTATCGTTGGAAAGCTTATTTAAAGGCCTTTCATATGACGTATCAAAATTTTCGTAAATTCCTTACAAATTTTGTTAAAAAACAAAAAACTCAAATTTTGGTATTTTTTTTAGGGAAAAACTGTGATTTTTTTTTTTTGTGTTATTAAGTATATTAAAAATTATATTCATTTAAAAGAGCATAAAAATATCTTTAATTTCATATACTATTCTCTATAGCAAGACTTCTATATAACTAGCTATCGTGAAATGAAAAGATGTTTTAGTAGTTTTAGGTATACAGAGAACCATGAAAAAAGTTGTACAGTAGGCTTTTCTGACACACGAAGGGTGTACTACGCAGAAGGACATCACCGTGGCGGTAGCCACGGTTAGGGCACACGTCCGGACGGATGGCGTAGCCCAGGGTTATTTTTTATAAGCGCGGCCGAAGGCCGCCAACGCAGAAAAGTGTACTGCGCAAAAGCACTGCGGACCGGGCCATAGATATTACTCCGGAAAGAGAATTCTGGCGGCTGAGGGTTATTTTTTTTATAAGAGCGGCCGAAGGCCCCAACGCAAAACCTGTTCTCCGCAAAAGTTTTTTCTTTATCAATCGTATTTATATGGAGAGTTACTAAACTTTAACCATAAATTCCTCGAAAACGAGGTACGTCCGGCGCCTAAATTTTACGGATTCAGAACACCCTTCCCCTCCCCTACCCCCCGGTAGAAGTCGTTTTTTTGGGGGCGTGTGACATTATTGGAAACTTTCCCCATAGATGCTATTGCGGAAGTAGAATTCTGCCGGCTGAGGGTTATTTTTTTAAAGCGCGGCCGAAGGCCGCCAACGCTATTCGGGGTTCTGTATAAAAGTACTGTTGTCCGCGCTATAGATGCTTTCTTGATATTATACATAACTAACAAGAATTGTTTTGCACGTTTTTAACAAAATTTTCGTAACAAATTATATATCAAATGAAAGGTAATTTAACGTTCTTTTTAATGTAAATAACTTTGTATAGTGTTAATAAGGTCATTTCAACAAAAAAAAAAAAGAAAAAACAAAAAAAAATTACCAAAATTAAAGTTTTTTGCTTTTTTACAAAATTTGTGTGGAATTTGGGGAAATATTAATGTATGATATGAAAGGTATTTAAGTAAGCTTTCCAACGATGCCTTAATTTTAAAAATTGAGTGAATATTTTTAGAAGATATCGGCTTTTTAAAAAAAGGGTTTTTTAAACTCCCTCAAAAATCGTTTGCGCCAAAAAAGAAGTATATCACTGAAATCAGGCCAAAAAGGCGGACCATGCCCACTTTTGTTTTTTTTTTTAGCTCACCGGACGGTATTCTTTACTTGTTCCGTAAACAAAACAATTGGAATTCAAGTGCTAAAAGTTATACGGGAATAATTTATCAAAAAAAGTATTTTGAAATTATTTTAAATATATTTTTGTATATATAAAAAAAAATGACAAAATTGCCTTTCGCATATTTTAGATGTATATTCGTAAAAAGCGGTCAGTGTGGACGAGCGAATGCTGCCAGAAACATGAACAGAGCGTTGGTAATCCGGTTTATGGCTTTGTTCAGAAACTCAGTTTGAAGCGCAACCTGCTTTTGTAGTACAATCAGAGCGTTCATAAACGGAAATTTTGCATTAAGCGTGGCTCATCACAATCATCAAAAAAATAATTACTGCCGCTGTTGCGTTTCATGCTGCGTTTCTGAACATACCCTATGTTACCGTCTGTCAGGTTAAAATTTGAATCGAATCAAGCGTTGTGGTAATACGGTTTATCGCTGCCGTCTGTCTAGCCAATTAGGGCTTTGTTCAGAAACTCAGTTTGAAGCGCAACCTGATTTTGTAGTACAAGCAGAGCGTTCATAAACGTAAATTTTGCATGAAGCGTCGCTCATCACAATCATCAAAATAATAATTACTGCCTCTGTTGCGCTTCATGCTGCGTTTCTGAACATAGCCTAGATTAGGCAGAAGTGTACTGCTTAAAAGCAACTGCTACTCGGGGTCTTCTGCAATGTAACCCTGTTTTTAATATATTAAAATTTGTGCAGTAGTCAATTTGCCGCAGGCTGGCCACAGCTCACTCCAATCAAGCATAATGCGACATGATGTTGGAAGAAGGCATAAAATAAATGGTAACGCCAGATTAACGATTAGCTTAGGTAAAATAAGATAATCTTGTGGTATGTAAGGCAGTTAAAGGGAGCATGTGGTGAAATGAAGTTAGCAACTACATATATGTATAAAACAAAAGCAAAGCAAATAAATGAGATACGTTTTTTTTTTAATTAAAATTTTTTCATCTTTCTTTAATTTAATGTATATGGTTTTGTATGTATAAGATGTATGCATTTAATTCTATATATATTTATGTAGCTAGGTATTTTTTTTTAATTAAATTTCGTTTTAATTTCATTTCATTGTGATATAATTTAAATTACATAATTATAAATTAATACAATAATGCAATATTTTTTTTAAATAAAAATTTAAAAAAATTACAATCGTAAACAAACATAATTACAAATTATAATTATGTATAAGCATTAAACAATTAAATTATTAATAATAATAGGTAGGTAGGTATGTAGTATTTATGTAAGAAAGTTATACTTTAGCCTAAAAAAAAAACAAAAAAGTTTTACATACATATATAGTATATATGTGGTTATTCCTACTATATATATGTTTATAGTATATTTGAAACAAAATTCTGCAAACAAAATGCTTGTGTTATAAGCAGCAAAACGAAAAAGGTTTGACTTGTCTTAGTACATGGATTTTTTTGTTTACGTTTCAAACATAATTAAAACAAAAAAAAGTATTTTTGATTTGCTTGCAGTTTTTCATAATCAAATATATTTTACACATTTTACATACATACTAAATATAAATCGTTGCATACACCGTTATTTGTTTGGTTGCATTGAGCAGCAGAAGGCGAAAGAATGCTTGCATGACGGTTGAGTGTGTGTGCAATTTGAAATGGAATTGCATGGAAAATAGATGAGTGTGTGGGAAAACAAAGGTAAACGAAGCGTATTTTATAAACTACGGTTAATTTTGGCAACCGCTGGTTATTTGTGTATTGTTTGAATTGTATATATTGCTTTTTATTTGGCAAGTAAATGAAAAATAACTGCATTTTAGGGGCCAAATAAAACATTTAATTAAGATAATTAACACTAGTATATTAACTCTTTTTTTTATAGAACTAAGTTTCCAAAAAAAAAAAAAAAAAATTTTACAAAATATAACAAAAAACTAGCAATTTATGCTACAAATAGCTACCTAAATAGGAGTAAAAAATGTTGATGTTTACAAAATAATTTCAACCAGTTAATAATGCCTACTGCTTGTGCTTACTTTATTTCTTATATGAAATGGCCTTCGGCGCCGGGAAAGTAAATTTTGTTATAGCTGAATGAATTGCCAAACAAATTAGAAATGAATTGCCAAACAAATTTGAAATTAATTGCCAATCAACTTAAAAATGAATTGCCAAGCGGTTAACTTTTATTTAAAGTTTTAGAAAACTCTGTCAAAATGCAAAGCTACTTTTTGATTGTCTGGGTTGGCTTTCCATAATTTGATATTCGACTCTCGTCGGCTCAATATTTCAATTCGATATCGAACGAGCGACGATACCGTTTTGCTTTCTGTATTTCGATAGGAAAACTTTTGTTATAATATTTTAAAAGGTGCATGAAAGGTCTTTATTATCTTTCAAAAGTTGTGTTCTCACTTGTAAACAAATAAGAAATCATTTAAACCCACAAAAATATTAAAATTTTGAAGTTATATTTTTCTGCGGTTGCCATATCCGATAAGGCAAAACGATAGCTAAGGTGGTGTCGAATTGCTTCTGACGATATTTGTGTTTGCGGAAAGCAAATACGATGCTTCGATATCGAATTACGGAAAGCCACCCCTGTTAGTTTCTTATTAAGAGTGAACAAAATGTTTTTGTTTTGTAAATGCTATAAACTTGTGAAACTGTTTTAATTTTTTTTTTTTTTTTTGAATTATATGCTTTTACATTTTTAAATAAAAATCAAAAGCTAATTAATAATGCACCTAAAAGTATGCAACAAATATGTACGCTCAACTAGTTGGAAAATATTTAGCAATGCAAATCTTCTACAAGCGCTTTACAGCCATTTTTCATTTACTTACTTATTATAAACTAAGCAACGGCATACATAATTATCGCTTAAAACATACATACATACATATGTATTTAAATTTAAATTAAATGTTATATGTAAATGAACGGTTTTAGTTTACAACAAATACGCGCAAATATATTTAAGTTTTACTACTTTCACTGCTGCTTTTTATGCTATGAATACATATTGTTGTTGTTGTTGTGGCTGTTTTGTGTATTTACTTATTTTTCTTTACAATTCTTGCTTTGCAGTTAATAGAAAATTAAATGTGTGTATGTGAATTTATATTTTAATTACAATTTTTTTTTGTGTTCATAATCAAATTATCTCGCTTTTTGTATATTTACTTTGCGATTTTTTTTTTTAATTTTTTTGGGGGTTTTGCAATTTTTTTCTTTTATTTTATTATTTTTTAAACTTATGTAAATGTTTGTATGCCTTTGTATGTGTATGTTATATATGTGTGTGTGTGTTTTCTGCTTTTTTTTATTGTAAAATCATTACAACGGAAGTGTCGGTGTGTTTGTAGTTGGTGTTGGCGTCAACATCGACGCGGATGGAGGATAACGCAACGTATGCTGAGACGTTGCTTGCTGTATGTAATCCTGACTTGGATTATTCAATACGCTATCCCGTGAATTTGAATGTGAAGTGGCGCGCAGCAGTGTAACAGCCTCGCGTTCTGGACTACATTGGACGCCGTCTAGTCATTTTTGACGCGATGATTTCTTCTTCTTTCGTTTAAAGAAACAACAACATCTGCAAAGACAACACAGGAATGAACTGAAATCAAAAAAGAAAAGCAAAGATAGACAGAGAATATATGTAATAAAAACAATTAACAAATAAAACAAATTGAGAAATTAGGAAATTAGGGGAAAAGCAATAGAATTAAATGAAAATGCATACAAATATTTATATATAAATACATATAGGTATGCAAATATGCATGAAAAACTTTGTTTGTGACGCAAAGTGGTATTGAAGTCAGAAAAACAGAGAGTTAAAGTACAGCTGAAAATGTTACTTACTTTGTTTCGTCGACAAGCTCCACTTCGGGCTGTTGCGTTATAGGAGTATTTGAGTGACCAGCTGTGGGATCGTCCGCATTCAGCTCGCCATTTGTGGAACTCACAACCTGTTTTTTTGCAGATACGAAAATAGAAAAGAAAACGTGTTTTTAATTAAGTTTGCAGCTAAATTTCATGAAATGTATAGAAAAAACAATTAGTGTATAGAATTCTTGATCATTTGCTATATTTTAACACTTATTGAAGTTGATTTATGAATAGAAAATACTAAAAAATAGTTGGCAACACTGGCCCGACGGCACACGACACGATACATACAAAAATGCAAAATACAAAGTACACACAAATTGTATAATGTATGTAATGGGACTAACATAAAACACTTTCATATACTAGAACGTTGCACAAAACCATTTCAAACAAAACTATGGTTTTATGCTGACGAAAATTGAAGTGTGAACAAAATGAGATCACACTACGTAATTTCAAAAAAAGGTTCTGTCGCTGAATCCATCAATTTGACAATATACAACTACCTCATAAAAATATTGCAGTTAAAGTTCTTGCCTTCAATTAAATTGTTTTTCAACAACGTGGTAAGAGTGTCCATATTAAGGTTCTCAAAAAAAAAAAAAAAACTAAAAGTGAGATCAACAAGAAGTGATATGTTTGCCTCTTTTAAATAGAAACCCAAAGAACTAATGTGATTTTGCTACTATAAAAACAGTGAACAGGTGTGAATTATAAGATATAATTGTGGGATTAAGTTTTATTATAAATGAAAAATATCTTATTGTGATTAATAGTACCAATGCTAAAGGAGTAAATCATGGAACAATTATTGAGTACTTATAGAGTTCTTATGCTATTCCATTTGGTAATGTAAGCAAGCCTGAACTAAATAAGATAAAAGCCAAAACACAGAAGACATGTGAGGAGCTTTTAAACTTAATGAAACCAAGCTCTGAGGGAATTAAATAAACTACTGCAGCACTCATCAGTCATCAATACAAAAGTGAAGAACACGTGACAATGAAAAACACATACATATGATGCTAAATTCACGAAAAACGCTAAATAACGACATTTGACAGCTGACATTGCACTTTTGACATTTGAAACGTCAAATTATGGCAAACAGTGAGGGTAACACTAAACACTTATGCATTTGTACAACAAACATTTATTGTACCTGTAATTTTATTCTCATTAAAACCAAAATTGTTATCTAGCTAAAAAAAATTAAATTGAATGAGTTTAAAAAAATTAGTGTATTAAATGAGTTTCAATATGAAACTTGGAGAAAAATTAGTTAAAATTAGAAATAAAAAACATTTTAATACACATTTGTATTTTATTGAAGTGTTTTATTAATTTATTATTATTATTGCTATTCCTCTTTCTCAATTCTTCACTTCGTTTGCCTTGGAAGTTATCACCGCTGTCGTCGCTATCGTCGTCGTCGTCGCCGCCTTATCGGTTTTGGTCAACGCAGGTGCATGTATAGATATTTCATAATCACTTTTATCATAATAAGCATCGAAGGGACTATCATCATCGGAGCCTGAGTCTTCGGGATAGCGCTGGAGTGTTTGATGATGGATTTTAACAAGCATCAGGTTACCAAAAAAAAAAAAAAATAACAAAAAAAAACTGATGCTTAAAAAAAATAATAAACGCTAGTAAGAGTAGGAAACTCCGCCCCTCGAGTGAACTGACTGATGGAACGTGAAGTAATGTTAATATCCGCATGCCATGCATCCGTAATTGATTTGCTGTTATTTTTGCATGGCATTTTAAAGCGAAATTCCCCCAAAGATTGACAGTCGTTATGCGAACATGTGAACTTTAAAGGCGATCGTGAGAGAATATTTTATTATGAATGAAAATGCGAACGAACGATAATGCGTAAGACCGCATGGTGAAGAGGAACGGCAGTGGAGGCATGATGATACATTCTCCTAAAAAAATTTTTGAGCTGAAGACGCCAATTGAAAATTTCTGAAGGAAATAATCTAATAATAATAATTTTCAAATCTGTTTTATGTGAGGAGGTGGAATTGTTTTAAGGGAAGGTACACAAAACGAAATAGATGGAAGCTAATTGTACAAAGGAAAATATTTCAAGTAATTTATGAATATTAAAACTTTTTTTATGTAGAGTAATGCAGTACAAATGACATAAATTTAAATAAATTGCTATTAAACTACACAATCTATTTAGTTAGCATAAACGTTGCTTAGATCGAAGACATGCGATTAAAATAAAATCTACCGTGTTATAGAAAAGAATAATTACAAAACTACAATAAATCAAATACATATCTAAAGAAGACAATTCAACCTCAATACTACTGTGCAAGATTAATGAAATTCAAAAATAAACTGCGTTCAAGGAAAGTGAGCTAAGGTATTAATTTGCATGCATGACCAATTTTCATTGTACGAAAGTCAAAAACAAAAACAAAACCGAAAACAACTTCAATAATTTTCTTCAACATTTTTATGGGTATGGTTCAATCAAAATTTGCGACTCCCATGCTGAAAATGTTATCTCAAAAAATGCCAACAACAAATAATTTAGTTCTGTTAAACTAGCTTAACAAACAGTCAGTTAAAACAGGCTAATTAATAAACGAAAATAACAAACAAACAACTGAACAAACAATCGAACATAGAAGAGAACAAACAAACAAACACAATTGAGTACCTTGAATTTATGTAGAGTAAATCAAGTGAAAACATTACAATGGAAAAGGCCAAAAATATAATTGTCTTCGCAGTAGAGTAAAATTAGATTTTGTAGAATTGCAGGCATAGAACGTAATGCAAGAGACAACGCAACGCAACGCAATGAACGTACAAATTGTTTGAGTTTTTGTTTAGCATTTTACAGTACGCAGTTATATGTAGATACAAATATGGAATAGGTACACAGATAGATAATAGATAGAGATAGGGAAGTAAATAAGTATATAAAGATAAATAAATATTAAGGTAGTAGGAAGTATTTATTTATACATTCTATATACATAGATTAATGAGTGAGGAGGGTGATAGAAAATAAAATAATTCAAAGCAGATAAAAGAGATGGATTTAGAGCAGAAATGAAATGAGGTCCTCTTTGGAAAAATATAGGTACATATACCCAGCAAACATTCGGAATTATAAAAGAGTCAGAAATGAATCCAAAACCGGAGCGTTCTTTTTGAGTCCGAAATGTATGTATTTCTGTTCTTAAGGTCGTGGACCGATATGAGCCAAATTTCATACATCATATGAGCCTGAATAAGAGTAATATAAGGCTCCTCTTGGAACTCATATTTATGAATCATTATTCCTAACTAGTAAAACCAAAAAATACTTTTTTTTTCATTTCCCATACCCTGACACAGTTCTCTACATCCTCTATCCATTCCATTTCCAACTACAAATATGTGCTTCAGAGTGTTGTCTATTTTGTATTCTTCTCCGAATTCGAACCTGACATCAACCTGAAATCGTCGTACCATACGAAAACTAACATCAGATTTTTTGTGGCTGACGAAAAGTAAAAAGTTCAAGTTTTGGCCGACGAAAAGTAATAAAATCGAGTTTTGGCTGACGAAAAGTAATAAAATCCACTTTTGGCTGACGAAAGCTATCAATTTCGTTTAAACAACAAAAATTTTAATATAAAAACAGTATATAATTACTGATACATATATGTAGCTATCGAAAGTCACCCTAGTTTTTATTTTTATATTCGCCTCTTTTTTGCATTTGCTACTCTCATGAAGTTTCGAAAAAGCGCGGTGGTATGTAAGATCTGTCTTGAGAAGTTACAAACTCTATTAATATTATTAAGTCATGCAGTAGTAATTATAAAAATATATTTGCAAGAACATTGAATATTTATTTATAGTTAATAGTTAAGAACAAAATGCAAGCGCCAACAAATCAAGAATAAATGCATCAAAGGGGAAAGGTATCATATTTTGTCCATTATTACTTTATTATTAACAGCAATCAAGAACAAGGCAATTGCGAAAGAATATGTTATGCAAATACATACATACATTAATAAATAGGTGATGTTATTGAAAATAACTGTGATGGTGACTTATTACAATTGAATGCAAAAATTAAAAATAATTTGATTAACTTTCGATTTTATGCTAAAATGCTGCAACTTCCTGACCACAACATTTTTTTTTGTTTTCTTTTTTTTTAAATGTCCGAAGAAGATCAAAAATGAATATGAAGAAACTTACCTGCACTGAACCATGCCGATCGGCTGGCGTTAGATTGCCAAGTGTGGCGCCTGATTTTGGCACATCCGGCCACGCGGCAACACCTCCTTTGGCATTTGTCTGCGCAGATGCAGAGAGGCAAGCAGAAGAAGACGAAGCGGCAGCGAAGCAGCACGCACAACAAAAGCCAGCAGCGACAACAACAACAACCGTCGCCATCAACAAAGCCCATGGCAAGTAAGTAGCATTCATCAATTCAACCCGCATCGCATCCATTCAGCCAGTCAATTAGTCGGTCAGTCGCATGCGGGACGGCAGAAGGTGGTGGGCGAGGTGAGTGTCACAGCAGCAAGGACGGCAGCAGCAGGAACACAAATCGCCAAACCAGGAAACCAAAATCGAAAATTTGGCAAATGGAAACCACATTTTTTTTGTTTTTGATTCATTGCAAGAGCCGAGCCGTGAGGACACATAATCAATTTTTGTGTTGTTTTTTTTTTTTGGTTGTTTTTGGTTGGTTTCGTCGATGTTGATCGTTGGTTAGTCGTAGGTGGTTTTGTGGTTATGATGAATAATAGTCAAATAGTCAGTGGCGAACGAACGTTGATGGTTGGTTGTGGGGAGCGTAGCCGGAGCGTACATGATTATTGTTGTTGGCAATGCAAATCCACATTTTTGTTTATGTATGTGTGATTTTTTTTTTTTTAGTAGTAAAAATTGGTTAGAAAAATAAATTTAGATTTTAGTTTGCAAATATTCACAAAACTCAAACAAACAAAATTAATGCAAAAACAACAAACTGCTTGTATGTATGTAAAACTAGCAACTATAGAAAGTTTCGGCTTTTCTTCCTTTTCCGCTCAGAGAAAATGATAGTAGTTAGGTCTAATATGATGTGTTGAAGGATAGGAAAAGATAGGAAAGATGTATGAAGGTTTAAATATGTGTATATATGTATGTGTGTGTGTGTGTGTGTGTGTAAATGGATTGCTGAGTGAATGACTTCATAACAACGAGTGCAAATGTGCAATGTGGAAAATGAGAGGAAATTGAAATATAACGGAAACCATAAATAGAGTGCACAAAAAAAAAAAAAAAATAAAAAACGAAAATGAAAAAGGAAAGAGTGAAAAGAAAAGACAACAGGAAAATGGGGTTGAATTTAGGTTAAATTGAGGTTAAGCTACATAACTAAGCAATGCAAGTTAGATATTAGAAAAATTAAAACCTACAAACATACAAATATACATACATATATACATACATACATAAGTAGATATGGAGACAGAGCTGGCTATTAATGAATTGTGTAAGCCTAAAAGGATCTTCTTTTTAAAGACAATTTGTCATTACGACCCAAATTCCCTAGTGACAACGAGTTATTTTCAAATGGAATTCGATTTTTGCTAGTTGCCATGTTCTGGCAAGAATACAAAAGTCGACTTGCTTCACTTTGTAATAAATGTGCAACGAAATGCTCTACTACTACGTACTGCAGGGCGTAAACTCAGATAAATTGTTGTTGTTGCTTTGGCAACAGTAATCGAGTTGGCCTGATTGATTACCGACGCCTGATGATGCGTATGTAAATCAGAGCTGGGCGCTAAGGATTACAATTACATTTTGATTACGATTACTGTAATCGTAATCCTAGAAATTTAAAGATTACGATTACTGTAATCGTAATTGAAATTTTTACAATTACGATTACTGTAATCGTAATCCTAAAAATTTAAGGATTACGATTACAGTAATTGTAATCGTACGTTCTATGATTACGATTACTGTAATCGTAATCCTAAAAATTTAACGATTACGATTACAGTAACTGTAATCGTAAGTTCTATGATTACGATTACTGTAATCGTAATCCTAAAAATTTAAAGATTACAATTACAGTAATCGTAATCGCGAAAATTTCAATTACGATTACAGTAATCGTAATCCTAAAAATTTAACGATTACGATTACAGTAATTGTAATCGTACGTTTTATGATTACGATTACAGTAATTGTAATCTTTAAATTTTTAGGATTACGATTGCAGTACAGTCGAGTCTGTATATAGTGAACTAATTTTTGCACGACCACTATATTAAGGTTGACATTTTTATACTCAGCTGTACTAGTACACAGAGTATTATAGTTTTAATCACATAACGGTGGATTGTAACAGAATGAAATAATCGAGATAGATATAGACTTATATATATCAAAATGATCAGGGTGAAAAGAGAAATCGATTGAGCCATGTCCGTCCGTCCGTCCGTCCGTCCGTCCGTCCGTCCGTCTGTCCGTCCGTCCGTCCGTCCGTCCGTCTGTAAACACTCTAACTCGCGCAAAAATTGAGATATTTTGATGAAATTTGGAACGCAAGTTGGTATCGAGACTGGGACGGTTGGTATTGAAAATGGGCGAAATCGGACCATGACCACGCCCACTTTTCCTATATAGAAAAAATCGGAAATTTGGTATCTCAGCCACTAATATAGCTAGAGTTTTAAAATTTTACCCACGTATTGAGCTCGGGCCCTTATGAAGAAATTTGATGAAGTTTTGGAAAATGGGCGGTGCCACGCCCACTTATTAAGGGTCAAACATTGAAAGTTTTATATGTCATAACTCAGAAACCGTTGAAGATATATCGATGAAATTTGGTACGCGTAATTTGCTTACATAGACAAATGTTTTGACGAAAAATTATCAAAATCGGTTTACGGCCACGCCCACTTTTATATATGTGTATTATAAAGTGACCTAATAAAACCATTTTAAGCGATATCTCTGTCAAATATAAAGATCTATCATTGAAATTTTGTCGCATGAGTCCAACTATGGACATAAAACAAAAACCACAAAAATTTTGGAATATGGGCGGTGCCACGCCCACTTATTAAGGGGCAGACATTGAAAGTTTTATGAGTCATAACTCAGAAACCGTTGAAGATATATCGATGAAATTCGGTACGCGTAATATAATTACTTAGTCAAATGTTTTGGCGAAAAATTATCAAAATCGGTTGACGGCCACGCCCACTTTTATATATAGGAAATATAAGGGGGCCTAATAAAAACATTTTAAGCGATATCTCTGTCAAATATAAAGATCAATCACTGAGATTTTGTGGCAGGAGTCCAACTATGGACATAAAACAAAAACTACAAAAATTTTGGAAAATGGGCGGTGCCACGCCCACTTATTAAGGAGCGAATATTGAAAGTTTAATAAGCCATAACTCAGAAACCGTTAAAGATATATCGATGAAATCTGGTACGCGTGATATATTTACTTAGCCAAATGTGTGGACGAAAAATTACCAAAATCGGTTGACGACCGCGCCCACTTTTATATATGTGTATTATAAAGTGACCTAATAAAACCATTTTAAGCGATATCTATGTGAAATATAAAGATAATTCATTGAAATTTTGTGACATGAGTTTTACAATAGACCGGAAACAAAAAATAAAAAAGTTTGGAAAATGGGCGTGGCACCGCCTCTTTTTAGACAAAGGGATATATGAGATTTCTTAGCCTTTAACTCGACAAATAATTGAGATATTATGACGAAACTTGGTTTATACACTTTTATAACATGTGTTAATAGACACGCAAAAATGTATTGAAATCGGTTTATGACCACGCCTACTTTTTAACAAAGATATTTCTGGAACACCCTTTTGGAATTTGTAACGTGAAGTCTTTGTAACTAAAAGTCATAGAGGGATGAAATTTTGCACTAACAATAATATTTGTATGCTTATTTGGATGATTGATATAAATTTTGAAAATGGGCGTGGCTGCGCCCTGTTTATGCAGCACTCGTTTCATATAAAATACACCCTATATCGAACAAACGCAAACAAACAATGAAAGCATACAGCTGAGTATCTAATGTTCGATTGCACTCGAACTTAGGCTTCCTTACTTGTTTTTTTTTTAAATAACATAGTTTATTTGATAAAAATTCATGTGTGTAAATGTAAGATTAACATATCATTGGAATTAATTAATACTTTGGAAAATACAAATGTTTATATGAATTTTTATTTAAAGAATTCGCGAACAGATGTTTGCTTCTTGCGTTCGGAAAGTGATTTTTGGATCACTTTCTCGCGCAGGCTTGTCAATAATAGTATGCCAGCAAATCAGTAGTGTTGGCTTCAGGTCATGCGATTAAGAGAATTTTTTTTATTCCCGAAATTGTGGATTTTGCTACACCATATGTATTTGCCAAGGATGAAACACTAGTGCCTCTTTCGATTTCCCCAACAATTTCAGCTTTTTGCTTTAACGAAAGGAATTTCCTCGCAGGCATAATAAAACTTAATTTATTAATACACAAAAACTTTTAGAAACAGATAAAACAGCACATATTCACTCAGAAGCGGTATGCATCCGACAGGAAACAAATAAACACTGACATCAAATTGAATCAGATTTTCCAGGAATAAACATAAAATGAGCATTTTCGAGGAATACCCGATTTTACATACATATTTCTGGCTAATTTTTGTTTTTTGTTTGTCACTTTTGCTTACCGTTGCGTTTAAAATTTTGTTCACTATTTAGAGGCTTTCAATATTTCAATATTTAGAGTACTCTATGTAAATATTTCGGTGTTCACTATATCGAGTTGTTCACTATAGCGGGGTTCACTATATACAGACTCGACTGTAATTGTAATTGTAAAAATTTTGATTACGATTTAATTATAGTTTGTACAGTAAAACTTCTTATACATTACCAGAGCATCCCCTTAACTGCTTATACATATGTACATATATCCATACATATGTGGTTACATAGACAGTTTGTATACAAGTATGTACGAAAAGTAGCACATTTGACTTTTGGCTGACGAAAAGTAGCAAACATATGTATGTATATATTGTTTTTACATTAAAATTGTTGTTTTTTAAACGAAATTTCTACTTTTCATCAGCCAAAAATTTAATGTGCTTGTATTCGTCAGCCAGAAAAAAATGTTAGCTAGTTTTCGTATTGTACGACGATATGTATGTATGTATTTAGATATGTATGACAAAGATTTATAATAACAAGTAAGGAAGCCTAAGTTCGAGTGGAATCGAACATTAGATACTCAGCTGTATGCTTATTGTTTGTTTGCCTTTGATGGAAACACGGTGTACTTTATATAAAGCGAGTGCTGCATGAAGTGGGCGTATCCACGCCCATTTTCCAAAATTTTTCTATTTTTTGTTTCCAGTCTATTGTAGAACTCATGCCACAAAATTTCAATGAATTATCTTTATATTTGACAAAGATATCGCTTAAAATGTTTTTATTAGGCCACTTTATAATACCCATATATAAAAGTGGGCGTGGTCGTCAACCGATTTCGCTAAAATTTTCAACATGTATTGCTACAAGTAATAAAAGTGTATACACCAAGTTTCGTCATAATATATCAATTATTTGTCGAGATATGGGCTCCAAAATCTCGTATATTCCTGCTCCTAAAAGGAGGCGGTGCCACGCCCATTTTCCAAAATTTTTGTGTTTTTTGTTTTATGTCCTTAGTTGGAATCTTGCCATTAAATTTCATTGATATATCTTTATATTTGACAGAGATATCGCTTCAAATGTTTTTATTAGGTCACTTTATAATACCCATATATAAAAGTGGGCGTGGTCGTTAACCGATTTTGGCAATTTTTCGTCAAAACATTTGCGTAAGCAAATATATCACGCGTACCAAATTTCATCTATATATCTTCAATAGTTTCTGAGTTATGACTCATAAAACTTTCAATTTTTGCCCCTTAATAAGTGGGCGTGGCACCGCCCATTTTCCAAAATTTCATCAAATTTCTTCATAGGGGCCTGAGCTCAACACGTGGGTAAAATTTCATCGCTCCAGCTATATTAGTGACTGAGATACCAAATTTCCGATTTTTACTATATAGGGGAGGTGGGCGTGGTCATGGTCCGATTTCGCCCATTTTCAATACCATCCGTTCTCGTCTTGATACCAACTTGCATTCCAAATTTCATCAAAATATTTCGATTTTTGCGTGAGTTATCGTGCGTACAGACGGACAGACGGACGGACGGACAGACGGACGGACGGACGGACATGGCTCAATCGATTTCTCTTTTCACGCTGATCATTTTGATATATATAAGTCTATATCTATCTCGATTATTTCGTTCTGTTACAATCCACCGTTAGGAAATCAAAATTATAATACTCTGTGTACTAGTACAGCTGAGTATAAAAATTAAATTAGTAGTACGATATACATAGTTAAATAACGTTTACATATCGTCGTTTAAATTGCAATACCTCGTAGCGACAAACCCCAGGAATGTGTTTTTGTTAAAGTAGGAGTTAAGAAGAGTAAACCGAAACAGAAAAATGTATACGAATGAAGTACATAACAAAGTTATACCATGTCTCCACATAACGTGTTTCGCTCTTTTTTTCTCCATTTTCTCTCTCAATCTAGTTTCGACACGGAAACCAGTGCCGAAACTCGCCAATTTCCATACAAATTTCTGAGAGCGAGTGAAGATTGAAACACTGTTTCATTCTGAATCATCTTGCCAACCTCGATGATATCGATGTCTTCTCTAATTTTGTATCGAAATTCTATCGAAATCTCACACAGACCAAAACAAAAACGCAAAAATAAGCAAACATACAAACATTTAAGAAGAGCAAGAAAAATAAATGTCAAACTGAATCACGATCAGCCACGTGGAGACGGGTTATTTAGCGAGATGTTTTGCTACATGTTTCTTTGGTGAAACAAGATATGTGGAGACGGGCTTTTAGATGGTAGGCAGCTGTATATTCAGCACCACAATAATGCTACCATTCATGGTGAATACCAAACAAGATTATAATAACGACCATATGAAAGAAGCATGCGGCTTGGAATGAAAACCTGACGCTTTCGCTTCATTGCTTTTTTACTATACAAAGTCATTCATGCAAAGGCTGCCATAGTCATGGGGCATATTCATGGAAGTTGTTATCTTCCATAACGGAAATGTAAGGGGAAAAGTATTGATGATTGTAGTAACGTTGGGCCAAATGGGTAAATGTACATATATGTATACTAAGGTGGTCCCCAAATGTATGGAAACAAATTGCGTATCATATTTCGTGAACCTCACCACCAAGGTCGATGCTAATATAGTCGAAGATATCATGTATAAATTTTTGTCGAGATCGGAGACGGCTAAGTGGTGTCGCACAGGGGTCAAATTTCAGAAATCTCTATGGAGACTGAAAAAATTAAATTTAATTTCTTGTACATCTAATGCCCAAAATCGATAGTCCTGCACTAAAGGATACCAAATATATATTTTGGTCCCGATCGGAGATGGTTAAGGGGTGTCGCACAGCGGTTTACTATATCACCTCTTTTCCTTTTGGGCGCTTACTAGTTTCGTCCGAAAATTTATGTTTTTCAAAATTCCTTTTCAAAAATATTTAATTTTCTGCTTATGAGGCGAAAAGATTCGATGTACAGTTCAAGAGAATCTCTATTTTATTTTTATGTATTATTAATTTTAGTTAGTTGCTTAATACCTGAATGTGATTTTGGTAAAGATTGTTGCTTTCTTTGAGAATTTTGAGGCAGTACCTACTGTAACCGTAATCATTGAATATACCATTACGATTACAGTAATCGTAATCCTAAAAATTTTACGATTACAATTACTGTAATTGTAATCGTATGTTCTATGATTACGATTACAGTAATCGTAATCCTAAGAATATAACGATTACGATTACAGTAATTGTAATCGTACGTTCCATGATTACGATTACAGTAATCGTAATCCTAAAAATTTAACGATTACGATTACAGTAATTGTAATCGTACGTTCTATGATTACGATTACAGTAATCGTAATCCTAAAAATTTAAGGATTACAATTACAGTAATTGTAATCGTACGTCCTATGATTACGATTACAGTAATCGTAATCCTAAAAATTTAAGGATTACAATTACAGTAATCGTAATCGTAAAAATTTCAATTACGATTACAGTAGTCGTAACCATTTATGGTTTTTTTGGTATCACCGAAAAATGTTTGAAAAAAAAAAAATTAAAATTAATAAAATATGCTGCTTTTGGTGTTCTAACACAGAAAAATTTTTGAGAAAAAAATTAAAATTAATAAAGTAAGCTCGTGGTTTTAACGATATCGTTTTTTTTATAATATAAAAATATAAAGATAATACTTAAATTTCAAATGCAAATAAATATGAATACTTTGGTACTGTACCGAGTAATATAAAAGGTCTATAAAATGCAATGGGTCAAACGAGCTGGGTGATCTAGTTGCCAGAGCTGATTCTGGAATTGATTTGGAGTCATTGAATCAGTTCTTAAATATTTGTCGCTCTGTCCTCCTTTAAGTCAAAATGCCTGCTATGCGGAGTGGTCCAACCAAAAGTTTGATAAAAATAAAATTTGTTCTAAGCCAAAATAAAAAATATCTACGTATCATTCATATGTAATTGTGCTTAGGTGTTTTTTTTTATATAAATTTAAGTACTCCCTCATGAAGGCGATGAAGGTATTCCACGCAGGATTACTGTGGATGGGTAAATAGACTTTGCCCCAGAAAGATTATGTGGTCCTTTCAACCCGTTATCACCAAAATAAAGGTATTTTGAAAAAAACAAATATTTATATTTCGAAAACTATCGGCCTCCGGACTGTTCCGTCTTCAGATATGGGATCGGAGGACGGTGCAACGCCCCTTTTATAAACGGTTTTTACGATCGGTAAAGGAAAGCGTGACCACGAAAAAAAACCATGAAGGCATCAATTTGTGATACAATAATTTTTGAGGCTGTGGCAACACTGTTCCTAAGCGTCATTTTTGACACTAAATAGCATTTCGCACAAATGCGTTTGTTGAACTTTTGCCTTCATCTTCAGTTTGACATAAAATAGCATTCTCCCCAAAATCTCACCAAACAGACCTAATGCAATGGAGGGGGAGGCAATAAGCCAAAGTAAAATGAAAATGACGCACAAGTATGCAATTATTTATATACTATGTATGTAAATATGAATTTAAATATCTATGTATGTAGGTATGTATATTTGTACAAAATATTAGATAATTTTATTTGTTTACTATTGCATGATATTGCGTAGAATGATGAACAGGCGAGGCAATGCACTAAATTGCGCTGCTACATTTTTCATTAGCTTCTTTGTTAGTAAATTAATTGAAGGTGTAAAAGATTATACGATGCATACATACATACATATCATACAGAAAACAAGCAAGACATACTTAGTTAATTATTAATTATAATGATAATTTGAAATCTGCACTAATGCTTAAAAAGAAAAATGCACAAAACTACTTTAATAGTCAAGAAGCAGAAAACTTCATTTGTTTTATAATTCACCACTGGCAAAAGATATAGTAAGAATGCCTAGCACAAGAATTTAAGAAATATGGCGCGAGGAAACAGCAAAAAGATATTCACCAAACTAGCCGACACTACTACACAATTGCTAAGCCAACTCTAACCTCAAGTATTAAATATTCCTCATCACCATTATCTTCATCGTCATCATCATCATCATAATCAAAATAGGAAACATCCTAAAATTTACAACCAAATAACCAGATAAATAACCCGATAGACAGATAGGTGGCAGAGAGAAAAGGGTTCAACGTAGTTGTTTATATGTATATACAATTTGGTTGGAAGGCGCGTAAAAAAAGAGCGTAACACAATAAAAGAACAACAAATTTGGTGCGTTAAATGGAAAATTATAGAATAAGTTTTAAAGTATATTTTGCATTATATATTTCATATTTAGAATAAATATGTGTATTTATAAATTAATGATTTTGATAAATGTTTATGTTAAAATATTGTTTTGAGAGTACTTAATGGTTTCAGTTAGTCGAGGATGTGATGAAAATGATGCTGTTGTGAGTATATAAAGTATTGAGTTTACTACTTTTTGTACTTTATATGACTAGTATAGAACACTGTGCTTGGCTTAATTTTAAATAAAAGAATTTAACAGTTAAATTAGACTACACCATTTCCAGATGGATTTTAAAAAGACATCAACTGAATATTGGAAAAGTCAGTCGGTTTTCGGAAAACTGGATTTTAGAATAGTCAGTAGTCAAACCAATTTGCATTTTCAAAATTGCAGTTGATGCTTTCTGAAATTTCGCTGGAAATGGTGTAGTTTGTTTGAATCTGCTTGGCAAACTTGAATTTGAAGTTTTTAAAACCTTTGTTCAAAGAAAAGAAAACTTTAAAATCAAAGCACAGCGTAACTTTTGCTTAATTCTATTTAAACAAAATATATGTATGTATAGGTATGCACATTTATGACAAAAAAAAAACATATTTAATTATTTGCAAATAAATTTAAAACACTTTTAAAACAATGACACTCACCTTAGCCGTTACATTATGACGATCTTTATTTGGTGAAATGATGACTTCATGGCCAGTTTGCAGAGATCCGACGGGCGTTGACTATACAAACAAACAAACAAATATGTTGCATTGCAACGCGCCAAGACATGCACGTACAAACACGTTGATTTACATGTATATCGCAGGCAATAAATACAGTTTTTTGTTGTTTTTGTTTTTGTTGTTAAATGGTAGCCAATAGTTGCCAATCATTCACACAAAAAGGTGCACAATAATTTTCCGCACAAAAGTTGCGTATACATTTTAGTTGATTGTTGTTATTGTTGTTGATTGTTGTGGTTTTGTTACACATTGGCAGTTATACAAATAAAGTTATTAACACGTAAATTACCAAGTGGTTTTTGTTGTTTCACAAATTTTCATTGCGGATGGTAACAGTTGTTGTTGTTGGTGTTTATGGTGGTTGATTTGTGTTGTAAGTAATTTTTCAAATAAATTAAAATTTGCCGCATTGCATAAGATTATTACGAATTTTATTTATAAATTATTTTATGACATTTTGTTGTGGAGAAGAGAAAATAAAATGCAAAAACAAACATTAGTTATAGTTTACATTTCAGAATCATACAAATTACATTAATACATAGAAGATACACAATATTGGTAAATACATACATATATGATATTTACACATGAGCATTTACTAATAATACTTAGTCGCTTTTTATTGTAAGCAAATTGGAAAAACACTAGCTAGGTTAAGCGAGTTGAGCTAAAAGCGCTTAGCTGTTAGTCGACTTGAACAGCAGTGTTGCAAAGTAAAAGAATTATACCATGTCTCCACATAACGTGTTTCGCTCTTTTTTTCTGCATTTTCTCTCTCAATCTTGTTTCGACACGGAAACCAGTGCCGAAACTCGCCAATTTCCATACAAATTTCTGAGAGCGAGTGAAGATTGAAACACTGTTTCATTCTGAATCATCTTGCCAACCTCGATGATATCGATGTCTTCTCTAATTTTATATCGAAAATCTATCGAAATCTCACACAGACCAAAACAAAGACGCAAAAATAAGCAAACATACAAACATTTAAGAAGAGCAAGAAAGAGAAATGTTAAACTGAATCACGATCAGCCACGTGGAGACGGGTTATTGAGCGATATGTTTTGCTACATGTTTCTCTGGTGAATCAAGTTATGTGGAGACGGGCTTTTAGCGTGCAGTGCTTATGTAAAACTAAAATTAAAGTTTAACAAGTTCTTTTGAAGGTCGCTTACAAGAAAAAGCAACTAATGTAAAGCAAGAAATATTAATATACGTTTAAGCTTTCTAATTTGCTAATTACAAAAACAACTACAACACACTACTAAACATAATTATTTGTATTATTATTTGTGTCTCAGCAAGTGTTTGCAGTAGTAAATGCTTTACATTTTGTTTTATGTGCATATTGAGTATTGTTTTGTGAGTAATTCGCAATTGTAATGTTTAATGTATTTTTCAGCGATAAATCAAACACAAGAACAAAAAATTAAAATACATAAAAATCAATACCTTGTCGGATTTATTTTTTGCTAAGTGAGAAGGTGGCGCATTCTTAATAACCTTCATTTGTTCAAGTTGTTCCTTGGTCTGTTTATTTTTTTTTTTTTTTTGTGAGTTATGGAGGTGGTAAAGTTAACAAAATGAAATTGCAAAACATAATTTTTATGCATATTAAACATAACATACATATATTTGGCTGTGTTAATATATAAACAAACGCAAGTTGAAAGTATAAGAAATGTCGATAGCAAATTGTAGAGCATTTGAACAAATTTTTTGTTTTTAGTGTAATATGACTAATTGGGAGGAAAATTTATATTTATTTATAATAATTTTGCAAAACAAGGTAAGCCAATGTTTATCACACCAAAGGTTTTGTTTTTCGAAGTGTCTGTATGTATTTTTAAAGATTTGTTTCCAAATCCTCAAGAAAGTAGACGCACAACAAACTCTTTTGGTTTTAATTTCAAAATATATGATATTTTATTTCTCTCAATAGCATGAAAAAAATAAAATAGTATGCACAACTTCAAACAAGCATTTGAATTAAGCGCAGTTGTAGTTTATGGTTATTTCAAATAGTTTGTTATACATATCGGGTATGTATGTACATACATATGTGCATTGATATTGTTATAAAAAGCTTAATAATATTATGCATACATATGTACAAAATTAATAAGTCTATACAAATAGATATTACAGAAATGAGTTTAATGAGAGTAATTGCTTTTGTGGTTAGTTGAAGTTCTTCCTTTTTTGCTTTTAATTTCAGGTTTGATAATGATGCTCATTTGTTCTGCTTGCGTTAGATTTTCTGAGGCACTCGCTAAATTTTTTCAATTGATTTCTTTTCTTGATTTTTTTTTTACTAGATACGAAAATTTGCTTGATAGAGGTTTCTCCAACACATTGCACACAAAATTTTTTTTTAATAAGCAGCGGCAGGAGGGTAGATAATACAGTTACATATAAAAATACAGGAACAGGTAGACAGATAGTTAAAAGTGGGCACGAATTTTTCTTCTTCTTTGAATCTCAATTGCTTTCGGGCGAGACTCCAGCAGTTTTGGCTTGATGCTAATTTTTTGGTTATAGTTTTCTAAACACTTTACTTGCGCTTGATTAAATTTAATATGAATGCTTTGCTTGTAGAGTGTTGTCCAGTTATAACTAAACTTTAAAAAGAAACTTCTTTTGCTTTTAAGTGATTGCCCGATTCGATTCGATTTTATTGCTTTTCAAAGTTTGTCAGTTAGCCTTTTGGAGCTTGAGCCCTTTTTGCAATTTTGTGCAGTTGTTTTGTTTTTGTAATATTTAATGAGAGGCATTGAGGCATTTTTGATTGTGAATTTGATTGATTAATATATGCGATTCGTTAAATTATTAAAAAAAGAAAAGATATTGATAAAGTGACTATTGAATAAGATGCAATTATATACCTACATATATTGAACATGCATAAGATTATAAAAAAACTCTTAAGCTAATTTTTAGGTAGATGCAAGAAAAAAGTGTTATAAAAATGCAATACATGCTCCTAATTGAATGCTAACGTAAACTTTTTTTACATTTCGTATGAGGTTAAAATGCTGTTTTAATCCCCCCTTTCAAAAAAAAAAAATATAATAACGCATTTTAACCCTCTCAGCCGTAAATCACTTTCCTCAAAAAATATGGAAAATCATTTACTTTTGGTGCTGAAAAGGTTAAAAAGGTTTCGGCACTATTCTGGTTGGCATTCGCTTAGATTTACTGTGAACCAGAATAAGCCTAAATATATCTAAGTCTATATCTCTACAAATAAGTAGACAAGTAAAAAATTTAAATAAATACAAACAAAAAATGCCAGTTTACATACCATTGTCTTCCCTGTCCAATCGAATTCCCCATCATCCACATAGCCCTTACGATCGAATAAGTCTTGAAACAGTCTTCGCAGAAACTCATAATCGGGCGTTTCAAAAAAATCTAATCGCCGCACATAACGCAAATATGTTGCGAATTCCTCGGGATGTCCATCGCAGAGCACCTATTGAATATAAAACAAAATAATTAGTTTCAACAATTTTTTATAAAAAAAATATTGATCGCCTCACCTCAATGGGTGTTGCGCGTTTTGTATCACCAATTTTTTGATATCTTTCTTTAAGTGTATCAGCCTTAAGGCCTTGCCACGGCAGTGAACCTCTTAAGAAATACATAAACATATGACCCAACGCTTCTAAATCGTCACGCCGCGATTGCTCTCTGCCCATATGTGTGTTTATTGACATATAACGTGCGGTGCCGGTGAGTGATTTATGTTCCCGATATGGTATATGCCGATTTGTATCTAAATCAATATATTCTTTGGCCAAACCGAAATCTGTGCAAGAATAAAGGAGCAACAGGAATTAGCATACATTTTATAAAGCAACAACTATCTACATAGATTAAGCATGTCCAGCTGGTGGCTCTTTTTATAGCTCACAACAACATCACTGCGACTCTGTTTCACTCGCAACAACAACTATGAAAGCAACTTTTTTTTTGTCGAATTATTGCTTATTATTTTTATTTGCTATTCCGTGAGCAATATTGTAAAGTTTATGGCGTTGTTGTTGTGTGGCTACGTTTAATTCAATTTGCGGGGTCACCCTTGATGTTGTGTGGCTCCATTAATCGATTTTTCTGGCCACTCTTGATGTTGTGTGGCTCCATTAATCGATTTGCCTGGCCACCCTTGATCTAGTTTAAAAATTCGCATTAATACCAGTAAACTCACCAATTATGTGTATAATTTTCTCTCGCCTCGTCGATGTTCTGCCTATGAGAAAATTCTCTGGTTTAACATCACGATAAATTAAGTGCCGACTATGAACATATTCGATCCGGTGGAGCTGAAGAAGTGCAATGACGACGATGTTGAAGTTGCAAAAGCAAAAAGAGAGTTTGGTTATTAGAAACATATTTAGTGTAGATCTTTTTATATATAAACAAATAGATTTTTAGGCATGCAGATATACATATAGATAAGTAAGTACGTAAATATATAAGTTTTATATACGCTATGACCATAATTGATTTCGGCTTTGCAATAAAAAAAGCTATGCAAATAAAAAAATTGTGTATTTTTAAGTTAATGATTTTAAATTATGTTAGAAAACAATACAATTAAAAAAAAAATTTAAAATAAAAATAAAATAAACTGAACTAAAAACTGCTGAAGAGCAACGCTAGTCAGTGTCTCAACTAGCGCAGATGTTTATTTTTTTTTTTTTTTGAGAAATTTTATTTGATTAATTGTAATTCCTTTTTTATATGTATTTCAGGTAATAGTGCTTTTTTGGCGATAAGAAAGTTTCGTTGTTCGTTTTCAATTATTTCAAGTTTATGTATATGAAAAATAAAAACTGTTTTATGCATAATATGAAAACTTAAAACCAATTTTATATCAAAAGAAAATGTGCACATGAGAGAGAGGATAGAGTTCCAGTGACAGTAAGGGATAGCTAAAGGAAGAAAAAAAAGTCCAATAATGCAACTTCACAGCCAGAATTTAACATAACTACTAAAGTAAAACTATGAATTTAGTTGAATATTTATTGAATTACTACATAAATGAGCATGCATGCGTAAGATTTACTACTTTCAAACTATAAAAAAAAATTATTTTAGTGCAACTAAATTGTTTGAGTTAAAATTTTTTCTTAACTTTTTATTTGCATTAAAAAAAAATAATCTGCCTGATAATTTATCCTTGTAGCTATTCAGCCGGAGACGTATTGCTAGCGTGGCACAGAACCAATAACAACTGTTTGTTTAACCAAGTTTTGAAGCGCTTAACTATTTAAGCCAAGTTTCAAACCAATCTAACTGTTTTAGACGGGTTTCATTTATTCATATTTCATGATTTATTTGTATTTGAAACCACATTACCTATTTTTAGTCAAGTTTCAAACGACAATAATAATAAGTCAATTTTCAAACCACACTATTTACTAATTGGTCTAAAACTGTACCCCAAAATTAAAAGGAAGTCATCAAAATGATCAACACTCGCTTACTTCAAGTGCAATGCCAGCCAGCCCATTATCATCCCATTCCACCACCCACCACTCATATGTGGATACATGCATATGCCAAACGAAGGGCCATTACGCCTAAAATTGTGCCATGAATTTAGTACGTAACTATACCAAATACATTTACAAACAGATTTGTCAGCGGCCCAAAAAAAAAATACATACAATTACATTTACGCGTACATATAATTATGATAAGCTTAAATATAAATAAGCAATAAACAAAAAACATTTATTTAGGCAAAGGCATACGAAAAAAATATGTATTTAGTTGGTAGCAGTTAAAAAAGTAGTGCTGGTGATGATATTTAGTGGTGGACAATTAGATTGTGAAAATCGATTAATTATCTAAATTAATTAGCAGCCAAATACCGTTAGCAGAATTTCTTAGCCTTAAACTACATGGTTCATGGCTCTCCTTAGTTTTTACTTTACTTAAAATGTTTGCTATTTTTTGTTTTTTTTTTTTTTTTGTTTGGTTATGTTTTTTGTGTGTACTTACTAATTGTATAGCTATCAGTAGTACTGTCTTCAAAGTGAATCGTCTGCCGCATATATCAAATAAATCTTCAAGTGATGGACCAAGCAATTCCATAACAAGTGCATTGTACTTGCCGCATGGCCCGAAGTAATATACTTCGGGTACACCCTCTGCTATAATATAACAACAAATAACACAAATAATTCAGAAGAAGAAGAGCACACTTTAAAAAAAAACGTTCATTTATTGTGAAATAAATTGCAAGAAACAAAAAATAAAAAAGTATACAATTTTTTTTTTGTTGTAATAAAAAATGAAGGTGGGATATATTTTGCATTGGGAGATCAAGTTACTTTTGAATAAAAAAAAATGGGATTAAAAGTTATTGCCCCGTTATTTTTATTAAAAAAAAATTATATAAAAATATGTTATGCTAACGTAGAAGATTCAGCAGCGTATGCGATGATTTTATTTACGTAGATTTATTCAATAGCAATTGTTTTTAGAAACGCTTATGGTTGCTTAGGAAGTGAGTATATATTTAGTTAGTAATGTCTGGAGCGTCAGGAAATCAATAATGTGATTTTTAGCGAATAGAAATATCATCGCAGGTCCACTAAATTCTACAAAAACAAAACCAAAATTATGCGACTTATCTCTGTATTCACTCACACTTTAGTAAAAAGTGTTGTCGAAATGTCTTACCGGAATTAAATACAATCAAATAGAGTTTCTCGAACCGAAGCCTTTTTTTTTTTTGCAGTGCAGCTTGGTTCTCATATTCGATTTTTTCATTTAAAAATTTAATAATACATATTTTTGTTATAGCAATTGCCTAAGAATTTAGTTAAAATGTGCAAAAAGTCACAAAATTATACTAGATATTAATAGCAATATAAAATACAGGTAACAATTCTCTTTGGATCATAATACCTACTAGTAACACTTTTCAAAACATAATGTTTATAAGTAATAATGAAAGGATTAACACAATGGTTAGCGATAAAATATACATAATTAAGCTCGTAGAAGTCTCAACTTTCATTTTGATTTTAGTCTATGCTCGACAGTTCTATGGGAATGACATATTTCCGTGTCAACTAAGTTGATAGCGGGCAAATGCAGATTTCAGGCAGACATATACAATGAGAAATGCTTAAATGCAGCTAAATTTTACGTAAGTTTACACTCGAATAAAAATTTATAATTTCGAAATACGGCATGGCAGGGGCAGTTTGGTTGTTAATCCTATGATGATGGGCGAGTCTGAGATATTTTACTATATTGTTCAAACATCTCGAACGATCTCGATTATTTTCATTCGTATTCAAGTTAAGTTTCTATAGTCGTCGATCGAAACCATCGTTAAAACAACTTTCAATGCAACCCTAAAGCAACTCGGACTCGCGCAGCCCTAATCGAAACAACTTGCGACTCGGAACAATCGCAAAAACACATGTACTGTGTAGTTGAGGAGCGAATTAACTTTTGGACTCTATTGTGATTTTCCAGCAATGGCGATTCTCGCGATTGTCTAAACATCGGACTCGCCCGTCACTAATCTTAAACTTACAGAAATCCTCAAATATTATAAGCTAATGAAATGTTATTTGCTTTTGCGATAAGGGTATAAGACAGAGACATATGCAGGAAAGTTGGAGGAAAAGAATAGTTAAAAAAGGTTGGTCTTTAAATAGAAACGGAAAGTGTAGGCATATAAAATTGGATTTCAATAACAAACTACTTACATTATTTACAATAGGTATTTTTTTTTTCAATATACAGACAATATTTTTCTATGCCTTATCATAGGTAATAAGATTAGCAAATAAGTGGAGATTATTTATTTCTATTTACAGACAAGTGTGTGGCTTAAAGTTAAAAAAAAAACATACGCAAGGAAACGGCGAGTGTTTTGCTTTCACACAAATATTAATCAACAGAAAACTGCTTAAAGTACATAAAATATGGTTTGCTACTTACGTATTTACATACAACTAAATTGTTCTTTGCGTATTAGTAAACAAACAAACAAAAAAACTTAACTAAAACTACAGTCAACGCATTAAAAACATAATACAGTACAAAAGTCGAGTACAGAGTTCGACAACGCTTAAATTAAAAACTCTAAGAATAACTAACATTGTAAAATTGAACAATACAAAACGGTTTACAACAAAGTACTCGCTAAATATATGTATGTACATAATTTAACTACAGCAACGTTTTTATTAACGAATTTTTAAATATATTTCTACGCCTTTTTATTGATTCTTTTCATGAAATAAACAAACAAAAATGTGTTGAAAAATGGTTTAGGAAACCAAAAGACAGATATAAAAACTGACATGATTTCCAAGACAGATACGGAAAACTGAAAGTATTCTTGTTAACTAACAACACAAAATTAGCAAAGCATATTTTAAAGTGGCAATAAAATAGTAAATGTTAAAACGCAACAAAAAGAAGTAACATAAAGAAATTAAGTTGACCAAAATTAAATACTACATATCGACGGCTGAGAATAAGATCGCCCTATTTCAAAAATTGTTTCAAAAACGCCCTATTTGAAAAATTGTTTCAATAACGTCCTATTTCAGATTTTGCTTCAAAAACGCCCTATTTCATATATATTTCTCTGAAATAGGGCGTTTTTGAATAATTGTTTGAAATAGGACGTTATTGAAACAAATTCTGAAATAGGGCGTTTTTGAACCCAAATCTGAAATAGGACGTTATTCAAACAATTTTTCAAATAGAACGTTTTTGAAACAATTTTGGAAATAGCGCGATATTATTCTCAGCCGTCGATGTAAGCTTGAAATGTTACGAAACTCGCTTAAGCTATTGGTAACTAAGCAATCAGTGGATGTAACTACATTTTTATGTGACTTCGCACTTGCAACTTCCTTGACCAAAAAAGCCCATTATATGCTCCAATTGGTAACTAAATTTTGAATCAACACTGTTGAGACACTTATTCGATTTATACGTAAAATCGTTTGAGAATGACCCGAGAACTATCTAGCGCTAACGTTAGCGGACGATTAGTGAAATAGTGGAGCAAAAATACGTTCTCAAACGTTCTAATCAGAATTTCATAGACATTGAGAGTTGGCTCTTGCTCCAAAAAGTTTCTAATTGTTTTCTCTATTAGAATTTAGGCTCCACAAATTCTCTAAAATTAGTAAAATGTGTTTGCTGGCTAATTATCAACTAAAAAAAAATAGCATAGCGTATATAGAACTTATATTTTTTTCTTGTTCAATTTAAACAAAAATAATAAACATATATAGTAATAAATTTAGTACAAAAGTATAAAGAAAAAGTTATGTACTTAAAGAAATTTTTTACATTTTTCTATAACAAATAAGTTAAGAGTAGAGAGCAAAAAAGAAATGCCAACACAAAAAATCGCACAATTGTGAGCGCAAGTGGTTAAGTAGTTACGAATACATGAAAAAAATATATGTATGCATAAGTAAATTAAGCATAAATTAAACTTACAAGTTGCTTAGATATCATCAGTACAGTCTTAAGTGAAAATTTACGGGAACAAATATTGAAGAGATCTTCTAAGGACAGTCCCAATAATTCTAATACCATGGCATTATAGCGGCCACCGCATGTGCCCAAATAATATACACGCGGTATACCCTCTGGGCAATTATCTATAGATATTTTTTTTTAGCAAAATTCAAACATTTCCACAGATTTGATTGTGATGCAGTTTAAATTTTCGACGTTGAAGGAATGTGCGTTGATGATGTTTTTTTTCAGTTTGGTTTTATATATGGTTATGGTTTCGTTTATTAGCAGTAGTTGTTAAAAGCACGCGTACAGCAACAGCAACAACATTTAATTGTACAGAAAAAAAATAAAATTAAATTAAATTAAATAATATTGATTACAATTTAATTAATTTATTAAACTTTTTTTGTGTATGTACAATATTTATTTATTTATTTTTGTTTAGTTTAGTACGCCTACAAGCTGTTCGAGAAAGTCTATTTTTTATATTTTTCATAGCATTTTCTTTTTTTTTTATCTGACGTCTATTTTCCTTTTTTAAAATATGTATATTTTTTGTGTAGGTACTAGGCGTAGACAATAACGGTGCAAAACTTTTGTTTCCTCTACGTAATTATAGGTTATAGCAAGTCAATACGGCACGCAATTCGCTCTCATTATCGTAATCGTAACAATATTTCCCATAGCGATGCGATGTGCAATAAAGCAAACTACAATAAAGAAAATTTTGTTCTATTTCATTTTCCAAATGGGAAATAACACAAAATGCCCACTTTTGCCTTATTTCCAAACAGTGTTTGGTAATAACACCAATTTTGTCTTATTTCACCTATTTTTATGTTTTATTTAATGATGCGCTACGCTGGTATCTGATGCCGTTGAGTGATTGTATTTAAGTTTTATAAGGCGGCTGTAGACTATTTTTAATTCGCAATTGTCATTTTTTAAAAGTTGTAACTTAAAGCGCCGCAGACGAAAATGTTGAATAAAATATTAAAAATCGCCCGAAAACTGGATTTAAAATGTGATACGAAGCTGAATGGCGATCGAATTACGATAATGAGTGCCAATTACGAGCCTTTTGGATTTCTTTCAGCAACTCAGAAACTTTTTTGTAAAGAAAGTTACCAATTTGATAATTGTGGTAGGATTAATTAAGTTTTATAATGATTTTTAGAAAAAAAAAAATAAACTATGTATGTAATTAATAAATGAAAACGATTTACATACCATGTGATCCTAATAGTTTATAAAACCTATACTCTAAATGTAGTTGCGGAGCCTTTGACTTCATAGGCTCCATTTTTATTGCTACGTGTTCATTGTTGTACAGATTTTTGCCTGGAATTAAAGAGAAAATACAGTTCCGTTATTAATAAGGGAAAAGTAAGGCAAATGACAAGAGATATGAGCGTCGAAATATAAATATTTGTATGATAACAATAAACTAATGATTGAGCAAAGACAACCCGCCTAAAGATATGCGTCACTCGCTTGGGGCAGCGCGTTTTTAGGCTGCACGACATTTTCGAAGAATGAATTTCCAGAAACACTTGATCTTAGCTCTCTTTCGCTCTCTTCAACGAGACAATATATGCACAAATAAACATTTAGTATTCATTTTCAGGCAACGACAAGTGAAAGCGCCGCAACATTCAATATTTCGCTTTGATAACTCAGCATTTTATGTACGTCATTCAAATGAAACAGAGATGTTAAGTAATGCAGTACTTTGTGACTGCGCAGTCTTTTGATTGGGGTCAAAATGACAGCTATTCATTTTTTGTCAGTCATGACTGGGAATTAAAAAAGTAAGCCTTCATTCTGACTGGTAAATTTTAACTGTGCAGTCACCTGGCTGCAATCCACCCCGTTACTGCAATCATTTGATTGCAATCATGAAATAATTGCAGCTGCAGTCTTTTGCCATTCTTCTCATAGGGGTTACTAGGTTTTTAAAGATTCGATCCCTAAGTTTGAGACACCAATCTCTTTGGCATGAGAGGAGGGTTCCTACTTTATAATTGTATTAACCCTACATGCGCCATTGGAGTCACTTCCACCCAGTAATGAGTTTATACCACCTTAATGTAACGTTTTTTGCCGGCATGTTAAACGTCGTCAAAAAACATTAACCTTTTGCGAAAGAAGTATTTCGATCGATGCCGTAGAACCGCAAATAAAACACATTTAACATTCCGAGGAGTATCAGTTTTTCGCTTCCTGTGGTCTTTTACATGTGGTCCATTTTACAAAGATTTTTTTCTGAGGATACCCATAATGAAATTTTTAGGCGAATAATTTTCTAGAACATTTCAGCCCTTTAGCGACCTTAAAAATACTATTTCCTGACTGTATAAAAAGGCGTCAAAATAACCCTTTCTTAGGGGTGCTAGATGGTTAAAATGTTCTAGAAAATTATTCGGTATAAAATTTCAGTAGGAGACTCTTCAGAAAAAAACTTTATAAAATTAACCTAGAAACCACAGGAAGCGAAAAACGCAAATTCCTCGGACGTTAAATGTGTTTTATTTGCGGTTCTACGGCATCGATCGAAATACTTCTTTCGCAAAAGGTTAATGTTTTTTGACGACGTTTAACATGCCGGCAAAAAAAGTTACATTAAGGTGGTATAAACTATCTACTGGGTGGAAGTGACCCCAATGGCGCACACAGGGTTAATACAATTATAAAGTACGAACCTTCCATAAAACCGAAGATATAAAAAATTCAATTTTAGCGACATTTAGCGGGGTCCAAAAAAAAATTTCCGGAAATGTTTTCGAAAAAGAGATCATATGGGAGCGTACGGCGAACTTTTTTTCTCGATACGCTCTAGTGTACATATCGCTAGCTTAGAGTGCAAATTGCGTAAGTCCTTTTTTTCAAACTTTGTAGGAGAGATAAAAACAAAAAATAAAAAAAATTTCGAAATGAAAAAAAAAGGTTCTGTTCATGTAAATATTTTGGACTTACACAATTTTCTTCGCTTTTTCGACTTACACAATTTGCGTATCACTGAATAACAACGAGTAGAAATATGACAAGAGTCACCAACTTGTTTAGCGCGGTGCGTATTTGATTTTTCTAGCATTGTACATAAAATGAAAGTGAACTTACACAGTTTGCACTTTAAGCTAGCGATATGTATTTCAAAGATTTTATAAACTGACCATTTTAGGTATATGCAAAATGACTGCTTAAAAAATATCGCCAGTCATCAATGAATGAAAAAAATGAATGGTCAGTCGTACTTTTCAAAAATACTGGGGTCTTCAAATTTTAAATCATCAGTCAAAAAAAAGACTGAAAGGCTGCATTCAAGACTTCAAGAAAAAGAATGGGACTCCAAGGGCTGAAAGTCACGATGATTGCAATACTAAACATCTCTGAAATGAAACAATCAACGATCAGACATACATACATTCAAATGTGTATAAAAATAATTTTGTGACGCACAAAAATTATCACTAAATGTATTTCATGTAAATTACACTGCAAAAAAAACAAAAAAAACAAAAAAAAAAACAAAAGACCAAAAGACCAAAAGGACTAAAACAATTTTGATCACAACATTCCATCACATGCCAGCTTTGATTGCGTGCAGGTCGACTCCTCGAAGAACTGCATCCATCCTACCTGCTGCATCAGCGCCACCGGAACTGGCACTCACATTGCCGCTGCCGCTGCCGCTGCCACTTGATCCGGCAACATTGCTGCTGCTGCCGCTAAAAAAGCACATACGTCGACCTAATGCAACAGGCAAAAAAGAAAGAAAAAACAAAACAAAAAACAGAACAAAAAAGCAAAAAAAAAATAAAAAAGGAGAAAATACAAAAAAAAAAAGAAAAAAAAATTACTTTAGTTTGCATTTCTGCTTCCTTATTTTGTGATCAAAAAAAGATCGCAAATAGAACGCTTATCGTTTGATATAAAAACAGATTGATTGGGGAAATCCAACATTGACACGCTATTTTTATCTTTTCCTTATTTTTCTTTACCCGCCCACGCATTCAACTGCCAAAATCTAAGTGCCATTGGTGATGAGTACAGTCTAGGTGGCAATGCATGAGTTTACGCTGTTAATTTTTGGGTAAATATGTGGAGCGCTCTTATTTATTATTGGCATTTCCACTTGTGCGTTGACATCGTTAAATCGCGCAAATTACTCGTATTATGCAATATATGTCACACTTGACAAGCCCTCTACCAAAATTACATACAAAAAAAAAGCGTTAATTTGATGTTAAATAAATAAACAAATAAACACGAAGAAAATGTATGAGCAAGTAATTAAGAAGGAAATGGAAAATTTTAAGTGAAATTATTTTAAATGAGCACAAATTAATTTGCGAAAGAATTTAGCGTCAGTTAGTGGTACGCTCTGATTTTGAAAAATTAATGATAAATATTTGAATATGAATACTAATTGAATCAATCAATTTGTGTGAAGTTTAAGCAGAAGGCAGGCTAATGTTTTTGGGAGAAAACATTCTCAACAAAAACTGAGGTTTAATGAAGATTAGGGAATGACTAGAGAACTAGCCCTTTTGCCAAATTCAAAGCAAAATGAATATTGATTATCAAATCGAGAAAATTATAATTTTCGAATAGTTGAAGAATTACATGAGTTATCCGATGTGGTCTCCACAAATACTCAAAGATTAGCTTGTGTGTTAGAGCACAACCATGTATGTATGAGTTGCACGTGAATCTGAATTGAACTGGTTCGTTCCGCTTTTTATTTGTAATTTTGCGGGGATTTATTTTTCTGAATGTGAATTTTTCTACTTTTTTGGCAAAAGTTATCTTTTGCACTTGATTGAAATTATTTATTAATATTATTTCCCGCAAGGTTTGTGCAAATAAACACACATGCTAATTAAAGCTTATCACATCACGTGTTTTAGGTTAAACACACATACACGCAAATACACAAATAAAACGTGACCAAAAACAAATTCTGATAATGAACAAAATTAGGGGGAAACAAGCTCGTACAGTAACTGCAAAAAAAAACATATTTTCCGCAACGTTATGGAGCTTATTGCATATGATTATAAGGCTTAGAATTTGAAGCCTGCAATCTGTAAGGAATGCCAGTTGTATAAAGATTTCTTTATATTCCACCTGCTTTTGCTGTCTAATTGCTATTAGTGCATAATAAATGCAAATAACGTTGTAAGCAGAAAAAATTGCTTTATTTGGCGTTTTGGATTCGCCATCGAACAAGCGAAGTCGGATCGAACAAAAATGTTCGAACCCATGAGTACTTAGTAGCCATACTCGCTAGCTGGTCATAAAAATTTCCCTCTGCTCGCTACCATTCTCACATAAATTTGACAGATAGAAATTTATAGCGAGAAGAGAAATTGTGAATCGAAAACGGCTATTAAAAGGCTTTTGAAAATTGAAGAGGGAAAGCAGCGCTGCCAACGTACTCCTTATACCTTATGACCGCTTACAGCTTTTTTTGCAGGGTCACTAAAAAATCAACTCAACGAGAATGAATTGAACTTAAATAGAATTAGCGATTCAATGGCCACACTTCCATTGAAGTGTGAAAAATCGAAAGTTACGCAAAAGTCATATGAATGAATGACTGAATGAAGAAGTACTTATGCAAAGGTGTATGCTTAATAGAATTGTTGTGCGGAGGCAGGTATTTCTAAGAAAAAACAACAAAAACACAGCAATTGGGTACATATGTATGTAGATCAGAGTTTGATTTTCCTAAGCACGCGTGCGGAAGCTTTTTATAGCTTTCACACCGACAGCCTCACACCGACGAGTCAAAGCACTTCGTTCACGCACAGAAATTTTGCAAATTTCTATTCAGTCAGCATTGAGCTGTTGAGCTAGCAGCAGCGTTGCCGTTTGGGCCACTAAAGTGGCAATTTGAACATTTTTTAAAGCCAGGCCACCTCAACCCAACTTTTTGAAGATATGCAATATTTGAACCTTTTTAAAAATTCGGGCCACTTTTGGTCCTTTTTTACTTTCAAAACTATAATTATTAAATAATTTTTAGTAATTTCTTAAATATAAGAACAAAAAACCTCTTTGTTACTATTTTACTTTGCATTAGCAACTGTCCGTTTCGAAAAGTTCTTTATTTAATTTGTTTGCCAACACTACCCTTGAATACTTCGAAATTTGGGCTGTTCGTTAAGATAATGAAAACGCACGGAGCAGCCCAGACACGTTCTTTGATCCGTAGGAAAGTGCAAGAAACGTAGGAATTTTACCACAATTTACATTCTTTGCACTCATATTCGCTCTTTTTTGGTAAAATTCCTACGGTTCTTGCACTTTCCTACGGCTCAACGAACGCTATAACAGTTTTTTTTTTAATTCCTTGCCTATCTCGGGTTATTCCGTCTGCTCAACGAACAATCATATTAACGCTGCGTTAGTGTAGAGAATATTTTAAATTCCATTTTCTTTAAGCATTAAATAAACCACAAAAATAAAATGTGTTTAGCTAAAAAAAATTGGGGCCACTTTTTTTAATTTTTTGGGCCACCTTTTGAAATTTTTGAGCGGCAGGTTGTGTTGCTCGAGCAGTCTCTGAATGCTTGTAAATCAGGCATTTTCACAGCCTATACACGCGGTACAAGCTTTTTAGAGCTTTCACACCGACAGCCCCACACCGACACTACAGAACTCTTCGTGCACGAAAAGAAATTTTGCAAATTTCTGTTCAGTCAGAATTGAGCTGTTGAGCTAGCAGGTTGTGTTGCTCGAGCAGTCTCTGAATGCTTGTAAATGACTGTGTTGGGGGTGGTTTTTTTGTTTCGATTTTTTTACGTAATATTTTTATTAGGAATCGTGATTTTGCATTTCGTCTCATATTTTTTATTTTAATTTTTTTGTTTGTGGTTTTTTGTGAAGTTAAGAATAAAAATAATATCCATTTCCAATTTAAAAATTTTAATTTTCGACAATGATTGAGTTTCTTTTGTGTGTAACCAAGAGCTTTTGTGCTTTTAACACATGCACAATGTTTGAAAGTATTAGTGTGGTATTCCCTGTTGTAAATGATTGTGTGTTGGGGGTGGTTTTTTTATTTGGATTTTTTTACGTAATATTTTTATTAGGAATCATGATTTTGCATTTCGTCTCATATTTTTTTATTTTATTTTTTTTGTTTGTGGTTTTTTGTGAAGTTAATAATAAAAATACTAACCATTTGTAATTTAAAAATTTTAGTTTTCGACAATGATTGAGTTTCTTTTGGGTGTAGCCAAGAGCTTTTGTGCTTTTAACACATGCACAATGTTTGAAAGTATTAGTATGATAATCCCTGATGTAGATACACAAGTACATGGACAAGTTTGTATAAAAACACTTAAAAATTTTAATTAATTAAATGTTTAATTGTGTCAATGACTCAAACTCATGAACAAATGCCCTTGTACTAACAAACTGAGAGAGATTAACTGACTGCAAGTATCACTTATTATTTTCGAGTTAAAGCGAGAATTATGAGCACAGACTTTGTGTACGTGTGGCTTATTACAGCTTAATTTAATAAAACGTAAGTACTTATAAGTATTTAAATTGAGTCATTAATTCAACCTGGAAAGAAAATCTCAATCAACTAGAATAACAAGGAAAACATCATTTAGCAAAAAAAAAAAAACAACTTTAATTTTGTAAATCATTAATTATAATGCCAGAAGAATGGAAAACTCACGAAGAAAAGTGCTAAATTAACGTCACGCCAAACGAATAAATGAAGTGCAAAACACCAACAAACAAACGAACCAACAAACAAACGAGCAACTAACCAACCCAACCAACAAGGAACTAACGATAATAATGCTCGAGGCGCGCGATAATTATCGCAAAAAGCACAGCAAACGCTTACACTTGATCTGATAAAGAAAAGCGGTGTTGGTGAGAAACTACAAAAGAAGCGCCAAAATAGTTATGCGGTGCGAAATCTAAAAAAAAAGCGAAAAAACGAAAATTTGTGGAAAAAGATTTGTGGTAAAAAAAAATGCCTGCAAGTTTATTTGAGTCCATTTTGAAGTTCACGAAATAATAATTAAAAGCTGCGCAAAATGCCGAAAAACGGTAATGAATGAAAATATATGAATATACAAGCATCTAAGGTGAAATGAATGAAAGAGCAGCGACTTTCAAAGAAAATTCGTTGGCTGTGAATTTTAATGACTTGCTAAGGGTGTGAGAATTTTTTGGGTTTGTTGTTTTTTTTTTTTTTTTGAGGTACATATTATTAATAATGAAGCGTGAAATGAAGCTTAAAGCGTTTAGTGCAAGCAACCAACTTTGGCTTAAATTAAGCTAAAAGCCTTGAAGAAGAACAAAACATCTTAGGGCAAAAGAAATGAAAAAAACTTAGGTTAATTTTTTTATAATATGTATAATGTTTTTTATAACGCAATTCAGCGCACTCGGGTAACTACGAATACTTTCTCAAATTCGAAACCGGACCATGTTAAGTATTCGTACTCGGGAAGTAATCGGGAAAAATATTCGGTTCGGATTCGGAAAAATATTGGGTTCAGATCCGGGAAGTATTCGGAAAAATATTCGGTTCGTATTCGGAAAAGTATTCGGAAAAATATTGGGTTCGGATTCGGGAAGTATTCGGTTCGTATTCAGGAAAATATTCGCAAAATCACTTTGAAGCAGAAAATACCATTTACTTTATATTGGGTTCGAATTCGGAAAAATATTCGGTTCGGATTCGGAAAGTATTCGGTTCGTATTCAGGAAAATATTTGCAAAATCACTTTTTGAAACAGAAAAAAACATTTAATTGTGTGACTAGCAAGAATAATTGAATAACGTGAATAAAAATTTATTTTTTATTGGAATAAAAATTCATTAAAAGGCGTCCATTCTTGGTTCGGGATAACCCGACTGTAGTGTGCACAATCTTTTTGGCCATTGTCAACCTTCTCGGCTAGTGGATTTTAGTCTTCTTTTGCGACAGGAATTTCTTAACTCTGATATATTCTAAGCCCCTAGCCCATTTGGCGATATGACGCTGTACTCGTACTCTGAAAAAAAAACGTTGTAAATCTAAAGACTTTCGCTGTTAAATCAACTACTTTCCGCAGTTGAAATGTGCCCAACAACGCTTCGTTGTTGTTTCAAAGGTGCGAGCGTTGTTGATTTAAGTCAATAACGGAGATTGTTGGAAAAAATTTTCACCTAAAAATACATTTTTGTTTGCATTTTACTCTTCATCTTCTCTCCGCCCGGGTCCCAACTGCAAATATGTAGCCTCCGCTTGTTCTCCTATTCTTCTCTCCTTCTTATCATTCACTGGTTGCTATCTTTATTTCTTATTCTGCTTTTTCTTCTTTATTTTATATTCTCCTCCGGATTCGAATCATGATATCAACCTGAAATTCTATCCAATCATCACATAGTGGAACATTCAACATTATATTGAATTGTAGTAACCTATTTATACTTCCATTTCCTAAAAAGGAATCCATGAATTATTTGAATCATTGTAAAAACAAAATTAAAAAAATTTGTTCTCATTAGTTTTGTTTACAACGGAAACTGTTGGGTCAAATACTTTTGCCTTTAAATCAACAACGGGGAGAAAATTGTTGCTAAAAATAAACTTTTTTTTGGATTTTTCTCTCCATCTTCTCTCCATCATTATTTTTTTTGTTGGTTTTCTCACAAAAAAATATTTTCTCACAAAAAAATTTTTAAAGGCAAGCAAGTTTTTGAATCAACAACGCCCGTTTTTGAATAAATTGTTGGATCAAAAACTTTGCTGTAAAAACAAATACTTTTGCTGTTGAATCAAAGACGGAAATTCAACAGCCGAAAGTTGTTGGTTTAACTACGGGTATTTTTTTCAGAGTATGGCTACATTAGTCAAATTGCTTGGCCACCCTTGCTCTAAGATACTGCGTACAAATCAAATCTAAAAGGGCATGAACTTAGATTAACCGGAACCAAGGTTTTCTTTCTCAGTAACTAAACCTTTCGCTGTTGCACAAAATTTTTAGGGACTTTAATAATATAGAAGCGGTTTATGCGATAAAGAAAATTAACAATGAAATAAACATCAGCAAAGTTATAAACAAAGAAAACGTAGAATCCGCATAGCAATAAAAAGAGCGAACTAAGCAGATTGGCTGACAAACGAATGCAGCCTGTTCGTAATTGGCGACGATCAGTTTTTGTCTACAAGCAATTTTTTTGCTTTTATGCCTTTTGTTTGCTCCACTGCAAGGGCGCAATCATTAACACCAACGAGCAGCAACACTGGACCAGCTCAAGTCAGCCGCCATTGGAGCAGCACCAACAGTTTGCGGTGCATGAATCATCATCCGATCGAGCGAATTTGCATACAAATGTATAACGAGAGGAAATCATATTAATGTAGTTTTCGTTAAAAAGCGACAAAGCAACAACACCAACAACCTGCAACACACCACACCAGCAGACCATATAAAAATCAAGCAAAAATTACTTAACCGCAAACAAAAATATACAGCAAAGCACATACAACCATAGATATACACATTAAGATCATTACGATCGATCGCTTTATCGTTCAACAGCTGCTCCGCATGTTGCCGCCACAAACAAAACACAAAATTATAGCCCCAAGGGAAATGAAAAAAACGAGTAATTGGTGTATGCGTCAGCTTGTAAGGTTTTAAAGTTTCGATATATTTTTTTTGCTTCCTACTTTTGTTGCTTTTCTTGTTTGTTGTATGCAATTTTGAGACGCCATTTAGTGGCGATTTATTCAATGTTATTAAAAACTTAAATTATGAAAACGGTTCGCAGAAATTTGCACTGCATAGTTAAACTAAAATTAAACAAAAACTTTTGTTCCAAATGCTCAAGTCAGATTTGGAAGTTCCTTTGTTATAGCAAAACTCAGCAAAGGCATGTAGTAGACGCGCCTTTAAGCGGGAATCGCTTGGGTTTTTCGTTTATTTCGAGCAAAACACGAAAAACCGAGGTCTAACATTAGGCGTTCACAGATCACGTATCAATCTCACACATTGCTCAAAGAAGCCAAAGGACCAAATATATATGACTCATTCTTTTACTACGTGATACGTCCATTAGATGAAATACGTCTATTGGATGAAATTCTCGAAATGATGTTCTCAAATTGTCTGACATTTGAAAGTAATCATTCAAAACAGTGAATGTGACTAATTCTTTTACTATTTCCATACATCCATTCGATGAAATACGTCTATTGGATCAAATTCTTGAAATGAGATTCTCAAAATATTTGCGGTCTGAAAATTATCATTCTTCTACTATGTCATATGTCCATTAGATGAAATACATTTATTGGCTAAAATTAGCAAAAACGAAAATTCAGTGCAGGGATTCTCTAACTTATTTTGCGACCGAAAATCGCAGTCTACCAACACATAAATTTTCCTCGATACCTCTGCGATGATTATCGGAAACAACTGTCAAAATATGCTATAAAATTCGACCGAAAAAATGTACATAATAGCATAATCGCAAAACCGATCGCAAATTTACGATATCGATGCCAAAGTTGTCGCAAATTGGTTACAGAATCCCTGCACAGATCTATATACCTACTCTTATCCAAACTAAGCGCCGTAATGAGTTTAAATTTCAATGACAATGTAATGCAGTTCTTTCTCAAAAGCTAAAATTATTATCATTGTGAAATTTGGAGTCTCAGTTTTCTTAGAAACGACAGGCAATGAAATATTTGGTTTCAAGAAAATTTCTTTTTTCAGTTCAGACCACAAAAAATTCGTGCTTCAAATGAACTGCAATCTTCATACATACATATGTACTCTTTTCCAGGAAATAACAGCACTTACTTTGCTATAAAACAAAAAGTAATAAACCAAAAATTTAGCTCTCAAACTACATACAAATTTACACGTATCTTCTTATCTGCACTTGTTCGAATTTCACAACGGCAGCGCATAATGAAATGTGCCACCATCCAAAAGAAGATCGGACGACAAAGATCGGACGACAAACAGACGAAGACGGCAAATAAAACATAAAAGCTACTTGGTAGCTATTCTTCGTAAAATAAGCAAATGAATAATACTCAAACACGAATAAAAAAATGCATTAAAACATGTTGCAACATGTAGAATTTTTTATGAATATGTATGTGCAAACTGAAGTAGTAAAGAACAGGTTTTTTTAGAACAAGAAATAAAGGAAATAGCAAGAATAACTGTAGGAGGAGGAATATAATCCGAAGCTAAATAAAGCGAGACAGAAAGAAGAAAAAAACTTAAAAAAGGGCTTAAAAACAGCTGAAGCCGAGTTTTGCGCCGCAACGCCAAAATATAATGTAGCAGTAAAACCTGAAAAGGCCATAAATTAAGTGCGAGTTAAAGAACGCGACCGAGACACAGACACAGACAAACCGACGGACAGTGCAGCCAGAATGACCAGGCTCTTGAACACTGAAAAGGTGTATAAAAACAAGTAAGGAAGACTAAGTTCGAGTGGAATCGAACATTAGATACTCAGCTGTCTGCTTTCATTGTTCGTTTGCGTTTGATGGAAACACGGTGTACTTTATATAAAGCGAGTGCTGCATAATTTTCTAAATTTTTATCAGTCATCCAACTAAGCATATGAATATTATTCTTTGTGCAAAAATTCATTCCTTTATGACTTCTAGTTACAAAGATGTCACGTTACACATTCCTAAAGAGTGTTCCAGAAATATCTGTTAAAAAGTAGGCGTGGTCATAAACCGATTTCAATAAATTTTTTCGTGTCTATTAACACAAGTTATAAAAGTGTATAAACCAAGTTTCGTCATAATATCTCAATTATTTGTCGAGTTAAAGGCTAAGAAATCTCGTATATCCCTTTGTCCAAAAGGAGGCGGTGCCACGCCGATTTTCCAAAATTTATCTATTTTATGTTTCCGGTCTATTTTGGAACACATGTCACAAAATTTCAATGAATTATAGTTATATTTGGCAAAGATATCGCTTAAAATGTTTTTATTAGGCCACTTTATAATACACATATATAAAAGTGGGCGTGGTCGTCAACCGATTTTGGTAATTTTTCGTCCACACATTTTCCTAAGTAAATATATCATGCGTACCACATTTCATAGATATATCTTTAACGGTTTCGGAGTTATAGCTTATAAAACTTTCAATATTTGCCCCTTAATAAGTGGGCGTGGCACCGCCCATTTTCCAAAATTTTTGTGTTTTTCGTTTTATGTCCGAAGCTGGACTGCTGCCAAAAAATTTCAATGATATATCTTTATATTTGACAGAGATATCGCTTAAAATGTTTTTATTAGGCCCCTTTATAGTTCACATATATAAAAGTGGGCGTGGCCGTCAACCGATTTTAACAATTTTCCACCAAAATGTTTGCCTAAGTAAGTAAATCACGTATACCAAATTAAATCTATATATCTCCAATGGTTTCTGAGTTATGACATATAAAACTTTCCTTGTTTGACCCTTAATAAGTGGGCGTGGCTCCGCCCATTCTCCAAAATTTCATCAAATTTCTTCATAGGGGCCTGTGCTCAACACGTGGGTAAAATTTCATCACTCTAGCTTTAATAGTGACTGAGATACCAAATTTCCGATTTTTTCTATATAGGAAAAGTGGGCGTGGTCATGGTCCGATTTCGCCTATTTTCAATACCAACCGTCCCAGTGTCGATGCCAACTCGCATTTCAAATTTCATCAAAATATCTCAATTTTTGCGCGAGTTAGAGTGTTTACAGACGGACGGACGGACAGACGGACGGACGGACGGACGGACATGGCTCAATCGATTTCTCTTTTCACCCTGATCATTTTAATATATATAAGTCTATATCTATCTCTATTATTTCATTCTGTTACAATCCACCGTTATGTGATTAAAACTATAATACTCTGTGTACTAGTACAGCTGAGTATAAAAATACAAAAGACAAACGCTCAAAAAATACGTCTTTACTGACGAGAATATGTTTGTATGCGTGATGAAATTGAACAGCTGTTGAAGAAGGAAAGTAGTAAGTAGGAAAAATGCTGATAATGAAGAATGTACGAGTAAGAATGAAACCTTGTTGAATGACTTGCTTGCTTGAGTCTTCATTGACGTTGATTGTGCTCGTACAGAGCAGCTGTTGAATATGTGAAGGTAGAAAACTGATACGAATGAGGAGGTTATATGGAGACTGTAAAGGTAGGTATATAATATGTACATACCTTCCTAACTATACGTAGTATATATAAGTATGTATGTTCATTGAAAAAAAAAAACAAATAAGAAATTGTTCTCTATGGACCTGAGATGTCTTCTTGCTTCAGATCTCCCATATCTTTATAAACTTGAAATTATTTACTTTGTTTTGTCCCCTTTTCAGTTGAGAACCACATCATGAAATCACAAATTTACGTATGTATTTGTATCTAGGTATACCTACCTCTGAGAGGTCACATATTTTTAATCTTAATAAAAAGGGGGTCGTGGTACCTCCGTTGAAGTATTTTGAGCAATATTGGTGTTAAAACTTTTGACGAAAATTTGAATTATTTGTAAGCGCGCCTTACGTAGGTTCGACTTTCTTGCGTTATACATTCTTTCGATGAAGTTTTCTAAATTATTCAAAGTAACGAATAGCCCAAATGCATGACTTATCCTTTTACCATGTCAATGGCGTACGTCTATTGGATGTAATCCCAAAATTAGGCTTTCAAAATGTCTGACGTATGAAAATAATCATTCAAACTAGCGAATATGTGCAACAGGTGAACCATGTTTTTACTATGTCATATGTACATTAAGCCGTATCACGTTATATGGACAAAAAAAAAGTTTAGTGTGTGTCAGTTTTATTTGAACACTTATGTCGAAAAAATATTTTTGGTGTAAAAATTTTTTTTTTAGGCCCGCGTTAAAAACAGCTAAATCGCGTTTTTTGTAATAACTTCCTTATTTGATGTCCGATCTCTATGATCTTAATGTCGCAGAAAAGGTCTCGCTCAGCACTATATTTGGCCCATATAAAGTTGCGACCTCAAAGGTTGTCCTGAGTTTTATCTTTAAAAATTTTGGAGTTACTATCCCTAGATTTTTTTATTTTTATCACTAATACAAAGCTCTCAAAAAACCATGGGGAATCCCCCAAAGAAATTCTAGCCTTTATTCACAAACAAAAAAGTTATAACGTTGTAAAATGAAACACTTGTTTTTTTTATAAAAAATTACCACAGAGAAACGGCGAAACACGTCAACTTAATTTTTGGCTCCAGATTACGATGGCGTTTTTAGAAGTGCAGTGTATGCACTCCCATTTTCGAGATATTTAAGAAAACATTTTCAGTTTTCACATACAAAGCGATCCGATGTTGACTATTGTTGAGGTAATAAAAATAAAGAAAAGGGGAAAAAACTATACGTACATATATGTATATAAAATGCATATGAGAAGGAAGAGAATTCCCTGCACATAAATTCCAATTTGTTTTAAACGTTCGAAACCTGCACTGAAAAAACAACTTACCCAGATTATGGAAAAATTGGAATGTTTCGGCGCTTAAGACACATTTTCATTGTTTTGATGTACAACTTTCTTTAAATCAAGGAATAAAAACAACGTTTTGAAAGAAAATTTTATTCAAAACAATGAAAATATGTCATTAGCGGCGAATCATTCTCATTTTTCCATAATCTGAGTAATTTGTTTTTGAGTGTGAGCAAAGTAATATAAGCGACGAAGAATTCACTTTCAGAGCTCTGAAACTGCTTTCATAAATATCTCTAAATTTAGAGGACATCGTCATTTTTGGTCTCGGTTATCATAGATAAGAAGATGTTTTTGGGATTAAAGTAAAGTGCGTTGTTTTCAATTGTAGGCTGAATAATTAACTGCATTTCTAGGGGCAGACGACGCATCCAGCGCAAGTATTGATAATACATTTAGACTTCCGTTGTCTCTTCTTAGGCGCGTATAATTTTACAACGAACTATAGCAGTTTTTCTAAATAACTTGGATGATTTTACGATACGCACGGATGCAGAAATCGTGAAGCCGTTGTAAGCCAGCGCGTTGTGCTTAGAGATCCCACTTGAATACTTACCAAATCTTCACTACAGCCATTATCATTCAATATAAATAACGTTGATCAGCACGAATAGTCCAATCATCAATAATTTTTGGCATATCATGTATCCAGTATTGGTAGCTGTTCCATCGCGGTACAAGATTCTCAAGTCAAGTGAGGACTTTTTACTCAAAAACTCATACTATATGGCGTTACTGCCTCATATAAATAAGAACTTGGGATAATTTTTCAAAAAACAGGTTCTCTGATTTTAAAACGGTATAACTTTTTTGTTTGTGAGTAAAGGCTACAACTTTTTTAGCGGAGTCCTCATGGTTTTTTGAGAGCTTTGTATTAGTGATAAAAATAAAAAAATCTAGGGATAGTAACTCCAAAATTTTTAAAGGTAAAACTCAGAACAACCTTTGAGGTCGAAACTTTAATTGGCCCAAATATAGTGCTGAGCGAGACCTTTTCTGCGACATTAAGATCATAGAGATCGGACATCAAATAAGGAAGTTATTACAAAAAACGCGATTTAGCTGTTTTTAACGCGGCCCTAAAAAAAAAATTTTTACACCATAAATATTTTTTCGACGTAAGTGTTCAAATAAAACTGACACACGCAAACTTTATTTTCGTGATACGGCTTAATGTACATACATCCATTCGATGAAAAACTGAACATGAGGCTCTCAGAACTGGCGTCTGAGACAACCATAGGTGGCGACAATGTTAAGGTTCATAAAGTCGCTGGAAACAGCTGGCATTACATATGTATGTATGTATCAAAACCTAAATGCTTTACCACTAAATTTACCTTTCAAGTTTTAAGTACATAAAATAGTGGCAAGTAATATTTAGTTTTCTTGATGGCACTCGTAATTTACATACTAGATTGAACTTAATTATAATGCGAATATAAATAAAATTCTGCTGCATGAGATAGCACGCCAAATGCCTCTCGTGTCGCAAAATGAAACATAAGTAAGAAACCAAATAGGCGGAGCAAGCAGACCCACCGATCTACCCACCAAATACAGTTAATTAAGCTGCTTATCAAAGGATAAATATTTCGTTTTCTAAGTAGGCAATTATGCACGAAAATAACTTTTCAACTATCAATTACAAACAAACATATAACATATATAATATACATCGGGGTAGACGCGCTTTTAAAGCAAAAATGCTTCAACAAAAACATGCACAGAGCCAAAAGACCACCTAAAATGCCCTATAAATTAGAACAAAATTTAGCGGATTTCTCTACGCTTTCTCTCCAATAAGATGCCCGTCTTATTATGACTGGATATCTCATTTTAATAAAACTAAGTAGATATACTGTAAAACTAATATGACAACCTTTTCAATATTATTAAGAAGATAACCCGTGGATTTTAGATGAAATCATTTTCAGTAAAATTTAATGGATAACCTATAAAACTAAGATGAAAACCTCTTATATAAAATTAAGAAGATGACTCCTAGAATAAATATGGAAACCTTTTCACATACATTTAGCAGATAACCTGTAAAATTAAGAAGAAACCCTGTTTAATATTATTAAGAAGAGAATCTTGATTTTCATCGGAAAACATAATTAGTCAACTAGTATTTTCCTATTACTTATTCAGACAAAGGGCAACATTTCATTTCATATAAGTGCAGATGGACATAATAAACTCTTTATACCAAGTGCTTCACTAATCGTTTGAGAATTGTAGAAATGTGCAAAGCCGTAGTGAAATTGACGAACGGAGGAAACACATAAGAGCTCTTTTAAAAATAAAAAGTTCTCCCTTTTAATTTCTTGAACATGTTATTGCACACATACAAAAAAAGTGGCTGATGCAATAACTGTTATGCATTTTTCTAGTATGTACGAGTATATCCATACATGTACGTACGTTAAGACGTTTATAGCAAAATTTTAATTAATAAGAGCTCTTTTAAAAATAAAAAGTTCTCCCTTTTAATTTCTTGAACATGTTATTGCACACATACAAAAAAAGTGGCTGATGCAATAACTGTTATGCATTTTTCTAGTATGTACGAGTATATCCATACATGTACGTACGTTAAGACGTTTATAGCAAAATTTTAATTAATAAGGGCTCATTTAAAAATAAAAAGTTTTCCTTTTTAATAAATTCAAAAAGGTTCTAGTAAAAATTAGAGGATGTCCTTATTGATTTGCTTTATAAAAATTTTCTCATAAAAACAAGCAGATTTCTTCTAACAATTTAATTTTTTTGACAAAATGACATAAAAAATTAATAAATAAGAAGTTATCTCCTCGTTTTCAGACGGTATCCTTTTCAATAAATTTAAGAAGAAATTCAAGCTAAAATCTAGAAGATTTTCTAGCAAAAATTCCTTCAATTTTGTCTCATCTCGCTCTCCTTGGCCAAATAGCTTTTTTAGATGGCAGTCTCTTTGATTATAGGTGAACTTTTTGGCTCTGTGTGGCGACAAAAAAAAAACAACAGAAATAATAGTAGGTATGAGGAACTTCCTCAATGCGCCCACACACACATTACACTAACATAATTGTCAATTTAAATTAAGTGCTAATTTCCTGCTTAAGTACGTAAGTACAACAACAATTTTTGTGTAATTCAAGTTGCTGGAGGGGTGTGCTGCACCACAAGCCACCAAGACCGCTGTCTTCTTCTTTCTTATACCTACTTTGCAAAAACAACAAACATAAACACTTGAGTTGCTAAATTTAGCTTTTTAAATACATGTGAATGGAATCAGCGTATTTTTTTTTTTGCGCAAAACACTCACCTAAACGCAGTTCTCCAAAATTACCACAGCCAATTTTTTTACCAACACGAAAATTTGGTCCGACCATAAGTACCCCCGTTGAGGCGCCTACAGCTTGGCGGGTGGCATACATATTGCCGGAACTGGTTGTGTTGCGTGTACCGCCGCCTCCACCGCCACCACCGCCACCGCCGCCGCCGACGCCACCACCGCCACCGGCACTTGAAGTTCCAGCCGCTTGTGTTCCACCACCACTGCAATACAAAATAAACGAAAATTTGAAATTGATTGGAAATGAGAATTAAAGTTGAAATAAAAAAAGATTAAGCACAAAAATATTATTCATTCAAAACACATGCATTCGCTCATTTTTCGCTTGTTTTTTTTTGTTTTAGTTTTTGCTTTTGCTTTTCAATTGTGCTTCGTTCTGCTGCCTTTTTATTTGTTAATATTTTTGCAATTTGAACGTACAAGTATTTCCTCAAATCTTTTATAAATTTCGGCGCCATTCTCTGCTATGTACTCACAATTGACACCAACAACAACACAAGCAAAAATAAAAATATAAAAAATTTTGACTTTTTCACTTCTCCAAATTCTGACTCAATTTTTGTTTGCTTTCTTTGGAAATTTGTATGGCTGTTATCCCTCTTCTGTGGGTTTCCTGCTGCCTCTTCTTCTGTTTATATCGTTTTTGCGTAAAACAAAATAATCTAATAAGTACATAATTTACTTATTTACAAACATACCAATTCTCTTCCCAAACTTCCATTGACGAAGCGTCACACGAAGTTAATAAAGCAGAATTAGAAATGACAGAAAAATTATATTTTTTTGTTTTTTTCTTTTTCTTTTCTGCCAAAAGTTATTTTTGATTTGTTTCTGTCTATTTATAACGAATTGTGGGCGGAAAACACACAATAACATTAAATAAAATTGAAATTACCAACACTTTTTAATTTATTTTCCCAGCAAACATTCGGAGTCATAAAGGAATCAACAAGAAATCCTAAACCGTATCGTTCACACTCATTATGAGCTCATTTTGGAGTCCGATATGTGTGTATTTCTGTTGTCAAGGTGGTCGCCCGATATGAGCCTAATTTCATCCATCATATGAGCCTGAACAAGAGTCATAAAAGAATCATATTGGACTCATATTTATGACTCTTTTTTCCTTCCTTCTTCTATGATTTTGTTTTTGCATTTTCATTCCCCTGACCCAGTTCTCTGCAAATGCAGCTTTATTCCCGCTCGTTCCCTCTTTTCCAATCTTTCTTCGCCTTCACTGCTTCCTTTATGGTGTTTTCTATTTTGTATTCTCCTCCCGGTTCGCACCTGATATCAACCTGAAATTCAATCCAATGCCATCATATAGTGGGAAATTCAACATTATAGTTATTGAACTTTGGTGGTACTTGTATAGATACTTCCCTTTTTCGAAACAGCATCTATGAATTACAATTATAATTTAAAAAAAAATTACTAAAACAAAATTCTTAAGCTCATATTTCACACAAATTTCGGACTCCAATTATAAGGGCTCAGAGAATTTTTGCTGGTAGGTAACCGAGGAGTAGAAAGTGTTGAAAGGGCATATTATATACATATACATATGTATGTATGTATATTCATATTTGTTGCAAGTATAATGTCTTCCGCATTTAGCTCCATAGTTCACTTGAGGCGTACACGTAAATACCGGCATGGAAACTAATTGATTCATTCACGTACATACTCGTACACATAGATATATACATATGTACATACGTGCATATCTCACACAGAACAAAAGGACATTGACATTTAAGCTTACGTACAGTATTCATATGTAACTTAGGCGGTTATGCGAGAAGTAACTTATGTCGTAGGTAACACGCCCAGTAGCAGTTGGAAAATAATTGAATGCAACAACAACCACCCTCTTCTTCTCTACAAACCAAAAGCGCTAAATATGCACCGTTCGACGCTTTTTCTGTGAGAAACCAACAAACGCCAAAAAAAACATGTACATACGTAAATATTTAAAGCCTGTCTCCACATACATAACTTAATTCGGACTCGAGCAATCGCGCTAATTAAGTTGTTCGCGAACTAACCCGGCGTCGACTTTCCATTAAGGAAGCACGTTCCAAGGCCAGAGGTTTATAGTTTTAAACTATTAGTTTACGAGATAAGTAAATATTTGTTGTCATTAAAGAAAAAAATTCATATACAACAGAGCTTATAATATATTTATTAATTGAATATGTATTTTTGCTTTTTTTTGCGTTTTTTGTTTAAGTAGTTATTTTTGTCAGATTTCTATAGATTTCCTATAAAAAGTTAGAGAAGGTATCGATTTTACTGGGGTTGGCGGTAGTGTTCAGAATGAACAACGTTGCTCAATTGTTGTTCGCTCTCAGAATTTTGTATGGAAATTATCGTCGATCGGCAGTGGATTCGAGGTCGAACAACGAATAACAGAGCGAACAACGATAAAAAGATCGAATGACGTTATGTGTAGACATGCTTTTAAATATGAATTTTTCTTTACGTTGCTGATATTGACGTTGTCAGTGCAGTGTCAAAGCGTATGCGTATGACTCATAAAAGTTTTCATTCGCTATACGTCGTTGTAATGTTGTGTGTAAGTAGGTGCTGTTTTGTATGCACGTTTATGCATGCGCGACTCTGTCAGCTCCATAGATTTTAACACATTATAATATACATACATATAATGTACATATGTAAGTGCATACATATGCATTTGCCCACTGCATGCATTTTAATGCATTTTATATATGTATGCTTTTGCCATTGACTCATACCAAAAATGCAATGACTGCATTTAGTACCTAAATTTTTTTTCTAAATGCTTTGCAAGTACATACACGGGTAAACACGCTGTATAACATGAGAGGTTTTTGTTGCACGGAGCCGTAGCAAGCAAACAAAAAACTTAATTGCGTTTAAATGTAAACTAAAGGGTTAACGACTAACGTAGAAAACATAAAAGAAATATACAATGAATGTTAAGTGCGAATGTAATAAAAAAGGGCAAGGGTGAAAAGGAGGTGGGGGTTAATGGGCATGCATATATGCACCCTTATTAAGGTATATATTGATAGGAAAGAATGTGGTTATGTAAAGCAAACTCCACTTTTCAATATTCATGTGACAGCCTGAAGGGAGCTGAGGGATCATAACCAAAAAATTTAATACAAACTCGGACAAAGGGACCAAATAACCGAATCGAATGCAATAAGTACATAAAAGCATAAAAATTTACATACACTTGTATATAAAGACATTCATATAATCATAAAGTAAAAGGTAGAAATGCAGACAAAAATAAAGATGAAGATAAAGATAATTATAAAGATAACGATAAATATAGCGATAGTGATAGGGGTACCAAAACATATAAAAGTAAAGATAAAGTTTAAAATTAATTTAAAATACGGATAAGATAAGAATAATCCGAGCCCATTAAAATTATAAATCTGAAAAAAAAAACAAAAAAAATGCTACAGGGACACATTTAAGCCACGGTCACACTGCTGTGTGAGGTAAAACTAGGTCATACAACGGAGTAAACTGCAAGCGGCCTCCTTGCAAAATTGAGCGAAATGTACATACAGAAATAAATGTACATACACCTATATGTACATACACCATATGCAAGTAAGTATATAACACTAGAAGTGAAAGCGTGCCCGCAGATTGATGCAGTCAAAACAAAGCAAAGCAAAACCAAAACAGAACCGCTACAGATACTTAAATCCCATTAAAGTGACAGCAGTGCAGCATTAAAGCAAAGAAAAAATGTGTATTGCTAAAGCCAATTAATTTAAATACTTAAAACATGGCATAGAAACGAAAAAAGTTGACCCGGCTGCATTTATTCGTACGTTGCGCAATGGTCAGCTAAATCTGCACTGCCGCTTTGATATTTATTTATAGCTGAAACTGCTGATTAGATAAATGACATGCCGCAAAATCAATGAAGAACTTCAACTGTCAAAATCAGCTGTTTAATTATAGCAAATCTAAAGCAAGCGTGTTTTATAGGCATTTTTACACTTTTAAGTACTTCATAATTGTTGGACGACATATATTCCTCATGAATGTTGAATCTGCTTTATTTCGTGTTCTACTGTAGATACTTAAGTGTAATGATTTTTGACGACGTTCAACATGCAGGCACAAAAAAGATACATTGAGGTGATATAAACTAAGTACTGGGTTGTAGTGACTCCAATGGCGCACATAGGGTTAATACGATTATATAATAAAAACCTTACAGCCAATCCAAATATACTGGTGTATTAAACTTAGAGATCGGACTATAAATACCCAAGATATAATAAAATATGAAATGTTTCAGTGGCGGACGCTGCATACAAACTGAAAAGCCCGGCTTGCTTAAATTTTTCGTTCATTTCATTTTACGAATTTCTTTAAAATCTGTTTATTTTACGCTTGAAATTTTTGATATTACACATGTAGATACTTATCTATTCTTGGAATGAGAAAAATAACTACGTAGGAGAAAAATATCATTTCATCCTCTTCGTGGACAACCGCTTAATCACCACTAATATGTGGGGTTAGAAAACTCTTCAAGCTTCAAGCTGCTTTGCTTTTCGCTAATGATGCCTTACCGAACAAGCTCCAAGCGATTCATACAACTTTACATATGTCTGTAGATAATTACCACTGCTTGACCGGTTTTTCGAATTGTAACAATTGACGGCAAACAATAATTGATCATTCAAACAAATAGAAACCGGGTCGGCGGAAGAGGCGAAAATATGTAAACGCGTACAAATGGCTTTTTTAAACTGAATAGCTATTAGCATAAATATACATGCATAGATACCGTCAAAATGTTACTTATTTATACAACTTTCATCAGCCGGTAAAACCACAACAACTGCCAAGCAACTGCCAGCACAACAACCACAAATAGAAATGCTATTGCAATGAGCGATGAAGACAGACGAAAAAGAAAGGAGCTTGCCTAGTGGTACGCTATGTATCTACATGGTTTTAAATAGAACAATCAAAATATGAAATGACGAAATGCGGTCATGATGAGATGCAGGGGCAACAGAAAAGCGAAGAAGAGAGGACTTACAGACAAGCAGAGATGAGGTTGCAGAGATTACCAGGTAGGAGAATTGTGAATTTTTTGCGATAACTTCAATGCGTATGCTGCTTCCTCTTGTTTGTATTACATTTCATGCATTGAAACATAAGTAACCACAACGGTGAATGAGGAGGCGGAGAGCAGCAAAACCAAAGTCAAAACCAAAAACCGGTACACGTGTCTCAATACTAACCGCCTAGCCGACATTTGTGCGAAAAATTTAAATTTAATTCCAAATCTATGACTTCAGAGTTCAAAAGGACATAAGAAGGAAATATAGAACTTCCCGAGCTTCTCAACGATCAAATTTATTGTATGGATCGATAGAGCTGGGCATCACAAGTTAAAATTTGTCAAATCTTAATTTTGGCATAGACGGTTATGAAAGTTTAAATGACCATATGTACGTGTAGATCTTATAGGGACCATAACAGGAAATAAAACACATTTAACATTCCGAGGAATATAAGTTTTTCGCTCTCTATGGTATTATGGTATGTGGCCGCTGTGGTGCAGTGGGTAGAGTGCTCGCCTGCTATGCCAGAGGTCTCGGGTTCAAACCACGGCCCGAGCCAAACAAATTTTTCTAATTAGTAAAAATCCAATTATTGGGTTTTTTAAGAGCAGCGGTCACCTCTCGGCAGTGGGCGGCATACCCTCCGAGAGTATTTCTGCCATGAAAAAGCTTCTCACATAAAATGCATTCGCCGTTCGGAGCCGGCATAAAACAGTAGGTCCACCCAATTAGTAGGAAAAACAAAAAGGAGCACACCTCGAATTGGGAGAGAAGCTCGGCCATAAAACTCGTCAGAGTTATAATAGCGCCATTGTATTATTATTATTATTATGGTATTTTATGTACATTTTACAAAGATTTTTTCTAAGGAGACCTCTACTGAAATTTGATGGCAAATAATGTTCTAGTTTCTAGAACATTCTAACCCTCTAGCATACTTAATATACTATCTTTTCTTTTCTTTTTCTAAGTAAGGAGTCAAAATAAGCTTTTTGTGGAGTTTTTTCTTGTGATACGGTCTAATGTACATGCCACTTGCTCAGGAACATTAAAATAAACGTTAGAAGTAACAATCGATTTATAAGCGCACGACGGCAAAAAAGAATCGATTGAAACACTAAATAAAACCAACTAAAAAGGTCTGTGTTTAAACATAGGATTTTTTTGCTGTAAATGCTAAAAATGTCGTTATACAAGTTTGGCTGAAGCTTTATTTTAGTTATTCAGCAACAACAACGAGCAGCGGAGTTTTATGAAGTTTAAAAGAGCAAAAAATATAAAAAAAACAAAAAACATTTTATATATAAAAAATTGTTAAACAAACGCTTAACAACATTTATTATAAAAACTTCAAGTTGTTGCCAAGAAACAAAGAACTTTTCCGGCCTTGAAAGCATGCATTTACCCTTTAACAGCAGAAACAACACAGAAATATGAGGGAGCGGAATTGAAAGTTGAATAGCGAAAACAAAAACCAAAAAAACAACAACAATAATATTAATAATTGCTATTGAACAAAAGAAACTGGCGTGTGGTATAGGCAACGCAAGACAAATGGCATACAGCACAAGATCTGCATGAATTCATGCCGCGCACTCACCCGCCCCTTTAACCCGTCACCGACAATTAAATGCGCAAAGTAATCATGATCGAACTGGCAAAGAAGCTTCAAAGAATAAAAACAAAAAAAAAAAACAATAAAAATAAAACAACAAATAAAAACCTATAAAAACCACAACAGCTCAACAGCTGGTCACTCAACCCTCATAATGCATAGTTGTAACTACATTAGGGTGGCACTAAAGAAAATCTAATTAGCAATTTTCTTCGGTATCACCCCCTACAACGGCAATAGCACAGTCAATGATATCACATATAAATTTAGGTTGCAATCGGCACGGTTAAGGTGCGCGGCACAGGGGTCACATACGAATTTCTGCACTTTGAAGCCTGCGACATCGACCGTCTACGATCGGCACACAAAATTTTATGTGGTATCTGCGACTATATTAGCATCGACCCAGGGGTTGAGGTAGAATAAATATGCTATAAAATGTATCTGCATACAATTTGGGACCACCTTAAACCACATAAATATCTATGATACGTACTTTATATATTTCTGCATTTATTACACATACATAAAAAACTTAACTAGCCAGCAGAGCAGAGTTAAAGACTTGGCGACTTGGAAGTTGTTGGAACGGCCGAAAGCAACCACAAACAAACAAATATGCCACACCCGGTTAATTTTTTTATTGTTTGATTCTGGCTTTTTTTCTGGACATACCAATTTATGAACTATTTGTGCCGCAGCAGCAATTCGCCTTTTAAATGGCTATAAAAAAAAGCTCATTTAATTTCATTCTGGCGCGCTTTTTTTTTATTTGATTAGTTTTGTGGTGCTAAAGTTGCTTTGGCTGTAATTTCCTTGCTTTTAACCCTTTACGCACCCACTTGGTTAAGGCCAAGTTTGTGTTATAATGGAGGGGTGTTGCTGCATGGACTGTACATTAGGACCTCTCGCCTTATATGAACCGAAAAAAGTGCACCGTACGCAAACGTACGTATTTTTAAGGTCACTATAGGGTGCAAGTTAAATTTTTTTTTTGCGACACGCTCTACTGTACATTAGGCCGTCTCGCCTTATAGGGACGCAAGAATAAAGTTCGCCGTACGCCCCCGCATATGATGTCTTTTTGGAAAACATTTCCGGAAAAGTTTTTTATTTTTTTTTTTGGACGCCGCTAGATGTCGCTAAAATTTATTTTTCTCATACCTTCGGTATTTATAGTCCGATCTCTAAGTTTAATACACCAATGTCTTTGGCTTGAAAGGGCGCCTTATACTATGGAATATTATTAACCCTATGTGCGTCGTTGGGGTCACTGCCACCCAGTACTTAGTTTATACCAGCCTAATGTAATTTTTTTTGGCTGCATGTTAAACGTAGTCTAAAACATACCTCGGCGTTTCATAGATCTTAAGATCAGACAAACAGGTTACGCTCTTCACACAGACAGGTTGCGCTCTTTGTTAAAAAAATGATTTAGTCGTCGCTGAACAAGTGGCCAAACAACATCGTGTGTGGCTATCGCATGTTTGCGCAGCGAATGTTAAAAATATGCATGTACGTATGTACATATATTCATGTATGTGTTTGTTCGCCATACCCTGCAAAAAAATGTGAGATTAATCCCGAAAGAGATTTGTCCCGGATTCATATCTTTCGGGAACAATCGGTCCACAATTAGTCCCTGATTGTGCCCGCACGGGTATAAATGTAGACCAATTGTTCCCGAACGGGTATAAATGTAAATTAATCGCTTTCATCCCGAACGGATACAAATCTAGCTTGATTAAATGTAGAAATTTTACAAAAATATTCAATGTGTTAATTAAAAAAATTGTATAATAATAGGTAAAACTGAACACCCTTTCTTTTAATAACAATGATGAATAATAATTTTAACAAAATGTTACCAAAATAAACTTTCTTCTAACATATATAACAATTAATAATTTTTACATTTTCATAAAAAATAGGCTTGGCTTACAACTTTGGATGAAAGCGATTAGTCTACATTTGTACCCGTTCGGGATGTAAGCGATTAATCTACTTTTGTACCCGTTCGGGTATACAAATTGAACAATTAGTCTCTTCATAGGACATTCTCGAACAAATGCGATCAATTCGCCCCATATAAAGGGATGTAAAATTGTATTAGTCGCATGCTCCCTTGCGATTGATCCCGGACACGTCCCGAATTAATCGCATTCTTTGCAGGGTAGCGATCAAAGCGCTCTCACTTATACACCTGCATTTACAAATTTGCCTAGCCCTGGTCTAAAATCATTACTCTTTTGCAAAAGGAGTATTTCGATCGCTTCAGTATAACCCGAAATAATACTCGTTCAACATTCCCAGGCATATATGTTTTCCGCTTCCTTGGGTCTTTTAGGTTCATTTTGCAAAGATGTACTCTGAGGAGACCCCTACTGAAATTTTATGGCGAATAATTTTCTAGAACATGTTAACCCTCTAGCACCGCCAATAAAGGGTTATCTTGACCCCTATTTTTTGAAAATCAGGAAAAATAGCATTTTTAAGGTCGCTAGAGGGTTAAAATGTTCTAGAAAATTATTTGGCATACAATTTTATTAGGGGTCTCCTCAGAAAATTTTTCTGTAAAAATAACCTAAAAGACCAAAGGAACCGAAGAACCTATACTTCTAGGAATGTTTAACGTGTTTTATTTCGGGTTCTGCTCAAGCTATCGAAATACTTATTTTGCAAACGGTTAATGAGTTTTGACTTTTGAATTGAACATGCAGACATAAAAAAGGTACATTAGGGTGGTATAAACTAAATACTGGTTGGTAGTGACCCCAATGGCGCACATAGGGTTAATAATATTCCATAGTATAAGCCGCCCTTTCAAGCCAAATACATTGGTGTATTAAACTTAGAGATCGGACTATAAATACTTTTCCGGAAATGTTTTCCAAAAAGACATCATATGCGGGGGCGTACGGCGGACTTTATTTTTTGCGATACGGTCTACTGTACATACGGCTAAGCCACATTCTACAATCTCGCAAGTCCTTAAATTCATATTTCATGTTTTTCTGCTCAAAAGTAGTAAAATATGTGCAGAGAGAGTTTTCCGAATATTCACAGTCAAGACTGTTTGCTACACCATGGGTTGCCAACCGCCTTAAAAAAGTCGATTAAAAAAAAATTATGCTATAATACATATGGTAGTGTTGGGCAAGGAGGAATGAGAGATATCATTTAATATTATGTGTCTCCGTTCATTACTCATGCATTTGTTAGAGAATTTTATTCATAAAGCTTACACAAATGAATTTAAGTAATCATTGACGTAAGTAGCGCTCATTTGCATTTACAATTTTGCATTTAAATAAGTATGTACATGCATAAGTAAATATGTGTATACAAGTACGCGTTAGGTGATAAAGCGCAAATGAAAGTACGTACGTACAAAATTCAATTGCAAGTGCAATTCACTTCTGTATTATTGACCTCGAGCTGATAAAAAATTATAATGTACATGTACATAAGTAAATATGTATGTAAGGTTTCTGGCAGCCACCAAAACGCCATGAGAGAAATGCCCGTAAAACGTAGAGAAATATACATAGAATGAAACTGTTCTCAAAAATAACTCAACTTTATAAAACCAAGTGTGCGCAAGGAATATTTGCAACTTTTAGCTTTGGAAATATTCTTTGCAGTCTCAAGAAATCCGTCAAATTGGAATTAGAACTGCCAAGTATGTACATATGTATATGCCGCAATGTCTGAATTTGATCTCCCTGCAAAACTTATACGGCTATGCCAAATGTCGTTGACTAACATCGCCAGCTCCGTCAGAATTGAGAAGGACCTCTCCGAGCCGTTCGAGAGCAAACGAGACAAGGTGGTTCTCTTTCGAGTGATATCTTTAACTTGATGCTGGAAAGGATAATAAGCCTTTTTCAAGCTAGATAAAGAAGCAAAAAAAATTAGTTTGCCGGTTAACGAGGACTAGACGAAGCATCTCTTGTCATCACACAAAGAAACAGCGAGTCTTGGCAGTCACGTCAATTTTGACAGCTACAAATTCGAGCACCGTCAAAGACTTTGTCTATTTGGGAACCAGCATTAAAACCAAAATAATTTCAGCGCGGAAATCCAACAAAGCATCACTCTTTCCAATATGCGCTGCTTTGAACTAAGTAGGCAATTGAAAAGTAAAGTTCGCCCTCTCGACGAGCAAAAATCACATTCTACAGGACGCTCATCGTTCCAGTGCTCGTGTACGACGCAGAAGCATGGGCGATGTCAAGATCGCCACTTGGGTATTCGAAAGAAAAGTTCTTCGGAAGATAAGCCTATGAACCTTTGCGCGTTAGCGAGGCCGGCTGTCGACGGAGATTTCACGATTGGCTGTACGAGCTTAAGAGCCTATACACACTTGCGATTCAATCGATTTAGTCGAATTGGGCTGTTGTATGCAAATTCAACTGTTTCAGTTGTTCGACTAATTGAATGTAGTGTGAATGCTTCCATACATTCCCATGCAAATCAAAGCCCGACTAAATCGATTGAGTCGCAAGTGTGTATAGGCTCTTAAGCAGACATCGACATTGATCAACGAATAAAGATCCAACGGCTGCGTTGGGTAGGTCATGTCGTGGGAATGGTTAAAGGTGCTCCGACCGACCCAGAAAGTATATCTATCGAGGCCCGCTAAAGGCAGATGAAAAGGAAGAAGAAAGACCTCGACTAAACGCCCTGCAGAAATTAAGCGTTGACATATTTAAAAGTCGATTAACAAGATAACTCCTCATCAGCCAAAGTAAATTAAAATACTTAGCATAGCAAACAGGCACGTTCTCACATATACATATAAATAGCCTTATGAATTTCCAATGTCGCCCAATACTACTTGAGTTATGCATAATTGCCTCAACACCTGTCACATTTTTTGTGGCACTACACGCGCTCAACCCCTTTGTTGTATTAAACACATAAACCATAACCAAAAAATAAATAAGAAGAAAAAACAAAAAAGGTGGAAAATAAATAAATAAAAATTGGCGCCAATTTATTAGTGTGGGCACGCAAATCGATTTTATATACGCCAAAAGCAAAAACATTAAGGAAAAAGTTAGCAACAAACCAAAACCGAAACATTTTGCGTTATGCCAAAAAGGGGTTGGTCGGTCGGTTGGTTTGTCCGGCCTATTGAGGCGCCACATTATTTGGCTATATTAATTATTTATGGCGCTGTATAAAATCCTTCCTTCCTTCCTTCTTTACGGCCTTTGCTTGCAAACTCCTCACAGCGCTTGCCATGCCATATGCCAACCAAAACAATCTAAGTGTAATTTTCATGTGGTTGAATGCATGGCTTACCTTCAATTAAGCTGGGGCACCTTTGTAGCACAGCAAACAAACAAAATCTGCTAAAAAATAATGAAAGCAAATTCTATGCGCTAAATAAGCATAAGAGATGATGACGGCATTATGACATACGAAAGGATAAAAAAAGACCAAAGCAGGAAAACATTGAAAAAAGTGATGAGGCAGTGACTGACTTGAGCTGAAAAAAAAAAAAAAAACAACAAACAACAAACGAGCGAGTGAAGGTCACAAAGCGGCAACAGAGGTCACAGTAGTGGAGGGAGGAAGGAAGTGGGTGAGATAAAAGGGCGCATGGATGGGGGAGATTGTAGAAGTAGCCGCCACCAACGTCCCTGACACTCAGAGCCAACAAATCAAGCAGCCGACCGACCGACTAACCGCCCCCAAACCAAAACACTTACAACTAAACTACAAGTAGAAACATAATGCACGCGTGTAATCCAAGAGAAGAAGAAGAACGTGTTGAAGCATGGAATGTTGGGACGAAATGAGCAAGAACAAGAAAGTGAATGAAGCAAAGGCGCCCTTGGCTTTGTAGGACAAATGCAAACAAACTTACAAACATAGCCGGAGAGGGACTAGAGATGGTTGCGCGCAGCGAAGATAACGTCTAAGACAAATGAGGGCGAGAATGCGGAAGCAAAGGACCTTAGAATGAGCTATGGCAGTCGAGGTACATATATACATGAAAGGATACAACAAATGCGCTCGTGGCATTTCTAGTACTTCAATGTCAGCGCAACAGTGCGAGGAGGGGCGGCGCCGGATGCAGACAATACTCGCTTTAAATCTATAGCCATTTTGAGGCTAATGTTTAAATATTTGTATGTACATGTGAGTAAAATACTTACATTGTATTTTAGCGAGCGTAAAATACAGGAAAATTAGATGAAACATGAAAATGCTTGTGGCAAACCGCGTATGAAGGTGAAAGAAAATGTTGTATGCAATGCATTTAATGGCTATAAAAAACAATGATGGGTGAATTTATGTGCATACATTTTTTTTTTAAATCACATTTAATACATACTTACTATATTCTTTCCAAATTTGTTTCTTTGTTTCTTACAAAGGCTACAAGCCAACGAGCCAAACAAGCTAAGTTAAGTCTAATAGCATTGACAGATGGCAGTGATAATCCGGACTATCTAGCTAAATCTGAGTTAACTTGAGAATTAACTGGAGGTAATCCAGACTATCTCTTGAGTTAGTCCTCAAAATTTTAGCGGATTAGGGCATTTTGTAATGGCAAATCTGTCGAAAAATCTCTATTGTGAATGGCAAGCGAAGAAAAAGAATAACCAAAAGTAAACACAACAATTGGAGTTCAAGTGCGAAAAGTAATAAGGGAAAATTTGATCAATGTATTTTGAAATTATTAAATATTATCTATATACTATCTTACCCGGCGGACGTTGTTTATTCCTATGAAGCCTAAAGAAAGGTCTTTGATTACCGTATTGCTAACCATTATCTTAGAGTCCACCTTAGTGACTGCGAATAATAAAAAATTGTCTATTCTCTGAATAAAAGTTATAGTTATATTCGCCGCGACAAACCTACTTCCCGCGATGCCTATCTCAATCTCAATCACAATCTTAATCTTAATCTTAATCTCAATCTCAATCTCAATCTCAATCTCAATCTCAATCTCAATCTCAATCTCAATCTCAATCCCTATCCCTATCCCTATCCCTATCCCTATCCCTATCCCTACCCCTATCCCTATCCCTATCCTTATCCCTACCCCTATCCCTAACCCTATACCTATTTATCTACCTTTACCTTACCGGGTCCGTCCATCACCATCCAGGCCCACTACTTTAGCCATCTCTGGGAAACAGCCTTAATAATAATAATAATAATACAATGGCGCTATTATAACTCTGACGAGCTTCTCTCCAATTCGAGGTGTGCTACTTTTTATTTTTCCTACTAATTGGGTGGACCTACAGTTTTATGCCGGCTCCGAACGGCGAATGCATTTTTTGTGGGAAGCTTTTTCATGGAAGAAATGGTCCAAAATCTACTGGCCGGATTTCTGATAAACTTTAAAAAGTTTATTCTTTGAATAAGTCTGCTCGAAATAGCTATATTTTCCAACGCTAGATGGCGTTGGAGTCGCATATTCGCAAAATCCTATTTTTGATCCGATTCTGTTCGTGCGGTAATCCGGTTTATCGCGCCGACTGACAAGCCTATAAGGGTGCATTTCAGTTGGAATATGGAAAACCATATAGTTTTTATGCTGGAGCAGCGATAAATGCTGAAACTCACCACACTAGCCAATTCGAAGCTCTTCGCTCTCACATCAACACTCAATAGCGCTGCTATACACTCTAGTAATCTCTAGATATCACTCTTCTATTTCCTTTTTTAACACGCTTTTATTAGTTTCACCTGTATGTATGTATGTATGTAATTTCTAGCTGCTGTCTAAATATATGCAACACATTTTACTAATGAGATTAGGTTATAACCACCGCTATGTTCCAACAGATGGCGCGCGTGTATTTATATTTTTAAAATATTCACTTATCCAGCTTAGACCCAACACGTAGACAACCTAATACACAATAATCAATCATACGCCGTGTTGTACCCGAGAGGTAAAAGCTTCAGGTATGCAATTTCAGCATTACAAAAGTTATAGTGCGAATAGTGGGGAAGTAAGTAAGGCGAGTTTACACAAGTTTTACACATATTTTTAAGTTTCAACGTACCTACTTAAGTATATACGCTGTATGTATGTATGCATCCATGAAATGGAGTTAAGTCTCTAACACATTGCCTATATGCTTAACCGAGCATGCAATAATTTTTAAAACACCTATGTAAATGCCAGTGACTTACTGTGTTAAGCTGCTGGTTTAGCAGTGAACAACATCAAAAAAGTTAGCTTTGAAAGCATTGCATGTATATACATACATACATACATACATACGACTACAAATATGCATACACATGAACAAACAACAGCGAAATGTGCGGCGCGTGTGTACTTGAGCGGTCGGTGGTGGTTAAAAGTACGTGCCTTCGATTGAGTTGCTACCGCCATTTTTGGGCTGCCATATGTAGAAATATACTCACTCCCGTACTAGGTTATTATGTATGTACGCATATAAATTCAGATATGCAAGCACTCGTAAACTTACATACATATATTCATAGTATGCATAATTTGCCAATGCAAACAAGTATGTAAGTAATAAATAAGAGTACACTGTATGCAATGCATTTTAACAAACTTTAGTACATTCATACACAGAGACTTGCTCATTCGTATTGTGACGTGTACTTGGACGGTTTGAGGCCGCCGATAAGCATCTCGGGGAGCGCTATATATATGACGCTTATCTAGGCAAGTTGAATGTAAATAGCCATGTAATCGTACATACATACATATGTACATAGATACCTATTACACAGTGGCGGTCCTAGCAAAAATTGGCTGGGCAAGCCTATTTTTGGTTTTGACCTTCGTCGCCTTTTAAAATTACGTTTATGTCTGACTTTGATATTACTCATAAACAACAGTCGCCAAATATCACGTATCAGACTGTGAACAGCACTGTTCAAAACCAAATCACGAATGGCAATGCCGGCTTCTCACTCAAAGTAAAATTTGATGTAAAAAATTAAATAAGTGGTTTTCAATTTAACGGTGAAAATAAGCAATTGACTTCTCCTTAGAGAAAGTGAGAAAACAAGCTATGTTATCCTGTGTTGAAGGCCTCATAAAAGCCCATGTGTGGAACTGTTAAGGCATGCTCGCTAAACCAGTTTATGCTGTGATTGGCTGTACAAACACAATACACGTTGTGAGGCGGTTGGTGGTGTATTTGCGCTATTTTCCTAGAGGGCTTTTAGGCGCAAGTTGTCGGTTGTTACAGTGGGGGCTGTATTATTGTAACGCTACGTTCCAACTTGAATGTTGTTGGTGGGCTAATGCGCGACGAGAACCTTAAGTAGTAAACACATTTAAAGCGTAAAATAACCAGATTTTAAAGAAATTCGTAAAATGAAATGAACGAAAATATTTAGGCAAGCCGGGCTTTTCGTCTGATATGAAGCGACCGCCGCTGATATAACATCCATATATTTACTATCTATTCATTTAATTACTACGTATGTATATACATATATAAACGCTTGTATCTATATGTTATGTATGAGTTATTGCTGTTGGTGGCGACGTAAATGCTTATCGGTGATACTGTCGCTCGTTTTTTTTATTTTGTATATTTTTTTCGATTTTTTACTATTTTTGCCGCTCCTCGATTCGCGTTCTGAGTCCCCCCTAACAACTTGCTTTCTGTATGCAGACCCTGTAGGAATGTGCTCATTTCGACATGGAATCGGTGCCTTCTCTGATTTTCATCGGAAATCTACCGAGATCTGACAGTTGCTATGAACAGGAATAGGCGCTGACATACTGAATAACGGTTGAAGGTACCTATAGACCGGTCAATTCATTAATCATCTATCGAATTGTTTGGAGAGCCAATTACGTGCCGTCTAGAAATGCTTCAAGTACCCATCTTAAGTCATTGTTGCTTCACTTTCCTATTGGGTCTATAGCAAAGCAGCATGTTCAAAGGCCAATGTGGTGGGTGTTCACAAACAACAACAAATGTACATACCCTGCAAAAAATGCGATTAATCCGCGACGTGTCCGGGATCAATCGCAAGGGAGCATGCGACTAATACAATTTTAGACTAATTGTTCAACTTGTATACCCGAACGGGTACCAATGTAGATTAATCACTAACATACCAAACGGGTACAAATGTAGATCAATCGCTTTCATCCCGAACGGGTACAAATGTAGATCAATCGCTTCCATCCCGAACGGGTACAAATGTAGATCAATCGCTTTCATCCCGAACGGGTACAAATGTAGATCAATCGCTTTCATCCCGAACGGGTACGAATGTAGATTAATCGCTTTCATCCCCAACGGGTACAAATGTAGATCAATCGCTTTCATCCCGAACGGGTACAAATGTAGATCAATCGCTTTCATCCCGAACGGGTACAAATGTAGATCAATCGCTTTCAGCACGAACGGGTACAAATGTAGATTTTTCCTTAAAAAATTGTAAATATTCATGCATATTTAAATAAAGATTATATAATGTTTTACTTTTGTAAAAAATCTCAATAAATAAATTTAAAAAATTGTAAGTTTTGAGTAGGATTTTTTCATAGGATATTTTAGGCACCATTTTGTTAAAATTGTTATTAAAAAAGGGTGTTCAATTCGTTTTACCGGTTGTTCTACAATTTTTTAAATACATTGCATATTTTTGTAAAATTTCTACATTTAAGGAATCTAGATTTGTACAACGTTCGGAATGAAAGCGATTAATCTACATTTAAACCCGTTCGGGATGAAAGCGATTAATCTACATTTATACCCGTTAGGGACCAATTGGTCTACAATTAGTCTACATTTATACCCGTACGAGAACAATTGGGGACTAATTGTGGACCGATTGTTCTCGAAAGAGATCAATCGAGGACAAATCTCTTTCGGGATTGATCGCACATTTTTTTGCAGAGTATAAACATATAAAATTTCAAATTTGCATAGTTACAGCACATTTTGCACTCGACGACTGTCGTCTCAGGTCACGTCACATAAGCAAACAAAGCAAAGCAAACCTCAATTTCATTCGAGGAAGTGTTTGCCGATATCTTTCTTGTCTTTTGTTGACAGTTTCTCAATTGATTTGCCCTTCTCGTTTAAGTAGTTTTTTTTTTTCTAACGCGTTACTTTTTATTATTTTATTATTAGAATTTTTTTTTTACACTATTCTTCATTTTACTTAAGCTATAATTTATTTGTTTTAATTTTACTCTAATGCTCTAGTTATTACATTATAAATCTTTTCGGTTAGCAACAAATATAAAAAGTGTGTTTTATTTTAAATAATTATTTTTAAATTCAAGCTGCTTTATTACATTCGCATTCGCAACAGGCGTGAACAAAGTGGACGGAGCTGCAGTAAGCACTTCAATTAAAATAAAAGCAAGAGATTTGTATAAAATTTCAACGTCAACACTTCCATTTTTCCATTTCTTTGTTAATCATTTCCAATGTATTTTAAATGAAAGCGTTAATTTTTATGAACTAACGGCAATTTTGTTTCAATTTTTTTTTTTGCTTTGCGAAAATTAATTTTTAAAAGTGTTTATTATTGTTGATAACGTTGAAGGCTAAACACTATCAGTTGGTTGATTATCAAACAAAGAAGACTTCAGTTTTAGCATTTTATTTCTGTCACACTTATCTACTGCTCTCTCTCATGATAATGGTTCTACGTACATATGATTAGTCCACTTCCAAAAGTGGCCAAGTGAAACTTTCGATATTGAACTTTTGATGGAGTTTTCCGAAAAATAGGCATTAAATAAAAATACATTTCCATTTATAAACTCAAAAGTCTCGATCTAAAATAGATCACTCATACGCCCTGGCACACATTTCCCAGTAGGACTGGGGATCATCGTTTTATTAATCCCGGAGTATTCCCTTGCGAGTACTGGATTACTCCCCATTGCTCCCTATGCCCCCTGTGTATTTTCATATAATTTTCTGTACTCGTTTTTAACATTGTATGTCCTAGAAAAGGAGTAGTAGATAAAACTCCCTTTCTCCTCCCAAAACAGCAATGAGGGAGTTTTTGCTAATACTCCCATATTCCACTTTATCGAGCAACGGGGGAGTCTTGGAGAGCCTTCTGATAACCTCCTAAGAGATCAATGAGGGAGTAATTGTTAAGCATCCCCCTTTCCTCCCAAGCGAGCAATACAGGAGTGCTCATTTAAAACCTCCTAAGCGAGTAATAAAAGGGATAAAATGCATTTTTTTGCAAATTAACTGATTTATTTGCATATATGTACATATGTAGGTATATTTTCTCTTAATTTTAAATTTAAAGGTATTAAATTTTGACAAATTGTCCTTTGTTACAATTAATATAAATGGAGCGTCAAAATGAACTGTTAGAGGCATTTGTTGTTTGTCGTTGTCCCCAACAAATTGATCCGAGCTATCAGTTTTGCCACAGAAATTTACATAATTGTCCCTCAAGGTCACACACACCATCTGGTTCTTTTATCTTTTATCCAAAGCTCCATTCAAGCTGGATTTTTTAAACAAAATTTATCATTTATAATTGGGCTAAAATTTTCCAAATAAAAACATTTTTCCAACTGACAAAAAAAATATATACATATATTACAGACAAATTTCGCCTGCTCAACAAAAAGTGTTAGATTGGAGTACATATTGGAAAAATCCCTTCTATTGCTCCAAAAGTATGCCAAAAGGAGTTATCTATTATTTATAGTTTGGAGAGATCTCCTCTTTTGCTCCACAAGGAGTAATATAGGAGCAATGAAGTGTAGAAATGTCTTCTATTGCTCCGAAAGGATGAAAAATGGAATACTCCTTTAATTATATTTAGAGAGATCTCCCATATTGCTCAAAAGGGAGTAACCTGGAAGCACTAAGGTGTAGAAATCTCTTGTATTCCTCCAAAAGGATGACAAAACGAGTACTCTTTTATTCCTCGCTTGGGGAGATCTCTTTTCAAGTTCAACTGGGTTGTGTCGCCTCATATATGTCGCCTCACATACATATGTAGATCAAAATTCTAAAACCATTTTATTTTCACCAGAATAACTTGATCTATACTATTAGGGTAAATTTTAAGCGTCTTAACTCATTAATGTCCATGTTTTAACCAACTGATGACTCTTTGTTTTGAAGAAGTATTATAATATTTTTCTTCTTCTTGATTGGCGCGTAACCTTCTACACGATATTTACCGGAGTCCAATAAAGCGCGCCTTTCAATTCTGTTTCGTTATGACTGGAGTCAATTGCAAATGCCAAGGGAAGCAAAGTCGCCCGCTACTTGATCTTTCAAGTGCAGCAACAAAAAATATTCCAATAAAATAGAGTTTGAGGCCGTAGTGGTTTTTTTCTAATCTGTGGTTTAATATGCAAAATTCACATAGCTACTTTTGAAAGTGGACTGCTCATATCATAAGTAAAATGGCACCAAGTCGAAAAGTTATGCATCTTTTTTGAATCGTTCTCCAAAAATAATTTCGTAAATTTTTGTTTGCCTAGCTTAAAAACAGCTTTGTTTCATTTTGACTTTGAGCCACTGTGTGTGTAAAAAGCAATATTCATAGGGCGCTCTTTCAAGTTAGTAAAATAAATAAATCAATAAATAAATAAAATAAAATCAAGTATTCAATACGTACTCAACTGAAGCACACGCTTTTTCAATAAAGCAACGCCTTTACTTTTTAATCCTGTAATGATATTGAGGCAAAGATATTTGGCGATTATTTAAAAGCAACGAAATATGTCACTGAGCATTTAGAAAATATTTTAGAATTTTTTTAAACACTTGTTAAAACACTGCAAATATTCAAAGTAATTTCATTAGCTTCTTATTTTTTATTTTTATTGTTTAGTACTTTTTTATATGCAAGTAACTGTTCCTTATTTCAATCACTTTTTCGCACACTTTTTTTTATAAATTCAACCAGCATTGTTACAAATTAAAGAGAGTAAATATTTCGCGCATTATTACTTTCGAAAGGCATATTCTAATATATGTATTTATTAAAATAAAATTTCATCTTTTTTGAACTTGGATTTTTGCATTTATTTTGTTTTGGGTTTTTTGGTTTTTTTACTGATTTTCACCCAAAGAAAATTATCTTTTTCCGGTCAACAAACGTAAAAGATAAAAAACTTGCATGTTGCACTAAATATGACACAGCAACACATAAATTCATACAAACTATTATTTATAAAACTGACATCTGTACATAAGTTCCAATGAAAATAAAAAAATGCATTGAAAACGTAGCAACCACTCAAAAATAAATAAAATAACCCAAATCAGCGTTTATTTGTATGTATTATTTAGAACGATAGATGTAAAAACTTGTATGCATGTAAATAGGAAACAATTTTAATTACCACTAGACAAGCATAAAAAATGTAAATTAAAAAATATTACACGAAATTAACATGGCGACTGAAAAAAAGTGGAGCAAAGCTTTCGAAATGATTTCGATGATTTCATGTTAGATAATGTGCTTTACAGCAAGTGCTAATGATCTATTATACGTGCATACATATACGAGGTGTGTTCCATAAATAAGACAACTTCTCAAATTTCGTTGACGATATCAGCCATTTTGTATAGAATATTTACTTAGTGTGTTTTAGAGAGAGAAAAAGCTCAGACATGTTGAAAGAATCTCTCTTTTGAATGATCGGCATTTGGTTTCAACGCCATAACCATTTACCCATGTTTCATCACCTATTAGCACCCTTTCGAGCATATCTGGATCGTTGTTTAATAGCATTGACAGACTGCAGCCATAATCCGGAGTATAGAGTTAATTCTGTCGGACTATCGAGTTAATTCGGAGTTGACATGAGAATTAACTGAAGGTTATCCGAACTATCTCTTGAGTTAGTCCTCAAAATTTTAGCGGATTTGGGCATTTTGTAATGGCAACTCTGTCGAAAAATCTCTATTGTGAATGGAAAAATGGAAATGGAAAATGGAAAAAGAATAACCAAAAGTAAACACAACAATCGGAGTTCAAGTGCGAACAAGTCATAAGGTCATAATTTATCAATGTAAGTATTTTGAAATCATTAAATATTATAGAATATATTTTTGTATATAAAGAAAAAATATGACAAAATTGCCTTTCGTATATTTTTGATGTCAATTCGTAAAAGGCGGGCAATGTGGACGGAACAGGACGAGCGAATGTTGATAGAAAAATGGACAGAGCGTTGGTAATCCGGTTTACGTTGCCGTCTGTCAGGATAAAATTTGAATCGAATTAAGTGTTGCGGTAATCGGGATTATCGCTGCCGTCTGTCAAGCCTATAAGTCATTCAACACCTCTTGAACTGTTTGAAAAGTTGAGAAAGAAGAGGAGAGCAACAAAATCAGCATTTACTGACCACATAAACTTCGATTCTCTATAAACAGTTAAAGAAGCGCTATTTTTTTAAGACTAAAATACCGTATCGATGGTTTGTGTAATATTCGGTGAGTATTAAATAGTTTCACAGTTAAGCTACTTTTCAAGCTGAAACAAGTTTGCAATTTTGAATACAATAACAAAGAATATAAAATCGTTCAATTGTGATTTCCTGCATGTCACATATTTGTGCGTGTGCAATTTTATTATTTCTCTGCTTTTTTTGTCAATTGACGCGATTAATTACCGCCATTTAAGAAACAATCTGTGGCGGCAACAAGATTCCAATTAAAGCGAAACTACATGCTAAAAGCAGCATTGTTTTGTTTTGTTTGTAATTCGACTTAAACAGTTTCTTTCAACAAATAAGGCATTGTCTTTGAACTTGATAAAATAATAGGTTTTGAGAAAGGCGATTGCAATGTCAAATGAATTGGAGGCTGAAGCAAGAAATATTTGTACACGTTTTGATTGATGAAAAGAAACGCTTGGAGAGCTTATGCTGGAAACAATTAGATTCTCAGGCCCGGTTTCACCAACCGGTCTCAACTTAGTTAAGCCGATTTTTTTACGTTTTCAGTTTCACCATGCAACTAAGCTAAGTCACAAGTTAGTCAGCTTTTGCCTTGACTAAAACTAAACTAAGAATTTGAGTCGCTTTAGCAAATTCAACTACCAAAAGAGCGAATATGACAAAAAATGAGCAAATACAGCAACCAAAACAACCAAAAAACCCAGTATTCGCCATAAAAGGTTGGTTACAAAGCTATTTTCTTAGACTATTTGGTGAAACCCAAAAGTAAGTTAGCCTCAAATCTGGGCTAAACTAATTCAAAACTTAGTTTTAGCTTTAGTCACGTTGGTGAAACCGGCCCTCAGCCAATTTTTCTTTTATTCATTACGCGTTTTTTTTTTTTAATTTTTTATTATTTTTTAGTAAAAACAATTTTTAAAGTTTCCTTTCTCTTGGGGTATCAATTTTAAGCAAAATGAAGCATATTGAACTGCTGTAAAACCAAAAGCAAAAGCAATAAACTCAGCGTCAGCAACAGCAGCCGCCCGAGTGCAGTTGACTGCCCATCTTGGCCTTTTCAAAATGGCAACACTTTTGTGGCAGACTTTTAAGCCAACAAGAGAAAACCGGCAAAATATGTATGTATGTTGGAAATTTATGCATAGATACATAATATGAATCTATATGAGATATAAAAAACCTCATGCGACGAGGAAAAGATCGTAAATGGCATTGTTGTTGTTGTGGTTACAACGAAAATAGCACAAAAAAATGTCTATAAAACGGCTTTTAGTTAAGAAAAAAGTTATGTGAAGGAAAATCGAAAAAATGAAGTAAGCAAACGAATAAAAATGCAATAGAAAAGGGCATTGAAAAAGTGGTAGAGAGTAAGAGAGAGTGAGAACGAGTTATTGAGGAACAGATAGAGAAAGAGAGCGACGAACAAGCGTAAAGGCAGCTGAGCAAATACACAAAACGCAAAGTAAAGTCATTGTTAAAAGGCAAAAAGGCAGCAAGAGACAGCTGATTGGCATGGCTTAAAAGAAAATTGGTAAAAAAATATGAAGCAACAATAAAAAACGTGAAATGGGCATGTGATAATATAAAATAGAAAAAATAAAATAAAATAAAATAAAATAAAAAAGAAAAAATAAAATAAAATAGAAAAAATAAAATACAAAAAAAGGACAAAGGAAACGAAAAAGGAAAAAAAGTATTAATACACACTATGAGCATTATATGTACATATCGTCGTACCATACGAAAACCAACATCAGATTTTTTGTGGCTGACGAAAAGTAAAAAGTTCAAGTTTTGGCCGACGAAAAGTAATAAAATCGAGTTTTGGCTGACGAAAAGTAATAAAATCCACTTTTGGCTGACGAAAACTATCAATTTCGTTTAAACAACAACAATTTTAATGTAAAAACAGTATATAATTACTGATACTTTTCGTCAGCCAAAAGTCGATTTTATTACTTTTCGTCAGCCAAAACTCGATTTTATTACTTTTCGTCGGCCAAAAGTCAAATGTTCTACTTTTCGTACAGAATTTTTTTATTGATAGCTTTCGCCAGAAATTTTAAATATGTTAGTTTTCGTATGGTACGACGATATGTAAGTATGCACATATCTTTTTCAATGTCCATTAGTGTATAAGCACAATTGTGTTATGATGCATAAGAAGTAAGTAACAGCAAAAAAATGTAGTCGCAGCCTATCTATACATCTACATTAGGGTATCCATTAATATCAAATTAGCGATTTTCTTCGATCTCATCCCCTGCATCGGTAACAGCAAAGCCAAAGGTATCACATAGGGGTGAACTTTGACAACTGTGCGACCCCCCTTAACCGTCTGCCAAGGGGACAAAAATTTATATGTAGTATATTCGACTATATTAGTATCAACCTAGGGGGTGAGGTTGTAGAAATATGGTATAAATATTGTCTCCATACATGTGGGGACCACCCTAATGTACAGACATGCATATTTTCCAGGTGAAAGACTTTGAAAAGCAGCAGTTAAATTTAAGCACACAGAGCACATACATTAATACACATTTAAATACTTGAATATACATTTATTATGTACATACATATGTAGATAAGGGTAAATATGTTTATTATAAACGCTGAGGTGAATTCAAATTTAAGTGGGTTAAAAATAACCAATACTACTTATATAACAGTTTATGTGTAAAAATTAATATACACATGTATGTACGTATGTGCTGTTAAGGCAACTTTTTAGAGTTAAAAATACTCAAATAGTGTGTGCAAACAAACTACGAGTGGATGGCAAACTCTCCGAAAAAAAACTACTTACTTAATACGTTTTATGCATGAAAATATTAAGAATTTACTAAAGACAAAAAAAGAAAAAAACTTAAATTTTAAAACAAAACTCATAGCCCTTTAACATAAATTTTTTAAGGTTTTGTATAAAGTTTTTTTTTTAATATTCTACCAAAGAAACGAGACCGTAGAAATAACGAGTGCTATTAACTGGCCTAATCATTCAGCATTGATTTATCACTCACGACTCCGCGCGCCCCCCTGCCAGTTGCATGGGCTGACTTTAATATAATGTACCAGACCTACAATAATAGACATTTCGTCACGAGGTAGAGCACCAGCGGTAGGAACTACTCACAAAAATGAACGAAACTGCAGTATTATGATATTAACGTGCATTTACAATGGTTTATAACGTTTTCTTTTCTGAGAAAAAAATGTTGCCATTTAATATCTCAATTTTGAATTACCTAACCCGACTTTCTTAAAAATGGCTGCATTTTTAGATAATGGCGCTTTTTTACTTAGAGATGAAAATTCGCTGATATTGGTCAATTCCACCTAAAACGGCCCTATCCAGCAAAATTAGAAAGAAATACTCTTCCATTCTCAATATTATTAAAAACCGTTACCTCTGAAGAGACTAGGTCATTGTTTTACATTTCTGTGAAGTTTCGATATTATACGTTTTATAGTAACAATTTTATGACGTGTTTAATATACTAAAATTTTTGGTCACACCCGTCACAGAAAAAATTGAAAAAGTCTAATTATATTGGTACTTTACATTTTAACCACCTGACACTCTCCAATAATAACAAAGTAGTCGCGATAAATACTTAGTGACATTTTCTTAAAACTTATCGCAGTAATTTAGTATTCAGTTCTAAAAAATATTTGGCCACACCCGTCACACCAACGCGAAGTATACATATATTTTTTAATAGATTCGAAAAACAGAAAGCGCGAACAGAGGAAGAAGCTTAAAGAAAACAAAGAAAAATATGAATTGCATCTAGCTAAAGAGAGAATAAGAGATAATAGAAGGAGGGATGCTAAAAAAATGATAACAGATAAAACTGCGCATCTCAGTTTAAAAATCGATACAATATTTTTAACATTTGCCATGCTCCTGAGGATTTTGGATTAGAAATGACTTGGAATTTTCTCGCTACAGACCATGGTAAAGGCGCTGTAGATGGAATAGCTGCAGCTGTAAAAAGAACCTTAAGTACGGGCATTAAGGCTAGAGAATATTTTATGAAAACACCCGTTGACTGTTTCCAATATCTAGTTGAAACCATACCTGGGTAATACTGAGTAGTAATTGGACTATTACGTACTTAAATACTTTATATTTTGATCTTGAAGTAATGAGTCCGTACCAAGTACTTTCAGAATATTCAAGTACTAGTACAAGTACAAGTAAAAAGAATTGAATTTTTAGCAAATACTTCAAAGTAATTAAAAAGAAATGAATGTACTTGAAAAGAATTGAAAAATGTACTTGAGCCGATTTTTCAATTCTTTTCAATTCTTTCAAGTAATTACTTTGAAGTATTTGCTAAAACTTCAATTCGTTTTCAATTCTTTGTACTTGTACTTGTACTAGTACTTGAAAATTTGGGAATGCAAGTACTAGTACTAGTACAATTCTTTTAAAATGTACTTGTCACAAGTCGTACTGGTACTTGATATTACCCAGGTCTGGTTGAAACAAAGAAACTTAATAAGATCAACGTTTTTTACGCATCAAAAGACGATGTTGAGCGCGACAGTAATTTCTTGAACCCAAGGTGGGAAAACGTAAAATTAATAAAGAATATTCTAAAAATGCACAACTTTAAAAGAGCAGATGCGGTCTCTGTGTATGCTTGCGATTCATATTTATCTGAATTTAAACAAATTTTCCTAAAACATACACCTTTGGAATAATGTGAGTTTTATGATAGCGAGCAAACAATGTTATGTTACTTTTTTTCATATTACGAGTTATAAATGAAGTCAATAAAAACTTTTAGTTCATCAAAAATTTTGAATTTTGGTACTGGGTCACACCCGTCCAATTTTTTAAACAGGGTTTTCGCAAGAAAAACGTGAATTTCAAAATAGTAAGTATGCTATATAATCAAAAAGACTTTGAACAACGTGCTGGACAAAATTTTTTATATGCGTTCTGTGAAAAGTTTTACAAAATTTACATGCAAAGTGGAATTTTTTGAAAGCTCAAATATATAAGGTCACACCCGTCCCAGCTTTCTAATGGCCACTCTGGTCGGAAATGGTGTCCTTCAAGTATATTTCTGCCATCCACCGTTTTTAACTTTCCCATTCCTGGGAATAACGGCCTTTTTTTGAAATGCAAGCTTTCCATTTCAAAATTATAGCGAAAATTATGAGTATCATGGTCACACCCGTCACAATGGAATTGACCTATTATCAAACATGGCCACATTATTTCAAGAAAAGAAAATGGCATTAGTTCGGTGAATTTTAAAAAAGTAAAAATTTGGTGCGTGGTACATTATACTAAAGTTTTCCCTGATGGTCGCTTAATAAACATTTTTAGATTTAGGAACGAAACAATTTAATGCTCATATTCGTAGGCTTCATGGAGTTCGTAGGTTTTTAAGTTCGTTTATTTTTGTTAAATTTTTTTGAAACTTGCATAATTTTTTTTTTTATTATTTCACGAGTAGTTAATCGTGATTATCGCAACAAAACACGATTGACTTCTTTTTCACTTGACCGTTTTTATAATTTTTTTTTATTTAATAATTCATTTTTGAGTTTTTTCTTACGAGTTTTAAAGGAAAATTTGATGTGAAAAATTAATAATTTATTCTTATTTATTTAAAATCTTTATTTTGGTAGGTTATAAATCTATTTCACCACATTTCTTCAACAGACTTCTTTTTTCTTGTCGGTTACCGAGTTATTATTTTGTTTTTTTTTAGCTTGATTCATTGCACTAATCGTTTTGACTCAGCTTTCAGCACCATTAAATATTTAATTTTTTTGTACTTTTGGTGTTTTTTGACTAAATTCAACAAAGTAATGGTCAAATTATCGTGCAACAAACAGCAAAAAGTCAAAAGAGTAACTCCACTTTTTTTTTATAGTAAATAAACACAAAAGAAAATATGAATAGGTATGTATATATTTTTTGTGCAACAAAAAAAAGAAGTGGAAAAAAACTACAAAACCCAATTTAGTTGCAACAAACGCACACTTTATGCAATTTTTTCCTTTCCACTTGGTATGATGCCACCGCTCTGGTCGTATAAGCTGCAGTTACAGCTGTCGTTTTTGTTGTTGCTGTGACTTGCTTTTACAATTTTTATTTTTCAATTACTATCTACTTGTAGTAATTAACACGCCTGCCTCTTCATGAACACCAACAACACGATTTGCTTATGTGCAGCAAAATGCAACTTTCCCGGCAAACGACTGAAATTGTACTGAGAAGAGGCCGAAATACAAACGTCGGCAACTCCCGACACGCCAACGACTGCGAGCGGCTGAGCAAATTGAGCGAAAATATGCTTGAAATGAGCAAAAAAAAACGTGCAGCTGAGTATAAAAATACGTGGAGGGAGCCAAAATGGGAGCCTACAAATCAGAGAGCGAATGGAACCTACATCGGTACCAAGCAAAGTCAACAAATGTACTGAAAATACACCTTTAAATTGTTATACATAGATGATTGTATAAATGTTTATTCTTTATTAAACCAAATGTGCCGAGAGCGAACAGCAATCAATGTGAGATACGCTCCAACCTCCAAACAATCAAACAAACAAGCAAATAAAGAATCAGATGACAAGCCAACGAACTGAGAGTCAGCGCTAGAAAATAGAAGAAGGAAATAAGAAAGAAGAAATTAAGGCAAAGAAAAGAAGACCGACAGAGAAACAGCAGAGCTCATTGTGGAAAAAGAAACAGCAGGGAACAACAAGACTCTGTCCAGAGGAGGTAATGGTCTTGGTGTTGGTGGTGGTTGAAGGTTTCCATGCAAACACACAGATACCTTTATACTTTTGTGTGTAAGCAAAAAGAGACCACAGAGCAGCGGCGGTGAATGCCACAACGAAAAAGGCAGAGAAGAAAAACAAAAAAAGAAACCCTGTAGTTTGCTACTCCGTAGGCCACCGCAAAGATACCTACCCATTGAACGATTGAATGATTGCTGACTGGCTGGCTGCTCGAAAAGGGAAATCGAATGCGAGAAATATGACTTTTGGAAATATTGAAAAATTTATGAAATACCGACTGACGGCCTGGCTAACATGTGAAGGGAATGCATAATAAATTTAGCGCTGTAATAAAGAATGATATGAGTTGAAGGCGCTTGCTAGCCTTGGGGTAACGCTGAACACACAAGAGCTAAATTTATAGAAGAAACTAGCCGACCCGCCAGACGTTGCTCTGCCTAACAATTTATTCCGGTAACGCTTAAGGAAAACGTCCTTGATTACCGTTTTGCTCGCCATAACCATAGAATCCCTCGTAATGACTGCGAATATTTAAAAATTTTAAATTCTCTGAATAAAAGTTATATACATACATATATTAGCCGCGAAAAACACCCTATCGCTACCTCTATCCCTGTCCCTATCCCTATCGCTATCCATACCGCTATCCCTATCCCGATCCCAATGCATATCCCTGTCGCTATTTTTAAGATAATATTGGTATCAAATAGGAGGTCTTAATGAGGATTTTAATATAGTTGTTTTCATGATAGGTATGTCTTGTTTTGCTATTCTACCACAAATACTTCCAGAGTTTCTTACTACCAAAAATTGCATCGGGGGTGCCATTTTCCAAGATATCTGAAATAACTCGCATACAGCCCGGTTGAACAAGATTTTAAAGGTTAAAGTTCAAGAGTGGGGGGTCCTGGTGAATGTTTACCTCACAAACAGCGCGAAGAAGACTGATCTCCGTGATGGTTGCTAAGACGAAGAACGACAAAGCTTCAACCTGGAAACATCGCCCCCAAAAGTGATTACCGTTATGTTGTTAACGGAATATAATTGATTGATTTTGGTTACTTTTTGTAAATAAAGCAAAAAGAAAGAAAAGAAATAAAGCAAAACTACAAATATGGATAGCTTTAATAATATAAAACTACAACATGATGAATGATGTTAAAATGAGTTGTGATACGTTTTGAATATATTAAAAAATAGCGGCTAGATACTTATCTAAGCACATACATTTACATCTCTAACTCAAATCCATTGCTGGAGAGCGAAAAGCGTCGCAAAGAATAACAAAAAAAGTCAAAAAAGAAACATAAAATAGAAAATACTTAATTGCAGGGAAAACCCGTTCGGTCGCTCGTGAGCTCTGACTTTGGCTATTCGTACATTTTAGTTGGCTTTTTAATTACTTTTTTAATTTTTTCGCTGCATGTAGTAATTTGTGATTTTTTCTAAAAAGCGATTTTTTTTAATTTTTTTGTTTTCTACAAATTTACTTTATTACTTTTTCCGCTCGCATTTTATCGCCGATGCTCGTTGTGACTCTTTCTTCCACTGCTTCTGCTTCTTCTTTTCCTTCTTATTGAGAAATTGTGTGACAAAGCAACTATTCGCAGATGTATTTTATGGCTAAGTTATACATACATATTAACAATACACATCTACTTGGAAAAGGCAATTATTAAACAAAAGAAACAAAATAATAAAATGGAAATATTAACGAAGAGTGCATACAGCGACTGCCACACCACCAGCCGAGCGTAGCTGAGTTTGGTTGAGTGCTGAGCTGAATTTGGTTAGTGTGTGCTAGGTTAGGGTTTTTGGATGAATAGACAACCAGGCGCACAGCACACCAGAGCACAGCAAAGCGAAGCATGGAAATGTGTTCATAGTGCATAGAGAAGATTCAAACGCAGATTACCTACATACATATTTATTAAACATATTCTTATATATATAACGTGCGCATATGTATAAGTCAAATAGTCATATCGCCTCTAGACAAACTCTCTCTCACTGAAATATGAAATAACACACAGCAACCAACGCGTTGTTTTGTTGTTACTTGAGCGATATTCGGCGAATAATGAAATAAAATTGTTATCTTTAAAGTCGAAATAATAAAAAATTAAAAAAAAAAACGAAAATTACTTTATTTAGTAGAATTCATTTAATCTTGCTTTTAGAGCAGGCACCGGCAAAAGACGGCGGTAAACACTGATTTGAGAACTACACTGGATTTCGAGATTCGAGATTTTCCCGAAAAAGGGCTAAGTACCTATTTATCGAGTCATTGCCTAATCCGCACTGGGCTGCATCAAGAGCCGAAACTCTCGGCACTGGCTCGAGGAGGCTAAAACCAGATGAAGGCGGTTGCAGGCTTGTAGGGTCTGCAGTAAGCAGCCTGTGGCCTTCATGCAGTGAGAAGCGATCCTCACCCATTCTGAGGATGTACAGAAGGGATATTTCCCGCCTAACTTCGGCATTTACAAAACATTGCACCATTGGTTACCACGCGGCCTGATTGGCATTGCATCATAACACCTGGCAGTCTTTCTGGGATGGATGAAACAGCGGAGCACCCGCTATGCAGTATGGAATGGAATAGTGGTAGGGCAGGAAATGCTTTCTTTCCCAGAGCACTCAGGCATATTTTCCCATTGTACTTAAAGCCTTTAGAAGGGATCAATATGTAGGAAAAATGGTGAGATATTGGAATCAGCGTTCCTCTGCAAACTTTCCAGATTCTTTAATAAATCTGAGAAGCTGGTCGACTGGTAGAGAAGGTATATCATCACTTCTCAATACATCCCACCCGAGAATGCGCAATCTTAGTCTAGCGAAGGTTGGACAGGTGCAGAGAAAATGATCTGTGTTGTGTAGTGAGCTCTCGATGATGCCTATGGTGATCATGTGCTGTCCCCATGGATTGTGTGCTGTAATCAGCAACGCAATGGCTCGAAGCTCCTTCCTCCTCGTCTGTTGGAGGAAGAAGTTTGCTATCTCCTTGTTAGGCTTTTTCAGAAAGCACATTGTAATTTTCCCGGAATCAGTTGAGTTCCAGCATCTCCCGTGAGTTTCCCTAATGGAGTCGCTGATATACTCCACAGTGCCTGTTATAATTGGTCCTATTATTGGCTGCGGTCCAGTTGGTTGTTCTGCTGATCCACAATTTGCCAATTCATCGACTATGCAGTATATGTATGTACTTTGCAGTGCGAAGGCAGAATGAAGTTCCTTAGCTACTCTGAAAAAAAAACGTTGTAAATACAAAGACTTTTGCAGTTAAATTAACAACTTTCCGCAGTTGAAATGTGCCCAACAACGCTCCGTTGTTGTTTCAAATATTCGAGCGTTTTTGATTCAAATACTTTTCGTATTTAAGTTAACAACGGAAACTGTTGAATGAAATACTTTTACATTTAAGTTAACAGTGTTCGCTTTTGAATTAACAGCAAAACTTTTTAGTCCAAAAGCGAGCACCGTTGATTTAAATACTTTTCGTATTTAAGCTAACAATTTTTGCTTTTGAACTAACAGCAAAGGTTTTTGGTCCAAAAACGGGCACCATTGAAGCAAATACTTACGCTTTTAAGTTAACATCAAAAAAATCGTAAACAATAGTAATTTTTTTTTAATATATAGATATTATTTCATTTTATTTTATTTTATTTTATTTTATTTTTTTTTTTATATAATATATATGTTTACATAGTATGTAATATTAATACTAAGGCCCGGTTTCACCAAACAAGTGATGGTCATTTGATACATCATTTGAACAAGGCGATTGATGAAAAGAGACACGGACACAAAGGTTCTCATCACATTTTTCACACCGTCCATATAAAAATTATGGAAACTTGTAGGCAGTGTGTGACAGAATTATCCATCAATCGTGCGCCTCAAATGATATATCAAATGACTATCACTGTCTGCAGGGCTTTTTACACAAACACAAACACATAAACTCAACTTATTTTTTTTATTATTTCATAACACATTCTTTATTGTTTTCCGACCGCCACATTTGTAGGTTTGCGGAATTTTATCCTGTCGGCGATGAGTTCTTTTTTATTTAATATTTCGTCGATGTCGTGGGAGTGCATCATTGCAAGCAGTTCAATATTTTTGATACCGTATTCATTGAACTGCATCAATGCACCTGTACATAACTCCCACGACAAGAATAACTTGATTATTTTCTCATCGCCGACAAGTTTTACCTGCAGATTTGGCTCCTTCGATTGCTCGCTATCGGAAAAACGGGATAATCAAACATATTTAATCTGAAAATACAAAATAAATTTTTCAACGTATATATGTATGTACATATAATTTTAATATATTATAATAATATATAAATAATATCATTATTGTGACTTACCTTTATTTGTAATTATATATTGCATATATGTATGTACATATAAATATTTTTCCCGAAAATTTAAATTAATTGAACGAGTTTGAAAAAAACAATTTTCTATTTTTTATTTACTTCAAAATTTTTCAACAGCAAGGGAGGTTTTGAATCAAAAACGCCCGTCTTTGAATTAACTATGGAAAGTTGTTGAATCAAAAACTTTGCCGTTAAAACAAATACTTTTGCTGTTGAATCAAAGCCGGAGATTCAACAGCGGAAAGTTGTTGAGTTAACTACGGGTATTTTTTTCAGAGTAACCTTTCTTCGATAGCCTAACGGAACTTAAGGACATCAGACCTGAGGAGGGGCTGCTTAAATATTTAAACTCAACAGGATGGATAGATATAGGGTGCGGGAACAGCCCTGTTTTACGAGCTGCTCATTCCCTTTTATTTTTACTTTTTACTGATTTAGTCACGAGTCGTGTTATCAAAAAGGAGTATCGGCGCTAATTGGAGCCATTGGGACTTGCCACTCCAACGTACCAATCATTCTCTAATCGATATCTAATATGTTGAAGACACTTGAGTGACAGTCGAGAGATTGAGGTGTATGACTGATAAACTCTCCTTCAACAACGCCCAATATAACCCCCTGTATAGTCATGAGTTCCGTGAATATAGATTTGATGAAATCAGTATACCAGCATCATTTTAACTTATTGAGCTTCAGATCCAAGAGTGAGGCCTTGCTTTACGAAACTGTGGCAAAGACTATGGTTGAAAACAGTTATCACAAAGTACTTAGAAGCAAAAAGTAAACTTCCTTCCTCAAAACTCGATAAGCTGAGCCAACTATTATACTCAGGTGTGTATCCGTGGAATTAACTTAACGATAGGCAGCAAAGTTCATTGAACGTTTCAATCAGGTGTTTAAATTGCGTAGACACGGAAAGACAAATGACTATGCCTTCTGGCAAAAGGTAGTAAATGCAGAGAAGCAGTAATAAAAATATGAAAAAATGCTGAACGAATATGATGTATGGAGGCCAATAGTTGGTAAGGTAAATGTTTCGTACCCATAGGTTCCCACATACATACACACCCATAGACATGTGCACAAAAGTTACCACGCAAGCGGCAATGTATTATTAAAAAGCCCAACTTTTGAACGAATAAAGAACCGAATGGAGAGAATACTTGCGGCAAATATTGGAAATAAACTCATAAAAATTGTGGCTCAATATGCGAAAATGTCACGCAGGTGAAGATAAAATCATATAAAAGCAGTGTGTGAATGATAAAAGGTGTAACGTACCAGAAGAAGACCGAAATGAATGAAGTGGAGTGTGAAATTGATATAGACGGAGGCAATGAAAACTGGAAAAAAGTTATTAAAGTGAGTGAGTTAGTGTGGCATTAAATATGCGGTGTGTTGTGTTGAACGGCGCTGGCTGTGCGTGCGAATGCGCTTCGGTGTATGTTCGGGTTATTGAATGAATGCAACAACAACAACAAAAAGTATCGAATGGTAGCTACCGCTGCTAGGAACAATTTGCTAATGAGCTGACAGACAGGTAAGTAATAAAAAAACGTAGTAATAAAAAGCAAGAAGCAGTGAATAAAATGCAACTCAAGGTTTGTTAACCAGAAAGAAGAAGAAACAACAAAAAAGGAAGCCTTATTCTTCTACAAAAAGACTGCGCCGCCGCCGTTCAAAAAGGAAAATACTTAAAAGGAATTAATCAAAAAGTAGTAAAAGACAGATGAAGAAGCCAACGAAATGGAATTAAATGAGAGAAAAAAGAAATAAAAAAAAAATGCTGGCGAAAAATGAGTACAAAAGCGAATGAAAAATGTGTATTGTAAGAATATGAAAAGCAGCAACAAAACGATGCACGAGCGAATTTGTGCTGGAGCTCAAGGCGACTGTAAAACAGATGATGTTGCTTGCTTGGCTTGACTTGGCTTGGTGGGTTAAATGACAGCAAGTGACAATGGATGCACATGATGATGCACTCGCTACAAAAACAACAAACACAGACATGAGATTAACATCACTGATGTGGCATTATTATTAGGTGGTGTGCATAGATTTTATGTATGTATGTACCAGCAAAAAATTTACGCCTTATTCCAAAGGGTATAAGTTCTTACGTAATAATGCCTGAAAGTTCTAAGCGAACAAAAGTTGTATGGACAAAGGCTTAAAATAAGGCTGAATTTCCTGTGTTGATGTCAGCAGGCTGTAAGGGTTACTCTCTCTCTCTCTCCCTCTCTGAGATGAAATTTTATTTCTAAGATGTATCCTTCGTGAGAATAAGGCTTAGATAATTCGTCATAATAAGGCCTTATGTGGTATCTGTATACCTTATAATACCTTAGTCGCAACGGGAAATAAGGCTTAAATAATTTCAGATAATCAGATCTTCTGTGTACTTAAATGCCTTATTGTACGGAATAATAAAAAGGTGTTTTTTATTTAGCTGCATAATTCACATTTTTATTCTAAGCCCAACCTTTTTGCTGAGTATATTTTCTTTTTTAGACAAAATGGCACAGCTTTCGTACAAAAAAGTTCACGTAAATTTTCTTTTTTAAAGTAACTCACATACATATGTATATATATTTAACTTGTGGTCGATAACGCAGTACATAGCTTAACCGGACCTTTATCCTCCGGTTAGTGTTAATCAGAGGTTGAGTAAACGGCCCTAAGTCTCCAAAGCATGCATAATACTTACCTTTTGTTTTCTTTAAAGAAAAAGGGCCCCTATTTACCGGCTTGTCTACCCGCTTGCCCTATGGAAACTTTACTTTTTTAATATTTCTTCTGCTGAATCTGCATGAACTTGCCCTTTTGCATTGGTGCACTCGAAGATAGAACAGACATATGCATGTTTACGTTTGTTCAACTAGCATACGGGCTCATCAGCTGGCTAAAGCCAATCAGACGGTTATGTACATAGGTAGGAGTAAGGAACGAACGACATTGATGAATGACTGACTTGACTCTTGGCTGCAAAATGTGAACCCAAAAACCCTGGATCAAAAAAAAAAAAACAGAAAAAAATAAGAAAGAAAAACTAGAAGTTCTGCGGCTACTTGTGAAGCAAACACTCAACATTGGATCAAATATTACCGCATCAAAAAGGCTACACATGAACATACCATAAATTGTGAAGAAAAAGCGGCAACCACATTCTGCTGTCTTCATTAGAGGTAGATACAACCGCCTGATAACCGAAATAATATTCGTGCAACGTTTTATTGCTTTGTCTCCAATTAATATCGGTATCGATCGAATTATCATACAATTTAACAAATTTGTGTGTAGTCATTTTCGTTTTTTCCCACATTCAACTATCTGTGACATGTTTTGAGTAAGAAAAAAGTTCATTGAAACAACAACACAAAAGGCAATAATAAGCAACAGTAAACTTACAGTTTGGCATCTCACAAGCCAACTTGACGCCGATTTCGCTGCTGCTCCCCTTTTTTACACAGCATCAACTTTGATGACTTTGATCTTGATTGATTTTACTTGTTCATAAAATATTATTAAAATGTGAGAAAGCTTTATCATCGAATTTATCAAAAGTAACTAAATAAATGCTGATAAAATTAATTCTAATAACGAGACTATAAATAGAAATGCTGCAGCAAGCAATAAGCAAATGTCTAACGATAAGACCAATTGCCCTTGCGGTCATAGAAGACTGAAGTTATGAGTAAAGAAAAGAATAAAAATAAGTAGTTCCATATTTTGTAAATAGGTATGTATCACTGATATCACTCTCAATATACGAGCTTGTTAAATGGAAGATTGTTCATTTTAGCTAGTGAGAGCTTAGCAGCGGAATGATAGAATATAAAAATATGTGGGCGGAGATGAATGACGAACTGTCGATAGAACAAACGACATACTTCTAAGAGTATAAAAATAAAATTGGAATGAAATTTCTGAGAAAACCTTGTCATTTGGGAACTTATCAGCTGTGCGACCTTTTTTTTGCCTCAAGCCATCAATCAACAACAACACGAATTAAAAGAAAACTCACGAAAAAACCAAAGAACACAAATTTTCTTTAACATTTGCAAACAACACGCAAACCAAACAGAACAACTAAAATTAGAATTTTTACCGAAGAATACCTATAAATAGCGATGAGAAAAACCTGCGGCAGACAACGCGTGTCATACTCAGACACAAGAACAACAAAACAAAACAGGTACGTACACATAAATTTGAAGATAATCAAAGAAAAATAAAATTAAAAAAAAAAAAAACATTTGTAGCATTATGACGTCCGTAATAAGAATGTGCATGTAGGAAAATGTGAAACCCACGGCAAATGCAAATGAAGAAGAGGTCAAGTAAATTTGAGAAAGCCATTGGAATGTTTATACGTACTACTTAAATAAGCGATAACGAGACGAAGACGCAAGTGGCTTATTTAACTAAAGATGATCACATATGTACATAGACATTCATATACTCTGCATACTCGCAGTTACCCTGCAGTAAATTTGTTTCACTGCTGACGGATCAGTGATGATTCTTTGTTGAATATTCATCACTGTCGTCATAACTCAGTATATTTTTATTTGTTTTTGTTTTTTTTTCTGAGGAAAGCAAACCATTTATATGAAAAATTCATCAGTCTTTATATGAAAGTATTCACTGATGATTCCTCGTCATAGGTGAATTGCATCAGTGATTCATTATGGATTCATTGGGGATTTTTACTGCAGGGTAGTAGATAGTAAATATGTACGTACACAAATACAAAAGTAAATTTACGTATCTTGATTTTGGAAAATATTATTTGTTTTAGTTTCGTATCAGTTTAGCTTCATGGTGTGATAAATTCTAGAAAATTGGAATGTGTAAGCTGTGTTGTAGTGTAAGCACAAGTGTTTTCTTTTAAATCTAGTGATACGAGACCTTCCTTGGTTCTTACAGCATTGACAGATGGCAACGATAAAGCGGACTATCTCTTGAGTTACTCCTCAAAATTTTAGCGGATTAGGACATTTTGTAATGGCAAATCTGTCGAAAAATCTCTATTGTGAATGGCAAGTGAAGGAAAAGAATAACCATAAGTAAACACAACAATTGGAGTTCAAGTGCGAACAAGTTATAAGGGAATAATTTATCAATGTTGTATTTACATATATATGTATTTTGAAATTATTTTTATATACATATATCGCAAAAATAGGACAAAATTGCCTTTCGTATATTTTAGATGTCAATTCCTAAATAGCGATCAGTGTGGACGGAACAGAACGAGCGAATGCTGATAGAAAAATGGACAGAGCGTTGGAAATGCGGTTTATGTTGCCGTCTGTCAATGCTGTTACAGATCGTAGACTCTGAACAAGAGGAAGCACGTACAAAGAAATAACGTTCACAATAGCGTTATGCTAACTAATCTTATGTTAGTTGCAGATATCGAATCGTCACACTATTTACTCTGAAAAAAAAAACGTTGTAAATCTAAAGACTTTCGCTGTTAAATCAACTACTTTCCGCAGTTGAAATGTGCCCAACAACGCTCCGTTCTTGTTTCGAAGGTGCGAGCGTTGTTGATTTAAGTCAATAACGGAGATTGTTGGGAAAAATTTTCACCTAAAAATAAAGTTTTATTTGCATTTTACTCTTCATCTTCTCTCCGCCCAGGTCCCAACTGCAAATATGTATCCTCCGCTTGTTCTCCTATTCTTCTCTCCTTCTTATCATTCACTGGTTGCTATCTTTATTTCTTATTCTGATTTTTCTTCTTTATTTTATATTCTCCTCCTGATTCGAACCATGACATCAACCTGAAATTCTATTCAATCAATCACATAGTGGAACATTCAACATTATATTGAATTGTAGTAACCTATTTATACTTCCATTTCCTAAAAAGGAATCCATGAATTATTTGAATCATTGTAAAAACAAAATTTAAAAAAAATTGTTCTCATTAGTTTTGTTTACAACGGAAACTGTTGGGTCAAATACTTTTGCCTTTAAATCAACAACGGGGAGAAAATTGTTGCTAAAAATAAACTTTTGTTTGGATTTTTCTCTTCATATTCTATCCATCATAATTTTTTTTTGTTGGTTTTCTCACAAAAAAATATTTTCTCACCAAAAATTTTTTAAAGGCAACCTAGTTTTTATATCAACAACGCCCGTTTTTGAATAAATTGTTGGATCAAAAACTTTGCTGTAAAAACAAATACTTTTGCCGTTGAATCAAAGACGGAGATTCAACAGCCGAAAGTTGTTGGTTTAACTACGGGTATTTTTTTCAGAGTAGTAAAACATTTCTAAAACATTTTCAGTTTGACGTGGATAATCGCGTTAATCGAACTTGAATTGATGATTCTAAAATGTAATTTTCTTACACAAAGAACTAAGTTAATACAATTGGCATTTACAAATTGTTTCTTGTTAAATTTCAACGCACAAAGGCGGTTCAATAAGAATCTAAGTATGTTAAAAGGGAAAGGGAATAACAGAAGACAAAAGATTTCCAAGCAGCGTAACAAAATCTAACTACAACAAGTAAGGAAGCCTAAGTTCGAGTGGAATCGAACATTAGATACTCAGCTGTATGCTTTCATTGTTTGTTTGCGTCTGATAGAATCACGGTGTATTTTATATAAAGCGAGTGCTGCATAAAGTGGGCGTAACCACGCCTATTTTCAACATTTTTATCAGTCATCCAACTAAGCATATGAATATTATTCTTTGCTCAAAATTTCATTCCTTTATGACTTCTAGTTACAAAGATGTCACGTTACAAATTCCCAAAGGGTGTTCCAGAAATATCTTTGTTAAAAAGTAGGCGTGGTCATAAACCAATTTGAATAAATTTTTGCATGTCTATTAACACAAGTTATTAAAGTGTATAAACCAAGTTTCGTCATAATATCTCAATTATTTGTCGAGTTATAGGCTAGGAAATCTCGTACATTCCTGCTTCTAAAAAGAGGCGGTGCCACGCCCATTTTCCAAAATTTTTATATTGTTTGTTTCCGGTCTATTGTGGAACTCATGCCACAAAATTTCTATGAATTATCTCTATATTTGACAAAGATATCGCTTAAAATGCTTTTATTAGGCCACTTTATAATACACATATATAAAAGTGGGCGTGGCCGTGAACCGATTTTGACAATTTTCGGTTAAAACATTTGCCTAAGTAAGTAAATCACGCGTACCAAATTTCATCGATATATCTTCAACGGTTTCTGAGTTATGACTCATAAAACTTTCAATGTTTGCCCTTTAATAAGTGGGCATGGCTCCGCCCATTTTCCAAAAATTTTGTGGTTTTTGTTTTATGTTCATAGTTGGACTCATGCCACAAAATTTCAGTGATAGATCTTCATATTTGACAGAGATATCGCTTAAAATGTTTTTATTAGGTCACTTTATAATACACATATATAAAAGTGGGCGTGGCCGTCAACCGATTTTGACAATTTTCCGTCAAAACATTTGCCTAAGTAAATCACGCTTACCAAATTTCATCGATATATCTTCAACGGTTTCTGAGTTATGACTCATAAAACTTTCAATGTTTGACCCTTAATAAGTGGGCGTGGCACCGCCCATTTTCCAAAATTTCATCAAATTTCTTCATAGGGGCCTGAGCTCAACACGTGGGTAAAATTTTATCGCTCCAGCTATATTAGGGACTGAGATACCAAATTTCCGATTTTTTCTATATAGGAAAAGTGGGCGTGGTCATGGTCCGATTTCGCCCATTTTCAATACCAACCGTCCCAGTCTCGATACCAACTTGCATTCCAAATTTCATCAAAATATCTCGATTTTTGCGCGAGTTAGAGTGTTTACAGACGAACGGACGGACAGACGGACGGACGGACGGACGGACGGACATGGCTCAATCGATTTCTCTTTTCACCCTGATCATTTTGATATATATAAGTCTATATCTATCTCGATTATTTCATTCTGTTACAATCCACCGTTATGTGATTAAAACTATAATACTCTGTGTACTAGTACAGCTGAGTATAAAAACAGTTGCCTAAGACATCCAACAGCGAAAAACAATTCCTGTCATTTTCACAAACTTTTTCTATAGTTTTCCTTGAAGAAACATATAAAAGAAGGTAAGGTAGGCAAACACACACAAGCATAAACATCTTTTCACATTTGAATACTAGGTACACTCAGGGAAAAACAGCATTTTAAAATCAAAAATAAAATTTTTGTTTTCATAATGCACGTTTTAAACCAAACCATTTTTATTTTAACAATAGGGGTATTCGCTATCCCTAGCAAGATAGCAAGATAGCACGGATTGCAAATATCCTAGACCAAAATATGCTACACATCGAGAGCACCCTATTGCACAGTCGTAGGAAATTTTAAGAAGCAGCTTTTCTTTTTAGCCAAAGGGACGCGTTTATCACTCACTTTTTAATAAATAAATCATTTTATTTTAGTAAATTTAATAAATACACATACAAAATAACATTTTAAGTAAAATTCGAATGCTCAAATTGAAATTGAAATTAGCAATTGGCAAATGTCAGCTGAGGCAGGGTCGCAATTAATTTCCTACACTTCATAGCAAATAAATATACATAGGTTTTGGTGTAGCATATTTTTGCGGTCTAGCATATTTTTGTGCGCCTGTATTTTGTTGTTGTGCGTTGTAAAACTTTGCAATCCGTGCAATCCGTGCTACGTGCTAGGGTTATGCTATGGATAGCGAATACCCCTAATGAAAATTTTTAAATAAAAATGAAATTTTTGAATTAAGAATAAAATTTTTGAAGTAAAAATGCATTTCGGACTTAAAAAGAAACATATTTAAATTAAAAATGAAAATGAATGTTGATTCAAAAACTCGCTCTTTGTTCAAATTTTTTTTTTGTGAGAAAATATTTTTTTGTGAGAAATCCAACAAAAACATTAATGAGAATCAATACTTTTTTAATTTGTTTTTACAATGATTCATATAATTCATGGATTCTTTTTTAGGAAAAGCGAAGTATAAATAGGTTACTACAATTCAATATAATGTTTAATGTTCCACTATGTGATGGCGTTGGATTGAATTTCAGGTTGATGTCATGGTTCGAATCCGAAGGAGAATATAAAATAAAGAAGAAAAAGGAGAATAAGGAGAATAAGAAATAAAGATAGAAAACAGTTAAGGCGAAGTAGAAAAGAAGAGGAGAACAAGCGGAGGCTATATTTTTGTAGTTGGGACTCGGATTGAGAGAAGATAAAGAGAATGATGTTGGAAACAATTTGGAATCCGGAAGAGAAAATGATATAGAGAACACTGCAGCGTGTTTTTTCTCATAGTGCTTAAAATAAAAATAAACATTTTTAAATTTAAAATGTTTTTTCTTGATTTAAAAATTTTACAATGAACATTCTTAAAATAAAAATGTTTGTATTTACATCACTTTTAAATGTGTTTTTGCCCATTTTAACCTTTAAGTGACGAGGTGAAATTTTGTGACATAGTTTACGACGTGGTGGTAAATTTTTTTCTACGCATTTTACTTAAAACTCTCAATAAAAAATAAATTTTTTTATAATAATTTTTGCATTGGAAAGAGGCCAGTCCTTTTTCAAATGAAATTAATAAAAAAAGTTAATTAAATTTTTTAAATCAACAAAGTTTTTACTATAATTCACAAGGCCTTGTTCTTTCAAAATAGCGAAAACATCACATGAGAACCTTATAGATAAAAGGTAAAACAAAAACTTTCTTTAAACTTTAGAGACGGTTTTTCATAAAAAAATATATATATTTAAATATATAATAGGAATTTTATTGAAAAAATTTTTTTGTAGAAAATGCTGGCCAGTCTTTTTGAAGTTTTTTTCATAATAACGTGAGCGTATAAAATGAATCACGAAACGAATTTTTTAATTTTTCTTCCAATAATCATTTAAGAAGTGGTAAAATTAATAATCCATGTTATTCAAATTGCCAGTGAGAGAATTTTTAAATGGAAATAAATTATTTTTGAAGAAAAAGTTACGTTAACGTCGAGGTGTGGTAATTTTTACCCCGATATCATAATTTATCCGTTATTGGAGATCTTCCACCATAGAAACTCTACTGATCGATAATTATGATGACATGAGTAGATTCTAAACGCATCAAAATGCTGCAGAGAAGCGAGAAGTGGTAAATTTCCAAAAATTGCATTCGAAGAAAAACTAACGTTACCCTAGACGTGGGGTAATTTTTACCCCACCATCATCATTTCTCGTCAAATGTTACACCTTTCTTCATAAAAACAAAACGAGTCAATAATTATAAGGAGATGGGAAGATACTAAGAGAGTAAACTTGCTGGATGGTAAGTTAAAAGAGATACATATTTAAATTACCACCACGTCGTATGTCAAAGGTTAAGCACGTTTTCATATGTTTTTATAATTTTTTTCTCCGAGTGTAGGTATACCGAGGCAAAGTCAAGTAAATAAACGAACGCGTCGTAACCTAGCAAAAATAAGCAAGCAAACAAGCAATTGCACAAAAAGTTAAGTAAAAGGAAATGGAAAATTATGCGGAATTGCTTGAGGAAGCAGAAGAGTTTTATGAATTGCAAAAGTTCCTAATAAACATTAAATTCATTCAGTTGGCACATGAGCAGCACCGCACTTTTACTTCGCTTTAAATGGGTAACTTGTATTGATATTTTTCGTCGTCGCTTTTCCAACGAACTTGTGCATCATAACAAGCTTACTTTTCCAGTTGATGGCAGAAATGTTTAATCTTTTTTCTCGCCTTTTTTCTTGCTACTCCCACTACCACCACCGCTTGCATATTTATAGCCCCAATGGCAATGAAAGGAATATTACTTTTATGTCGCCTTCGCCATAAAGTGCGTACCACCCGGCAACAGCAAAAATGCCACAATTTGCATGCGTTCGTGTTAAATTTTGTTTTATTTTGTGGAAATCAGCATAGAAATAGAAAAAGGCACTAAGAAAGTGTATAAAACACGCGAAAAGTTTCGACCAAATAAATTTGGTTTTGGCGACTTTAAGATGATGGATGACGTCATAGACTTCGTTTGTTTAAGGCAGCCAGCCAGCAACAACAATGGCAATGGCAACGCCAACGCCAATGCTAATGCGTAAGCCATGAGGAAGGGAACGTGTGACACATATAAAAATTCATTGATTTTGCTCGATGGCACCAGAACAAATCTTATAGAAATGGCAGATTTTTTGTTTTTGTTTTTTTTTTTTTTTGCTTTCGTGGGCGTTTTCGGATAACTGTATTATGTAAGTGTAGAAAAGATTTTTTTATTAATAGAGCGAAAAATAAATTAATACATAAATCGAAATGAAATTGACGATGAACCGATGAGTTACATATATTTGGAGCAGGTGACTTTGAGTTGAAGTTCAAAACATATTTTAAAAACGTCCCATTTAATCGGGCTTAGGCAAATCTATTTATTAATTACGCTAACATAAATTGTGTCCACGCTTCTTCATCAATTCTACTGGACCGGCTCAAAAACTATTAGCCACTATTAAAATGGCATTCCATGTATAAATTTTCATTGAAATTGGTTGGAAAATTCATTCACATTGCAACTCGCAGTTGAAAAATTGCCGTATGGTTGTTGTTGCATGCGTTTCAACACAACAGAACTGTGTCCCCCTACATTTTTGTATGTGCAAATTGGTGAATATAATTATGGTGTATAAGCATGGTGTACTTCGGCGTGAGTTCTGCCATTGTGAATTTCTTTGATTGCAATTGAGGTGTATATTTGTACATATATACCGGTATTACAATGAACGTGACTTGAAAGGGCGTTTCTTGAGGTTGAGAAGGCGCCTTATCTACTTAAGTATGTACATACATATTTGCTATTAAATTCGCTATGATTCATTCGAGTAAATAATAAAAACCTACATCTGTTCATTGTGCTACTTTTAATGCGCAACTACCTGTCTAATTTAATTAGAGATTGCAGCCAAGTCTTAAGTAATGTTTCATTAGTAGTAGTAAAATCCGAACATTTTACCTTTACCGCCGCCTCCTCCCGCTCGATTATTTTGTATGCTCTTTGTTTAACCTAATTTGGCTGAACAATCAATATTTTAATTTTATTGTTGACAATTTGATAGTTTTGTTGACATGGATGTAAAAGCAAATACAGAAACAAATGCAACAAAAATTCTCTGCTTTTTACTTTGGTTTTGTTTATTTTTTGTTTGCATTGCGCGATCGTTGCTTTTTCCGAAATGTGAATGCGCCTATAAATAAATAAATAAATATATATATATATATATATATATATATATATATATACATAAAAACCTACAAAAGTATGCAGATACGCACTTTATTCATGTGAAAAAGCAAAAATATATTTATTCACCAAAAATGAAGTGTTCGCCTTAATGAAACATTCTTTGGCTACTTAATGTCTGGAAGAAAAAGCATATGAATGTGACGGGTCATTGCACTTTCGAGTTGTATAATCGCAAAAAATCACAATACATAATACAAAATTACATACATACATATGTATGTATGTATATACAAGCAAAACAAACAACAATTTTTGCTTTTAATATTCTGCTAAGAATGAAAAAAATTGCAAATTTGGCAGAAATTTAAATAAAAATTAACTAATTGAAGTACTGCCCGTGTTCAACTTGAAAAGGAGAGAAAGAGGTTGTCAAAAAAACAGTGACGAAAACGAAATATTTAGTGTTTTTAAGTTTTGGATAGGTATATATATGTACATATTTAAATAAGTACAGGATGAGATAAAAATTAATTTATGTACACACATACGTTATACGGTTCATTTAGGTCCAGATACATACATACTATGTATGTACATATGTATATTTTTTTCATATTCTTTCCTTTTGATTTCAAACAGCTTAGACAAGGGTTAAATCACTCATACGCCTAGTAGCACCCACGGACTAGTTTCTGTGAATTAGTTCTTCTTCTTCCTCATATTGCCAATAATGAAAGGAGATTAAGAGCAACAGCAAACAATTGCAGAAGTACCTACTTACGGCAACTATTTTCCTTGTCTAAGTTGAAGTACGCAAATAAAATTGCAAAGTGGACAAAATAATTTACCATTTTTATGTATGAAAGTATTTTTTTTCTTCATTTTCCTCACTACATGGAAATCATCTTTCTACTGCAGTCTCGCTTCGTGTAATTCGTGTGAGACGCTTAAATATTTAAAAATTGTGGAATAAAAATGAAAATGTTCATACTCATATAAGACTTTAAATGCATAAAGCTTAAAAAGCAACAGCTACAACCAGTAACAACAGCAACCAACAACAACACACAGCAGTTACACACATATGAAAATGTACAACTTCGGTCGCCATTTGGCTGTAACATGGCTCTAAGTGCCAATGACAAGAGGCAACCGAATCGTTGTTCGCCACCGTCTCAAAGTTTCTTGTTGCACCGACGAAAGTTTTGTCGGCCAATGTGGGTAAGAAAAAGCAACAACAACAACAAACTTAGCAGCAACAACAAAAACAACAGTAATCAAGTACAATTGCACAGCAGTAAATTTTGTGTAGTTGTTGTTGCTGTTTTTTAAATGCATCGCAACACAGTCAGGCACGTTCAAGTTAACACTAGCAAAAAATAAATAAAAAACTAACAAGAAAAAACAACAGTAAGTAACAACAAAAAACCAGCGCATATTCATTTCACAGAGCAGAGCCAATGCCGTCCGTCCAACAAAGCCAGTCAAGTCGTACTTAACAGCGAGTGAAGAGTAACAAATGCTTGATATATGGGAGATGTATGTATGTATGTAAGTATGTATGCTTATTTGAAACCAACGAGTATGGCAATGACCTTTTTGGTGAATATTTCATTAAAAATTTAAAACAATACCGACACACCGAACGACCATTGGACGGCAAAGGTAAAGTTAAGTAAAGTAAAGCAATTCTAGTTTGGTTATGGGAAAAGACAAAGTAGTTTGTGTGGCAAAGATGGCTTGTGGTAAAAGAGAGGCAAAGTGCAGAACGATGAAAGCGTTCAAGCCCACGACTGGCAGTCAAGGCAGGCATTGATGGGGAAACGATTGGGGGAAAAGTATCACAAAAAGGGGAAAACATATCGGTAGATGTCTTTATTGATTGCTGGCAATACCACCATTCTATGGATGTCCTATTACCAGCCGCTTTAAAACAAAAGGCAAGACCTCTAAGCTAGCTATTCTAGACTATGCTATAGTTCAAAACTAGAACACACATTGTTTGAGTATTGCACAATACTGTAGGCATACAAACATACATATATGTATATTCATTGCTTAGCTATTGCCTCTTTAACTTAAAAGTTTTATACGATTAACTTAATGCCATACGCGTCGTAAAGTCGGCATAAGTATGTATAGAGGCACAGAAAAAGTTTTGAAAAAAAAACTAATTTAAAGCGGATATTCTAATTCAAAATGAAATGCAATTAAAAATATAAAAGCAAAGTTCAAAAAAATACATATTAGCAAAGCTGAAAAGAAAACAAACAAACAAAAGTTATTTAGCCGCTTAAAGGCGCTCTTATCGTTTGTGCGCCGTTCTCAGTTTTCACGTCATTGTTGCATTGTGTTTCCTTTATTTGCTCTTCCCATCTATTTGTTATCACTGCCGTTTGTAAACATTACCAAAAACATGCCAAATGACACTCAGCCCGTGTCAATCTTATCTCAATTTTTCACTCTTCACCATTTCGCTAGACCACTATGTACTTATATTGTGCTATTATCATCACCGTTTAATAGAAGCCGAATCAAAACAATAATGTGCAATAAGAGAAAAAAAAAAACAAAAAAACAAAACGAAAACGCGTCCCGGAATTAAGAAAAATTTTCCTTTTGTCTTCTAAATCTAATCAAATTTAATACGCTCTTCTTCATCGCTGATTAAAGCAGCAAGCGACGCGCGGCACTTTTATTGTCTCACACTGTCAACAGCTGATCAATCAAAGTAGCGACGCTTTGTATAGAATTTAGCATATTTCATATACATAGTATAGAATTGGATTTAAATTTTTTTATATGGCAGAAAATGCTAAGAGCTTTCCCGCAAAATAAAGAGAACTAAGAAGCCGAGACTTTTTAGATTTTTCGGCTATTTTTTTTTAAGCGCAGCTGACTCAACATTTTCAGATCAGAGGATTCTAGTAGAAACGTCATAGTAAAATGTATGTTTGTATAGTGACAACAAGACCTCACATCTGTGCAAATTTTAAGCAACGATAGATAATAAACAAAATAAAAATGATAATATGTATGTACACAAGCAAATACTACAACTGATATGCAGCCTTAGTAACAAAAATAAGCCAAAATTTTGCCAAATTAAATATAAGGAAACAAGCACATGGCGTACATACATACATATGTACATAACATAAAAATACTTACGTAATGAACGTGAAATAATCGAAGTGTAGAGAAATAAAAAAAAGTATTTCTTCGTTTTAAAGCATTTATTTCCTAAATACGTATTTATGTACATTTACATGTTTGTATGTATGTAAGTACTTGTGTGATAAATAAGCGAAAATATTTATTTTCGGTTTGAGTTCTTGCCAATACGACGCGTAACTAATGACATAAAATAAAACAGTTTTTTGTACATTGAACATTCAAGTGGGTGATTTCCTAAAAAAAAACCTAAAAAAGCAGTTCATTTTGTTACTTAAAAGTGGGTGAAAATATTTGTTGCTAAAATTGAGTATCTGTGGCACAAGCCTGCGCTTGTATGTGGCAAAAACTCAATCTCATTTCAGATTAAAAATTTTCAAAATTCAAGGGAGCTTCTAAGAAGCTTCAAACTTAGAGCCCGTGCACAATTGGCTTTGTCTGCTCCAACTTTGATAGAAAAAACCTTAAAGCAAAGCGAAATTCCAGATGCTTGCTACAATTAACACTTTGACAATTTCCACTTCACTTCTTTGCTTTAATTTATAAACCTGATTTTTGGTAATATATTTGGGGAATTTGCTTTTTTCTGCTTATTCGAATGTTATTTTTTACTTTTCTCTGCTCACTTCTCACGAAATTGCGCGAAATCGCTAAAATAAGTGTAGATATACAAACATACACACACACACACAAGGGGAGATGTTTGTCAAAGTGGAAAAAAGTTGAAAGATGGCTAACTTTATACTTTGCTTTACTCGCTTCACCTCAATTGTGAACATGTCCCTTTAAAAAGCACATGCTGAACAGAACTGTCAAAGCAAAACTCTGAAGCAAAGCGAGGTAGAAGTCAATTGTGCACGGCTTATTACACTTTAGCCATGGGTAATGGCGCAATTTTTTTGGCGCTGATACAGTAACACCAGCGCCAACCGTGGCGCCGCGCACGGTTCTGGCGCAATAACACCTTTAGCGCAATTGCCATGGAATAATCGATAAATAACAGTTGTTCGCTTCTTACTGTCTACTATACCCGTTTTATTTCTTTTGGCGCAATTCTGCTTACATACACGCTGGCAGAATAAATGTGCCACAATTTAATTTAATTTTAAAAATAGTTTGCGTATATTTGTGAAAATATGCTGGCATCTCGTTTTTCGGCATCTTCATTATGAAATACGAGGGTCGGCTCCACTCTATAAATATTTTATTTAATTTATTTTGTATTATATTTTTCTCTCCTATTCACAGATAATGTCAATTTTGTCTTCTCTATTTGTGAAAGTAAAATATCAATACCCTTTCGTATTAGCGATGGTTCGGTATTGGCGTTAGCATACATAATTATGACGGTGTCATATACGCTGTGCTGTTATTGGCTTTGTGGTGGTGCCATTTTACACTAGCGCTATATTGGTGCTGGTGTTAGCGCACGAAATTGAGTCAGTGTTATATTGCAATAGCGCATCATTGAGTTGGCGCTATACTGAGTTGGCGCTACATTGAGTTGGCGCTATATTGAGTTGGCGCATTTTCCAAATCGGAGTGAGCGCAATAACACCAGTGTTGGCGCCAGCGCAATTGCGCGGCGCAGCGCAGTGTTACCCATGCCTATTGCACTTGGTTAGATCAGACTACAGGGGCTACCAAACTGTATAATTAGAAATTTGCTGAAACGTTTTCAAAAAATTTAGTTTTTCAGACACAGTGACTGCGCTTAGTGCTAAAAGTCTCTCTAGAATTTTCACTAAAATGACTATTAAATTTAAATTTTTTGTTCACATTTTTCCTTTCGCTCTTTTGCTTCATTACGATTGGATTTTTTTTTATTTTTACGCAACAAAAATCAAAATGCGCGCAACACGTGAAACGCCAAACCAATTCGAACCAAATCAAATGATCGAAACGGACGGTTGCGGCTAATGAGGGTGATACATATACATACATACATAAACTAACAGGGAGGTTCTTACATATGTATGTACATACAAAAAAAAAAAAACAAAAAAGCCCAAAAACAAATTAGAGCTCGTGATTAGTTCACTACTAAGTAGTAAGTAGAGCGCGCGCATTAATACCGTAAGTATACATATGTATATACATATGTAGGTACATATGTATGTATGTATATTAAGGTGGAGTGAAAATTTTTTTTCGGAAATTCAATTTGTTCCAAAGCCAGAACGGCACCTTTCTAGCCCAGAAATAAGCCTGTAAAATTTTATTGACCTACTCGTATGTTTAGAGGTGCCCCCAGCCCCACAAAGTTGAAAAAAATAGCACGATCTGGTACAAATGTAAAATTTCTAAATTTTAAAATCAAAAAACGAAGTATGAGGATTGATAAACATGGCTAAGTTGAGTATTAAAGTGAATTTTTTTTTTTTGGAAACAACAACAACAAATGTTATTAAAGGTCAAAGTTTATATTATGCATTTTTATACTCAGCTGTACTAGTACACAGAGTATTATAGTTTTAATCACATAACGGTGGATTGTAACAGAATGAAATAATCGAGATAGATATAGACTTATATATATCAAAATGATCAGGGTGAAAAAAGAAATCGATTGAGCCATGTCCGTCCGTCTGTCCGTCTGTCGTGTCTGTACCCACGATAACTCGCGCAAAAATTGAAATATTTTGATGAAATTTGGAATGCAAGTTGGTATCAAGACTGGAACGGATGGTATTGAAAATGGGCGAAATCGGACCATGACCACACCCACTTTTCCTATATAGAAAAAATCGGAAATTTGGTATCTCAGCCACTAATATAGCTAGAGCGATGAAATTTTACCCACGTGTTGAGCTCAGGCCCCTATGAAGAAATTTGGTGAAATTTTAGAAAATGGGCGGTGCCACGCCCACTTATTAAGGGTCAAACATTGAGGGTTTTATAAGCCATAACTCAGAAACCATTGAAGATATATCAATGAAATTTAGTACGCGTAATATACTTACTTAGGCAAATGTTTGGACGAAAAATTTACAAAATCGGTTGACGACCACGCCCACTTTTATATATGGGTCTTATAAAGTGACCTAATAAAAACATTTTAAGCGATATCTCTGTCAAATATAAAGATATATCATTAAAATTTTATGGCAGGATTCTAACTACGAACATAAGACAAAAGCTGTAAAAATTTTGGAAAATGGGCGTGGCACCGCCTCTTTTTAGAAGCAGGAATTACGAGATTTCTTAGTCTATAACTCGACAAATAATTGAGATATTATGATGAAACTTGGTTTATACACTTTTATAACTTGTATTAATAGACACGCAAAAATTTATTGAAATCGGTTTATGACCACGCCTACTTTTTAGCAAAGATATTTCTGGAACACAATTTGGAAATTTGTAACGTGACATCTTTGTAACTGGAAGTCATAAAGGAATGAAATTTTGCACAAAGAATAATATTCATATGCTTAGTTGGATGACTGATAAAAATTTTGAAAATGGGCGTGGCTACGCCCACTTTATGTAAAATCCATCAAACGCAAACAAACAATGAAAACATACAGCTGAGTATCTAATGTTCGATTCCACTCGAACTTAGGCTTCCTTACTTGTTTTAATTGCAATTACTTTAAAACTGCTGAGCCAATTTCGAATATTTTTACACCATTCGATAGGTATTTTGATTCCCTTTAATTTGATATACATTTTATGTGGGTTCCATAATACCCCCCCGCGGGGGTCAACCCCCTTTTTTCCCAACCCCCTTACTTGTCATATATAAAATGTATATCAAATTAAAGTGAATCAAAACATCTATCGAACTTTATAAAAACATTCGAAATCGGTTGAGTAGTTTTTAAGTAATCGCAATTTAAAAAATGCATAATATAAACTTTGATCTTTAATAACTTTTGTTGTTGTTGTTTCAAAAAAAAAAAATAAATTCACTTTAATACTCAGCTTAGTAATCTTTATCAATCCTCATACTTCGTTTTTTGATTGAATAATTTTGAAAATTTCATATTTGTACCAGATCGTGCTTATTGCTTTCAACTTTGCGGGGCTGGAGGCGGTTCAAAACGTCGTCCTATCGCCATAAAATTTTGTGGGGTTCATTAACTCGTATAGAGGCAACTTTTCATTGCTGGTACGTTCAAAAAAAGAACAAAAAAAATCTCCATATGTTTTCACTCCACCTTAATGTACATATATGCATGTACTCAATTACTTCTGTACCAGTGCACTTGCCCCCTAAAACACAAAAAAGGTAAAATAAATTAGGGCTATGCCCCCAAAACAGAAACATATGTATATACAGACAGGCAGAAAGCTATATACTATATGTATATGTACATATGTTTGTACATGCACAATCATGTGCATTTTCACATGCAAGGCAAATTCATTAAGCTTCTGCAAGCGGCTGATGGTTTTTTTGTTTTTTTTTTTTTTTGTTGCTGTGCCTCTTGCTCGTAGACTTACATATTAGTTGGGGGATGTGACGTTCAAGAAGACGTACAAAATAAATCCCGCGCCACTTTCAAAGTAATTTAAAAGATTTGCACGTAAATTCCAGCGTTTGTGTTGGCACAGGAGAATTTTTGCATAGCTTTTTGGCTCTTCGCTAACAAAAGGTCTGTTTGGTGAGATTTTGGGTAGAATGCTATTTTATGTCAAACTGAAGATGAAGGCAAAAGTTCAACAAACGCATTTGTGCGAAATGCTATTTAGTGTCAAAATTGACGCTTAGGAACAGTGTTGCCACAGCCTCAAAAATTATGGTATACAAATTGATGCCTTCATGGTTTTTTTTTCGTGGTCACGCTTTCCTTTACCGATCGTAAAAACCGTTTATAAAAGGGGCGTTGAACCGTCCTCCGATCCTATATCTGAAGTCGGATGAGTCCGGAGGCCGATAGTTTTCGAAATATAAATATTTGTTTTTTCAAAATACCTTTATTTTGGCGATAACGGGTTGAAAGGACCTCATAATCTTTCTGGGGAAAAATCTACGTACCCATCCACAGTAATCCTGCGTGGAATACCTTCATGAGCGAGTACTTAAATTTATAAAAAAAAAAAAAAACACCTAAGCACAATTACATATGAATGATACGTAGATAATTTTTATTTTGGCTTAGAACAAATTTTATTTTTATCAAACTTTTGGTTGGACCACTCCACATAGCAGGCATTTTGACTTAAATGAGGACAGCACGACAAATATTTAAGAACTGATTCAATGACTCCAAATCAATTCCAGAATCAGCTCTGGCAACTAGATCACCTAGCTCGTTTGACCCATTGCATTTTATAGAACTTTTATATTACTCGGTACAGTACCAAAGTATTCATATTTATTTGCATGTGAAATTTAAGTATTATCTTTATATTTTTATATTATTAAAAAAAAAAAACGATATCGTTAAAACCACGAAAGTAGCTTACTTTATTAATTTTAATTTTTTTCTCAAAAATTTTTCTGTGTTAGAACCCCAAAAAGCAGCATATTTTATTAATTAAAATTTTTTTTTTCAAACATTTTTCGGTGATACCAAAAAAAAAAAACATAAATGTATCAATTTGTGATACCAAATTTTTTGAGACTGTGGCAACACTGTTTACAATTTCTTCCTCTTCTTCAGAGATTTTGACACATTTTAGGAAAGTACCCACACAAATTCTGTGTGCGGATTCCTACAAATAGCTAGTCTTCTTTCTCGCTCACATCCTCTGATCCTCTCGCTCTTTTGTGGTAAAATTCCTGCAACTCATACGCTTTCCTACACTCAACAAACGCTATTAAACACGAAGGTATTTGTATGCACGTAAGTATGTAAATTAGACCATGGCGGGTTAAGAAAAAATTCCTTTTGCTGTAAAGTTGTACAGTCTAATGCACATATATTCACATTCACGTAATACAACGGATAAACCATCTCAAACACAGAGAATGTACGAAATTTCAAATAGCTTTGCATACTAAATTAGTTTAAATAGATAAATATATATACATATGTACGTGGATACATATGAAAACATACATACATACCTACGCAGTTTATTGGAAAATTTTTGGGATTATTAATAAAAAAAACTAGCAAGGTCAATATTTACAAATGAACATACATACATATGTATGTTTGCAACTTAAGTATTTTACTTAAAACATAATACCTAGTATAAAAACAAAACTAAATATAATTCAAGGTGAAAAATATGATTGGCACGAGAAATCATTTAACTGAGCACAATACACTTGTAATAGTTTAGTTTTTAATAGAAAATTTTAATAATAATTTCTCTCTCAATTATATTATATGCTGAATCAACAATATTGATCTCCAGTTAAATAGCCAAGCTCTAGGAATATTGCTCTTGACTCTGCTCTTCCAAATAGCCGTTCAGAGTAGTGGATATTCTTCTAAATAGATTTCATTCATAAAATAATTTCAATGGCGTACGTGTGATTTTACACAACATTTACAATTTTCCGCCTTCGCACTTTTTTGTTTGTTTCTTTTGGATGTTTTTATATTTATGTAAATAAGTATACATATACAATTTATAAACCAATTGTGCTTTTAATGTTACCAAAGGAGATACTAAAAATCATTCAGTAACAGTCCCTTGCCGGATAAATCCGGTACACTCGTTTACTATGTAGTTGTTCAGACACTAGTCCGACTGTCGTGCGAACGTGTTTTTTTTTTGCCATTGTCAACCTTCTAGGCCAGTGGATTTTCGTCGCCTCTTACGACAGGCATTCCTTACCACGGATATATGCGTTGTATTAGTTATTTTTGTTGTCTCTAATACCTAAAAGTTGGCAAACAAATGCTTCCGGAGACTTCACACTTAAAACAATGTCAATTGATCAGAGGTAAAACATGTTGAAGAGACTTGAAGAGTCTTTAGATATAAAATAAGTGTAGTAAGCCAAGGTTTATCTAACCATGTAGTAAGCGCGACCAACAAGCGAAAAATTGAGCAAAATTATACAAAATAAATATGTAATGCATTATGTAGTATATTATAACTTTTTTCTACAACTACTCACGTGCTCTGCCTTTCACGCGTTTCACGTCGCTGCATTTCTATTGCTATCGTCGTCGCAATTGTGCGTCCTTTTTTTGTTTACGTTGCCGTAGCCGCCAGAAGGTGAATTTGAAACAGGTTCGCAAAGAGAAAAGCCACTAATTGCAAAGCCAAGCCACCAAAAAACCAAATAAATTGGTTCGCGTAAGTGGATTTCTATTTGTATGTAAATGTGAAGGATTGTGCGTTTAGTTGTTACACAAATATTTTCTGTTTTTGTTTCCTTTAAAACGTATTTAACACACGAGTCGAGCACGAAATGAAAAAGAAAGGAAATACCTGCAAAGGCAGCAACTCAACAGAGCGCCTTTCGTATGTTGACGTTACGATATGAAACGATTTCAATGCCGTATAATGTGTAGTTTTATGAATGAAATTGCAAGCACATGAGCGTAGCACAAAAATAAACGTATGCCATAGAAAGTTATGGCATTGTTGTGCGCACTCACAACACACACGCGAATATCCTTTGAATCCTGTTCCTACGAATTTTTTTTACACATTTCTTTACGCTATTTCTGTTTATAACGCTTGTCAATCACATACTGCACATGAACTTCCAAATGAGGCCAATAAGTCGTTGTTTTTAAAGTCGATTGCGTAAGTAAGGATTTAAAGTTGTTTGTGTGTAGTTGTGCTCAATTTCAGGCGAATACTAAGAGATGATTTAATACCCTCGTTTCCGCGCCGCTGTTGTCATCACTTGGTTTGCGTTTATCACACCACCTCAACTTTTCGTGTGACGTCTATTGCTTTTGCGTTGCGCTACACCGAGCTCAACTTGATTTGCACGAGCGTCATCATCGCCAAATGTTATAATAGTTTATTTTGCGCTATTTGACTTCTTATTTTATCCTTTTTGAGACTGTTTATTTGGAAATAAAGTTATTTTTTCTGCCAAACCGAAATTTACAATTTACTGCCGTGTGTTGATTTTGCCTGCTACTCTAGTCTGTATTTCTGTATACATACATATGTATGTATAAAAACGCAATGCAGATTTTTTTTTAATAATTAAAAAATTTGTGTCTTATTTTTCCCAATGACAAGTCAAAAATTAAAATTAAAAAAAAATGTTACCATACGAAAAAATTTTTGTAATGAAAAATAAAAATAATCAAGAGATGCGAAAAAGTACATTTGAGCAATTGAGATTTTTTTTGTAAAATAGGTTTCAAATTTTGTTTTCAAAATAAATCTGAGGAAAATTAATAAAGGAACTGCAACGTAAAATGTAGACAAAATAAATAAATTAATTTCTAACTGAGAATGTGTGATACGTTTCACCCTAACATGTCTTGTGTCTTCGAAAACACTGCAAAATTACATTAGGTAGTACATATTTCCGCCAGGAATAGTATTTTTTTTTTTAGTATTACAGTCGAGTCTGGATATAGTGAACCCCCGCTACAGTGAATACCTCGATATAGTGAACACCGAAATATTTACATGGAGTACTCTAAATAGTGAACTATCGAAAGTCTCTAAATAGTGAACAAAATTTTAAACGCAAAAGTTAGCATGAAGTGACAAACAAAAAACAAAAATTAACCAGAAATATGTATGTAAAATCGGGTATTCTCGAAAATGCTCATTTTATGTTTATTCCTGGAAAATCTGATTCCATTTGATGCCAGTGTTTATTTACTTCCTGTCGGATGCAGACCGCTTCTGAGTGAATGTGTGTTCTTTTATCTGTTTCTAAAAGTTTTTGCGTGTTAATAAATTAAGTTTTATTATGCCTGCGAGGAAATTCCTTTCGTTAAAGCAAAAATCGAAAGAGGCACTAGTGTTTCATCCTTGGCAAATACGTATGGTGTACCAAATCCACAATTTCGGGAATAAAAAGAATTCTCGTAATTGCATGACCGCAACACTACTGATTTGCTGGCATATTAGCATTGACAAGCCTGCGTGAGAAAGCGGTCCAAAAATCACTTTCCGAACGCAAGAAGCAAACATCTATTCGCGAATTCTTTAAATAAACATTTGTATTTTCCAAAGTATTAATTAATTCCAATGATACGTTAATCTTACATTTACAGACATGAATTTTTATCAAATAAACTGTTATTTAAAAAAAAATGTCAACCTTAATATAGTGAACAGCCTGGATACTATGAACAGGCCGTGCAAAAATTAGTTCACTATATCCAGACTCGACTGTATATTATTATAACTATCGTTTCATACGCACAGACGCATAAACGATTCCCACATGCGCAGGCATCGATTAGCAATCGCTTAACATTTATCTTTTGTCACTCTTCCTTTCGATTAGTTTTTCGGTTTGACTGGTCGACTGCTTTCAAATTGATTGCTTTTTTTGTTCCAGTATTATGTTTATACATTAATTGTTAGTTTTTACATTACATTAAATTAATTTCTCTCTATTTTTCATGTGCTGGTGTAGTTTTAAATGCTCTATGTCACGGTTTTGATCTGAAAGGAAAAGTAAAAAAAATGTTTAGACATCTTGATAAATATTGTAAGTAAATATGTATATGTAAGGAAATCCATAAATAATTTTCATTATATCTTAATGAAAGGCATAAATTTTCTAGATTTGCACAGTAATTCAGTGACAATCTTCTGCAACTTTTACCGGGTCATGTTTTACCCTATTAATACCCCTTGACACTGTACATATACCCTTAGCCACAGTCTTGTGCAAAATTTGTCAAAATAGTTGACATAAGCCTGAGGTAACCTAAAAAGCAACATTTTTGCACATCTCATCAGTGTTGCCAGATTTTTTTGTCCCAAATCGTCAATTTAAAAATAAAAATCGTCATCCATTTTTTGCCCCATCTGCGACAAATGCAATCATGTTGTTTTCATAAGGCACATAGTTTTCGATGAAATACTGTTTTATCGCATTATGTAAATTGATAGCGTCGCAGGTTTCAACACGGACCAAGCCAAAAAAAAGTCTTTCACTGAAAAGTTTATACATACTCTCACTACAAGACTGAGTAATTTCATATTACTTATGTATATCAGTGGATTCATCAACGCATAATGAAAATTTAGTTGTTCGGAGTATGGCACATAGCGATTATAGCTGGTACTGCCCAAGAGCGTTTTGAATAATACTTGTTGCTTTTGTTCTTCCACACGATATAGCTGCCACCGTTTTAGAATCGTCGAAACTGCTTTTTATACACTTTACAAGATCATCTACAGCGGAGAATAGTAGATTATGTTGAGCAATGAATGCACTTATTCTATTCGTGTGGCAGTGCGCTCAGAACTAAGGCAATGTTGCATTTTAATGTAATAAAAGGATTTATGAAAACCATAATGCCAGTGTTGGAAAAGGATTGAAGAAAACCAATCAGATTGCCTTAATGTTTTTTTTAATTATGGAAATTTGTATAAAGTAATTAATTTTTATTACGAATAAATCTATATTTTTCTGTACTTCCTAAAATCGTCATTTTGTGACATGAAATCGTCCCATCGTCATGGAGTCCAAAAATCGTCAAAATGACGATGCCATCGTCATTCTGGCAACGCTGCATCTCATTCTCTTTATCTTACGGCAAATTTGCACTCTAGCAAGGGAGAGCATTACAGACATACATACATATTCGGCAATGCAATAAAAAGAAAAGAGACGAATACATTTGTGCAAAATGTGTAAAAGGGATAGAAATAGCGAATTTTTATTATGTTGCATTTGACATCTCATTGATTTTCGCCCGTTGGGCTGAATTGAATTGGGCAGCATGACCAAAGCATATGCCATATGCAAGAAAAACTTAAAAAATACAATACATTCATAGTTTTATTTTAAATTTTATATTTTTTCTATAAAACAGAACTGACATTCAATTAATTTTATATTTCCGAAATATTTACATTGTGCTATATGTCCACATAGCTCTCGCGACAAACATGCACTCACAAATTAGTAAAAGCATGTTTAGTCTTTTACAAAATAATTAGGCCAAAATTAGCAGTATCCACAAAAACATACATAGGTAACTAATAAAATATTTATTTACAGTAGCTGGTAAAGCCGTGATTTTTTAAAAGAGCACTTTTCCAAAATAAAGTAAATATAACTTAAAAAGGTATATCTATATCGTTTTTTATACACTTTGAATTCTTCCACATTTTGCTTTCGTAAATTGTGTATAGACGTATGTATGTATGCACATATATATATTCACATTCATTGCATCACAAGTCCAAAATCTTCTAATTTGATTTATGCAGCTGTTTTATCATAAATTAAGAAAGAAATACATACCATTTTCCATCATTCTATTGCCAATACAGACAAATCTCGTCGGTTGGAGGAGTTTTAACTAAATCGCTTTAAAAAGCATTTATTTATTGCTTTAATTATTTATCACTATTGTAAAACCCACTCATTTTGATTTTAAACTTTTCGTAACAAAATTTCTTGAAGAAAATCGTCTCCGTCAACCTGCCGCTATACGAGACGAGACAAGAACCATGGTATAAAAAATACAGGTATGTGCATTGTCATTTTGACGCTGTCTTTTTGATTAAAAAGCAGATTTTTGAAGTTTGATCTTATGTCAGTTTTGGAGTATAGCGATGCCAGACTTTTATTTTTTGAATGCGTAGATTTTTGTTTGAAAGTTTGGGTATTTCAGGAATCAAAGGACAGAAAGAGAAAGGGCACTAGTGAGCAGATTTATGGAACTTCCGGTAGCTCCTCTTCGCTCACTCCACAAATCTTCATCCACTCTTCGCGAATAAAGGGTATCGTCGGAAATAGGAAAAATTTTATATCACCGTCTTTGCAGCCATATTTGGTATTATTGCACCGCGGAAATAAGCAACTCATATTGTTAAAATCTAGGGTACATATTTTTTTGTAATTGGATTGGACATATGTACATACATACATACATATATAGACTGAAGTGCTCACTTGGTATGGTGGTGTACATACACATCGTCGTTTAAAGTGCAAAACCGCGTGAAATTTTTGCCAAAACTGAGATTTCATCAAAAATACATTCTTGGCGTCCGTCCCCATCCATACATGCAACAATTTTGAGATGCACACAACGCAATTCGAAATAATGACACAGTTTCAAAACCGCTTTTTTTAAGGAAATTTTTCGAACCAATACCGCGAATAATAGGTGTTATTGCTTTATAACTGTACTGTAATGTACCAAAGTTGATTATACTTTCATAAGCACGAAATGGATTATAACTTTGCTTTATTGAAGAAAAGTTTTTACGTACGCCTGCAAAACCGCCTATACGTCACTATTGAACAAAATAAAAGACGCAAAACCGCTTATAAATACATAAGTAAGCCAATAACTGCACATTTAACTGTTTTTCGCCAAAATGATATTTGGATTAAGAATATAATCCAAAAATCTACCTTTGTTTGGATGTGGGGAACCGTTTTGAATTAAAACAGTTTTTACTGTCTCCTGTAAAATTTGGGTGGTAGCGTATACGCGGTATTGCACTTTATGCGACCATATGGAGTTATAATAGATCAATCTCCAAAACATCCCCAAATTATATACCAGAGTGATCACAAAGCCTTAATTAAAAGTGATCGTAACTACTAAACTAAATTAAAAACTCACCGAGATTACCGGAAAGGGACTACTTTGTAGTACGGCCAAACTGATATTCCGCGAAGTAAAAATCCGAAATGAATCTTTTATGAATCACTGATGAAATTCATCTATGACTGAGGAGGCATCAGTGAGTACTTTCAAATAAAGACTACTGAATTTTTCATATAAGTGGTTTGCTTTTTTTCAAAAAAAAAAAATAATAATAATAATAATAATAATAAAATAAAAATTGTACTCAGAAGAATCATCAATGATCATTCAGCAGTGAAACAAATTTCCTGCAGGATGTGTAATTTTTTCAAATTAAAAAAATTTCTTTCAATTCAAATTGAAAAAAATTCTTTACTATGAATACCATGGTTACAATTTATTTTTAAAACAAAGCAGTGAAAAATGCCATTAATGGAGGATTTTTTATCATTGAGTATGGCAGCACGAAATGTCATAATCTGCTTAATTGTCAGGTGGTTAATATGGCGACGAAAACTTGACGTTTGTTTTACCTGGTATACTTATACCATGGACAAGAACAACCGATTTACAGTTGGTTGTCAAAGATTTAAGACTTGCCAGACTAAAGCGAAAACTTTACAAAACCGATGGATATTAGCAGTGTTTTTATTTTAGCGCAAATTCATCTGTGCTGAAATATTGTATGGACTACTAAGCGTACATCTCTATCCGCGCTAAAATAAAAACACGGCTAATGTTTTTCCAAATTATCAATTTACTACGATAGAAATATCTGTGGTCAAAAGCCATAACCGCTTAAGTCGACTTAAGACAAAAATCAGTTATATATACCACGTTATTATACATTAAAAAACTCTATATTTCTGTAAAACCCCCATACCTATAACTTATTTCAATCAAAAGATATTAATAGAAGCATTTTGGCTTAACTCACAATAGAGATACATTAAACTTTCTATAACAGCCAAAATGTATGTACAAATATACTTAATGGAATTTCTTCATAACATTTTGTTTTATTTGCAAACTTTAATCGCAACATTATGGATGGCTCATAATTTTTGCGTTTATAGTTTTTAATCAACTTTTATTATTTTTTAAAAAACGCATTCGAATATAAAAATCACGTTATCTCAAAATCATATTTTACGACTTAGGCGATTATGCCTTGTGGCCACAGATATATAAGAGGATTAAGCGATGTTGATTTATGATTATGTTACTTAGTTATAATTTAACAGTGCAACATCTTTCGTCTCCATTCATGGTTTAACTAACACAGATTATAACAGGAATCATTTCATGTTTTTTATGCTATTTTTGTTTTCTATAAATATGTGGCCGCTGTGGTGCAGTGGGTAGAGTGCTCGCCTGCTATGCCAGAGGTCTCGGGTTCAAACCACGGTCCGAGCAAAACACCAAAACAATTTTTCTAATTAGTAAAAATCTAATTATTGGGGTTTTTAAGAGCAGCGGTCACCTCTCGGCAGTGGGCTGCATACCCTCCGAGAGTATTTCTGCCATGAAAAAGCTTCTCACAAAAAATGCATTCGCCGTTCGGAGCCGGCATAAAACTGTAGGTCCACCCAATTAGTAGGAAAAACAAAAAGGAGCACATCTCGAATTGGGAGAGAAGCTCGGCCATAAAACTCGTCAGAGTTATAATAGCGCCATTGTATTATTATATTATTATAAATATGTCATTGTGAAAGAGCATAGAAGCACATTAAATTACAACAAAATATTATTCCAATTTGTCTTGCTTGGTGTTCTTACAATTTTAATAGACATAAACAATTCAATTCAGCTGATCTCCTGCTATAACCTTTGCTGGATAAACATTAATTGTCTCGTTTTAAAACTACCAATTATATGCAGATTATGAGGTTATCGACATATTACGAAATCAAAAAGTGTGGCAACATTAAATGTTGCAGGTTTTAGCCCCATATTCACCAACAAAAACACAGCAAATTTCAGAGACTAGCTTCAATGTATAGCCGAACTCTTCGCACTAAACTTTTATTTACATTTGCCGCCTTTGTGCGAACAGCTCAACTAGAGCAAGGTGGATGGTGTAAAAAGGCTCGAACGAAATAGCGAAAATCTAACAAAGCAGGACAAATTAGCAAACACATGTGATAAATCTAATTGCAAATGAATAAGTTGCATACAAATGCCCGCATGAACCGGTTGCTAAAGAATAATTCACTACCGCCTTATTTCCTTGTAAAAATTTGCGTTATTCCAATTCCTTTGTTAAAAACATATTGATTGTTTTTGGGTCATTCCAATTAGAAATAAAAAACCATTTCCAACTTTATTCTCATTTTTTTTCTCTTTCGTTGTCACAATTTTTGTATGTACATAATTTTTTGCATTTCCTCTTTAGGTATTTTTACGCTCATCTCGTCACTCGTAATTTGAAACATCATTTTGTCTCGCTTTAATACACGCTAGTTTCCACAATCCCGAGAAGCACACCCTACGCATTCAAAGGTGCACACACACCCATTCGAAATTATCCGAATTGATATGGTGAATTTTCTTTTTCCACCTACTCCGAAATATTACAAATTTTCAGCAAGGCAATTTTATAATTGCTAATTTTTCACTTTTCAAAGTTTGTTTCTCAATTTACCGTTTGAAATATCCGCCTGGTATACCTTGAACAAAATATAACCGCAACATTCAAAAAGTTCTATATTTTCACCGCACCAAGTCACTGCTGCAAACGAGCGGAAGAAACTACGAAAAATATTCGTCTGACATGGATGGAGTTGCCAAAGTTTATGAAAAACTTTTGATAATTTGATATATGTCAAAAATTTGCTTGGGGTATTCATGATAGGTCGGAAACACAGAATTAAAGGCCCTTGGCAACTTACAATCTGGATTGAGAGGAAGTGTATATGCGTGTCGGGTGATTGACGCAAATATCAAAAATTTTTGATTTTCGTCGCCGCGAGCCGACAACAAGTACTTTTATGACGATTGCACTAACACACGCAAAAAAACACTCAAATTTTACTCACTCAAAAAAAAAAACACTCAAGCTGGATTGTAAGTTGCCAAGGGCCTTAAAAAACAAATTCATCCACCTTCAAATGTTAATTTTAGAACATTTTGTTAAAAGAGAAATCAAATCAGAAACCTTGTAGTAAAATATTGTAAGGGACGCTGCATTATATACCCCATAGTTTATTATTATGGTGATTCATGAATGGATTTATTAAAAAAATCTTTTTATTACTTAACACGAAGAACATTTTATGTCTTTATGTAGAATAGAGTTAAAGAGAACATTAATAATACATTAGTTTTGTCTAACTTCAACTTCACGAAATTCAGCTGGATCTGTAAAACGTACAGTGAGTATGTAAAAAATCGACGGAAACGGTATTAAAGACAAGAACGCATAATGATGACCTAGAGCGATAATGCCATAGGCTAATAAAAGCCAATGCACACCTAAAAGAGTTAATAGATATAAATAGATTTGTTACTTATGAAATCTTTGTTTTTCTTACATATTATGACGAAATTCTTAACTTCCAATAACGATGATCGTACCAAACCTTTAAAAGACTGATCCAACTTGACGGAGTAATGTATTGCATTTGCTATCATAGCAATACCAATGCTTAAATATGGAAAGAACAGGTCTGACAGGAAATAAATGCATTTGATATGTTAAATATAAATAAATAAAATAGAAAAAATCATATGCAAACTTACAAATGAGACCACAGGCCAATGCATGAATTGAAGTCAATAGTGGTAGAAAATAAAGTGCAGCGTAAATGGGTGCCTTGCCGCGAACATCGGTGATTGTGCTTACAAACGGACGAATTAGAAACATCATAACCAGACACAAAAAGTAGAATACGAGCACAATGGTTTGGCTGCTTACGGGAAAATATGAAATTTCTTATTATTTATGTTTATTCGTTGGTAGCAAACGGAAAATAATACTCACAGCGGGTAAACAGCTTCTTGAGTGCAATGCAAACGCGTTTCATAATTGGGCATGGGATTATAGAATAGCGTATACCAATCTGTAAATTTACGCACACCACAAGAATGTAAACGAAATTCCCACATTGGATCCATGAGAAGAATTGCAAGCGTTGCTGACAGCGCGACTTCAATAAATGCACAAGCCGTGAGTATCAGTTGCTTACGAGAAAACCTAATAGTAAAAATGGGTGTTCAAACTATGCATTATTATATTGGCCAATGAAAAATAAAGTATGTACTCACATGTAATCTTTTGCATGCAGATCAATAAAAAAGCAATGAAACATTAATGGCAGCATTGCCATAAAACCCAAATAAAGCCAAGAGTACGTGTTGAGCTCATCGCGGCAGGGTGCACAAATGTAGGATTCGTTAACGCGATAGCCCCGCTCGCAGGCACCACAATCGGACCAACTGCCATTATCATACAGCGTCCTACCACAATATTGGCCAGGGCAACGTTCCATTCGTGCTATGGTTGGGATTTAACGCCAGCGAGAAAATATATATTTGCTCTTCACATTTATTATAAATTATGGAATGCTGGTGTAAAGAAATATGTAATTTATTTAGCGCTTATTTGCGATATTTTCACTAATTTATCAGGCGTTTGTTTACTTCTTTGTTGAACGGCTGATTTTGGATATAATATGCTTGCTCTTCTTCATATGCGGCAGCCAGTTACAATAGTGCTATGGTGAGTTTTTCTGCTTTTTGTGTGGTGTATAATTTCGAACTGTAAAATTTCGTTTAGATTTTTGCAGATTTACCGAAGTTGCCCAAAAGTCAACTTTTGGTATACGTCAATCTGTCGCTAAGGCACTCTGCACACGAGGCGTATCGTCATAGACGCGTACCAGACATTTCATGTAGCGTCGATTTCCCTACGCCTCAAGATCTGCACACGAAGCGACATTGGGTACGTTCAGAAGGCGCAACGGTGGAGCACAACTGTTGTGTAGATATCAGTAATCGGAAAGTGATACAATTTGCGCCTTCTGAACGAGCTGATCCATTAAATAAACAAATTATTATTTTAATTATCCCCAACGTAATTGCCAATAATTTCGCGGCTTTGAAACATTTTTATTACATTCCAAAATTCATACACTATTTATATTTTTGTACATATGTCAAAATCGTAAGCTCAACATGTTGTCTAAAGTGAGCGTAAAAAATTTATGATGGAAAAAAGTCTCCAAAATCACAACATGTTGTGTTGATCAGAAATACTCAACGTTGCGTTCAGAAGATAAAACACAACAGTTGCGCAACTGTTGCGCCACGGTTGCGCCTTCTGAACGTACCCATTAAAACTTCGCTGCACAAAACAAACAAACAAATTAATAATACGGTATTTGCTTTAAATTTCGAAGCTTTAAATAGAAAAGATGAAAAATTTTATGGAATCTTCCATTTTCTTTAATTATACACAAATTTTTTCCGATTTTTTCCACAAATTTTACTGCTTTTATAAATTTCACCATGTGGAAAAATGTAAACAAACGTCTTCTTCTTCCTGTTTTCTAAGCGTAGTACGCCTAGTTACCAGCACTGCTTTACGCCAAGCGACATGTAGCCAGCATACTTTGACGAATGCATGAAGCTGACGACTCGTGTGCAGCCTTCAATTGAAATATACGTGCGCGACATCAAAGCGTACAGCTTTCGTCTGTAGTATCTAATACGCGTCTAAAAGAGTACGCTCCGTGTGCAGAGTGCCTAAGTCAGATTGCTTTTGATTGTTAACCTTTAGCTACTCTTGAATTTCACTTTTTTTGCAATTTGCTTTTCGAGTTTTTTCTCATTTGTATAACATTCCTCCATAAAACAAAATGGTCAAGAATTATCAGGAGATGTGAAGTTACTGAAAACTGAATTTCAATAGGGCAACTTAAAAGAGAAATTACAAAATATTCTAAAGAGTTAAATTTTTGCCACCACCTCTGTAGTTAAAGGTTAATCAAACAGCTGATTTGTGTATATCCGCCAACGTTTCCTATGTGGCGACCTCTCCGTCAAGTACGTGAGCTGTCAGTCACTTTCGTCGACGTAGACGGATTGACGTATGCTATGTGACGGGCCTATCATTCTGACGCCCTATGAGAAATCGAAATGTTTGTACGGGACAAATTTACCATTTTCCATGGAATGCTCCAGTTCCGTTTTTTTGTTTACTTATATAGTTATTCTTTTTCCTCGATTTCCATTCACAATAGAGATTTTCTACAGAGTTGCCAATACAAAATGCCGAACCGTTAAAATCTTGAGGACTAACTAAAGAGATAGTCCGCATTATCGCTGCCGTCCTTTAACGCTATTAGCGAATATATGGACGCTGTTGAGGAGATATAGCATTACACTAAGCGGGATTTTCCTGTAACAGATTTGAATTGTTGCACTTTTGAACGTTCATTCTTTCATTTCATTTATTGAGTATAAAAATTGTACAATAAGTTATTGTAAAAAGAGACCTGACCGTTAAGAAATTATTAGAATCGTAATTATTATTATTAATAATTAAATAATACTATTTCATAACAAGTTTTACTGCATTCATAATTATGTATGTATGTATGTACATATATACGTAAATCGTGTTCTACATATCCAACTCTTTCTGCGCAAAATTCAAAATCACAGAAAGCAATCCTGCATCTTCCAATTCGAGCAGATCCTTACGCATTTGTTCGCTTTTTCGTGGCAAAATGAGCTGTAAATGAAATTCGAAACTTCTTAATAGAGCCGAAAAATTACTCAAATTGCAATATACCTTTCTAATTTTTTCACGTTGTTCTGCGTCGCGGCACAATGCCATCGCCACCGCAGCCATATGTGGTCGCTCCAAATTCATGCAGATCTCAGCGAATTCCAGCAAATTTAATTTATGTACAATCGGGCAGCTCTTAAATTAAAAAGAGGTTATATGAATACACTTTTGGTACCATTTAATCACTTTTCCATTGCTAACTAACCTGCAAGCGGAACAAGGTTTTCTGCAAGACTTCCTCCTGTGCAAACGAGCGCGTTTGGTGCGCTATTTTGAATGGCTGCCACAATACACACTCCCATGCGACAACCAAGCCTTCGGTGTGCAGCAACTTTGGCTTACACGATAGCACATCCACCAGCGCATTCAGCTCACGCACCATATTAAACATAGCCATACGCTTGAGTATGCCATTCCATATTTTCGCAAGGAATATATCGAAACCCAAACAAATATTCACCATCAATTCGAGTGTGTGTGGATTTTGTGAATTGCGCTGCCAAATCGCTTTCAGTATATCGATTTTATTGCAGCTGGTAAATTTCTCCAAGCTGGAATTATAACCCAGTTGCTTCAGCTCATGCACGCACTTGATTGTGATGTATTGCTTTTGGTTGAGGGCGCTTTTGAAGGATTCGCTGCCGTCGTTAAGTTTTGAGAAACATTCGTACATTTGCAATTGTTTGCTGGTGTTGACGGTGCTTTGGAGCGATGCAAAGGAAAAAAAAAAACAAAAAGGAAAAATAAGTATGTACAATGTACAATGATTACAACACTATCACTTACCCATCTTCGGGAAAGATATGCGCGACCAAGAAGTCTATGGCCTGCTGCTTCGGCCAGCTATTCAATATGTAATTTGCTCTGTATGTAAAAATGTAATTAATATTATTTTGAACTACTTTCAATGCGCCAACTACAACCTTATAACATTCTCGGATGCATTGCCCACATTCGTTTCCTCTTCCTGCGCAAGATTCTGCTCTTCGAAGAACGTGTCCTCCAGCAAATTATCATTGCTTGAATTCACGGTGAATGAGAGCCACTTTTGTAACAGCTGAAATTGTATTGCCGCCAAATCCAAGCCATGCAATTCCGCAATTTCATTTGCCACCGTGTTAATATCCAATTTATTCGTTTTCAATATCAACTCATGATGATACAAGCTATAAATCAATTCCGTTGGATTCTCCACTAACAACAGCAGCTTCTCATCGGTTAGCTTATAAATGTAGAGTAAATGTTGTGTCTTCAATAGCGGATATTTGCGTTTAGTTTTGTTCAATTGATCGTGAAGCTTTTCGCTTGTGATAAGATTTTCATGCGCCAGCGCATACTTGTAACACTCATACGAAGCCTCAACCTGATCAGCGCCATCTGGCGCATAATTCGATACGAAATAGAGTATCATGAATACTTTGGATGGATTCGTAACGTGTTTAACCAGGCGGAGTATCTGTGAATGTAAATGTACATATGTGGGTGTGTAAATGAAAAAGGTAAGTGTTGTTGTTGTTGTTTTTTTTTTTTTGTTTTACCGATTGCAGAAAGGCATTATTTTTTGGCTGCAATTGCCACATTTCCGCTTCGGTTTTCGATTTGTATTCGGCAATGGAATTCTTCACCGCCGACATGCAAGTATAATCGCGCACTTTGGCGAAATCATTCGAGCCCTTGAGCAGCGTGTGCATCTGTACGAGTGGAAACCAACTTTCGCAATTCGCAACGCTTAGTTCGTGATCTGCAAATAAGTAAACGGTTACATTTTGTGCTTTGATATTATATTTGAAAGTTGGGGTAGATCACTTTCAAAACACACCCAAAATATCCTTTAATGGCTGCTCGACAATCGGTATGAAGGGCAGGCGAAAACGCGCTATCATCGGCATTACGCCCATTTCACTTTGCGACTGCAGCCACATGTCCGTTTCCAGCGGCCCCGGACGATTGCAGCGCCGCCGTATCATTTTGTGTTTGAGAAAATGCAAAATGCTCGCCCAGATGTGCATTTCTTTGGGCATTTTATCGAAGAACGAAAGCACCTCTATGACATACAAATACAGTTCATAGAAATAGATGTTGATCTGTGTGTGTATGAAGTAAAAGTAAAAGAAAAAGAAAAGGCATAATTAAATTTGCGCCGCTATTAATTTTCATTAATTGCATTTCACCTCTTTGATGAATTGTGTCAAGCGTGTCGCCATCATATCGACATTTTTAATTGCTGGTAAATATGAGTGGCATAAATTGCGTATGCCATTCACGGAGCTGTGCACCACAAGCTCCTCCTCGCCAAAAGTGTCGGTTTTTATTTCGTATTTCAGCTCTTGTCCATGCAAAATGCTAATGACTTGCGTTACTAACATTTCCTGATAGTTCAGATTGAAATCGCGACTCATGCGCTCCAACAATTTTACATCCAATTTCTTATTATGGAAGAGTTTTAAGAGTTTTTGTATGTCATCGGTATCTACGTTGAATTTGCCTTTCAAGTTGGGATTTTGTTTGCAAAATTCCATATAATAGAATTGCTTTAAACGTCTGAGAAAGAGCAAGGGAAATAAATTAAGAATGATTAGCAAAGCAAACTATTGGAAATTGTGCATTTACTTATTGCGTATCGATTCCACTTGCTGCTTCTCATTCACATGCACATTATACATTTCCGAGAGTGTTAGCAGATTAATGCGTTGCTGATCGGTCTTCAAATCGTTGGCCAACAATTTTAGTAGCGACTCTTTTTTCTTATCCGCGATTAGCATGACAAAGAGATCTGAAAGGAAATTAAAGAAAAAAAAAAAACAAAAGATAGCAATTATCCGCTTAATACATTTTCAACATTTCCACGCTTCCCTCTACCTATAAAATTGATATCCTTATTAACCATAACATTGCGAAAAACGCGCGCCAAGTTCAACGACACAAAGTCGCTATTGATAATTTTGCAATCGTGCTGCTTCTGATATTCCAAAATGTATTGCACCATGATGTACCAAATATCATGTATCTTCAATTTGATTAATTTTTCCAGCGATGAAAAGAAGTCCTGCACGGCCGGCTCCTTCTCCGCATCATCATCGTTCAGCATAGAGCGCAGCTGCAGCAGCAAACTGTTGGTGGGCGTGGACTCAACTAACAGCAGCACAATGCTGCGCGCAACAAATTTCATAATCAAAGTTTGTTCAACGCTGTTGTCCTGACGCGGGAAGAAGAAGAAGATGGGAAAATGTGTTATTAAGCAAAAAAGGGAAAGTGAGTTTATATATAATTTTTGCTTTTTTCCTGTTGGTACCTTCTTACGCGGCTGTTCATGACGTACATCAACTTGATCAAATACCGAAACCGAGTAGCGAGCCGCTGGCGCTTTGGCATCATTTTGGCCATTCACTTGTGCCACAGAGAAATTCAACGTTGTGTCGGCGAGCGTAATTTCGGATACATCCAAGAATTTACATATAATCTCATTGACTTCGCGCTCCTTATTCACATAGAAGCTTTCCAAAGCATCCAGCGGATAACTGTTGGCCGCCAACTGCACATATTTTAATAGATCCGATAGCTCTGCGAGACGGTGTGTATCGAGCGGCGAAGCGCGTAGCAGCAGCTCATAGACAATGGGAAAAGTGAGCGTGTCGATGTCCTTGTCCAAGGCGCTGGCTGCACTGGGCGCTAGAGCATATGAAGAAAGTGAAAAAGCAACGTTAGTTGTGACACTTGGCACATTTTTATTTGCCCTTACCTTTGCAACTGCGCAATGCCAAAATCTGCTGCGTCAACAACTCCAACGCCAAGCTAATAAAATCATCCTTATTTTGCTTCGTACAATCGACCAACTGCACCACGGCGTAGGAGAGCGCACACGTCAGCGGCAAACAATGTATACGCCGACTAATGTGCAATATGCCATACACCTTCTCCAATTGCAGCGCCTCACACAAGTCGGCAACTTCGCTAAAAACAAAACGCGGCACATTCACCGTTGCCTGACTCTGATCCATGATGCACTCGATGCCACGATCGAGCAGCTGCAAACGCTGTGCGATGGGCACCAACTCGCTTACAGTGCTCACGTCCAAGCGGAATTTGTGGCACAGCACGAAACGTTGTTGTATGGCGCGCAATTGGCGGTCGACGCTGCGGCAGGCGGCGTGCGGCGCGATCAATTTGAAAAATTCCACCAACTGCTTTTGTTGCTCCATGTCGGCGTCGTCGATGGGCGGTGCGCAGTTTTCGAGCAATTGCTGTTGGTGAGGGGGGGAGGGGGGGGGGGCGAAAAGAATGAAGTGAGTTAAGGCAATATATACAAACCATTTTACTTCAGAGGCTCTACTCACAGCGAACAGCTCGATCACTTCCATGCACGGCTTATTGTTTTTATCATCCTTAAGCGATTTGAAATATGTGTAGGCCAGCTCAGGCTTATTGCTGCGCACTAGTTGGTAGCAGCAATTGAAGTTGGCGCTTGTGGCCACTTCGGGCGCCGCCTTTATCAACACACCCAGATCCTCGAGCATATCCGGCAGCTGCATTTTAACAACGCGTTGTGCGAATAGCGCCAAATTGAAGTTGGCGTTGCTATCCGCCGGCCAGCCATATTTGACTTTCATGATTTTGATGACTTGATTCTCATACTCAGCATTGATTTTCAGCGAGAGCGGATGTGTGGAGTAGCGCAGTTTAGCCAACGAATTTGCAGACTCGGGCCAAGGCACTGGTGCGCGCTAAAAGCACAGTTTTTTTTTAGCATAAATTTATATGTATGCATTTTTTCAACACATAATACACACCTGCAAAACCATTAAGGCGCACTCCAGCCGATCGTCCTCATTGTGCAGCAGCTCGATGCATTCAATGGCGCGCTCCAACCAAGTGCTCAACGAATTGCGATTCACCACCAAAAGTGAGATGTATTGGCGTATCGCCTCGACCGGCGTTTTACCTTGTTCTTGGAATATCGGATAGAGAAAATTATTGACCAAACTCTTCAAATTATCCAAATGCACGCGTTGCAGTATACACAGCGCCGTCTCATCGATCGAATCTTTTAGATAATTGTCCAATGTAAATATTAAATTGTAGTCTTTCTTTAAAACCGACAGATCTTGCAAAGCGTTGACGAGATCGTACAGCTTGGCGATGTTGCGTTCGTGCTGGCGGCGCACATCACTGAAAATGTATAAAAAGGGAATTATTAAAAAAAAATGCATAACAGTTCCGAAAGCGGATTTTTATTCCGTTTTTGGTTTTCCTTATAATTTTTTGTAGTTTGCTTTTTTATATGTGTTGATGTTTTTTTTTTTTGTCTTTTTTGTACTTATTTTTTTATGCTTTTGGGTTTTTGTTGTTTTTTGTTTTTTTTTGGTCTATTTTTTATTTTTATTTTTTATTTTGATGATTTTTGTTTTTTTTTTATTCTTATTGTTCTTATTTTTATTATTTTTTAATTGTTTTTTCGTTTTCTATTTTTTTTTATTTTATTATTTTATTTTATTTTTTTTTATTTTTAATCTTTTATTTTTTTATTTTTGTTTTTTTTTTCTTTTGCTATTTTTTTGGTTCTTTTTTATTTTTATTTTTATTTTTTTAATGTTTTCTTTTATTTTATTTATTTTTCATTTTTAATGTTTCTTTTATTTTTTTATTTCTGTTATTTTTTAATTTTTTAATTTTTTTTTAATTTTTTTATTTTTTTGGTTCTTTTTTTTATTTTTATTTTTTAATGTTTTCTTTAATTTTATTTATATTTAATTTTTATTGTTTCTTTTATTTTTTTTTTTTTGACTTCTTTATTTTTTTTTATTTTTTTTTTGTTTTATTTTTTAGTTTTATTTTTTGTTTTTTATTTTTTATTTTTTTTTGTATTGTTTTTTTTTTTGTTCTGTTTTGTTGTTGTTGTATACATTTGTTTACGCTTTTGTCGAAATCACTCGCACCAGAAATAAAAACATTTATACCAAAAAATCCATCATCACTCATCCATGTCAAACGAAACTCACCAATGCATAAACTGCTCCTCTTCGAAAATTTCCGCCACTTTGGTGGCAAATTCCAAACCAATCTCCGGCCAATGCTCTGCATATTGCAATGTGCGCGTCTTCTGTGTGCTCCAATCGGCAAAGTAGGGCATTAGTTTGGGGTGAGTTTTACTCACTGTTGGCACAAATTGACGCAGCCATTGCAGCACATGAAAGGGTTCAGTGTGATTTGGTATTAGGCTAAGTAATTTACATAATTCCTTCTCATTCAGGTGTGGCAACATGGCGCTGGTATGACGTTTCCAAATTAAACATGCTGCTGGCATATCCGTTTTGAATAGCGAAATCACCATTTTGTGCAGATTTGCGTGATAGACAAATTTCGACCATTCCATATTAACTTCATAGGGATCGATTATGGCCAGGGTTTCCAGACGGCGTAGCTGTTCGTTGATCTCCAACACGTCGACTTCGTTTTTCTGCAAAGTTTTGTAAAAGATTTGAATAATGAAAAGAAACTTTGTTTGCGTTTTTTACACACAAAAGAAGCAAAACTTCATGGCTGAAATAAATAAATTTTCTAAGACAAGAAAAACTGCATTACTTCTTCATCCAAATGCTTTAACATTTCCAACAAATAACGTTCCAAAATGCGACGTGAGGGCATATTAATCATGCGATTATTCTGGAAAAATTCACTACTCTCAATATTTTTCAATATAGCAAGTAGATCCTGGAAATTTTGCTCCAACAACTGTGGATTATTCTGTTGAAGGAAAATAAGGAAAATGTGAAAAAAAAATGATTACTTAAGTATAAAGAATTTCATACATACATCACCAAGCGAGGTTAGTGTTAACAATATACGCTTTGCCTTTGCCTCATAGATCGGCTGCAAACACAATTCGAATTGCTTGCCAAAGCTCTGAAACAGCAACAAAATTTATAAAAATGATTTTTTATCAATTACCCAACTCAAACACACTCACCTCGGCTTCCTCCAAAAGTCCTTTCGATATGAGCTTTTTAAAGCGTTCACTCGGATGCGTTTCCGATACCAAAACCATTTCTATTTCTGTCGGCAGATTATTAACATTCACTTGCTTGCCGCTGAGATAGTATAAATTAACGGAGCTTTTGGGTTGGTGTGCAAGCCAGGCATGCTCCGACACTTCCAATTCACTAAGGCATTTGAAGGCTATTTGAAGTAAGTAAATATAAAAGAAAATATTAAAAAAGTGAAAGAGCTGGCGGTATCAGTTTCCTACATGGATATTCCAGGAATTTAACAAGACGCTCAGCACCCACATCAGATGGCTTCAGCAATACCAGCAATTCAATATTTTCACTGTTACATTCCATAACGACAACTTCGTCTATAAGCAAATTGCTGGACTTTTCTACCTTGGGAAAATAAAGCATTTTTGTGATGGGACAAAACTCAACCAAATGGCCAGAGCAAGTAAGTAGTAAACTGTGTAAAAATAAAAAAAAAATTGTTAGTGGCCTCGACAAGTGCGAAACTCTATAAGACTTACAGGTAGTTATCCAAATTTATTATACGTTTAACACCACCAAACTTTTCGGGAAGCATAATTTTAGAAAAAATATCAGCACTATCACGGCAATGAATGACATTCTGGGCGCCGGCAATGTGTAGCGGTAAAGGCTGATCGTTTGGATCTAAACTAGATCGAGTTATCAAAACGGATGACTCAATACCTCTTACACCACGCATAGGGCCGTAAATGCGATTGATTGTCGTTGGTTCCAGCATGCTTTCATCAAAAAATACGGTTTCACTGCTTTTCAGTGTTATATTTTGATTTGCCTCCAGCGGAGCTTCGTTTATTTTGCTGAGCCTGCAAAAAACAAAGTCTCAGTGTGTTTTCAAAGCGCTATTTTCTTCGTCTTTTTTGTATCAAACTAAACTTACTGATAAATACTTCCATTTGAGCAACTTATATGAAAGCCGCCTTCCAACTGTTGGATGCTTGTGAAAGTGCGCCCCATCGTTTGGACATCCTCTGACGCTATGCTTAGATTGAAGAGCGGTATGGCTTTGATAAATATACCATGTATTGCACCATCACGCAGTCCAACCAATATTAAGTTGCCCTTTTGTGATATGGCCACTGCGTCTATGTGCGCTTCGAAACTAAGATAGCTGCACATCGCGTCCAGCTCATCTTCAAGCAATATTAGACTTTTATCCACCGACACGACGACCTTATTGTTTTGCAGTGCAGCGTGTACTTGTGGATAATCTTGCACCTAACAAAAAGGACAAAAATTGCAATGGATGTTTGTAAATAAGCAGAAGCTCTGCAGAATTTCTCACCTCCTCCCCGCTTTGTATTTTGAAAATTCCACGCGATGAAAATGCATTAGAAATTGTTTCATCTTCAACAGGTGATTGCTCAAAATTGCACCACATTTTCTAGTTTTTTGTTATCTTAATTTTCTCTTGTACAATTTTTTAAAAACTTGCGCGTCCCTTCCTTTCAAAACAATCAATTGTGAATGGGTTTTGTATACAGTTGTGGCCAGGGTTGATTATGCCTCTTTATGACAGCTGTTTAAGGGCTGCCAGATATCACTGCTGCCAAATTGGGACATGGTTTGGTAAGCATTTCTTGTGTGCTTCACCAGCATTTGGGATAACCTGTTTCCATCTGGTTTAAACGGATTCATTGAAAATTTTTGTGCATTCAATAGTAATACAAAATAAGAAATATATATTAAGTTATGTCATTTATGTCTTAGAGCCTATACACACTTGCGACTCAATCGATTTAGTCGGGCTTTGATTTGCATGGGAATGTATGGAAGCATCCACACTACATTCAATTAGTCGAACAACTGAAACAGTTGGATTTGCATACAACATCCCAATTCGACTAAATCGATTGAGTCGCAAGTGTGTATATGCTCTTAGAACCTACGATTTGTATGGGAATGTATGGAAGCATTCACACTACATTCAATTAGTCGAACAACTGAAACAGTTGGATTTGCATACAACAGCCCAATTCGACTAAATCGATTGAGGCTGTGTGCCAATCGGCAACATTTTTCTCTATGGGAAAATGAGGTAGAAAATTTTACCATGTTGAGATAAAAAACACAATTTTGCTGTGCCAAACGGAATAGAAAATTTTGACAGTTACAAAGATAAACTTTTGGACGAAAACGGACAACGATAGAATTTTAAAACGTAAAATGAATGTAATTGTTGATGGCAATATTGATGGTAACAGAAGAAATGTATTCATGTAATCATCTCATATTATTTTGTTTTTAAATATTTGTGTTACTTGTATGTGCATGAAATTACAAAATGTCAAAATTTTACCTAGCCCATTGAGCTAGGTAAAATTATGACACTAGAATTCACCACGAATACTGCCAAAATTTTACTTCCTTAGGGCCTTTTCACATTACTCGGTACGACATCGGATCGACATTTTTTGCTCGGTATTTTCAGCTTACCGAAACGATTCCGCGTTGTTGTGTTTTTCACACTTGTGGGAATACTTTCGGTGCGTAATCGGCAGAAAATAGGAAAACAAACATCGAAATTTGCAAAACAAAATTTTTAACTTCAACAAATCACTCAATAATAACAATAATGTCTTCTAGCAAAGACGAAGACATTATAACTTGCTACATTTATAACCGAAACGAGTTTTTTACTGGCTTTGTTCTTCTTCTTTTATTACGCCGCAAAAATGTATGCAGTAATTCCTCAAATTTTACTGACCGGTCTTACCGCGTTGCGGTATACCGAAATTAATCCGCTCCGATTTCATGTATTCAACACTAACGTGAAAGTGCCAATTGAAATACATGTGGTCAGTAAGGTTTCGGTATACTTTCGGTTAAAACCAAAAATGTCGATCCGATACCGCACCGAGTAATGTGAAAGCGCTCCTATGTCAAAATTTCATTTTTTCTACCGATTGGCACACAGCCTGAATCGCAAGTATGTATAGCATCTAAGAATTTATAACAGCTCTGATTTGTATCAGCTGATTTTTTCAGTGTTGCCATGGTCAATAAGGGTATATTTTTATGCAACCGTGAATGCCAGCATCAGCCAATAGCGAAGCGACAAGTGAGTGTCAAGAATTTCTCATATAATTTTCCACCGGCTGCAGAAAAATAGCGATTTTTAATAAAAGTTTAAACAAAACATATTCTAATATAGTTCTTTAAACAATATAATCAAGAATTAAAAACATAAAATTGGAGAAAAGTTGAAGTAAGTTTATATGTTTAGCAACTAAACAAGAATCAATTTGGCTCCTCCCACAACTGCCACCCATTTATTCATACAAGTACCTATTATTTGGAAGAAAACGAGAAAATTTGTTAACTTTTTTAAAGAAATTGTTCATAAATATCATTGTACATGAAACATATGTAAATGTATGGAGACGCGTGTATCCTCGTTGTTGTTGTTCCATGTGGCGATGGAAAGCGCTTACGTAGCAATGAAAAGTTTTCAAAATTTTCAGAATAAGCAATCGCTCAACCATACAATCTATATACAATATATTAATAATTTTATCTTTCTTTTGCAGAGGTCATCTCATTGCAGTTCAGACCAACAACAAAACCAAAATGCGTGTTCAACTAATATTATTGGTACTTGCTGTGATGCTGGTCCAAAAGAGCATAGCGCTGAAAGAGGAAGATTGTGAAGGTAAATTTGCAAATACACACCTTTCTACATATAAACATAATATGTACGTTGTTCTTGTGTATAGACAGTTGGTGAGGGGCGGTATCATATACTCGACCAGCTGCTTACATTTAAATAAGACAAACTTGTTCCTCCTTTTTGAGGCACGTATTATATTTCCAATTGTGTTATAAAAAGGCGTTTTATTTTTCCTCTAGTTTGCATAAAGACTGTTAGGCGCTTTGCGAAAACATTGGATGATGACACAAAGTCAAGTTATAAAAAAATTGAGGCTGAATTCAAGGCATTCTGTAAGAAGCAAAAAAATAAGGAACACAGATTTGTAAGTATATTTAGTACAAATTCCTTTATAGTATATATGTATGTACATAGGTACGTTTACATATAAACCACTGGTTCTTTTTACTTTCAGTGCTATTACTTGGGTGGCCTAGAAGAATCGGCGACCGGCATTCTAAATGAGCTAACCAAACCGTTGAGCTATTCCATGCCTGCGGATAAGATTTGTGAAAAACTTAAGAAAAAGGATGCACAGATTTGTGATTTGCGTTACGGTGAGCAAGATTATTATTAAGCAAAGCATTTGATACAAATAAGAGGAATTGAGCTGAGAATACAAATTTATTGCTTTTCTTTTTTTTGCAGAAAAACAAATCGATTTGAACACCGTTGATCTGAAGAAACTGAAGGTACGTGATCTTAAGAAGATACTGAACGATTGGGACGAAAGCTGTGACGGTTGTATTGAGAAAACGGACTTCATTAAGAGAATAGAAGAGCTGAAACCAAAATATGCACATACTGAATTATAAGAAATAACCACCGACTTACTATGCATTCAATTAATTTATCTTCACATAATTATATATGTATTTAAGTAAAGATATTTAATTTTTTAATATAAATATCGAATTTTTTCGAATTAAAACTGTTTATAATGATGTGTTTTTTGAAAAAGAAAAGTAATAATAATAATAAAAATGCAATAAATAGCTCAGTTTCCATTTAACACTTATTTTATGTTAAAAATCTTCGTTTTTTTTATTCGATACAACTATTACACAATAGTACACGCAAAGTTGTACAACATTCGATGTTACATATACATACCTAAATATCTATAAACTAAAAAATATAAATAAATTTACAAGACTAAATTATTACATATATAAAATCGTAAACAGAGTTAATTAAAAATAAAAATAATAAAAAAATAAAGTTTGCGCTGATTCCAGCGGATTCATAAAACAGAACGTGAGCAGTAGTAGAGTAAAGACAGAACAAACTTGAAAGATAAAGTATGACATGAGCAATGATACACTTAAAAAGTATTAGTAATTAAAATGTATATAATTATCAATTTCCGTTTTAATTATATAAAATGTTTTGCTCGCTTTCAAAGTGTTTCTTAAACAAACTAAAGTGACACTTTTTCGTATTTTCGCGCATCTTCAATTAAACACAGAAAAAACCAAATAAGTTTCCAAATGCTTTCACGCATTAATTAAACTGCATGTTGTTTATTTAACGGCGATATAATTGTTTATTGTAACGCCCCCTTTCGTTCTCCTGCAACAAAACCGCATATTCGCTGTAGACAACACACCAACAGTATGTGAGGATTGCTGTGAAAGAAAAATGGGAGAAGAAAAAACGAATTAATATTTTGGTAACCACTGTGCGCAAACTGCATTATGTTAAACGCAATATTTATAGCATACTTTCAGGCTAATTTGCGCTTTACGATATTGCAAATGAGGTACAATCTTTCTTAGTACTTAGATCTCACCTTCTATGCATATTAACTTAAATTATTATGTATGTACATACCAGTTGTAATCAGTCCAAAAATTAGCCACAATACACCAGTCAATACGAAACCGTCAATGAAAAACTTAACAGCGGTGTATATAACGGACACCAGCAAACCGATGGCGATCATAATGCCCAAAACCACCCATGGCATCATTAAATAGTGGTTACGCTGTAAAAAAAAATGATTAATTGTTATTCAATGCAAATGTGCAAAGCAACATTTAAAAAAAAAAACAGAAAAAAAGGTTTTATTGCTTTTGCATTGCTCTCCTCACTCCTCTCACCTTGATGACGCCAATAATCATAAGCAACGATATGAGTATTGTCATACAAAGATTTATAATCAATATAATTTTAACAACACTCTTTGGAAACCAATCAAAATCGATCGTATTGAAATCGATGCGTAATGTTAAGCTGATAATTATTGTTATGATCGATAAGGTGATGGCCAGCAGACCGGCAATGATCGAGCCATTTCGTAGTGATTGACACATGCAACAGCTTTTCAGCAGTGGATTGGCCATATTTATGAGCTGTAAGAGAGAAAAAATTTAAAGAAAATATTAAAATTTTATTGGGAATAAGCTCAGTTGACTAGAAATGTTTCACTTTGACTTAGTAGTAGTTAGAAGTTAATTAGGTATCACCTTAAGAAAAATCTTAGCGAAAATTTCATTACGAAACCCTGATCAAATCTGTAAGAGTACTTTCATGCGACAATGCATGTTTTCAATTTACCAAATCTAGCTGAATAATATTATGTATATTATTAGGGGATTCAAAACCTGTCATATTGCGTCATATCGTCATAAGTCATAATATGTTGTTGTTGCATTCTGTGCTACTTATATGTGCACTAAATAAATACAACTCTGTACGATATGTTTTTGGGCCGTCGTATTTGTTTACTTCTTTACAGGACTTCGGAAAAGTTTTTTATAACTATTTCCGTACAATATTTTAATATGACATATGACTTTATGACACTCTGTGAATCACCTATATGTTCATTGTATAGACTCTATACGGTTTATGCAAAGTAAACAACAAATGTATGTATATATATCGAGTGTTAACTTCCTCAATCCCCGCTGCGCTGCGCTTTGTTGTTATTGCGCTGGCTGTGACTGCACACCCACATAACTTACTGGCGTCATTCCACAAATTGTACATTCGAAATTCGATTAAATCAACATTAAATTCACGCTTCCAATTAATGTCAATTGCCAGCGGCAAGCAAAACTGCGCTGCACTGCGCCATTTGAAGTGAACTTGTTTTATATTTGCTGTTTTTTGGTTCGTTTTATTTTGGTCTGATTGAATTTAACGTTTAATGATTGGAAATGAAAAAAGGAAAAATCATATTAATCATGCAACATCATGCCACCGTTTGTATGCAAATGCACTTGGTTTGGGGGCAGGAAACAGGTATTTTGCGCCAGTGTTTAACTTAATTGACCATACGGTTAGTGGGCTGAAATGTTTGAACTACCGAGAGCGCAACACTGGCAAATGATATATGTATGTATTTATATACATATATATATTGATACAAAATATGAGCGTTTAGCTGGCGGCTGTAAATATATTTATGTATGTATGTATTTATATATAATAATGTCACATTTGAATGTCAGCCGCTTCATCAAAGGCCAGACTTAACTGATTGCGCGTAATAAAAAACGAGATAATCACTTGTATAAATTGTTGTGTTTACGGGCTTGCTTTTAATTATTTAAATAATGGAAGGAAAGTGCCTTGTTTTTAAATGATTACAAATAAAAAAAAAATGCAGCAAATAACATTTACATACTTATGTAGGTACAATGTCAAATAAATGCAATGAAATACTCTATAGCGCATACCTACATGTGTACATACATATATAAATCTTTATTATGATTGAGCTGGATTACTAATTTTTTTTGGTTAAAATTTTAAACATAAACATTATCTCACTTTGCACAATTCTTACGATTTCAAAAGAGTTTACTCATTAGCAAAGAAGGCCCTAAAAGCAAATATTTGTGTTATATACTTATGTACATATGAACATATGTATGTACTCGTCTGCTTTTGTTTATTTCTCAATATTTTGCAATAACAGTATTTAGCATCCGTGGCAATCAGTTGCCACACCTCAGAGCATTAATGCCTAAAAAGGAGCTTTCCAAGGTAAGAAGTAAAATAAAATCAGAAAAAAAACAACAAAAAATTGTGTAAACAAGCCTGAAGATGCCCTGAAGATTGCCCGATTGCCTGATACGCATAGCTGTGGAGCATGAAGTGCCATAAATTAAGCACGTTTTGCGCAAAAAGGGGAGCAAGCACATCATTTACTGAGATGCCAAAAAAAAAGAGAAGTTTAAGCAATTATGTATAGACAAATGTACCTACATACATCAATCATCGCTAGTCCGAGAGTGCATAGAAAAACTTAACGAACTTGGCGCCAGGAACTCACTACTTCTGGCTTGGGTTCCTGGACACAGAGGAGTATTGGGAAATGAGATTGCTGACGGCCTTGCCAGAGAGGCAGCGGCGGCAAAACCAATAGGAACCGAGCCTTTCCTAAGTATAGGACCACATACGATACGGGAAGAGCTCAGGATTGAGGAATGTACAATGAGGGAGCAACATTGGCGGCAATCTGCTGGAATGTGCCAGGCAAAACTATTGCTGGGAGGGTACAATAAAAGACGATTCAGGGAGATTATAGACCTCCCCAAGAGCAAACTGAGAATCCTGACCGGACTCTTAACTGGTCACTGCAGACTCAAATGCCACATGCACAGAATAGGCATCTACTCGAGTAGCCTGTGCCGGTTCTGTGATATGGAAGATGAGACCGCTGAGCATATTCTCCTCGAATGCACGGCCATATCTAGAAGGAGACAGAGGACACTTGGGCAATATCAGCTTGAGAGTAGCCAAATACCAGCCCTAAAGCCAAACGCAATACTCAAATTTGTATGTGAGATTGGCCTAGAGGAGGTATTATAAATGAGTGGGAGGGCACAATAGACCCATAGGTCGCGGTGCGTTTCATCCTCCGAATAACTATCTATCTATCTATCTACATCTGTACATACTTATGCATGTGTGACTGAGTAAGAAATTGATTTTAATCGATCGGGCGCGCACTTCTGCCCACATCACCAGATGCGCTGCCGATCCGCTTGTGATTTGCAAAAAATGTATGTATACACATACATACATATGTACATATTTATATATACATATGTAGATATATACCTATACAATTTTATTAAATGAAACAAAGCGTATCAACGTACAACAAGCATTCTGTAGCTTTACGCCTTTGAGCATCTGGTCAATTCTCGGGGCGCACAAGCACTTGGTAATCCCAAACGTTCAGTAATAATTTAAAAATTTAGCAAAAAGCAAATCAATATAAACATATGTACATATGTATGTAAGTATGTTGTGTCGGAATGGGGGCATTAATTCTAACAACAAAAATTCCACAAACTGTAGAGTTATGCAAGATGATCGAGTGAGTTAATGAACTAATTGCCATAGACGCCAAACACGAGACAGCCTGCTCGATGATCAGCTAAACATACATACATATATATACATATGAACATATCTAAGTATGTATGGTATGCAAGCGCTTGTGATGTATGACGTGCTTCAAGTAATATTTAGTACAATTTAGACTGGGTCATACCAATTCGCACATTTTTGTACATACCTACATACATATTTACATTCCATACATATGAATACACATATTTACCTGGTCAGCTATACATCTAATTAAAAAAAATTTATGTAGGTAGGTATTTCTTTTAGTTCTAATGTGGCAAAACTATTCCTATGTACATACATACATATGTGCATTATACATATTATGTGGAATTCAAAAACTTATCTTTCATATGCCATTTTATGCGATTAAGTTTTTGTTTTTTGTATGCATTAAATGAATTTATAAAATTGTTTTTGTTCTTGGAAATTTCGGCAATATTTGCTTACGTAAACGCTTTTGAGCAGAGCAAAATTTTGGTTGTTGAACACATACTACCTATGTATATATGTATGTACATATGTACATTAATTTGCGTACATTTTCATGTAAACATGTAGAATGGTGTTTTTTTTTTATTTTGTAAAATCTGGTGGGTAATTGTTTTTTTCTATAGAGAAAGTTTTCCATGGCGGAAACACAGACATTTTTCTATAGAGCAAAGCATCTAAGAACCATCGAGGAGGATTTACCTTGAAGTAGGAATAAGCTTGCCATCTGAAATCAGTAATATATGTACATACATGCATGCATTTAAGAACATTTCAATGTTAATAATATTATTTTCGAAAGTAATTCACTTTTTTATTTTGAGATAGGTACTCAATACTTGTTTCATTAAAAATAGTTATACACAAAAAGTATTAAAAATGCTTGAATAATTCTATAAACAATAAAAACAACAAAACATAGTAGACACTAGAGGGCTGCATGGATGGATTCGAAACGACCAACAAAATATTCGCGGCCGTCCAATTACAGTACCTACTTGTTTCTGTCGTTTGCGAATAAGCGCAAGTAGAGCACAACCATAAACAGAACCAATACAATAATTATTCTTAGCGACAATTACATGACCTTAAAAAGGTTCTGCAAATAGTGTACACTACTTGCGAATACTTCGAATATAATCGAAATATATGTATGTATGTACATATTTTCATAAACACACATTCAGACGTTGTATTCAGCAAAATTACGCTGCTATTGTGAGTGTGTGTATGTGCATATGCATACACAATAGGGAGGGTCGATTGGTAGGGTCCAAAAAAAATTAACGGGGACACATGGCGATTATGAAAATTTGGGTAATTTCAAGCTTTTTTTTGCCCAAGAAACCATATGGCTAAAATAAATTTCGAACCAGAGCTTTTTACGTTCTACATACATATATTACATATTTCCAACTGTTCTATATATTTTAAAATAACTCGGTAACCAATGCTTCGATTCTTTTGTTTTTTTTTTCGGCATTAGTTAGGAAACTTATTTGGCAACAAGACGTGGTGGTCAGTTTTTGAAATTTAAAAAAAAAGCATTACTCAAAAGGTCAATTTTTGGAAATAATCGCTGTTTTCCACGTTCTCATATGTTTATTTTTTGATCCACCTTAATGCCATATGCACATTAAATAAACAAACAAACCAAAGAAGCAACAAGGTTTTGCGAATACTTCATAACATGGTTATTATTATGTTTTATTCGATCGTGGCGAATAGTGTAAACTAATCGCTCCAACAGAGCAAATAGAAATAGTATTTGTATTCCAAATGAAAAGTATGGGTTTTATTCGTAGCTGCATTGAAATTGTGCTGTGACTAATTGTACAATGCATAGAGTATTCGCAAATATAGAAGAGGAAAATGGTATTGTGCAGAGGTCTGCTAGATACCAGTTGCTTGAAAGTTAACAATGAACGAACATTGTGATGCGCGTTGGCGGAAGAATTGACTGCCCAAGTAGCTTATGATCTACACATACAAATGTATGTATGTAATTTTTATATCAATTTCTATATATTTAGTTATATATAGAGGCACGTAATCATTTAATTTTAGCGCTTATAATGCTCCGAAGAAAAAACTCAACAAAAACGTTTTTATGGAATGCGTTGCGTAGGCTTTTGCAACAACAACAAAACCTGCATGCTTACATTCATATAAATATCCATTTTGGTCAATGCTTAATAACAATTGAAAGATCAGAAAAAATAAAATTGATTAACAAAATTGTGCGTATGGAATCTCAATAAAATTTATTTTTAGGCAATTGATATGTATGTAAGTAGAAAATTAATTGAATACGGTTGCCGATTGGCTGATAAGGAAATTCATTCATAGATAGAGAAATAAGTGGGTAATTAATAGCAATAATCATTTCTCATAGCGCACCTAATTAATTAGTTTACGGTGTTGTTGTAAAAAGATTTAAGTTAAATACACAGTAAAAAATTATAGTTTATTTCTAATACCATTTGGTACTTAGTTTAATCATTCTCGGAATTAAATTTGAATTTTAATGCCAAAAAGTCTTATTTTTAAACCATGAGAAGTTTTACAATTTTATTTATTCCAAAATAGTTTCAAAATAAAGTCTTGAAAAATATTAAAATCCTCTCTAAAGAAGTTTAATCATTTATGGTTTAAAAACAAATCCTGAAAAGTATAAAAAACTTTCTCTTTCTCAATTATATCACCATCAAAATATTTTTTGTTTGAAATCAAAACCACAAAAAATATTTAAAAAAATTATCAGAAAAAAGTAAAAATAAAATCAAACAAAATGTTTTCAAACCTGCAATCCGGAGGAGTAATCAAATATACTCAAATAAATGGCCCGAATCTAATAATGGTATCAAGTAAGTAATGCAGGAGATTAATTAAATATCATGAGGGTAAATTTTGCTTTATTTTTTCAGTCATAAGGCAGTTTCAGTCATAAGGCAGTATCACTGCAAGAACCGCGTCGGTGCCGAAATTTCCCTGGACATCTCCAAAATATTAGTATAAAGGTGACAATATGTAAATGTATCGAGCCATAACCGCCATAAAAGTGTATCCAACAAAATTATCAATTTCAGCTTTTTTATGGAAATCAACAATTTACTATCACATACATCAACTCCCAAAATTTCATGGCTGTGAAATGTGCAGTTTCGAAGTTAGAGACTAAATAACTTTCAAGGCTGCATACAAACTGTATGCAAAACAAATTAAAAAAACTGTGTCCAGTAAAATTTACTTTTCGTTGGATACACTTTTATGAGGATTAGGGCTCGATATATAAGGTGTTTGCTACTACTGTTTTGGATTTTTATGTAAATAAACTATGTTAACGTTATTCAATTTCTCATTAATCTTTGGGATAATAGGTTATTTGCGGCATATCAACTGGAAATTTTAATGGGGTTTATTTTTAAATCCAAAAAAGTATACAATTTATTCCAATTTTCGGATAGATTTAATACCATTTAAAATATTTTTATTACCAAAAATATTATAAAACTAATCAAAATTTGGTTTTGATTTAATTCCATAAAAGTATAGAATTTATTCCAATTTTGGATTGATCTTATACCATTTCAACTATTTTTAATACCAGAAATATTCTAAAAATAATGAAAATTTGGTTTTGATTTAATTCCAAGAAAGTATTAATTTGGCACCAAGAATAATTTCTGTCTCTCAATATTCTCTTCTTTTTTTTAAACTAGAATGGTGTTAATTTTATGCTTTTTGGCATTGTTATATATAAATACCAAAATGGTATTAAAATTAAACTAAAATTTTTACTGTGTAATAGCGCCATTGTATTATATATATACTAACAAAAAAAAAATGCACCAATCGTGACTGTATTGACAGTGTTCACAATAGTTATGTAAATGCATTCACCATTTCATTTGGGTACCATACATTCGACTTTCATTCATGCATTAATTTCTATCTATCTACACAGTAAAAATTTTAGTTTAATTTTAATACCATTTTGGTATTTATATATAACAATGCCAAAAAGCATAAAATTAACACCATTCTGGTTTAAAAAAAAGAAGAGAATATTGAGAGACAGAAATTATTCTTGGTGCCAAATTAATACTTTCTTGGAATTAAATCAAAACCAAATTTTCATTATTTTTAGAATATTTCTGGTATTAAAAATAGTTGAAATGGTATAAGATCAATCCAAAATTGGAATAAATTCTATACTTTTATGGAATTAAATCAAAACCAAATTTTGATTAGTTTTATAATATTTTTGGTAATAAAAATATTTTAAATGGTATTAAATCTATCCGAAAATTGGAATAAATTGTATACTTTTTTGGATTTAAAAATAAACCCCATTAAAATTTCCAGTTGATATGCCGCAAATAACCTATTATCCCCCAAAGATTAATGAGAAATTGAATAACGTTAACATAGTTTATTTACATAAAAATCCAAAACAGTAGTAGCAAACACCTTATATATCGAGCCCTAATCCTCATAAAAGTGTATCCAACGAAAAGTAAATTTTACTGGACACAGTTTTTTTAATTTGTTTTGCATACAGTTTGTATGCAGCCTTGAAACTTATTTAGTCTCTAACTTCGAAACTGCACATTTCACAGCCATGAAATTTTGGGAGTTGATGTATGTGATAGTAAATTGTTGATTTCCATAAAAAAGCTGAAATCGATAATTTTGTTGGATACACTTTTATGGCGGTTATGGCTCGATACATTTACATATTGTCACCTTTATACTAATATTTTGGAGATGTCCAGGGAAATTTCGGCACCGACGCGGTTCTTGCAGTGATACTGCCTTATGACTGAAACTGCCTTATGACTGAAAAAATAAAGCAAAATTTACCCTCATGATATTTAATTAATCTCCTGCATTACTTACTTGATACCATTATTAGATTCGGGCCATTTATTTGAGATATTTGATTACTCCTCCGGATTGCAGGTTTGAAAACATTTTGTTTGATTTTATTTTTACTTTTTTCTGATAATTTTTTTTAATATTTTTTGTGGTTTTGATTTCAAACTAAAAATATTTTGATGGTGATATAATTGAGAAAGAGAAAGTTTTTTATACTTTTCAGGATTTGTTTTTAAACCATAAATGATTAAACTTCTTTAGAGAGGATTTTAATACTTTTCAAGACTTTATTTTGAAACTATTTTGGAATAAATAAAATTGTAAAACTTCTCATGGTTTAAAAATAAGACTTTTTGGCATTAAAATTCAAATTTAATTCCGAGAATGATTAAACTAAGTACCAAATGGTATTAGAAATAAACTATAATTTTTTACTGTGTATAACTCTGACGAGTTTTATGGCCGAGCTTCTCTCCCAATTCCAGGTGTGCTCCTTTTTGTTTTTCCTACTAATTGGGTGGACCTACAGTTTTATGCCGGCTCCGAACGGCGAATGCATTTTTTGTGAGAAGCTTTTTCATGGCAGAAATACACTCGGAGGGTATGCCGCCCACTGCCGAGAGGTGACCGCTGCTCTTAAAAAACCCAATAATTGGATTTTTACTAATTAGAAAATTTTTTTGGTGTTTTGCTCGGACCGTGGTTTGAACCCGAGACCTCTGGCATAGCAGGCGAGCACTCTACCCACTGCACCACAGCGGCCACTGGCCACAGCGGCATTTTTTTTTGTTAGTGGTGAGTATAAAAAGCGGCACCAGAAATTAATAGATGATATTTTCTAAACTTATGTATGTATATCATTCAATCAGTTTTTTAGTCACTCTGATGACTTATTGAAATCCAAAACGTTATTCTTAGGAAATGTGCATGAGCATGTACATATAATATATGTACGAGTAGGTGATATTGAAATAATTAAAAAATGACATAATGTGAATGATATTCAAGTATTATTTAGAGATCGCGCAACACTACCGCTAGAAATGTTAATGAAATAATTGCCTCGCTTTTTCATTGAAGTGAAATGTTTCTATTATTTAATGTTATGTTCAAGCCAGAATTTTTTATTGCAAACTCTACGTGGGTGCATTAAAAATACACTGCGCAAAATTATTTCATTTTCACTGTGTAAAGTAAGATTCCTTGGTATTTATGACCTTTTCTCATAATACCAGTTTTTTCTTTATTAATGCCATTTTCATCTGAACTGTGATGTAAAACGTATGAATGTGAACAACAAAGTACGCAGATTTAACAAAAAAAAAAAAAACGCCAAGCGAACCAGAGAAATGCTGCGACTTGCACTGAATAACAATTGCATCGATTCAAGGAAATCAAGAGCAGCAAATAACATAACTTATAAGATATATGTATTTAAAAGAAATGGTCTGTGTAAATAGTACGAGTATGTGTACTATGCACCATTGGCAACATGGCATGTTGAGTAAATAAATTGGTATGAATTTTATGCACTATTGTACTACCAAAAATTGGAGCATGAATCTTTTGAGTTGCATACAAATGAGCAAAAAACAGCTGAACGAAAATAAAATTATAGCTACATATTTAGATATATGTACATATCGTCGTACCATACGAAAACTAACATATTTAAAATTTCTGGCGAAAGCTATCAATAAAAAAATTCTGTACGAAAAGTAGAACATTTGACTTTTGGCCGACGAAAAGTAATAAAATCGAGTTTTGGCTGACGAAAAGTAATAAAATCGACTTTTGGCTGACGAAAAGTATCAGTAATTATATACTGTTTTCACATTAAAATTGTTGTTGTTTAAACGAAATTGATAGTTTTCGTCAGCCAAAAGTGGATTTTATTACTTTTCGTCAGCCAAAACTCGATTTTATTACTTTTCGTCGGCCAAAACTTGAACATTTTACTTTTCGTCAGCCACAAAAAATCTGATGTTAGTTTTCGTATGGTACGACGATATGTACATTCCTACGTATGTATGTAAATTTGGATATGTGTAAACCTACTTATATGCACATATGTGCATGTGCACATAACGTACCCTACGGCGAAGTTGTACGTACGCACGTTTGCTACTTAAACTACATATGTACGTCAAGTGAATATTAATGCAATCAGACAAATATTTGTAAACAAACAAATATGCGCCAATTTTATGTAGAAAAAAAAAACTAAGAATTAAAAATGCGAACGCATGCTAAGAAGTTTTATACAAAAATTGCATAGCATAAAATTTTTATGCTTGCATTTACAGGCGAATTCAATCATGTGCATGCACATTCGTGCAAATGATTACATACATACATGTATACGTATGTAAATATATACTCCTCCCATGACTACCAACGTAATTGACTTCAAGTAGAAATCAATTAAAACCACTGAAGCGCGGTAAACCTCAAAGGAATTAAAAACCAAAAAAAAAATGCATAAGTGCATAAAAGTTCACCACAAAGCTTGAGCGAACGTTCATGCGTTTTCTGATACGAGTACCATGTTCATTTTGATTATTTAGATGAATTGTGTAGATTTGCTCATTTATGGTCATTGGTTTGTATGCGTAAATATTTTGAAAAATTATTAATTGGTAAAGAAATTAATAGCGTTTTCGATTCTGAACCAAAACGCTGCATTATTACAAGGCAACATTATCAACATGCGCCCTGAGCCCTAAGAAAATGTTGCACTTTTCATGTGATGTATGAAACAAAAATAATGCAACCCCTTGGTCATATTAAGGGCAGAAAATGCTGCCCTGTGGTCGGGCAGAGGGCGACATTTTTGTCAATAGAACAAGCAACCCTGAAAAAATGTGTAAGTGAATTGTGCACTTACATACATACATACATATTTTGCCTGAGTGCTTTCGAAAAGCATACATAGAAGAAGCATAATGTCGCTCATACGCACCGTTGACCAGAATTTGAAAAATCAAATATGTATGTACATACAAATGTACATACTTGTATTGATATATTTGGCCGATTTTATTAGTTATTGTTTACTTTTTATTATTAATTTTTATAAATCTGATTCAACAATAAAATTTCGCTACAAAGCATAGTTTTCGAAATTAAAATACATCTGATGAGATCATTGAGCGAGCGATTCCAGATTTGGGCAAAACGGGTGCCAATTTTGGCAATACAAAACCAATTATGAACAAGAAGATTGTTGATATAAATGTATGCATGAATGTGCGTAAGTTATATATGCGACTTTACAACTTATTAAAAATGTCTTAACCGGCTTTGGCGAATTACAAAGCAAAACAAAAGACGTTAAATAATCGTTTACCGGTTTGGTCAATTACTTTTATTGTTTGCGATTGGTTGAATGCTCCTTTTTTATTGCGGCGCCACAGGTAAGTGTTAGCTATCAATTGTATGTATATTTAAAATTTGTATAAGCTTTGACTAGACATATACGCCGACAGTGATTCCGGCGGCGGCGGCGCTATTCCAAAAATATTTCGGCGGCGGCGGCGACGCCGGCGTGCTTTTTCGCGCCGGCGCGCCTGCCCCAAATCTACAAATCACAATCCTTATTATACTCAGCTGTACTAGTACACAGAGTATTATAGTTTTAATCACATAACGGTGGATTGTAACAGAATGAAATAATCGAGATAGATATAGACTTATATATATCAAAATGATCAGGGTGAAAAGAGAAATCGATTGAGCCATGTCCGTCCGTTCGTCCGTCCGTCTGTAAACACTAACTCGCGCAAAAATTGAGATATTTTGATGAAATTTGAAATCTAAGTTGGTATCGACACTGGGACGGTTGGTATTGAAAATGGGCGAAATCGGACCATGACCACGCCCACTTTTCCTATATAGAAAAAATCGGAAATTTGCTATCTCAGTCACTATTATAGCTAGAGTGATGAAATTTTACCCACGTGTTGAGCTCAGGCCCCTAAGAAGAAATTTTATGAAATTTTGGAAAGTGGGCGGTGCCACGCCCACTTATTAAGGGTAAAAAATTGAAAGTTTTATATGTCAAAACTCAGAAACGGTTGAAGATATAGCGATGAAATTTGGTACGCGTGATTTGCCTACTTAGGCAAACCTTTGGACGAAAATTGTTAAAATCGGTTGACGGCCACGCCCACTTTTATATATGTGTATTATAAAGTGATCTAATAAAAACATTTTAAGCGATATTTCTGCCAAATATAAAGATATATCATTGAAATTTTATGGCAGGAGTCCAACTATGGACATAAAACAAAAAACATAAAAATTTTGGAAAATGGGCGTGGCAACGCCTCTTTTTAGAAGCAGGAATATAAGAGATTTCTGAGCCCATAACTCGACAAATAATTGATATATAATGACGAAACTTGGTGTGTACACTTCTATTACTTGTGGTAATACATGTTGAAAGTTTTAGCGAAATCGGTTGACGGCCACGCCCACTTTTATATATGTGTATTATAAAGTGACCTAATAAAAACATTTTAAGCGATATCTCTGCCAAATATAAAGATATATCATTGAAATTTTATGGCAGGAGTCCAACTATGGACATAAAACAAAAAACATAAAAATTTTGGAAAATGGGCGTGGCACCGCCTCTTTTTAGACAAAGGAATATACGAGATTTCTTAGCCTATAACTCGACAAATAATTGAGATATTATGACGAAACTTGGTTTATACACTTTCATAACTTGTGTTAATAGACAAGCAAAAATTTATTGAAATCGGTTTATGACCACGCCTACTTTTTAACAAAGATATTTCTGGAACACCCTTTTGGAATTTGTAACGTGACATCTTTGTAACTAGAAGTCATAAAGGAATGAAATTTTGCACAAAGAATAATATTCATATGCTTAGTTGGATGACTGATAAAAATGTTGAAAATGGGCGTGGCTACGCCCACTTTATGTAGCACTCGCTTTATATAAAGTACACCGTGTTTCCATCAAACGCAAACAAACTATGAAAGCATACAGCTGAGTATCTAATGTTAGATTCCACTCGAACTTAGGCTTCCTTACTTGTTCTAATATTAGTTTTATTTAGTTACCTTAATAGCGCTGGCTGAATGGAATAAATAATCTAATTTTCACCTTAAATTTTTGAAACTTTTTTATTAACAGCAAAAAACAATTGTTACATAAACTAAAATATAAAATAAAGAATATAAATATTAAAGAATATACACAAATCCATATGTAAGGGTAAATTTAAATTCATTTGCTTATTTTGTATGATAATAAACATGCATACATATATTTACATATGTACATATTTATATATATATGTATATAAGGCACTTGAAAATAAATATATGTATATACAGTGTTGGAAACAATAATAGGAACAAAATTTTGCAATTCTCCATTTATTTAATTTTAAGACCAAATAATAATTACCATATATTGATGCTTACACGGAGAGGACATGCTTCAATGACTCTGGGGTGGTTTTTGTATAATAATTTAATTTTTATGAATAAAAATAATGAAATGTATAATTTAAGTTGGAAATAATAATAGGGACAAACTTTAAATTCGGTTGTTTTTTCAACTAAACTACAATATTACTGCTGCAGCTAGATTTAAACTAAAGTTTAGTTGAAGCTCCTTTATTTTACTTCTTCGTGGCATAGGGTTGACCAAATCAGCGCAATTTGCAACTGGTATTAAGTACCAAGCTTCTTTAATTTTTTTTCCATATCTCTTGCTTATTTTTCCATTTTTGATCCCCCATCGTCTTCTTTAATATTCCCTATAGGGCTGAGGTTCGACAACTGTGAGGGCTACTCAAAAACAGCAACTTTCTTACGTTCAAATTATGAGTTTTCGATTCTGGAGGCATGTTTGGGATCATTTTCGGCATCTAATGATATCAAGGAGGGTTGAAATGGTGCAGTTTTGAGTAGAACAATTAGCAACAGACCTCGATAAGTAGGACTAAATGGAAGAGATCCCAGAAAAGTTCCGTATCTGAGAAAAAATTATGTAAGCCAACGAACTGAAATTTTCCAGTAGCTTAAATTCTTTAGGACTGAGGCTAGTAAAGTAGGGAACAGCCAAAGCTTTTGTTAATAACTTTTAACCGGCAAAAAATAAAACATTTCCGCATTCAGCTTCGTGTTCCTGAGGTCAAAACACGTCGATTGGTTCCTTTTTTTTAATTTTGAAGAACTTTAGCAGTTAGAAAAACTAGGAAAATATGTACACATCTCGCTCCATATGGGTATGGCGCGCCAGCGCACGCCGCCGCGCCGATACGCCGATTTCACGGATTATGGCGGCGGCGGCCGATTATGAAGGTAATCGGCGCGGCGGCGGCGGCGTCAATCGGCGGCGTATATGTCTAGCTTTGACACTTTGTTAACAAGAAAAAGTGTCGCAAAATAGAGTGCTTTAAAAATGTCGGTATGTATGGTAAGTGAACATTTTAGTTATTGTATAAAAATAGATAGCTAATTTCATTTGTAAAAATCAAATGTGTTTTGTATGTATGTCGTTTTTGAACTAAATTATTTTTAAACAAAGTCACTTCCGTGCTTGCACATCATCAAATGTAATTGACCGTAAAAATCAGTCAACATGAACAATCTCGAGTACAAAGCTAAGCACATACATATATATGTATGTACATATGTGCACAATCAACTTTCCTATACACGTTGCTAGCAAATGGCTAAGTAACAACAACAACACATCAAACGCCGACGACCGCTAAAATAAGCTTGCCAATGACCGCTACGTGAGAGACACGCGCCCGTAAAAGGTGTGTGGAATTGTAAACAAATGCGCGCACAAAAATGATAAAAAAGAACATACATACATATAGGTACATATATGTATGTTTATGCGATCGTATATGAATGGACCAACATAAGCAAATATGTATGTATGTACATATAAAGAAAAAGTGTCGTATCGTTTTAGTTAAGTGGTGCGTATAAAACAATTTTCACACGTGTGGAGATATGCAATAAACAAATCATTTTGTTTGTTCATGTATGTATGTACATACATTCTACATACCTTAAAACATACATTAAAAACTGGCCAATATGTAGCTCTATAAAGTTCACGTAGTAAAAGTAATTTGGTTAGTCAAACAGAGTTATTGTGTTCTCATGCTGTTCACAATGGGTTAGCAATAATTAATTCTCAAGCTAACTCCGAATTAACTGGATAGTCCGGATTATCGCTGCGGTCTGTCAAGCCTATAAGAGCACAATCGGGATAAGTTTGGGTGCTTTTATTGAAGTTTTTGTGGAAGAAGTAGATTTAAGTGGTCAATATTTTTACGATGTTAAATACGGAATTAAAAGCAGAGTTTCTTCAATACTTCATTGCTAAAAAAGTATCTTATTGTCTAAAATAATACACTAGTCGCTTTCTTTTGTAAGTAAGCAAGTTGAAAAAAAAAACACTAAACTGGTTATTAACATGGAAAGCAACAACAAAAACTAAGCTAGTTGGTTAAGAGAGTTCAGTTGAAATGCTTAGCACTTTGTCGACTTGAACAGCAGTGTTGCAAAGTAAAATAATGAAGCTATTGTGAATAGCACTTGAAAGTGCATAATGAAATGCTAATTTCGTTTCGTTTAACACTGTTTTTTGGTTGGCTATATGAAAATATATTTCTACCCAGCAGTATTTGAGGTAAGGAGGTGCATATTCAGTAGAATATTCAGTATGAAAAATACCCTGAAACTGAGTTCAAAAATCATGCCTGAAAAAATAACTGAACACGCAGTGAAGACATCAGGTGTATTGAAATATATGCTATGGAAGTTCTCCCTGCGTATTCAGCCCTTTTTTGATATGGAAACTCTCCCTTCTCGTTCGGTAGTTTTTAGGTAGTTGATTTTCGACGCCACCTCTATATAAAAACGAAAGCGAAAGTTCAGATTTTGGAACTACATCTCTACTGAATATTCAGTAGGAAATATGTGCTGTTTTCCAGCTGATAAATACTGCTGGGTAATTACGTATTCACATATGTAAAATTTATTGATCTAATTATTTATTTTTTCTCGTTAACAACATTTAATTTTGATACTTGACAACAGGGTAGCAAGTTGAAGCGTTTAAAAAAAAAAACAAAAATACTAGCACTAAGTATTAATGCATTCGATTTTCTACTGTCTGCTCTCGTAGCTGTATCACGTGCATATTTTAATTTTTTGTGTTAGGTACTCGTTTCAGTTTTGTTTCGCTATGAAAAAACAACGTTGGCGGTTAAATTTTTGTCAGAGCGGAAGTGGCTATACAACAAGTGTCATATTAATAATAATAATATAATAATACAATGGCGCTATTATAACTCTGGCGAGTTTTATGGCCGAGCTTCTCTCCCAATTCGAGGTGTGCTCCTTTTTGTTTTTCCTACTAATTGGGTGGACCTACAGTTTTATGCCGACTCCGAACGGCGAATGCATTTTTTGTGAGAAGCGTTTTCATGGCAGAAATACTCTCGGAGGGTATGCCAACGACTGCCGAGAGGTGACCGCTGCTCTTAAAAAAGCCAATAATTGGATTTTTACTAATTAGAAAAATTGTTTTCGTGTTTTGCTCGGACCGTGATTTGAACCCGAGACCTCTGGCATAGCAGGCGAGCACTCTACCCACTGCACCACAGCGGCCAAGTGTCATATTACCTTGATAAATAGAGCGTTATTAGGGGCATTTTAAATTTTTACTGAAACAATCCGGCTCATAATGAAAATTGGCTGCACTTGAAAAGAACTAAAAAGAAGAAGAAACATATACAACATATACCCAGCAGTAAAAATTTGAAATGAATCCTTTATGAGGCACTGATGAAATTCATCATGAGGAGGCATCAGTGAATGCTTTCATATAAAGGCTGCTGAATTTTTTCAAATAAATGGTTTACTTTCCTCATGCCTATATGACTCCGTTCGGAGCCGACATAAAACTGTCGAATGGTAGGAAAAACAAAAGGAGCACACCTCGAATTGGGAGAGAAGCTCGGCCATAAAACTCGTCAGAGTTATAATAGCGCAAAAACAATTCTAATGTACGTTGAAAAGATACAAATACTCCCTCAAAAACAATTTGATTGACTTTAAACTTTAAACTAAATGAAAATAACTATTTCAAAAATTATTTTTTTGGAAATTTGAATTTAAATTACTGAAATAAATTATGAAACTCAAATGGCGGGATAGCTATGTATTCCATGTTATAAGGAGAAGCCAGTGCGCAGTATAATTTTTCTTCCGGACTTTTTCTCTCCCCTTACGGCCAAAGCAGAAGCTTACAAGAGGCAAATTTGAAATTAGTATTTCCATATATTTTTTATTTTAAATATAATTTGTTTTATAGTTGTCAAATTGAAAAATTTGTCAGAAAAGCTGCCGAATGTCAAAAAACCTACCGAAATACAAGCTGGCTCGTGGGTTTATAACCGCCTAGATGGTATTTCGTTTGGTTTTTTCAATATAGCTTGCACGCTTGCACCAACGCAAAACGATAGTGATGAATATTCAACAAAGAATGATCAATGATCATTTAGCAGTGAAACAAATTTACTGCAGGGTATATGTATATATATGTATACATACACAAATGTCACTTTTCATTTCTGCCAAATCAAGAAAGCACTGTGCTGCCAAATCAGCACGGAAAAAACAAATCGAACAGGGCGGATCAGAAATTGAACCAGCAATTTATCTGGTTTAATCGAGCTGAAATCTTTGTTGTTGCATTTACATGCAAAATTTTTTATCTGGGTTAGGATCACCGTATGTGAAACACGGCTAATAATTGCGTTGTTAATGGAATGGACTTCAAATATGAATTTTAATATTTATGTACATAGGTACATTGTATACATATTTACGCATATAATGTTTTTTTATTATGTGAAGATAATGTGCACCACAAAGTGCAACACTTAATGCAAAAAAAGAAAAAAACAATTAAATAAAAGTAAATATTAGAAAATTTTTCATGATGCGATAAGAATATATTTTTTCGGTCTTAAAATACTTAGCTTATTTACGAATTGAACGGCCGAAGGCTAAATATTTATTTAATGCCGCTGTCGAATGACAATCGTTTAACGAGATTACTTTGGTGCATCTGTATGTATGTGTATTGGTAAATGAATTGAATGATTAAAAAGATTTTCGTGCATTAACAATAAATATTTTCCACAAATGTCTGAAATATACGATCAAAACAAAACGTTCATTCATTTTGGCAAATGTTTCGATAACATCAAGAGCGCTAACGCATAAATTGCTAACATATGTACATATGTATGTATGTATAAAATAAAAAATTTAAAAATAAAATCGCCCACATACACAAACACACCTAATTTTTATATAAAAAAAATTAAAAACAAATTTTAATTTTATTGTAAAAACTAGTAAGTATTAGAAAAATGTAATTAAAATATCTCCAAATAAAAATTACATGCGATCATCATTTGAATGTCAATTACGTCTCTTAATGCATCTGTAAATACATAAGTATGTATGTCCGTTATAAAGCTTTCGAAGCACTAACGCTTCATTATTAATAAAATACATACAAACATAGAAATATACAAAGATACAGATGCATCCGAAAATGATTCATTAATCTCAGGAGCAGCTATAAAAACAGCTCGTAAAACATTGAAAAGTGGAAATCAAGAACAAACACAAATGAAAAGCCACGACATCGGCGATTGGGCAACTGAACTGTGTGTTCGTTGGGGGAAAGTCAAGGTTTCAAAAGACATTAAAAGTTTGACATTAAAAATACAACAATGACGAATAACGAAACGAAAATCTAAAAGCAAAACAATAATAAAAATGTGTGTAGAAAGTAAAGAAAAAGCAGAAGTAGGTATTGTAATTTCTAAAGACATCTGCGACTGCGTTATTTATTTATAACGTGTGATGCTGCTTCTTTTTTGTTTGCGGTGTTCTTTGCTTTTCATATGTAGATTCACCTTTCATTGCCATTAACCTCAGTGGCCTAGAAAACTAATAAAAGCTTCGTTCACTTGCTTAATTTTGGTAAATCACTAAATGTCAGCAAAGATTTTTTTCGGGTGGTGGGGTATTATGATCTTAATGAACATGTGGTTTTATGATGGATTACTACACATTAAAATTCGCGACGTCAAATAACAATCTCTTGGCGCCCGAAAAATGGAAGGAATTTTTATATTTTTGCGGAATTTTTATAAATATTTTATTGCGTGTATATTTTTGCTTTCATTCGCATTTTGAATTATGAAGTTGTGCTCTTTTATTTTGCTTTTAGCTTTGCATGGAATTTTTTTTAATACTAATTTTTGGAAAATTGGTGAAATTTCTTAGATTCTTAACATGAGAATTACTTTTACGAATCATTAATCATCGCAAAATTATGTGATTTCTACAAATCTCGTTTTTTCCTTCTTCCTCAGAATTCACACATTGTGGCTATTTATGCTTTCAACACTTTCCAAATATATATGTATGTACATATTAATATTATGTATTACATATGCAAAATCTAATAAGTGTACGTATGTATATAAGCACTCGTGTGTATTTTTATCTCAGTCAAACTTAACCTTCAATTTCATTTTTGAAATGAAACAAAATGTTCTTGGCGACATTGAACTTTATTTTCGTACAAAATTGGAGGTGTTGTTGATCGTCAGTGTTGTGCAGGCATGATGTATGGATATTTGTTTGTACATATGTATGTACGTACATATTGGCCTTACTTTGCAATTCAAAGACTCAGAGTTGATCTTTTGATATTTTTTCAGAACAAATTTGTGACAAATCGGATATATGTACATATCTGTGCAATTTTTTCTTTGCAAAGAAAGTGTGTCAGATATAATCTTACACATTTATGTATGTAGTATGTATATAGCCGAATGCGTATTCCATATACCACGCAGATCTTATCTGACACACATTTTTATTTAATTTTTGGTCGGCTTTCCATTAAGGAAGCTCGCCTCGAGAAAAATCACTTTTTCAGGGGTGTAGAGCGGCTCCCACAGATCTCAGAACTGAAATCGAAACTTGCCGGAGACATATAGTTTACGAGATACATATTTGTTGTTAAAGTTGGATGGATGCATAGATATTTGCCGAGTTCCCGTGGCAGTGATCCAGATCGGGATAAGAAGTTTGCATGCAAATGCAACAAGAATTTTGTGATCCTGGTGTTTATCTGTATCAATTTCGGATCCGTATAGATTGTAATAGATTTTTTTGATCCATATAAATACCAGGATCACCAAATTGTTGTTGCATTTGCTTGCAAATGCAGAATTACCTTAATTTTTTTTCAAAACACCTTTGTAATAACCATTGAAGAATATTTTTTAACGCTTAACTTAACTTATAATTTGTCATAAAATGTAAATAAATTAAACAGTCGATAAAATCCACATTTTTATAATTGCCAGAAAAATACCAGTTTTTGTTTGCAGCTTATCTCAGCTTCCTTTACAACAAAATATAATCACTTTGTCGTTCATAGTACATAATATAATATAATACAATGGCGCTATTATAACTCTGAGGAGTTTTATGGCCGAGCTTCTCTCCCAATTCAAGGTGTGCTCCTTTTTGTTTTTCCTACTAATTGGGTGGACCTACAGTTTTATGCCGGCTCCGAACGGCGAATGCATTTTTTATGAGAAGCTTTTTCATGGCAGAAATACACTCGGAGGGTATGCCATCCACTGCCGAGAGGTGACCGCTGCTCTTAAAAAACCCAATAATTGGATTTTTACTAATTAGAAAAAATTTTTTTTTGGTGTTGGTCGGACTGGGGTTTGAACCCGAGACCTCTGGCATAGCAGGCGAGCACTCTACTCACTGCACCACAGCGGCCACGTGTACATACATACACACATAACTTTTCACGATAAAAACAAACTTGTTTAATTCCGTTTGCCGAAAAAGGTCTTATCAACATTGACTATTCGCGTTGTTTTGTGTTGGCTGTCAATTACCCAAATTCGGCATGTTGAACAGTTAGCCAAGTTGCTTAGTTGGGCATATTAAAACATGATGATATACGGATTGTACATAAATACATATGTATGTACATATATTCATTTATGGTACCTATTTACCGATTTATGTACACATATTATTTTCGCAGCATTCTCACATTCAGTTTTGTGTATTTTAACAACTTGTTGTACTGTAAATTGTAGAAGGAATTTTATCTTATTTACTGCTTTCATTGCGGTTATTTGCAGTGATGACAGTTTATTTGCAGTGATGACAGTTTCCATTTATTATTAACACTTCGCTTTTCACATACATACATATGTATATAGTATGTATTTAATGAATAAATTTGTCTGCTGCTTTTGCATTTAGCATTACTATGAATTCGTATTGCTTTGTTAATGACAAATTTATTGATCATTTTAAATTTTCGTTCAATTAAGTGTGAATAAACATGCCAATACACATCCAATTTTGTTGCTGAGCAAATGTTTCGGTTGATGGATAACATCTTGGTACCTAAACAAGTTTTTTTGTGTGTAAATGGTTATGTGTGTATGTATGTCTATGAATTCGCCATTAACACTTAATTGCATGTTTTTTCTGCGTATCTCCAACATTTAGGGAATTTCATTGCCAACTAATTTGTTGAAGAGCAGTTGATAAGATAATTTCATTTTTTTTCAGTTAATGTATATCTATATCCAAAGATAATTCACACCAAAAATACCAAATATCCACTTTCACTTGAAGGTAAATATTTCAAATTTCAGTATGATAATTTTTTTATTTTCCAATTTCCAAAACCAAAAACGATCTCTTTAAACAATGGCGCATCAGTCACATAAAACGCACTATTTACAACAATAATAAAAAAAAAATCTTTCATCAATTACATTATTAATTAACACCAATCATTGTCCCAAAGTGATGGCGATGATTCAAAAAAGGGTGTGTTGCGCCTCCCCCACCTCCCCCCATTTGTTATGCTACAAGCGACAAGTGTTTATTGCGCTTTGCAAACATCGCTGGTGTATTTAGTTTCATTGTTGTTGTTGTTGTTGTTAAGCGCATCGCTTGATTAGCTTCTGCCACGTGCCTTATAACGTGTTTGTTGTTGCTGCGACTGCTTGATGATCGCGAGTTGCCGCGCTACGCTACCAACGTGTTTGTTGTTGTACACTTGAATGACCACCTGAAGTGTGTTGTGAGACTGTTGCCGTTTGGTTGCCTCCTTCTCTCTAACGCTCCCCACACATCACTTGATAACAGAGACTGCCTGTCATTTTACTTAGTTATGTACATATTTAAATTTCAAAGCAATAAAACAAAAATGCAAATAAAAAGTTAAACTAAAAAAGTAACATAACAAAAAAAAAATGTGACGGGCTTTTGTTGTTTTTTTATTATTATTATATACATTCGTATGCATGTCTGTATGTATGTGTGTGTGTTAGTGTCACATTTCTTCACTGTTCAGGTAGCGCCTACTTTTTACAAATGCTGCAAGCCTGTTAGTTCAGTTTCCGAGCGATCGTTTATCAATTCGATTTCGTTAAAAAAATAAAATAAAATAAAAAATTCACACTTACATATGTATGTATATGTATCTGTTTTTTTGCATATACATATTATACGATATATGTAAATGAATAGGTACATAAACATGTACAAAAGCTTAACCTACATACATACATACATGTGTACAAATAGCGAATTCGCACTTGAAAATTTTGTACGATCGATTTGCTCACTTTTTTAGATTCAATTGCAAGTATGCAGTTTAAATACGAGTAGACATGAAAATACATACATACATATAAACATTCATTTTTATATACAAACATATATTTATACATACGTATGTATATTTATTAAATTTTATATGAATATACTATTCATGCATGCGCATCAAACAAATCAATCGAAAAGTAATTGAGCTCAATTGACTTTGACTGACAGAAATACAAAAAAAATATGTATGTATGCAAATAAAAATAAAAGAAGATGCCTTATTTCTTATCGGCGCCTGTGAAAAATGTTAACACACTCAATTCTTATCAGTCAGTGGATCTTGATGGTACAAACATCAGAAAAAAGAATCAGCACAGGATTTCCTCATTATTTCGGAAACTCAATCGGTTATAAAAGTGATTCTAGAATGTTGATTTTTTAAATGCAATTAAGATTAAAAATAGGCTTAGTACAAAAATTCGGCTTGAAAGTTTATTTTTGCTATTCACTTTAACATAAAACTTTGCTAGTTGAGCATTTCGCGCAATGGCATGTATAGCACAAAAAAATGTTGCTGGGTTAACAAGGCTATAATGTTGCTGGCAACATGTTGCGCGGTGTTTTTACTGCATGGTTTTGGAGGATGCGCGCTTTTTTAGCGCAAGTTTTTTGTAAAAATCGTTAAGTCAAGACTACACAACGGGAAAAAAAATAATAAATTCTCCAAAGTGGTTCCGATTACTACGCGGTTTGAGCGCAAATAAAAAAAGAGCTCAGATATGCTGGAGCCTAAGTTTGTTCACCAAAAAGTGGTTAGTACAACGTCCTCTTTCAGAAAAATGCAGTGTTTAGGTACCTACTAGGGATTCCAATTTTTCCGATTTTTACGATCCCGGGATTGGAATCCCTAGTACCTACTTTGTTTCACATATTATTGAAACTTTTAGCTATACAGTTAAATTGTCTGGATCATAAGTATCGCAAGCTATCTTTGTATCTATAATATCTATAATGCCTATTTAATTTATTCATTTTATTTTCAATTCTGTATGTTGAATATAAAATATTAAAACTAAGTAATCAGTTAAAATCAAGTTTTTTTTATATATAGATACATACATATCTACCTTAATTAAAACAGAATACTTAATAAGCTCAGTTATCAAGATACACGCTTAAGCTAATTAACTATTTAAGCACACACAAACATACATATGTACACCTCCAACTACCTACCTACATATATGTACATAAAACATAGTAAAACAATTTTTGATTCTAAGCTAATTATATTTATACTTGTATGTTCATATACTTATGTATGTACATATGTATTTTTAATTGTACATATTTGAACAGATCATTTAGCACGATCCAACATGTTTGTTGTGGCCGCTGTGGTGCAATTGGTAGAGTGCTCGCCTGCTATGCCAGAGGTCTCGGGTTCAAACCACGGTCCGAGCAAAACACCAAAAAATTTTTCTAATTAGTAAAAATCCAATTATTGGATTTTTTAAGAGCAGCGGTCGCCTCTCGGCAGTGGGCGGCATACCCTCGCGAGTGTATTTCTGCCATGAAAACGCTTCTCACAAAAAATGCATTCGCCGTTCGGAGCCGGCATAAAACTGTAGGTCCACCCAATTTGTAGCAAAAAAACAAAAAAGGAGCACACCTCGAATTGGGAGAGAAGCTCGGCCATAAAACTCGTCAGAGTTATAATAGCGCCATTGTATTATTATTATTAACATGTTTGTTCTAATACTATTTCTATTTATTTTCTCAAAACTTACAATTTCTTTGCGTTTCTGGGCGCCTGGTTTAATTTGCGATTTTTCGTTCGCTGAAGGTTCTTTTCGTTTACGTTTCTGTTGTCCTTATAGTACTTATTATTTACTTATATTATAGTTAAATGCAAAAAAAAAGTGCACATCAATTTGTCATTCACATTTGCATAATATTTTTTTTTTTCAATTCTTTTTGCGCTGAACTTGAAATTTATTTGTTTTTGTTTGTGTTATTTTCACTTTTTCTTTCCAATTTCTTTTCTTTTCTAATTTCTATTTCGATTGCATCAACAACAACACTAACTGCTGAGGTTGTTTATTAGTCATTGACTATTTGGCCTTCGACAGCTTCCAATTTTTTTTTCTTTTCGTGCAAAAAAAATTTTTTTTTCGTATAATCCTCTAGTATAACTTTTTGTTATTGTATTTTTTTTATTTGTACAAAAGCAACTTTAAAAATCCGTTTAGTGTTTTTAACACGCTCCTCAATTGTTACGCTGTCGTTGCTACTTTACGCTCTACGCTTTGTATGTCCGCACGTTCCGTAATTCAATTCACGACTGAGCGAGCGTTTACAGCGCAAAAACTGGCAGCTGGCTGATCGCAAAACTTTTCGTTTGTTTACCCGGCGTCTCCTCAAAACAAAATTCTGTCATCACAAGCACCATTATAACATAGATTTCAAATGGAGACCGCCTCTGTCTTCTGGTATAACAGAGATGCCAAGGCAATTGCTTTAACAAGATTGCCTTAACATGAGCTGTCAGTTTGGTGATTTGACAGCTAATTTTTCATTTCAACGAAAAATTCACAGTGGCAACATCTCCACATTGAACGTGAAATTTCGCACGGCGTCCATTTGGCTTGAGTGTTTGGGCTTAAAAAATAAATAAAAAGAACATTAAGTGCATATATACAGTTTGCGAGCATCATCGCCAATTTTAAACAATTTTTTTTAACTTTCTAAGTGCTTCTGCGTACACGGCATGCCAATTCGGCGCCATTTTGCAAATTATGTCTAACATAATGAAGTGCCCACGCATATGCAAACATGGATTTTGGACATGATTCTGGTAGACAAAATTAACATAATTTTTGTTTTGTGGAGTTTCGGCGTTATTGAATATACATACAACAATTTGCTAAAGTATATTTTTCTTTACCCGGCGTCTCCTCAAAACAAAATTCTGTCATCACAAGCACCATTATAACATAGATTTCAAATGGAGACCGCCTCTGTCTTCTGGTATAACAGAGATGCCAAGGCAATTGCTTTAACAAGATTGCCTTAACATGAGCTGTCAGTTTGGTGATTTGACAGCTAATTTTTCATTTCAACGAAAAATTCACAGTGGCAACATCTCCACATTGAACGTGAAATTTCGCACGGCGTCCATTTGGCTTGAGTGTTTGGGCTTAAAAAATAAATAAAAAGAACATTAAGTGCATATATACAGTTTGCGAGCATCATCGCCAATTTTAAACAATTTTTTTTAACTTTCTAAGTGCTTCTGCGTACACGGCATGCCAATTCGGCGCCATTTTGCAAATTATGTCTAACATAATGAAGTGCCCACGCATATGCAAACATGGATTTTAGACATGATTCTGGTAGACAAAATTAACATAATTTTTGTTTTGTGGAGTTTCGGCGTTAGCTTTTTGCTGCGGCGCTGATCTGCTAAACAATCAGCAAGGCAGCCACTTAGCCAGTCAGTGAGTTAGTCAGCCGGTCCGCTAGTGCGTCAATGCGCCAGCTAGTCTGTCCGTTCGTCGCAAAGTCAATTGTTGGCGCTGATCTTGCTCTGATCTTTCAGACGTAAACATTCTATATTTATGTACATATATGTACGTACGTATGTATATATTTTTGCGCAAATTGCTTGCCAGAAATGTTATTAGCTTTTTCTCTCGCAACCTTTACTGTACGTACACACGTGTGACGTCACTAGACAAAGCGTGATGTGATATCTATTTCCTCTGAGAATTCACAAGTAGTAAAAAAGGAAAATAGAAAATAAGCAAGTAAAATAATAAACAATTAAAATGGCTCATATCCAGAAACAATAGGCCAGGCATGAATGCTTTGAAGGCATTTTTTTTAGATATCGACATATGTAGGTATGTACGTACATAAGTTTCCAGTTCTGTATAATGATTTTTTCTATTTCATAGCAAAATTTTTATTATTGCATTCGAAAAATCAAATAATGGGTAGGGACACGATATCGAATCAAAAGCATCGATCTGGTACTCATTTAAAATATCGGTTAAAAAGAATCGCGAACCCGATAATATCGAAGCTAACCTACTCGATACTCAAAGTATCGGTATCGAAAGCGGTAATTTTCTAGAAGGTGCAACCTTAAAATTTCCTCTAAAATAGTTAAAAGCGGTACCAATCGACGCGTTCTGACCTCTAGATTACGAATTCGAAAGCGGAGATAAAAGATTTTTCCACATTTAAAATATATTTATTAAAGCGGTTTAAAGTTGCACCGTCTTCTAGAAAGTTACCAAAAACGCAAGAAAACTGCATTCTGAGGCATACGCATATCGCTGTATCAGTGCTGGTTCCATGGCATAGTATGCCATGGCTGGTTCCAAAGTTTTGATTTTGACGTAAATCCTTTTCCAACTCATAAGAATAGTTCCCAGCAGTATTTATCAGCTGGAAAACAGCACATATTTCCTACTGAATATTCAGTAGAGATGTAGTTCTAATATCTGAACTTTCCCTTTCGTTTTTATATAGAGGTGGCGGCGAAAATCAACTACCTAAAAACTACCGAACGAGAAGGGAGAGTTTGTGTAGGAAAAAAGGCCTGAATACGCAGGGAGAACTTCCATAGCATGTATTTCAGTACACCTGATGTCTTCACTGCGTGTTCAGTTATTTTTTCAGCAATGAATTTTGAACTTAGTTTCAGGCTATTTTTTATAATGAATATTCTACTGAATATGCAGCTCCTTACCTCAAATACTGCTGGGTTCAAGCTGATTAAAAAAATTATACATACACGCACATATTATGTATGTATGTTTACACAAGCATTTATACAAATATTAATTGTTATTACTTCAATATAAAGCCAATAAAGAGCAGACATCGCTCTTAAAAAAATTTCACATTCGTGTTTCTGGTAGTAGGCCGACAATATGTATCCATCATTGAATTTTTTTGGAAATTTGAATTTAAATTATCGAAACAAAAAAATGATGAAACGCAAGTGGAAGAATATCTGTGCATTCCATGTTATAAAGAGAAGCCATTGCGCATTATGATTTTTTTTCCGGACGTCTTCTTTCCACTTACGGCCAAACCAGAAGCTTACAAGGGCAAATTTAAAATTTGTATTTCCATATATTTTATATTTTAAAAATAATTTATTTTATAGTTGTCAAATTGAAACAATTGTCAGAAAAAAGTGCCGAATGTAAAAAACCTATCGTAATACAAGCTGGCTCATTGGTGTTTAACCGCCTAGATGGTATTTCGTTGTTTTTTTCCAACATAGCTTACTCCCTTGCACCAACACAAAACTGTAATTGACCACCTCTTTCACACAAAAAACCTTGTAGAATACCAGGAAAAAAGTAGTGTCATAGGGGTATTAATGGAAAACAGACCCTTTTTTGTTTATAACGTGTTTTTAGTAAAATGAGAAAGAAAAAAGATAATGACGATTTTTTCGCTGAAATGACGATTTTTTATTTGCAAACGTCAAATTATCGTATGAAAATGAAAAATTTATAATCCTATATATCCAGTTACCATTATTTCTAATGTGAAAATCAATAAACAGATTTGGGTAACTTCATACAACTTCATAAAAAAACCTTACGAAGTAGCCCAAACCTGCAATTATTTCAGCACGTGGATCAGACCTATTTTTCAATATGTACCAGTGAAAATTACTCGTGCTTATGCATTTTTCGGCACTATTTTGCGTTGCACAATTTTTTGGACAAATATGACACAATTTTAATTTTCCATCACTGAATGTACTCATTTGTTCGATACCGTGGTTGAAGTACTCGATACCAAAAAATATCGTCGCAAAAGAACCGAGTAAAAAGTATCGGTATCAAATGCAAAAAATATCGATTTGGTATCGTATCGTATCGAAATTCGTGTCCCTAATAATGGGCAAATGTTGTACAAAGCATGTGGTACAATCTTGTTGCTGTTATTGTTTGACCATCATTTTCTTCTTCTCGAAGAACACCCGCGTCATTTTAAAGTTTCAAAGAGACATACTTTTGAGTAAATCAAAAAATGAGCAGCTTTAAAATGATGACAAGGTTGCTGAACTGATATTTAATATCATTATTCGCAGAAAAGAACAACTTACTCACATTTGTATGTACTTAAATAACATTAATAAACATGTGCAGGTTTCTAAGCTGAACAAACAATTGTTTTCTTCTCGACACACATTTCTATGAGATCCTATTCTTTAACTATGTACATCATGCTACATACATACATATGTACATGTGTAAGTAATTATTTCTCAAATGTTGACTGGGTTCAAATATCAATAAGCTTCTTCTGCGGTTATACTAATTTATGTACATATATACTATTGTATAAATGTACCTACATATGTACCTAGATATAGCTGTTATTTGTGGTTTATGGACCTAGTTACAATTGTTTAGCTAATTGTTGGCCACAAAAAGATGAGTTTTGTGTTACGTTCATTATGATGAGTACAAAGCACAACAATAACAACAGTAAATAGAAGACATTACCAACATTTAAATTATGCTAAGACTTAGCTTACATACATACATAGTATAAATAGTATATGTATAAAGAAAATACAAAAATACCATTAAAAATAGTGAAATTTCACCAACAAATAATAATCTGCAAAAATCAAAGGTCAAATGTGCCAATTTATAAACAACAATAGCGTACAAACAACCATAAAACTATGAATTTTTGTTTGTTTTTTTTTTTGTTTTCACTCAACAACATGCAGCAACAGGCAACATCAATTCTCGTTTGATATGCATACATACGGATGTGTATGTGTATGCACGTGTATTAGCAGCAGGTATCCATATGAGTGCACATATATGCATGTTGCTAGCGATATGTTGCTGGCGCATCTACCAACAAACAGGCCATTTGCCCAATTTTGGGTAGACAACGCCAGCGAAGAATGACCGTTCGTTAGGCGCAACAATGTTTGCTCACCTGGACTTTGATTACAAATATGTAGAGGCATTGCCCAAGTTCGCCTCCGCGCTCCACTAGATACCTACATACATGGGTAGCAGCGCGACTTCAACACCAAATTCTACTTACCAATTGAGAAAGCCTGTGGAGATTGTGACATTTCTGTTTGCGCTAATAATTACTCGCTATTATTGCAGTTTGGTGTTGTTGTTGTTTTTTGTTTGGTGTTTCTCTTAGTGTTTTTGCTTAGTTTTGTTTTGTGAAATGCCATTTTTGGTCAATGGACTATTCGCATGCAACATTTGTGGGTCGTGCGACTTGTGTCTTTTTACGAGATGAATATTGTTGTTGTTGTAGCTTTTCGTTGCAACAACATGAATGGAGCGGTGCTGTGGGTTGTTTCATATGATTGTTGACGCTGACTTAGTAGTACGTTTAAGTAGACATGTGAATATGTACATATGTATATGTATCATAAGGAAATTGTGTTGTTAAGAGGTCGCCGAATATGGTTGTGGGCAAACAGGCCGCGCGTAAAATTATTACATACAACAATCCATACAAATAGTCAAGCTGTGAGTTAAAGAAATAGTCGACAACCGACCAACAAAACGTCAATCGACAACCGCCCATACGGCCGTATCACAATTTAAGCCAACACAGCAACAACAAAAACAACTAACGATATTGGAATTGCATTCGATTGTTTTTGTCAATTGAAACTATAAACAAACAAACATTTGTTCTGTTGTTTGTGTGCAAGTGCTATAACTGCGATTTTCTCTACAACAACAAGGCGCAACAGCAGCAGCAGCAGCCACACGCTACAGCGACAAGAGGATGTCGTGGGTCGTTGGCGATGTCATTCACAGCTACTTTCTTTATTTGATTTCACAGAAATTTATTGGATTTCAATGTGCAATTGTTGTTATTTGTTGTTGTATGTACATATGTATGTATGTTTGTAAGTAATTGTGGTTTTGAATGGCGGCATTTTATATTGTTTGCCCTTTCCTTTTCCCTTCCTTAAGATGTGGAACCGCAAGTGGTAGTGGAGAATTCCATGTTTGTACATTCACCACTTTTTGTAATAGCCAGATCATATTTCCAATGTTTAATTACCAAAACTTTACTTACGCTTTCTACAAGTCGTATCATGTCTTTGGCAGGGCCGTAGCTGGACATAAATTTAAGGTAGGGCAGCGTTGGTTTAAGGTAGGGCGGAAGTAAATAATGTATCAAAATTAATCTGACATCGAGGCATAGCTTCCAAAATCAATCAACATGTACATATATCGCTTTTCTCTAGGTCATACCTATTTGTTGGCACATAATTATTGTGACAGTATATAAGCAATACTCATTGAGAATAAGCCATCAACATGGTCCAGCTTCCAGACTTAGATGTGGAGATCCACGTCTAAGTGCGAGTGAGTACTGGGTGGGCGATGCGAGTAAATAGACACGACCAAAAGTACCATTTAAGTTTATTGTTTCTGCAAACTTATGCTAATAGTAAAAATAGTAAAAGCATTCAAACCGGCTGATTTCTGCGGTTCGCCATGTTATTAAAAATGCGAAGAACTTCGTTCAGATTAACCGATTTTGTTCTCTTTTTCTCAAAGGCGAGAAATACCATACCAGCCATTCTCTCGTGACCCATTGACAGCCTTTGAGGTCTATTGATTGCAGTTAGTGTGGAAAAGGTTAATTCGCACACTGCAGTACTACATCCTATGGTCGCTATAGATGCGTCTTTAAACGCCTCTCGTTGCTTGTACAAAACTTGCAGTGTATCTTCGATTATATCTTCGTTAAGTACAACTCAATTTTTGACATGCATGTGAATAGAAATATAATTAATGGAAGATAGGGACCAACCGCCATACACAAATAAGCGAGAGACAAAATTAAAGCCGAAAATATTATTAAAAAATTAAACGCAACAGAAAATTTAATTTTTTAAATTTTTAATTTTAATTTAATTTCCTTCGATTATTCCATACCTAAGAGAGCTATGATCTTTAAATTTGGTATGTGGGTCGCCTGCAGGTATGCACGCATGTCAAGGTGAGAAAAAACTCTCGAAAATTATTAAACGATAAACATAGAAAACTTAGACACCTCATTTTTCCATCGCAAAAAATGTTTTAGATTACCACACAGCCTTAGAAATCAATTACGCGCTTTTGGTGTTGTTCGCTCACAGTAAGATTAGTTCTTGTCAGAAAGTGCCGGAATGAACCATTCCTTTAACCAAACTACAAAAATTCGGTGGTCTTTTTTAATTATATCTGTGATACAGGGTGGATTCTCCATATCATACATTGCAAACGCAATAATTTTTTATCCCAAAAGCCCATATGACACTACGTTTTTTTCTGGATTCTAACAGGTTCTTTGTGTGAAGGAGATGGTCAAATACAGTTTTGCGTTGGTGCAAGCGAGCAAGCTTTTATTGAAAAAAACCAAACAAAATACCATCTAGGCGGTTAAAAACCAACGAGCCAGCTTGTATTTCGGTAGGTTTTTTGGTATTCGGTCATTTTTTCTGACAATTGTTTCAATTTGACAACTAGAAAATAAATTTTATTTAAAATAAATAATATATGGAAATACAAATTTTAAATTTGCCTCTTGTAAGATTCTGCTTTGGTCGTAAGGGTAAAGAAGAAGTCCGGAAGAAAAATTATATTGCGTACTGGCTTCCCTTTATAACATGGAATACACAGCTATCCTGCCCTTTGGGTTTCATAACTTTTTTATTTCAGTAATTTAAATTCAAATTTCCAAAAAAATTAATTTCTGAAATAAATATTATTTTCATTTAGTTTGAAGTTTAATGTCAATCAAATTGTGTTTGAGGAAGTATTTGTCTCTTTTCAACCTACAGAGGAATTGTTTTTGTATTTTCACTTTCGGTGGGTTTTCCAAACCAAAAATACCAGAGAAAAAACGTAGTGTCATATAGGCAAAACTATGACAAAAAAAATTTAATTATAATAATTCATCTCACTTGTTGGCCTTTTTAAGGTAGGGCATTGCCCCACAATGGGCCTGGTCTTTGGTCGTTTGCGTAAATGAAAATGTATCGTTTTCTATAGCACGGAACTGATCATTTAAGGCAGAATTGGCCCCAACACGACTCTTTTGGGTTAAGTATTCTCATGCTACGCCTAAAAGTATGCAACAGTTCGATAAAATACCTAACCTATACAGTAAACCCTCAACTAAACGGAATGATCTAATAAATCGTTTGATATACGTAATTATCCACACAATTTCAATTCGATCGGATATTTTATGGCGTTTTCGATTCTGGCATAAAATGTTACCCTTTAATATAACAATTATCAAACTACGTAACCTGTCTTCGTTTTAAATGGCTGGTTTTGTAGATAATGATGCCCTCTGACTTAGCTAGAGGTCAATATTCGCTGAAATTACCACACAAGCTTACAATATGGCTAAGAAAATCAAGCAGGGCAACATTTTTGCCAGAAACGAAAACGGCATTAAATTAAAGGTGAATATTAAAGGCTAACTTAACTTCCACTGAAACGATTCGAAGACAATCTCAACACATCAAGAACATACCATTTATTTTTGCTTATATCTTTCATCTTTATTTTTATATACTATATATAATATCGTCTTAAAATACTAAGTAACTAATTACTAATTAATTCTTTGTTTTCTCTCTCATTTTCACTCGAATTGCGTTTTTTACACTGCCTAATGCATCATGGCCGTGATAATTTAACATTTCTTTAAATTGCTCTGAAGCTATTCAAATGTTGAGGTCATTTCTTCGATATTTTTTTTATTACTGCTTTATAAATTTCAATTTTTTTTTTTAAATACTTAAAATTTTATAATAAATTATTAACGGGTGTAACTATATATAGGAGGGAGACAGGGTGGCTTACTTAAGTAGCACAAGTAAAAAAAAAACCTAATTATTTGTATGTATAGTGCGTAAATAAAATATGTGAAATTGGCTGGCGAAGTTTTTGAGGCTACAGCGTCATAATAACTGAGAGTTTGGCATTTATAGTATACAGGATTTTGGTTTTGTGATACTTTATTGTTCTGCTTTATCACTGTGATTTAGCCTTTTCTGTTAGCAACATACATAAATATCGATATTGTAAAATATTTGCATCTCTATTTCCGATGATTTTCTAATGCTTGTTATTTATATTTTGGAGTGACAGACGACGGTGTTTAATGTGAATTGATTCATGTAATATTATTGCTGCATTACGTTGTCCGTGGCTATTTTACAATTTTTTTAAATGCCTATAAAAAACCGGCTAGCTTCGCTTACAATTATATTTTATTTTACTTTTCCGGCCGCTGCAGCAGCTGCGGCCTCCTCTTTCTTCTTCTGCTTTTCCCGCATCACTTCAGCATCCCTGGTGGTGGAGTGGAAAGAAAACAATGTTGAATTTAGTACCAAAGTATAAATTATGTAAATATAATGCAAATTACCTAGCTTTACGTTGTTCTACCGTTAAATTATCATTTCGCTTGCCCTTACTCAACTCTTGCTGCTTCTTTTGAGCCTTTTGACGTGCGAGATCCCGCTGATTTCCGCCTGAAAAATAAAACATTAAAAGTAAGATTACCAAAGTCAATACTTCTTCCTCTCTACATATAAATATACTAGGTACGTGCCAAAAGTTTGTTATTTAGAATTGACTAAAGTCATGATTATATTTAAACTAATAAGTCAAAGATATTACGTGTTTACGCATATATGTATAATTATTTTCATGTCCATATATACACAAGTGTATCGTAACCAGCCCACGGGCACATGTAACAGAAGGGTTAGATATTTTTTTCGAGAAAAAATCCTAAAACTTTTTATAAATTAATATTATTATCGCAAATCCTTTGTTTTACTTTAATACCTTGCTGCGTACCTTTAATTACTACAATTTATTCCAAACGCTTGGACAATTTTTTGCAACCAATTTTGAGGTTTACGCGTCCCTTTCGCTCTTTGCCACTACTTTTTTCTTACACGTAAAACCATTTTTATACACATTTCAACAATCAATACCACTTACGTGTCATGTTTGTGTTTTGAGCAAAATAGTTCTGCAAATAAAATTTGTATTATTTAATAGTTTTTCTCGGCCGAAACGCCTCCAAAATATTTTTTCACACCAATTGCTCTCGAGTTTTCTATAGATTTTGTTGTGAAAAAAATTGACAAAGCAATTCGTTACTTTTTTTAACTCGCTGATTTTGACAGCGAGCCAGGGTTGCTTTGCTACACATGGAATATACAGATGACAACATAGATGGCGCTAAATGCAATATCTGTAGTGCGAGGACTTTTTCAGAATCCTAATCCTTTGAAGTATTTTCAAAGCTAGGTATATTAGCATACAATACCCGTCAGGATCTGCGGTTCAAAAAATTCAAAAATATCATTTATAGTAGGTTTTAGAGTAATTTCAAATTCCTCAAAATGGCAGAAACTAAAAGTCGCCATCTTTAAGTCTTCAAGTACCTAAATCTCCGGAATTGGGTATAAATTTGTATATACCCATTTGCAACTGTACTGCAGTTTTAATTTTGTATGTAAAGAAAATTGAACAAATTAAAAAAAAAATAGCTAAAGGCAGTTAAAAGCAACTCACCCCATTCACTGTCACATTTACCACAAATCCCAAACCGTTAAGCAAATGTTTTGTGTTTGCCTTGCTTTCGTGTTTATTTAACGACCTTTACCTTAAATGAAAAAAAAAAAAAAATTTTAATAAATATTTACAAAAAAAACCCCATGTATTTATGTAGGTACATTGCTCCGCATACATTTTTATTAAGTTTTCTTTTGTTTTTAGTAAATATTTCATTAGGAAAAAGTAGGAAAATAAATGAAACAACTTTTATAGTGTGTATGCATAAATGAACGTACATATGAAGTCTACATATACATACATACGTATGAATGTATATTTACTTTATATACATACATACATACATACAAGCTCACTCAAACCCATTAAGTTGTTAGAATCAAATTATTTGCGCCAACAGTAGTTTTTCATGACATCAAGCACTTTTTAACGCAGAATTTCTATGCGCTCATTTAGACAATAAATATTTGTCATATGTGCATAAAAACAAACAAACAAACATATGTGTGTACAATTCCAATTTTTTCAACCTTTATACCTCTATTCTTTTCAAAACTACTAAATGAAATTACCAACTAACCATGAATGCTCATATGTATGTATTTATGTATGTACATATGGGTGTATTTATGTATAATTGTGTCGTACACCTCCATTCTATTAATTATATGGATGTGTGTAAGTTGTATTTAAACTTTTTATAAATGAACTGTAAAAAAGTGTGTGCTTTATATAGTATGTACCATTGTGTGGCGCTGGGAAAATCCGTCAGCAAATTTTATCAAATTTGATTGCACCTCGTCATAATGACCTTATATGTGTCATTAGCGTGTGCGAGAGTGATTTTCATATATGAATATAAATAAATAAGTAAGTACATATATATAAAGATACATATGTATTAAATGGTCCTGAGCATTGGAGACTTGTATGGTTATGGGCGTTTGTTATACCCGAAATTGCTAACAAAATGATATCAATTTTCACTGTTCAAATTTGTGACCTTTTTAGGCCTCTTTTACTGAATCAACTTACCTATAAGTTTGCCTTTTTCGGCCAGACTTTTTTAACTTGAATCAATATATGTACATATGTATGTATATTTATGTATATATACATACCCACATAAATCGTCGTGCAACCAATTTGCCATAACTAACTAATATGCGTCTGCCTAGTGGGTATAAAATAATACACAAAATATTCATTTGCAATCATAATAAATAGTTTTTCATTATCTTAATTGAGTACGCAAATTATCATGGTATTTAGTTCTTGTTCTTTTCACGTTATAAATTTCATTTTTTTTTCTAATTCATATTGGTTTTTTATATTTTGCATGACCACCCATATTTACGATACTTAATTGTGTATTGTGTGTTAGTGTTTCATATAAAATTTATGTATTTCAAATTATGGCAAGCATTTGACCAAAGCGCGCCCTGTCGAGTGGATTAGTCGGTTATTCGGTTAGTGCAGTGAGTGGCGAATGAACAACAAGTGAATTGGTATAAACTCAAGTGATTTTGAAAAAAATAAAAATTATGAAAAAATAGTAATACGAATATTAAATACATTTTGTAACACGCAACAGTGTTTTAATATACATATTTATATACCTACATACATGAATCGAAGGATTTTCGTGCAGAGAATAAATCGCACATACATACACATATCCACTTCTGTATTCGACCATTTTTAATAAACCGCAAAATGCATTTCCAAAGCGGCTTATTCGCCTTCGTTTCTCTGCTGTGCTTTGTGGCATTTTTTGCGGATATTATTCCTGAAATTCGTGGATTTACTTTTGGTTCGGTTGATGGTGGTGGTAACAGCGCTGGCGAGGGTACCAATAAGGTCGCCCCTCCCGAAACAGGTGAATTTTGAACGGATTGGAATTGTTTGAACAGAAAATGTCCAGTAAAAGTGAGCTAAAGAAGAGTGTTCGAAAGTGAAAGTCATTTTATGAACTTTTAAATTTTTTCATACAAATTAAACACACTAGTGTATATATTTGTTGCATATTTCATGGCGTAATTTTCGATTATTATTTCCTGTGGTCCTTTAGGTTCTTTCTGCTAAGATTTTGTCTGAGGGGAAATTTTATGGCGAATAATTTTCTAAAACATTTTAACCCTCTAGCTACTTTCAAAATACTATTTTTTCACACTCTATAAAAAAAGGGTCAAAACGACCTCTTAGTGGTGGTATTAGTGAGCTTAACCCTAATCCTCTAAAGTGAGCCTCTCAGTCTCACTTTAAAGTTTAAAAGCGAATAATTCGTAAACCAAAAAAGCTTTTTGCTTGAAATTTTGGGTATTCCTCCATTTGTGTTCATAAATTATGAAATAATGTTGATCTTTGGGCTATTTATTTATTTTAACCATTTTTTTTTGCAATCGTATAAAATTGTAACGAAAAACCGAAAGTGAGCCTCAAAGACTCACCTTAAGTTTCTTTATCGTAATAAGCTTACATTTCTAGAATTCAACTAAATTTTGAATCCGTTGTTTACAAGGTTTATCCAGTGAGGTTTTTGCATTGATAACTCACCATACTTCCCCCGGATTTTGGGGAATTCATCGTATTTCACCATAGATCTTTAGATCATATGATGTCATAAAATTATGGAGAACGGTAAAGTGAGCAATATCAAAACCATTAAAATCTTATCATTTTCTGTTTACTGAGATTCTAAATTACGGAAAAGATGCGTTCAGATAGGGAAACGAACGATCGTCTGCTTTTATGCGTCAGTAATTTCACCACGAACGTGGCATTTAAAACTTTTAAATTTGATCGCGGAAAATATATATTAGGGGCGATCATATGAAATATTTATTCATATTCATTTGATTCTTAGTTTTTCTCATTGTGTGTACGAAAACAAATTTATAACAGATGTAATAATACCATTTATAATGAACATTCAACAACTACAAAAATGTGTGAAAATTGCAGTTCATTAATATCCCCTATTTTATGAAATTACCTTTTTTATCTATATATACTAAAAAAATTGTCATAAACCGTTATAAGAATGTATAAAAATGCTTCTGCATTCATTACTGCATAAATAAAAGTAAAAAGCAAATACCAAAATAATGTGTTTCAAAATTTTCCCATAGGTGAGCCTCAGAGTCTCACTTTCGGTTTTATGTAACTTTTCAAAATTCGGTGATTAGGGTTAAAGCATTCTACTAAATTAAAGCTCATCCCCAAAAACATTTTTCTTAATTCTCAATTTGAGATGCATTTGAGAACCAACCTTATTCTCAAACCTCAAACGTTTGTTACCAAATGCATCTCAAATTTCCCTTGATAGCGTTCTCAAAGAAAAAGGCGCATTTTTCTAAAACGTTGGTGATATTTTCGAGAAAATCTTTATTAGCAAATTGAGAATTAAGGTTTTCTCAAACGTTTGAGATTTTTTGGTCTGATGTTTTTTGGGATGCCATTTTAATACATACATATATGTTTACTAACAAGAGATTTCTATACGATATGTATTTTAAGTTAAAATCTTTAACTCATTTTTTCCTTTATTTAAAATTCACTCAGACTAAATTTCGCAAATTTAAAATGGCAATAAAAAAAATTAATTCAGGGAGCAAAATAATCTGGTGGTTTAACTATATGTATAGTGGTTCCATGTGGGAATTATTCCGCTCCCAAAAGTGCTGTTGTAGGTACAGTGGTACAGTGTTATAAGCCTCTTGTCTTTTTATACAAGTTTCACAAAGAAGGGACTTCTGACTAATGCGTTCTTATTATCTATGTATCTATTAATAACATGTTTTTTTTTTGCAAACACTACAAACCTCAAATCTTCCACAGTTCAAACGCGTCAATTAATTGTCGGCACGGTGCCGCCGCTCGGTGTCGTGGGTGCCACTACCATCACCACATCCTATTGTGTTTGTGTACCGCCCGGCTCCTGTCCCAATCCATTGCCACCACAAACCTCCGACGGCAGTGGACAAATCGACATACGCATCGTTAATAACGTGAGTACTTAGTACATACATTTTAGTTTTTTCCTTTCTTTTTTTTAATTTTCTACTCCGATTTTTAGCAAGGAAATACACCAATAACAACACCAACAGCAATACCAACAACCAACTGCAATTACGGTTTGGTGCTTTGCTGTCAAGCCGGCGCATATCAATGTGGTCGACGTTATCCGCCGCCACCGGGCAGTAGAGCAGCCGCCGCTGGACAAGCACAATTCGGTGAATATCCATGGCTGGTGGCGTTACTAACCAATGCTGAGGTGTATTTGGGTGCGGGCGCACTGATCACGGCCACACATGTGCTTACGACAGCGCATAAAGTTTTCAATATTTCGTAAGCTCCTCAGTTCATAGTAGAGGTGGTGGTGTCTTTTTTTTTTGTCTAGAATTCTTTTCTTTGCAGCACTGCTTCGTTTAAAGTGCGCGTCGGCGAATGGGATGCTGCCACCACTTCGGAACCCATACCCGCCCAGGATGTGCTTGTGAGCAGCGTTTATATTCATCCCAATTTCAATCCGGCCAATTTGAAAAATGACGTTGCCATCATACGCCTGGCTATACCGATCTCGCTCGTCACAAAATCGACTGTGGGCACCGTTTGCTTGCCGAATCAGTCCCAGATTGTGGGCCAGACGTGTTTTGTTGCCGGCTGGGGTAAGAATGATTTTGGACCAACGGGCGCTTATCAGGCTATCGAGCGTAAGGTAGATGTGCCGCTCATAACGAATGCCGCCTGCCAGACACAGCTGCGTAATACGCGGCTCGGCCAAACGTTTCAGCTGGATGGCAGTAGTTTCATTTGTGCAGGGGGACAAGCTGGCAAGGATGCGTGCACGGTATGCACACACACACACACACACACACACACACACACACACACACACACACACACACACACACACACACATCCAGAAAAAAGCAAGCATTCAAAACCTTAATCGTTTCTTTTGTCTTGTTCTTTTTTGCTTGCAGGGCGATGGCGGCTCACCGTTGGTTTGTGCGTCGAACAATGAGTGGCACGTGGTTGGCATGGTGGCATGGGGCATTGGTTGCGGCCAAGGTGGCGTTCCAGGTGTATATGTGAATGTGGCCACATATTTGGCATGGATTCAAACCATTTTAGCTTCATCGTAAAATTACTCGAATTTTTCGCTCGCAACGGCTTTAAAGTTGTGTGTGTGTGTGTGTGCAGCGTCTGCCTCTCATATTGTTCCACTGAGTGCAATTTATTATTATGTGCGTTAAGTATATGTATGTACTTATGTTAGAGATGTACATACATATGTATATAAATGTATGTATGTATTTAAGTTTATAAAATATTCACTAATATCACGCATTTTCTTCATGCGATTTTTTGTGACATTAGAAGGAATTTAATTAAAGTTTCAAAGCAAACGTTTCTAAACATGTTGGATGGAAGATTGGCTTGGGAGTTGCTTTTGTTCGTGGTGGTAATAGAGTTGAAAACAAGCATGCGCGGTAGGTAGGTCTTCATATTTGACATGACTTTATTTAGTTGAGAAGAAAATCAGACAGTTGCGCGCCCATTTTTGATGTGTATTTGGCTTTTTAGTACGCAGTCACGATCTGTTTTGCACAACCCTAATACGAGCCTAGTATTTACATACATATGTATGTATGTATATGTATGTATGTACCATAAGGACTTCTGCCTGCATAAATGTTTATCTTAACTTATGTATGTAGTTTTGAAGTTAGCGCAATTGCCACACACGTGAAAAAATAGAGGATAATTGGCCAACGCAATTTATGCGCCGCACACAAGTTAGCAAAGCTTATTCGCTTTTCCCCCGTAAAATTGCCAGCAAAATGAAAGTAAAAGCACAGAAAAGAAAAAAGCGAAACACTACATGCAAATGTTACAATGAGGACATTAAAAAGGCAGAAGGAATTTGCACCAACAGGCATATGTATATATGTATGTACAGTATTGCCGCTAAAAAATTTCAAAAAGTGGCCCAAAAAAGGAAAAAAAAGTGTGCCGCAAATTTTGTTTAGCTAGAAACACATTTTTATATATTTTTGTGGTTTATTTAATGCTTAAAGCAATTCACAGGTTAAGGAACAGTGTTTTACTAAAACTAGGTAAAACTAGAGCAAACATATACATATTGAACTCAAGTGTAACTATGTACATATAATATAAATAAGTTATGTATAATTTAATGGATTTAGAATTTAGTTCTCAGATATTTGACAACCAAGTCTTCTTCCGGTATCCAAGAATCTAAATCATTTCCATTAGTTAAATTGAGCCGCTGTGCTCGCCTGCTATACCAGAGGTCTCGGGTTCAAACCCCAGTCCGAGCAAACACCAAAAGAATTTTTCTAATTAGTAAAAATCCAATTATTGGGTTTTTTAAGAGCAGTGGGCGGCATACCCCCCGAGAGTGTATTTGTGCCATGAACAAGCTTCTCACAAAAAATGCATTCGCCGTTCGGAGTCGGCATAAAACTGTAGGTCCACCCAGTTAGTAGGAAAAACAAAAAGGAGCACATCTCGAATTGGGAGAGAAGCTCGGCCATAAAACTCGTCAGAGTTATAATAGCGCCATTTTATTATATTATTATTATTATAAATTGAGCGCTGAGATCATTGAATTGCACGTATCAATTTTGCAAGCGGTTTGTAACTTTAGTCTTAAATAGTGAAAGTTTAGAAAATAATCTTTCTGCTGATGCACTGCTATTTGGCAGCGTTAATATATTTACAACAAATTCACAACAAGCTGTGCCAAAACTCTTCTATTCCGGTTTATTCAAACAATTTTCTTGCATTCTAAAAAATTATACTCCTAAATAACTCTTTCGGGATTTTCCTTCGCAGCGGAGAGTTGTCATTGAAAAATGAAAAGGTAACAAAGAGGCTTTTTTTATATTTAAGAAAAAACTAAAAAAATATTTATTACAGTTTTGAAAGTAAAAAAGGACCAAAAGTGGCCCGAACTTTTAAAAAAGTTCAAATATTGCATATTTTCAAAAAGTTGGGTTCCGGTGGCCTGGCTCTTAAAATGGTTCAAATTGCCACTTTAGTGGCCCCAGCAGCAATGCTGTGTATGTACATACAATGTATGCATTGTTGCAATTTTTGTATTTGTGTCACTGTAATGCCTACAAACCATTTGCCTGTGTCACCACACAATGCCTGCCAAAAAAAAAAAAACATGTGAAGGCATGCAAAATTGTTTGCATAAAAGTGGGCCTCGCATATTTACATTTCCATACATATCTATGTACATGTGAGCATTTGTCGTTTGCCACAGCATTGCTATTTTCGCTGTCGTTTTCATGGTTGTGTTGTGTTGGTGATGGTTTTGCGGCATTTTTTCCTCTTCAATTTGCTCAACAGCTTAATTTGTAAGGCAAAAGAGAACTTTTTGGCTTTTAAGTTACTTTACGATTATACTCGTACGTACATACATATGTACATAATTAGACATTATTTTCTAAATAACCGCATATGCACGAAATTAATAATTCATGTTGTGTTTTAACTTAATACTATTAAGTAGATTAGAGTGAATAGCAAACAAGCTCCCTTGGGTGCGGATCTAAGTACATATCGTCGGTCTCCTGCCAGAAACACAAATGTGAAAAATTTTTTAAGTGCGATGTCTCCTCTTTATTGGGTATGTACTGATATAATAACAATTAATATTTGTATATACCCTGCAGTATTTATCAGTTGGAAAACAGCACATATTTCCTACTGAATATTCAGTAGAGATGTAGTTCTAAAATCTGAAATTTCCCTTTCGTTTTTATATAAAGGTGGCGTCGAAAATCAACTACCTAAAAACTGCTGAACGAGAAGGGAGAGTTTCTGTAGGAAAAAACGCCTGAATACGCAGGGAGAACTTCCATAGCAAGTATTTCAGTACACCTGATGTCTTCACTGCGTTTTCAGTTATTTTTTCAGCAATGAATTTTGAACTTAGTTTCAGGGTATTTTTCATAATGAATATTCTACTGAATATGCACCTCCTTACCTCAAATTCTGCTGGGTATGCTTATGTACATACAAGTACATATTATGTATGTATTTTTACATGAGAATTTATACAAATATTAATTGTTATTACATCAATATATACCCGACAAAGAGCACACATCGTACTTAAAAAAATTTTCACATTCGTGTTTCTGGCAGGAGACCGACGATATATGAGTGGATTGCAATCTATGTATGTATGTAAGGCATTTAAATATGCATACATATATGTATTATTTAAACATATTATATTTTCTACAAAAAGTCAGTTTTTCAGTTAGGACACTCTAATATGTTTTGTTAACAACCAACTACTAAAAATTCCACAGCTACGATTGGCTTAACAGGGACTTTTTACTATTGCCACCTTCTCATCCATATTTGCTGCTTCACGTATGCATTTATGGGGCGTCTTGCGTGACTAAGGTACATGTATGTATAACTTGCACACACATCCATGCATGTAGATTCAACAACAACATTAACAAGACAAACAACCAAAACTGACAGCGTAAAATTACAGCGCCTGCAAGTGACTCACTAAACTAACAATGAAAATCTTGCGAAGGAAAGTTAACTCATACACATATCCATAAATACAAATTTACATATGAATATACACAGTACTTGTACGAGTAGGAGAAAGGCACTCTTGCACTCTAAAGAGTTTTAGGCCAATCTTCTCTCACGATTTTTGTTACGTATAGTTTTTTGTTGAACGTGAAAGAAAAGCTTCCACCGAAACTGAGGGATTTTGTTCTTGGGCGAAAGGAGGTTATTACATTTCAACTTTGATGTTGGTGCTTGAATCCAGAAACCCTTGTATGTGCATATCACTCTGTACCTGCTAAAAACCATATAAAAATGATTAAATTGTGTCTATTCATTGCTTTAACATCTGCTGTGTTTACATACGTACGTCTCTGCGTTGAACTTTCGTATATCTGTATGCACATGATGTACTAAGCAAACCAAAGCAAATGCTCTTTGTCGGTCACTATCAACGTTTTGACTTACTTCCACAGCGTCACTTCGACTTCAAGGCTTTATTGTGTGACTTCTTTTTTTTGCAAATTTGTTTTGCTTTGTATGCACATACATACGTGTACATTTATGAATTCAAAGTTTTGTTGTAGTGTTGTAGCATTTAGTCTTTTGTTATTGTATCTGTCTGTCTCTTAATTGACTGTTTTTGCTACAATTCATAGTGCCTTTAGTTCTATGTGCAAGTCGTAACACTTGACTGCATCTTTTCAAAATTTTCAAAGCTACAAATTTGTTTCTGTTTCTCCTTAATTTGTTGCCTTAACTTTAACTTTTCGTTTGACACATATTTTGCAGTTTTTCTTTCGCAAAGAATTGGACTATTGACCGTCGGTTGAACTTGTCTTTTGAAATTGACTCGATTTTCTTTGTTTCTGTTGTTTTTGGCGCATTGGCTTGCGTATCAAAACTATGGCAAGGATAATACAAAGTAAGCGAAGCGAAGCGCTATAATAAAAGTGAAAATATCAACAAATCAGCTGGCTGTATTGATGTTTGTCATATGCATGTAGTTGCTTTTGTTGTTATTAATTTAAAATTTAACAAAGTGTTGGATTCTGCGCACTACTCCAGCGTCAATAGGATATAACAAAGAGAAATACATACATACATACACGGAGGAAACTATAGGGATGTCACATATATGAATAATCCTGTCTGATTCATAAACTATGGATACCATATCAATTGTCGTTTTCGATTCGCCATCACACAAGCGAGGTCGGATCGAACAAAAATGTTTGAATCCATAATGAGTAGTAGCCATACTCGCTAAAGCTGATTCCACATAAAACTTTTTCCGCTTGGCGTTACGCCGCTTTCTATGTCAAACAACGCAAAACTGAAAAACTATGCCACATTGAACGCTGCAACATCACTCAACAAATATTTATTTTCTGAAAAATCTCTCATTCTCCGTTTTATTTACAAAAAAGTAAATAAGAAAATAAAAATCTATTAAATTATTTTTCAATTGTGTGAAATGTAAATTTGTTTATTTACATTTGAAATGAAGTGAAACTGAAAAAAAATTTCAACGCCCCCAAAAGTTGAGATTTGGGCAACTTTGTGCTTTACGTAACTTCGGCGTTGCGTTACTTTTTGTTATGTGAGAAACCTCATATAGATACATGTATTTTAATCTCAGCTGTCACGCAGAAAGTGTCACGTAGCGCAACACAAAGTTCTATGTGGCATCAGCTTAACTTGTCGATAAAAATTTCCCTCTGCTCGCTATCACTCACATATAAATTTAACAGAAGGAAATTTATAACAAGAAGAGAAATTGTGAATCGAAAGCGGCTAATATAATCGGTATCACATAAAAAAAATTGTAATATATAAAGAAATATGGATATGGCATCAATTATATGAATGTGACATCCATAGTTTATGCTAGAGACACACATCGTTGTATAGTAGAAATATTGAGTTCTATACCACATATGTGTCACTCTCATATTGTAGTTTAATTGAAAATTTTCATAGTAAAGCCAAATCATAGTATTGATATTATAATATTTCTACCACATGTGTGTCTGAGCCATTATGGATCAGACAGGATTTTCCATATATGTATATGGATGTGACATCAATATAGTTTTTTTCCGTGTATGAATAAAGAGAAATAGGTAATACCCTGAGGAATTTGTAATGCAAAAAATTCAATTCAAACTTTAATTGAAAATCGCGGGTAGTCTATGGGGACAGGCATTTACCTGTTGGATGGATGAACAAGCAATTAGTTGGTAATTGTGTTTTGAAGTAAGATAGTGTATGGGGTCTTATACTACTTTGTCGAAAACCAGGTTTCTAGAAAGCCAAACGCCAGAAATCATTCAAACCTTCCTTTTTCCCGAATCAAACTTCTTTTTCCAAAATCTTTTCTAATCAGTGAAATTGTTTGTAGTAACAGGAAATCAGTGCTGAGGAAAATCGTTCCACAAAAAAATCATATTTTAAAACTGTCTACAGGACTCCTTAAAGCCCTTACAACTTCAGCAAGTCTTATTTCAAAGAGAACTGTAATATTAAAGAGCATGCCATATAAATACACTACTTCGTCCTTTTCAACATAGTGTGAGCGTGTGGTGAGTTGCATCGTTATGGTAACTAAATGAAAGTGAAAATTCGTATTTACAAACAAGTCAGCGAATAAAACCTTCAGTCCGTCCTCAGCACACTCACGTAACAGACGTTAGGAAAACGGAAAAATAAACAGAATTAAGGATTGCATATACCTTCATATATACATATGTACTTATGATTATATATTATTGAAATTTTTGAATTCAAAATTATACTAAATAGCAAGTGTGACACGCTTCCTTGGAGTGAAATTGAAAGAAAATAAAAGCAAGTGGTGAAATATTTCACTAAATTCTATGCGATTGAGTAATCGGTAATAAATTATGTTAATTATGCTAATTATACTAATAACCGAAGAAAAGTGTAGTTGAAAACAGTGTGTGCTTACTTTTTTCTTATTTCTGTTGGTGTATTGAAGTTGAACAAAACTTCACATATGCACTGAAGTTGGCTCAAAACGGAATACTTGACATATGTACATACATATGTATGTACTATGTACATATGTACAAATAAATAAGGAATAATGATTTTATTTGCTACGTTTTCCTTGAAATTTTGCTGTTGTTCATTTACACAAACAACAAATAGTTTTGTATGCATGTCATTGGCTTTTCTTTGAATCATATATGTACATAGGTATGTATGTATATCATGTACATACGTTGATAGTTGTTTTTGTTATTACTCATTTCCGGCTATTTATTTGTTGGGAAAAATGAAAATAGTGCGCAGCGACGAAGTGTTGTGTAATCAACTAAACAGACAAGACAAGCAAAGTAAATTGAGCTAATGCTTGCTGTTTTTAGTGAAAAAAGTAGTAGGAAAATTAAAATTATTATTCAAAAGGAAAAAGTGAACAACTTTAAATGAAAGCTTTTTGTGTAACTTAACTTAATTGATACCTACCTTCTTGATTTACCTGCTCCTTGCTGAGTGGCTACTAAATATTAAAATTTTTCGAAGCGAAAAAATGGAAAAATAAAAATTAAATAAAGCAGCAAAAAATTCATATTTGTATGACATGTGGTATGAGTGATATTTTTCAAAAATTGAGCACTTAGAGCACTCATACTCATGTGGGTAACAAACTGAAAAACGCATTAAAGCACATTATTAACATAATTAGCGCCAAAGGAGAAGAAGAAGCAAGCAAAAATTAGAAAATAGCAAAATAATTAAAAACAAAAAAAGAGGAAAGAAAAAGAAGAAAAATATTACTTTCGTTATGCTAATATAATGTAATGTTGAATGAAAATAGCAACAACAAGAAAAAATACTTAATAGAAGGACCAACCGTTTCGCATGAAAACAACACAGTGAACAACATCAATCAGCACTAAAAGCGGCAATTTGCGAAAACCAGAACCACAGCACAACCAAAGCGACACTGCAATTTTGGATGGCAGCAGCGCCTTGAGCAGCCCTGAAGTGTCATTAAAAGCGTCGAGCAGCATCTTACATAATTTGGCTCTTTTTATGCGCGTTAAAAATGGATTTGCAAAACGCTACGGCTAATGCAGACAACGACGTGTCTGTCTAGTGAATGAAGCCAGAAATAAATAATAAACAGCAACAGCAAAAAAGTGCAGTAAATACACGGGTTTGTACATATGTATGTATGTATATCTCTTGTGTATGTATGTTTGGCAATAGCATGCAAATTATTTTAATAATTTTCCGATGACAAAAGAAAAATGTATGCAGAAATTTATTTGTGTGTTGTGCGTTTCTTTTTTTGTCTAAACTCTTAACATGTTTGTGCTTGTCTTTTTTTGTTATTTGTTTTGTTTCGTATGAATTTATACAATAAAATGTTAAGAACAGCTTTAATTACTGACGATTTTGTTTCAACAGCGGAACCAATGACATTTTCCTAAAGGAGAACGCCGTCCTGATCACTTTTGGCGAATCAAGTTATGTATATGCCAGCACGTCTCAGTCGTTTCTTAATTGCACTAAAAGGCTACTTATTAGTTTGTTTTGTGTAACGATTTTCCGTCATTCTTTGTCAAATTTGATTAATAGGAACCTACAAGAAATAAAACCTGTGTTCAATAACAAAAAATTGTTACGAATTTTTCTTCAAAAGTGTTATTTTTATATGGAGATCCATCATTTTTTACGAAAAATTCTTAAAATTTTTTTGTTATTGAACAGATCTAATGTTATAAATTGAGAATTAAAGTGTATTCTTGTTGTTATTGAGGTCGAGGTGTTCATTTTTGATATTCACTTTTATATACATTTACCTTACGTTAAATGGGGATTTCGCATGTATATTTTAAGCAGCAGAAAAAAATTTGCCGGAAATTATGGTACAATGTTGCTGGCAACATGTTGCGCGGTGCTTTATATGTGCGCGGTAGCTAAGGGTGCGTTTATGTCGGAGCAACATAAGAAAGAACATCGGGATGGCTAGGGATGGCAAAAAAAATGAAATCACCGATTAACCGCTTTTTAATTTTAGATTAATCGCGAATAATTGTGGGGAACTAACCGATTATAACCGTTTTTTGATTACAATTATTCCTTTAAAAAATATATATAATAAGCGAAAAAAATCGTCATTTATTAGGAAAAATCGTCAAAATGACGATAAAATCGTCTATTCAGAAACTGGAGGGAACATTTATTGCGGTTTTTTGGATATACTCACAAAACCGTAGGTAACCGAATTCGCACTCTGATGAAAAAGCGGAAATTCTCAATTTCGATTATTTCCTTTCGATTATTTTCGACTTGAGAGGAAAAAGGTTAATCGAAAAAATAATCAAAAGGAAAAAATCGATACATTTTAACCGTTAACCGAAAGAAATTAACCGATTATAAAAGTTTTTTTGGTTATTGTTGCCATCCCTAAATAGCGCTATTGAGTGTTTGCGTATGAGCAGTGATAAGAGCGAAGGTAGCGAAGAGTTTAATAAACGGAGGCGGCAGCGCTGTAAGACCAAAGTATATAGCGCTATTGAGTGTTTATATCGGAGCTAAGCTAGCGAAGAGAGGAATAGCGCTGTTATCTATCTATACTAATTATATAAAATTGGTTATATGCAAAATGTTTGTAAGGGATAAAATGAGAACAAGCAAAAACATTTAAATGAATAAATAAAAGGGTAAAAGGAATTTTAGTTAGCATTACACTATGTTCATGTTAAAGTATTAACTCGATTTTATCGTTTGGAGTAATGAAAAACTGTCAAGTGTTCACATTGAAGTTTTTACGAGGCTCAAAGTTTAATTTGACATATGTGTGCTTGGTGCCCGAACTACTACATTCATACATGGATTTGTCGGGGATCTTATGCCAAATTCACGAGCAAAATCACATAGCAAAGTGGCATAAGCATCTTAAGTCATCCGTCCATTGCGACCAACTAGCTGTTAAAATAATACCAATGCTTCAAAAGTGCTACCAAATTTTGGTAAAGAACAGGGTTGCATGACCATAAACTTCAAATAAAAGTATACTAGAATGGCGATTATATCAAAATAATTTGTAGGGTTAACTAGGAGTTAATGAGTAGAGTTTAATGGTTAACTCGAAATGTTCCACTAACTCCAGTTAACGTTTCAACGTGAGCATAGTACTTTTGAAAGTGATTTCTTGCGTCGTCTGGCTGTACCCTAAGGCCTTGAAAAAGCAAGCACATGCAAGCAAACAGTCAAGTTATTTCAATTAAGAATTTTATATACACACATATGTATGCATATACATATGTATATGTACATATGTACGTGCACATGCGGAATTGAGTTGAACAGACAATTGGGGTTTTTTTTTTTAGTTAGGTAAACACTTTTTTAACCGACGAAGTGAACAAAACTCTATCCATTTCAAATGTTATATCTCTTTTTTTTTATAACATTCGTGTGGTTTATTAATTTTGCTTCAAAACACTACTAATTAATAATATAATACAATGGCGCTATTATAACTCTGACGAGTTTTATGGCCGAGCTTCTCTCCCAATTCGAGGTGTGCTCCTTTTTGTTTTTCCTACTAATTGGGTGGACCTACAGTTTTATGCCGGCTCCGAACGGCGAATGCATTTTTTGTGAGAAGCTTTTTCATGGCAGAAATACTCTCGGAGGGTATGCCGCCCACTGCCGAGAGGTGACCGCTGCTCTTAAAAAACCCAAGATTTTTACTAATTAGAAAAATTTGTTTGGCTCGGACCGTGGTTTGAACCCGAGACCTCTGGCATAGCAGGCGAGCACTCTACCCACTGCACCACAGCGGCACTACTAATTAGGTACTTACATATTTGTTCAATTGTCACTAAACATGGTAATTTTGACGCATTTTCTTCAAGGTCTTTGCGCGAATTGGGTATATAAAGGGATCAACTTCTCATTAATATTTCATATACAAAAATTGAAGAAAGTGAACCGAAATGAACACGTTTATAGTTGTAACGCTCCTGCTATCGATCCTACCCACATTTGTGTTGGCGGTTCTGAAATATTTTGGCAGTAATTGTCTTGGTGGTGCAGAGACCAAACAGGAAGATTTATCGTGGATGGTGGCAATATGTATTGGAGACCAATATTATGGGCCGGGCGCAATAATTTGTGAACAGTTTGTAATTACTAGAGCTTTGTGCGAATTTCGGGCAGCGGCATATGGCAGTATCACCGTGGTGGCCCAGGCCGATGCTTACAACTTGCCTTGCGCACCCTCTCAGAATATACGGCGTCGCATGGTTGTGCAGAAAGAGTTTAAGGGTGTGCAACATATTGGTAGTGTGGGGATTTTTAAAGTAAATGAAAAATTTGACTTTAACGCAGGCATTGGAAAAATATCCTTGTGCAAAGCAGAAAAGCTGCGTTGGCGGACTAAAATGAAAGTGATCGGCTGGAATTACAACGAAAAAACTTCGAACTATAAGTTGAGTATTAGTTCAACTTTGGTTAAGCAGGTAGACGCCTTCCACCAAAACGTTTTGAGAACAAACGACCTTGAAAAAAATACTTTTAAAACTCATGGGGCACTCGGCGTTGTAAATGGCACACTTTGCGGCTTGTACGATATGATTTTAGATAAACACTACCACTTTACTAGACTTAATGATGCTGAAATTCAAAAAGAGATTCATAATTCCTTAACTTGTGTTTTTTAAAGGTAAAAGTCATACATATTTAGATACATACATATATATTGGTATTGTCAATTCATCAAACAAAAAACATCGAAAATAAAAGCTTACTAGCAAATTACTAGGTCCACCTCTGTACATATTTGTCCTTGAAAAAAGAAAAAAATGGAAGGAAATGAGATTCATAAAAAATAAAATAGGTTTATAAAATTTTCAATATCGAAAAATTTTATGAGAATGTCACTTAAACATTTTTGAAACCTATTTACTTTTTATAAAACGACGCCTGAGTAATAGGGGCGTCAGAATGAATACTTTTCCGTCAATCCAGCAATCCGTTTAACTGAGAGCAGAGTGGAATTACATGTATGAATGAAGATCGACACAATCAGTACTTCAACTTTGCCATAACAAATATATGAAATTGAAGTATGTGTCAGTTAAACGCTGCTGGATTGCCGGAAAAGTATTCATTCTGACGGGCCCATAAAAGATCATTCTATTTCAAAAATTGTCTCAAAAACGTCCTATTTCAGAATTTTCTACTGCTTTCTTCTATTGCTCCGACATAAACGCAACCTAACGCTGAACCTTTAAGTGCAAATAAAAAAGAACTGAGACGTGCTGGAGTAGAAGTTTCTACTCCAAAAATTATCACAAGAACGTCTTCTTTTAAGAAGTTGCCGTTGTTGGACAGTGTGCTATTACACTGGTCGACAAAATTTCAACAAATTTTTGTTACAGAAATAAAATTCTAGTTTTCTAAAGGATTTCGGTGCGCTGAACCCGAATCTGAAGTCAGATTTTCTCTAATACGTACAGGTTTTTAGATATTCATGCCCAAAGAGGCGAAAAACACGTTTTTTGCTTATATTCACTCCTCAATATCTTTTAAATTAATTACTTATTTTAAAAATTGATTAAAGCTATTGAAAGCTTGGCCTTTTCTCTTGAAGACAACGTTATAATTTAGGTATATAGTAATATATGTTTTTGCACAATAAGGTATTTGTCGTCGAAAACAACGGCAGCATTTGTAGCATGTTATAGGCGCAATCAAATTTTGTAGTTGCTTAGCAGAATAATTTTTTTTACGAAGCCACTTACATACGTCCATAATATAATAAACTGCCTAAAAGCGTGCTTCAAAATTTTTAATTATTTTTGTATGGAGAAAATTTTGCAAAACTAATGAAGCTTAATATGCAATATTGCAAGTTGCAAGAAAGATATCTGAAATATTAAAACGGTTTCTTCAAGAGAAATCTCAGCGTTTTCAATAGCGTTAATCAATTTTTAAAATAAGTAAGTAATTTAAAAGATATTGAGGACTGAATATAGCCAAAAAACGTGTCTTTCGCCTATTTGGGCATGAATATCTAAAAAACTGTACGTATTAGCGAAAATCTGACTTCAGATTCGGATTCAGCGCACCGAAATCCTTTAGAAAAGTAGAACTTTATTTCTGTAACAAAAACTTGTCGACCAGTGTTATTAATCTTATGTTCATAATATGGTTAAATACTTGATTTTGGTAGATTTCACACAGCACATAAAACATATTCTCATGCATACAACCATACAACAATACACATGTCATATTCACACTTTTTATGCATTTCCTTTGTATATTTTACGTTCGTTTGTAAACATTTCGACCCCTTTGTGCGACTTTATCGTAACGGACAAAAGCAAATTTTACAGGAGAGCATTTTTTTCGTTTTTTTACTACTTTTTATTGGAATTTTGAAACGAAATTGAACACGTGATTAGGTAGTTAATTAATATACTGAACCTGATAATTTTTTTCTTGAAAACATGTGCAGTTTGCGAAAAAATCATAATTATGTCCCTTACGATAATTTTCGCTCTCAATTTTTTATGAGTTTGTTTGAATAAATGTCCCTTACGATAATATTTAAAAAAGAGTTTGTATGAAAAATACAACCCTGCAGGAAGAAAAAAATCAATTGCTAAAAGTAGTTGACTTTTAACTGGCTATTTTGAGACAATTGAAAAAAATAATCAATTTGTATCAAACAGCAAGAAACCCATTTTTAATTAGTTGCTTTGTCATGCAGAAAAATCCAAAAAAAGGAGAAAGTGTGCATTGACAAAAGCTTTCAAATGCCTGATGAAAATATTTTTATTCAAAAATGCACATGTATGTACTTAAACTGATAGAATTTTGCTGTGAAAAATCTCCTTTTTGGATTTGGGAAGCGAAGCAATGGAATAATATCGAAATTTTTGCGAATTCCATGAATGGAAACATGTACATATGTATGTGTGTAACAGCTACATCTGCAACCATTTCCCTTGTATTTTTTGTATAATTTTCTAAATATGAATGAGGTTATATTTGGGGATCAATTATTTTTCACCCAAAAAAAGTTAGTTTATAGTTACCCTCCAAGTAATGCAGAAGTACACAGGGCTGACTTTTTTATCGCCATTCCCATACAAAAGTAGTTAGCTTTTTTAAAAGAAAATATACAATTAAAAGTGACCACTAGTGTCTTTGTAAACAGTTTAAAGTCAGTTTCAAGTTAGATGCACTTCCTGCAGGGAAATGTTTTATTCCATACTTTTGTGTTTTTTATGATGGGGTAATGGTAATATAGTGAGTATTGTACTCGTCTTCCATTCTAAAGTTTCCAAGTTCGATTTCCGGCAGACCAGGGACCAATCTATTGGGAAAATTGGTTTTTATAATATGTAAGTTTGTTGGAAATTTGGCAAATAGGTAGATTATTTTATGTATTGTGACTGAGCAATGGAACGAGTGTAGGGAGTAAGGGAAAGGGGAGAGGTAAATGACCAGGGAGAAGGAGAGGTAAATGGAAATATAAAAAGTTTACATTATTCCGATAAATCAATGGTTGGACAGAGCAACATCTGTCGGCGTTTCTAGTCTAAAATATAAAACTGCACATCGAACGTGAATTTGAACCAGCGACTCCCAATCAGTAAATGTCAGAAAACCCTCCAAAAACAAATTACATTGCAGATGCCGTTTAAAGGCGACACAAGAACAGATAATACGATTGCTATTTTTCCTAAATAAGTAAGTATTTTTAGTCGCTAGTTTTCATTATTTTCCATCTAAATGGGGCATTCTCTTATTTCCATAAATTACTAGTACCTGGGTGGTCGAGCTCAGACGTGATTCTTTTCCTTAGAAAGTATTATATTTCACCATATAGGAATATACAAATATCTAATCAAGTAACTAAATGAGACAAAAATGGATATATAAAATTTCACTCAACTCAGTCAAACCGTTTTCGCGATAGTTTACAAAGGAATTAATAAAATTAGGTTATGTAGAATTTCCACTGAGCAATATTTTAATTGAAATACGTCGTAAAATACCATACAGTTTTATGCCGGCTCTGAACCGCGAATGTATTTTTTATGAAAAGCTTTTTCATGGAGGGTATGCCGCCCACTGCCGATAGGTGACCGCTGCTCTTAAAAAACCCAATAATTGGATTTTTACTAATTAGAAAAATTTCTTTGGTGTTTTGCTCGGACTGGGGTTTGAACCCGAGACCTCTGGCATAGCAGACGAGCACTCACCCACTGCACCACAGCGACCATAGGCATACTATCAGTAAAACGAATTTCCTCCAAATCCGTTCAGCCGTTCCCGAGATAGTAGTGGATATAGAAATATATAAATAAATTAATATACATACAAATATACATACAAGAACAACTCGCTTAAGGTTATAAGATAATCCAAACATAATCATGATACCATGGCTACATTACGCTTACAATCCCCTTCATATTCTATTTTAAATTTCAAAATAAATAATACATAAAATTACTTGCTAGCTATATTCAAATTATTCTTTATATGGGCGATACGATAAATTCGAGCTCAAGAAAAAAATGTGGATTGTCCCTTACGATAAAAAATAAAGCCAATTTTTGGCACAACTATAAGGATTTGAGGTATAATATTTTACCAGGTGATGGGCTGACGGATGTAGATCAAAATTACATCAAAAACTGAAATTCCAGAAAATGACCCTTACGATAAAATCGCGCAAAGGGGTCGATTTATTTATAGATTTCCTTAGACTGCATTTCACTTAGGCTTTTTTACTTTTCAGCGTTTCTATTCAAAACCTCTCACATACCCATTGATCTATACAAATGCGTGTGACAGCCGTATTGTGTTGTGTTTTGTTGTTATACTCAGCTGTACTAGTACACAGAGTATTTTTTATTATTATATATTTGCCCTGCAGGGAACTCAATAACTAGTGAGCAAAATTTCTAATTCCGAACTAGCGAAAAGGTGGCAAAAGGGAACTACATCGATTGTAGTTAGACCCTCACCAGTTCAGAAGGAGTGAATTGAGTGACCATTATAAGACACACTTTGATTTTTTTGCAATTTCGAAGTGACAAAAATTCTATGAAAATTTTTCGTTCGTTCAATTGCCGTCGGCTTTGTATATTTCTGCAATTCTCAGATGTTTAGTGAATCATTTTATATAAAGAGTTTTCTATTTCCATCTTGCATGAAATGAAATGTTCCCCTAATTATGCCTTTCCGATCCCTCAGGCTTATTTTTAATTTTTTTTTATTTTATTACTTTTTAAATATTATTGTAAATTTTTATTAAATAAATAAATAAAAAAATATTAGTTAAAAAAAAAAAAATAAAAAAAAAATATCATCCACCTTGACACCGACAGGATTCGAACCCGCGCCCTTCAGATTGAAAGGCACATGCGTTAGCCAGTCGGCCATCGCCCCACTTGCATGAAGTGTGCCAAAGGCTGCACTTAAGCGGCAGATGTAAAACTGTAGAATTTGTAGGTACTTGTAGCTAGTTCAGAACTATCGAAATGGTTCCAATAAACGAACTAGTGTAAACTGTAGAATTTAGTACTAGTTCGGAACTATTGAAAATGTAGTGCAGAGAGTGACAATTGACACCGCCTAGGACATCGCCGTGTTAAATTCGCCAGTTGACAATGCGAAAGAGATTTAGCTCGCACTACACCTTTTCCAGTTTAAGTTCAGAAAGTTACAATTGAATTTCAGAAAATTACAATTGAAGTTCAGCATTTCCAATTGAAGTTCAGAAAATTACAATTGAAGTTCAGAATTTCCAATTGAAGTTCAGAAAGTTACAATTGAATTTCAGAAAATTACAATTGAAGTTCAGAAAGTTACAATTGAATTTCAGAAAATTACAATTGAAGTTCAGAATTTCCAAATGAACTTCAATTGTAATTTTCTGAGCTTCAATTGTAACTTTCTGAACTTCAATTGTAATTTTCTGAAATTCAATTGTAACTTTCTGAACTTCAATTGGAAATTCTGAACTTCAATTGTAATTTTCTGAACTTCAATTGTAACTTTCTGAACTTAAACTGGAAAAGGTGTAGTAGTGTCGAAAAATGTACTAGAAGCGACCTAGTTCGGAACTAGACATTTTCCCTATAGGGTGTATTCACTTCCTCTTCTAATGCACACTTACACTTGCAATTGCAGTTACTAAAGTCGTATTTGTACTTTTAGTTATGTACTTTTATATGTATTGTGTGTAAGGAACACTTCTATGAAAAAGAAGTTTGCCTTTGAAAGTTTAGGCAACTTAGTGATGCTTGAAGAGGAAGTTAAACTTTCCTTTCTTTAGCTAGATTAGTTATGGTTGAAGTGACTGCTGCAACAGCGGTATACATAGGATATAGAGATCCATTATAGTGATAATGCAGCATTTTTTGTTTTTGAAGAGTTTGGAGACATTACAAGTAAGTATATTATTACAAGTACTTAACGTAACATAAACAAAAAGTCATATTTTAATAAAGGAGCAATTTCTGTGTTTTGGAGAGTTTGGAGACTTTTTCAAAATTAACCAAAGCAACTAGAATGCGTTTTTTTCACACAACGGCTTAAATATTCACTTCTATTAGTTATTTTTTTAATATGTAAATTTGGAGACTTTGGAAAATGTCTGGAAATAGTTGGAAACTCACTATATCAAACTGAATTTGCGTTATTATAGACGTTTTCAACTTCTGCGCGTGGTGGAGAGTTTGTAGAGTTTTTCAAAGTTTTCGGCTTATAGTTTTGTTACACAAAAATATGTATTTGGGTATTTCGTTACCCTCACAGCATTCATACATACATATGTATATATCCCCACGAAAAATTACACCCTATTGCACGTTAGTATGTGTGTTTGTTCAAAAAAGGAGCTGCAATTATTTGCCTTAATTTCCAAAATTACTCCAAGTCACACCTGAAAGGCAATATGTGCTGTGTGTGTTTAGCAAAAGGGGCAGGGAAAATGTATGCATAGTTTTGTTACTTTTGTTTCTTATTTTCTTCAAAGTAATGCATTCTAACCACGCAACACTTTCTAAAAATAGAATGAAGTACATGTGTTGGGAATACATAATGTTAGCAAATATGTACATATACATATGTATGTACTACAAACATACACGAAGTAAATTTGCACATATATACATACATATATTATGTATTCTACATGTCATGCAGCCGTCGCTAAATTGCATGTGTTAAAATTTTGTATGTATTCAATTTAGTTTACACGCGCACTCAAGGAAATACATATATGTTTGAGCATACATACATACATACATGTATCAGTCAAAGTCAGTGCGCTATAAAAGAAGCTTTGCAAATTTACGCCAAACATTTGCTAGGCACAGTGGGCCGTTGTGTCTGCTTTTTATGGAATTTTACATCATAGAATTACGAACTGAAAGCCATTGTATAGGTATGTATGAGGTTGCACTAGTAATTATCACATTTTTCGCATTCAATTCATTGAATAGCAATTATTAGCTGCACAGTGAGGAATAATGCGCCCAAATTTATGCAACGCCAATTCAGTTAATTAGCAAATTGGCTGTATTGACACAATTAACACAAGCAAAATGTAATTTGAGGTAAATGAAAAGGCGGTGAAGAGTTAAATAAGAGGTCATAAAGGATATATGCATGTATAAGTACATAAGTAAGAGCATAAAAGGCGACAAAACAAAAGGGAAAGCGTCGCAATTCAACAACAAGACAAATACAAAAACAAAAACAACAAGCGGCGTGAAGTAAAATGAAAGAAAAAAGATTCACAGCAAAAAATAAATAAAAAACCAAAGAAAAGGATTGAGGTTTGAGTGTGCAGAAGGGGGCATTAAGTAACGTCAATGTGCAAGGTCAAAGGTTTAACTTATGAAAACAAAGTAAAATAAAGAAAGGAAAGGAATAAAAGCAAAAAAGGAAGCAACGGCAAGTTGGGCAAAAAATACTGCGAATACATAAAAAACATATACATACATATACAATAAAAAAAAAACAGAAAACCATAGACAAAAGAAAGGTTGAAATAGTCAGTATATGGTGCTTCGCTTGAAAGGTCTTTGTATCACACTAACCTTTTTTTTGATATTTGACATTCTTGTCGCAATAACGTTATTGTCAGTTAATAAAAGTGTTTGTGTTCGTTTTGGTGGCTTTTTTCGACCTTGTTAACTTGTTTAGAAAGAATGAAAAGAATGTATCATCTACTTGGAAATAAAACAAACAACAACAATAAAAATAACAATAACAATAACAATTTACAGCCGCCACAACATAAATTAACTAGCCAATTGAAATGGCGTGTTGGGAGGGTTAAAAGAAAAAAATTAATGAACTTGAGTAAAATTTTAAATTTCTTTAAAGTGGCTAAATATTGTGATGATAAAGTACAAGTATTTACAAGCTAAATTTATGTGCTATAAAAAATGACAAATGTTCTATACACACAACAGTAAAATACTTATAAATGTTAGTGTTTAGGTTGATGTCATAGTTACCTATTTTATAGTGAAGACATTAATATTCCGAGTAGAAGCTTCCAACGCATTTTATCAGCGTGATATTCACACCGCCATACATTTTCTACATGCCCTACATGCCGTTTAAAAGTCTACAGCGCGAACATTTAATGTGTCATTTGGGCCAAAAAGGGAAAATCTTCAACAAAAAGCCGCGACATGCGCCACTCAAAGACAATATTTTCACGACAACATTTGCAAATAAATACATATGTACATATGAACGTATTTAAAACTGTAGTACCTATAGGAATTGTGGTATGTAGTGGAATGGATTGCTTGAAAAATAATGGAAAAGTTAATTAGCAAATGAAAAAAAAATATAAAATTATCCCTATTGCCTCATTTGCATATTTTATCCACGAAAAACGTCTCGGCATAATTTTATTTCGCCATATGCTTTCCTTATGCACATACAACTTTATGTACGCACTTATACATATGTATACCCAGTAGAACTTGAAGCGAGACCTCCCCAAGCGATGAATACAAGAATACTCCATTTTTCATCGCTTCTGCTACCATGTTGCTCTTTGTGGTGGAAAATGGGAGATCTCTCTAAGCAATAAATAAAACATAACTCAATTTGACATCATTTTGGAGCAATAGAAGAATAGGACCCATCTTTACGAATATCCTGGACGCAAATACCTATATTCAGCCTTTATCGAGTTTATTTCTTCCAAATATACCAAAAAATAATGTAATTGCTCGTTTTTAAGCTATCTGTGGTCACATTACTCGCTTAACGAGGTTTTAAATGAGTTTCCTTGAATGTCTCACTTCGGAGAAATGGGAAATGTTTTACAAAGACTCCTTCATTGCTCCTTTAGGAGGTTACCACAAGACCCTCCAAGACTCCCCTATTGCACTATTATGAGGTATGTAGAAGTATTCGCAAAAACTCACTGATTGCTATTTTGGGAGAAGAACTGGATTTTTTTCTATTGCTACCCTTTCTAGCATATCAAGTATCAGCTTCCAATCACTACACCACATATTCAAATAAAATCGCTTTTTAAGAGCCGCTTCAGCTGTAAATCCTGCCTGTTGGTCAACAAAATGCATTTCCATGTTCAACACACTTAATCTGCGCATAAGCTGGCATTAATTGTGTCACTTTATTCACCCCACAATAGTTGTTGGAATTCTGTGGCGGATTAAATCTTTACGCAAGTCTAAAATGCAAGCGGCCAATGCTTACTTACAGCGCAGTGATATTAATAATGTTCGATTTTTTTTTTTTATTGCTGTAGAGATAATCATTATATTTAAGTGCTTGTAAAGTTTTAGAAAGTCTTTAAACTCTCAAAAAAAGTCGTTTTGTAAAATACGTTGATTAAATTATACGAATATTTGTGTTCTCATTTTAAGCTCATTTTAGGTGCAAATATTTGCTTTTCAACAAATTGACGCAACATGAACATCTCCATCTGCAGAATGAATAAATACTATGTGGAGGCAATAACCTAAATGCTTAGCCATTTAAATATAGCAGTATCTAAATATGTATCTACATATGTACATATGTAAGTGTGTATGTATAGCAAACAAATTTGGCAAGCATCCAAATGACATCTTGAATGCCCCTTGACATGTGTTAAAATGTTAAAATTCACCCACACACACACCTACACACTGCTATTTTTAATATGCAATGTAGCATATTGAATTTGTACAAAAAAAGAACATGCACATCGATTTAACCCAAATTGGTTGGTTTGCGCTTATCGACAAGTCATGGCCTGCCTTCTCCACAATTTTACATCCTAATCATATAAAATTTCATCGTTATGCTTTTTAGAACATGAAACATGTATGTATGAACATATGATATACATGCCAACATTTTGCTTTATTAAATAATCGTTAAATTAAAGTAGCACAGATTTTTAGGCGCTACCAGGATTTTGATTGGAAATTTCATTTTTATTTTTCTGCAACTAAAATTTGAAGGCAAATTTATGAGCGAAATTTGCGAAATTTAAGCAAATGTTGTATGTAGTATATATGTATATGTACATATGTCAATATGTACATTGCATTTCAACCATATGACACAACTATTGTACATATTTGACGTAATAACCGAATTAATAGTTGACGACTACGACGGCTGGATACAACGGTTTTATTGGGCGCCGATTGGACGCGCTCTTGGCATTTTTTAAATCTGTCAACACACATACCGATACATGGCAGTTAAAATACATTCATATTCGAATAGTATTTATTCGAATATACGAATAAATTATTCGAAAAAATATTATTCGAATTACGAATACATTTCAAATAAAAGGATTTTTTATTCGAATAATTTTTATTCGAATAGTCCCATCCCTAGTATGTATACATGTCTAACGTGCATATCTGTACAGCTGAGTGCGAATTATTTGCCTTTGGTTATTTGCATTGGCGAATAGTTGCCGCCACATGCTGCGTCTGCATTTTCGTAACAACTGGGAATACACGGGTAGTCAGAGCAATTGATTTTGGCCCCCATAGAACTTAGCTGAGATGAAAGAGAACCAAGAAAAAATTAAAACTTTTGTTTAAAGCAATTTATGGCATAATATTTAAAACTATACTCCGCACATCGTATATGTACAAGCAAAGGAGACATGTTGGCCATGACAAATATGTAAGTTGGTGCACGAGAGTAAAAGCGAAATATGATAAACCATAAAATATGTCCGCCAATTACAATGAAAAATGGAGAAACACTATTTGTGTATACACTTTCATAATGCGCCAAAGTTGATCTTGACATTATGCTACACTTGCCACTTTTGCTAATAAATATATAAATTTTGCACTTTTGCTGTCGTTTTTAATATAAAAATAAATGCTTGTAAAACTAAGCAATTGCATGCTGAGTTAAAGTTTTACTATGCAGACTTAAATTAAACAAAGCCTTATTAACTAGAAAAGCCTTATTAACTAGTATTCAGCGACGAATTTAACAATCCACGCAGGCATAAAAGAGTAGTTTACTATATTTGGCGTTAATTGTAATTCCGCAGCATGTGCTGCTAACTCAGATTACTTCATTTGCTTGAGTGTGTCCCCCAGTGCATTTACAGTCTATATATTCTTCTTATAAAACCACTCAAGTTACGACATGTGTGTACATTCAACGCAGAGCTTCACATAATGACAATTAGTTGCTTACTTCCTTGCACATATGTATGTATGTATGTAGCTGCGGCACTAACATGCATGTGTATAATTCCACAATTGCGCTCTACCTAAATGCACTCAAGTGTGATAGCATTAATTTGCATGCGTGTGCATGTGCGTGCGTGTGACGAACAGCATCACACATGATTAGTTCACAAAAAGCCAGGCGGTTAACTACGATTCTTCTTTTGCATTTGAAATGCCATGAAATGCACAAACAAAACGCAAAAAGCGCTGTTATTCATGTGTGTGATGGTGCTGAGGATGCTGGTGAGGTTAGTGGAGTTGATGGTATTGGTTGTGTACAAAACTGTTGACCTTGCGATGTCTGGCACCGCACAAATGGCGAGAAGAACATACCACCTCGATAAATGAACTTTACATTTGCTTGAATGGTGATCTATGTACGTGAGAGCACATACTTTTACAGCAATGATTTTGTTATATAGTCGAGTGTTTGTCTATTTTAAGTATGTATGTTTTTTATTTCGGTTTGCGGTTGTCATTTTCATTTTGCAACAATTTGTTTTGACAGCTCAAGTGGCACAAATAATTACGTTGGTTATACGAGAGTGTTTTTTTTTCCTTATTTATTTTAAGCCTGCATTACTTCTGCGAATAGATGTGTGTGTGTGTTTGCGCGCGTTGGTTGTACATATGTATGTACGTAGGCGTAGGCTTTAATTAATTAATTTTCCCATTTTTATATCAATTTACATATTAGGTTCATTCATTATTGATTCATAGAAACTGAATAGACTAGATGCCACTGAGCGTATGAATAACAATTTGTGATGAATAATCCCTGCTAAAGCAAACGAAAACTAGAGTAAAATAAATGAATTGCCTTTAACCTTCATTTCGTTTGTTCGCCATAATTACAATTCAAGTAGGTACATAAAAAACTCTATACCACAAAAAAAAATTTCGGAAAAATCCATCAAACTCTTAAGCAGAACAAAAAGTTGCTGCAATGGCAAAATAAAGCACGTACCTATACCAAGCGTTTCTGTTTTTCTTCCTTTTTCTTCTTACACAATTTCCCTAAGCTACTTGGCTTGACGCTGCTGAAATATAAATTTTAGTCGCGTTCGAGTTTTGCGAAACGTGTCAGTTGTTGGAAACTAAGAAAGGCTAACTGACATTGATGGCAAAATAATCACAGAAAGGCAAAATGTAGAAGAAAAGAGATAAAAAAGGGGAAACAAAAGAAGCGAGCGCCCCAAATCTGTACAACCCAGCCATTATGTGGGAGATGAAAGTGTCCGTTGACCGTTGATCATCTTCACGATTTATGGCCTTCAATTTTGATAGCTTTTTTGCTGTTGCTGTTTTTTTTTTTGCTTTCAAAAAATCCCCATTTTAGCTGACAGCGAAACTAAAATTAACCAAGGCACGTTCGTGTATACGCATTTGTATTCCAATGCGTTTTGTGTTTGAAAAGTTACAGCATTGGCAGGTGTTTGCCTTGACTATCACCAACCGAGTGAGCAAGTACAAACATGCACATGCATGTATAACACGAATTTGTAAACCAATCAGTTTATTAGAGCTTCGATTATGTAAGCGCACTCACCCAAGGGAATACATATCTCATGGCATACGTACATATTTGTTTAGCTGTGTACCTACTGAATGCTAATACATACATATATGCAAATGCAGTTCTCGGCGGGGACTTAATATGAATCGTCTTGTTTTAAACACGTGTGTTTCATTGAGAGGATGTGTACATAATGCAACGTGGATGCTTATGGGTTATGAAACAAATTTCGAGTTATTACCACTTGAAGGATAAATACATGGAGATACAGGCGAGTTTATTTCCTACCCATACATATTTTGTTACTGATATATTGAAATGGTTGTGTTTAGCCTATTGACCCACACATTCAGTCTCGAGATGGAAGTGGAGAGTTTGGAGAATTCTAAGCAATTAACAAAAACAAGTGAAACACACTTTCATTAACCCTTCAAAAGTCCTAATTTAACATAGAATACTTTTTTTCTTGTTGGAGAGTTTGTAGACTTTTTAAAAAATCACCAAAATGTCTAAAATATACTTTTAGTATTAAATTTTATTAGTAAATTTTTCAAGTTTAATTTTTGCAGACTTTTTAAAATGCTGGAAAATTATTGAAAACACTCTTTATCAAGCTCAAATAACGTTACTATAAATATTTTCACAATTTTCGGTTAGTGGAGAGTTTGTAGAGTTGTTCAAAATTGCAGTATTGTGTCTTAAATTTTCTCCCAAAAATTAAAATATTTAATTGTATTGCTCATGCGTCAAGAGAAACTATTGTTTCCTTATTTTTGCTGCCAAATATAAATATTTGTTTAGTTGATATTTCATTTTCAGCTTTACCCATGTTCTTAAATGGTCAAGTCTACTATTTTTATACTTGTTGCTTTTTGTAGTTGAAATGATTGATTGTTTCCTTTTTAGTGCTTGACAATTTTCTGCTTACCACAAATCATCTTAAATAACAATAAATTTCATGAATAATTCATGTCAACTACATGTTAATTTTCAATCCACGTTAATGCACGTATTTTATATTTTTGTACATATGTCATTCCAATAAATAAATCTTTAGCACGTGCCATTTTCATCATTAGCTATAATGTAACGAAATTTTATTATTGGCATTTTGTATGCGGTTATTGATTAATAACTTTTTTTAATATAATTTACTCTGCTTGTTTTTGTTGGCAAATTGATGATATTTGCTAATAGCTTATTCATGTAATTTTCTGTATAGAGCAAATCAAACACGTCCATGCAGGGTAGGAAGAAACTCCGAGCATGTGTGAGTGAGTGAGGAAACTCCTCCTCACGGCGTGCTGTGGAGTGGCCGTTTGCGTTTCACACTCCTCTAGAACGCGGAGTGAGTATTTTTTTTTGTTTCTCCGCTCCTTTGGTTGGAGTGAGGTTCGAAGGAGCCGCTCACGCTGTGTGTGGAGTGAGCCGCCGTAGGTTTCCTCTTCTCACGGTGTAATGTGTGTGAGCGTGTGAGTGAGGAATGCGTAATGACGCTGCATAAAAATGCATACATACATATACATACATATTTATGTTGCAGTGTGCAATTTAGTGCTATGGTTTTTCTGTTAAATAGCATGTATGCTTGTTTTTTGCCTTTTTTTTCGTATTTATGCCCGTTTCAGGCGATTGAGTAGGTATGTAAAATCCATCTTTCTACCTAAACTTGTTTTTTGTTGTTTTTCATCTGTGTACATTAGAGTGCGTTTAAAATTCAAATTAACGATATTTTACTGTATCGCTCCCTAAATCTGTAGTAACATGGTCAAAGATATCACACATAAATTTTGGTACCGATTGGTGGCGATTAAGGCGTGGCGCATTGAGGTCAAAGTTCAGAAAACTATGAAGGGTAATAAAATCAAAATATTTTTTTTAATTATCTAATACCCAAAATTAATACTTCTTTACCCAAGGATAACAAATATAAATTTTGATTCCGATTGATGACGGTTTAGTGCTGTTTTAAGGGGGTCAATGTTCATATTGCCATAGAAGACTTACATTTTTAGTGTCGCATATGGTAATCTGAACTTTGACCCCCTTGAAACACCAGTAAACCGTCATCAGTCGGGACCAAAATTTATATTTGTTATCATTGGGTATAGAAGTATTAATTTTGGGTATTAGATAACTAAAAAAAATATTTTGATTTTTTGACCCTTCATAGAGTTTTCTGAACTTTGACCTCAATGCGCCACGCCTTAACCGCCACCAATCGGGATCAAAATTTATTTGTGATATCTTTGACCATGTTACTACAGATTGAGGGGGCGATACAGTCTTTTTATGAACTTTTAAATTTTTCATACAAATTAAAAGCACCCTAGTGTACATGTGTAGATACATATGTAAATATGTATTTAATTCACCAGATGCAATTGGTAATAATTATGCGATTAACGCAAAAAACTATTTATTCGTCATTAGAATCATATTTTTTTTTTGCATAAACGAAATATTTATTACTTCGTAATAGAAGTCATAACTCACAGTATATGTATATCTGTGTTCGTATGGAACAGTAGCTTAAGTGTACTTAAGGAAAAATTGAGTCAGTTTGGAAAAAGCAGAAGTAATGCATCCCAGAGAGTACATTCTGCAGTTTTTTTTTAACTCTTTCTTAGGCCTTCAACCAACTTCAGTCTCAATGATTTTACTCATGTAATAATATTGTGCGGGAAACTGCACTTTAAAATTTTCCTTTCGACATAAGCTACTGTTCGATATGAACACAGATATGTATGTATGTACATACATATTTCTTAACTATTCTTAACACTTAGGTACTTAATCAAAATAAGAAACTTTGCCGAGAATATCATTATTTAGCTTAACAACCAATATATTATTCGAGGTTTCTTTTGAAAGCCTCGTGCGCAGTTTTGTTAAACTTGTAGCCAGAGCACTAAACGCCCTCTCAACAGACACTTGAGTCGATGGAACCGCTAATACTACTTGAATCAGGTTTCCTAAGTCCTGATCATTTAATAAACGGGATTTCCAGTAATTCAGAATATCTACTTCACAAGGAACTCTTTGAGCATATGCCAGATTCTCCAACTTTTGCTTTAAGTTTACTTGCATAGTTTCTGTTGCACAATGACTGCTTAATAACGTGTCCCGCTTGTTGTTTAGCTTGCAGAATGAGCTGTGCACACTGTAGAGGATAAACAAATTTGTAGCATTCATGCAGCTGCTTACTACACACTACAGACGTTTGGCTGCTTCATCGCAAAGCTGTGAGGCCTCGCTCATCCTCACTCACTCCGGAGTAAAATATGGAGGCGCAGCGGAGGAGAGCCAACGCTTCATTTTTGCCTCCTATTGGCTGCGCACTCTGTTGCCACTCATGCGGAGCGCTCACGCTATTGTGTGGCCTCCGTTGTTTGCACACTCACAGGATCCTCATGAGTGCGGCATGTGTGAGTGTGGAGGCAAAATGAGGCAAATCCGAACCCTGCGTCCATGCATGTATAAATGTATCAGCATACATGTGCATACATGCATATGAGCAAGTCTGTACTTGTCATATACAAAATTAAAATATTAATTAGCTTTTATTGATCGCATTTCATTCAAGTAACATATGTAGATTTGCATGCATTTTTGCATTTATGTATATATATAATTCTGTTAGCCATGGCGTATACGTAACATAATGCATTAATGATCTTCAATTGAATGGTCAAGTAAAAAAGGCTTAAGTGTTTCAAAACTACTATTTATCATCGCTTATTAATTGTCCTTTTAATATATAAAAAAGTTCGCAAACGATTCAGAAATCTTCGTAGTTGAATAAAAAGCAGAGAACTTTACGAATACTACATTTTTATTTGGCCTAAAAATCACCGAGTGACATTTATTCCTGCGTCACTTTTGGAATTTTTGTCGGCTTTTGTTCACATGTCGGCTGTCATGTCCGGCAAAGCATAATAAATCATACTTTTGTATGCAAGCAGAACAAGGGAGATGAAGGCGACTAAACAGCGACCAGCTGTAAGTTTGTACGCAGTGTTTGTAGTACTAATGTTTGTACTATGTAGTTGAAGGCATACAAATAAACACACTTTAAATAAGCGTATAAATATTTATACCTAAGCAAGTACTTAGATACAAAATAAAGTAGCTTTTTGTCTCCTTTTAGTTGCTGTTTGTTTTTGTGACAGGGTAGCAATATTATTTGTCATTTCCAGAAAGTTTATCTTACTTATTCCCTCTTAGCATAACCTTCGTTCCTCTCTCACAAATTTTTTTCCATTAACCTGTGCATTTATACATAATTCATGCTTTCTTGATCGCATTGTAATTTGTAATTTACGTAAAATTACTGCATCGTGAAATGAATTCATAAACACAGCAACACCAAAAACATTTAAATAAAAAGTTATATGTGTGTGTGTTTGTACTTCACGAAATTACTTACGCCAACATTCACTATGTGAACTTCACGCTTTTGGCGCGATATTGACCTTTTCACTTGACCTCAATACGCATACATTTATGTATGTATATACATACATATGTATGTACATACGTATGTATGTATGTGCTTCAATACTTTTTTGGCAGTGTTTGCCACGTCATTTGGCAACCAAATGTACATTGACATTGTAAATGTTCTGTATTGCCCTATAATTGTACCAGTGGCGGATCCACGGGGGGGGGGTTTTGGGGGTTCAAACCCCCCCCCCTTGTGGTTTATCATAGATCCCAAATTAATGCCTTTATATATTCTGCGTCCAAATTTCCCAAACTGATCAAGGAAAACTCTATCATTCCAAAAGCAATGGTTGGACCACATAACATCCAAAATATGTACCTACATGCGAAAAAAGTTCATGTAGGTACCTTTGGACGCACGTGCATAAAATCAAATTTGTCAAATACTATTCGCAAATTGCCAAATCGCAAATTTATTTTCTTTTCTTTCTTATCCCTATTTTTATTGGGATTGTACTGAATTAATTTGGTCAGAAATGTCTGAATCGTTGGAGAAATTGCCTTTTTCAGAGACATTTCGCAATTCTTGTTTAAATTAATCTTTTAAAAATTTGAGTATATAAACACAAGAACTTCAATAAAGTAAAAATTCTATTAAAAATATAAATATAACCAAAAAGTACTACATCAGGGCTGCTCACCTCATAGGCACTCAAAGCACAATTGTTTTTGTTTTGTTCCGAATCATAGGCACATATACATATTTTCACTTCAAATATGAAAATAAAATTTTCTTTGCACTCCCATAAGCACTTAAGCTGATTCCACATAAAACTTTTTTCGCTTTGCGTTACGCCGCTTTCTATGTCAAACAACGCAAAACTGAAAAACTATGCCACATTGAACGCTGCAACATCACTCAAAAAATATTTATTTTCTGAAAAATTTCTCATTCTCCATTTTATTTACAAAAAAGTAAATAAGAAAATAAAAATCTATTAAATTATTTTTCAATTGTGTGAAATGTAAATTTGTTTATTTACATTTGAATTAAAGTGAAACTGAAAAAAAATTTCAACGCCCCCAAAAGTTGAGATTTGGGCAACTTTGTGCTTTACGTAACTTCGGCGTTGCGTTACTTTTTGTTATGTGAGAAACCTCATATATATACATGAATTTTAATCTCAGCTGTCACGCAGAAAGTGTCACGTAGCGCAACACAAAGTTCTATGTGGAATCAGCTTTAGATATTAAAAAATTTGATATGTACATAAGTGCCTATGATTCATATTGAATGTGCAGAGCAAAGGCACTTTGTATAGGAGCTCGAGCACTGCCGTAAGAAATCGAAATTTACAATAACAAATGTGTAATGAAAAAAAAATTCAAAAAATGAAAGCTCTGTAAAAAATTTGTATTCAAAAAATTTTCATATAAAAAATAAAAAAAATTTGTATGTATGTGATACTACCATTTGAAAATAAATTCTAAAATAATATTTTATTGGAATTCATAAAAAAATTTAAATGAGCGAAAATATTTTTCAGTGCATATACAAAATTTGTAGATGTATTGAGTTTTGTACTTTCAATACGAGAGCGTTGAGCATCTATTCCAAATTACTTGTTTAATGTAGCCATGGGTAATGGCGCAATTTTTTTGGCGCTGATACAATAACTCCAGCGCCAACCGTGGCGCGAACTCACGGTACTGGCGCAATAACACCTTTAGCGCAATTGTCATGGAATAATCGATAAATAACATTTTTTCGTTTGTTACTGTTTACCATCCCTGTTTTATTTCTTTTGGCGCAATTCTGCTTACATATACGAGGGCACAATTAATTTAAATTTTCATAATCATTTGGAAACATATTCCGTATATTTGTGAAAATATGCTGGAAATTAGAGTCACATAGATCACTATCAAGCATACATAATTGTGACGGTGTCATACGTATACATATAATATGGTGCTGTTATTGGCGTTGTGGTTGCGCCATTTTACACTAGCGCTATATTGGTGCTGGTGTTAGCGCACGAAATTGAGTCGGTGTTCTATTGCAAAATTGAGTTGGCGCAATATTGAGTTGGCGCAATATTGAGTTGGCGCATTTCCCAAATCGGAGTTAGCGCAATAACGCCAGGGTTGGTGTTAGCGCAATTGCGCCGCGCAGCGCAGTGTTACCCATGCCTAGTTTAATGCAAAATTTTAATATTTTGAGTTAAAAGTCGATTTTATTGAAAAATATATATAGTGACTCAAAAAAAAATCATACGCCAAAGTTTTTTAATTTATTTCAAAGAGTTCTGTCGAAAATTTTACTTTCTTATTTTAGTTTAAAAATATAGAAAAATTTTCAATAAAAATCGTTTTAAGCAGGATTTCTGAGCTTATGGAAAAAATCTGAAAAATCGTAGAAATTTCTGAAAGTTGATTAAAAATTTCAAAGCAAGGCCATAATTTATAGAAGATTTTGAGGAGATTTCTAAGCATAATGTTATGTAGCCAACCAATTTTAGTGTAAAAAGTGAAATTCTCAATGCTGTGAAAAATTCCGTCAATTTTAGAAGTTTTTTTCTGTAGGGTGTAGGGTGAGACCGTTCCAATTAAAATTTCCGAAAAGCCAATGAAAATTTTCAAAAAGTTGAATGTTGCATATTGTTATATTAACATTGAATGAGCTGCAAAATTGCATACTCAAAACTCTTCTAAAAAATGTAGCTATAGGATTCTTAGCCCCTTTTTATGATAAGTATTTCCTTGACATTGAAAAATCGGAAATACTAAAAATACGAAAGCAGGTAATTTTCCAAATAGGCCAATTTTTAATCCATTGTTGATAATTTCTGGCTTTGCATTTTTCCGTATAGAAATTGACGGGTAATCGATCGGAGGCGATAATATAACTAAAATGCTTTTGAATTAAAAAATTAACAATATTTTTTCAAGAAAGGCCAATATGCTTAAAAGCTTCAAAATGGTGGGTCTTTTATTATGCTACGTTGACGATTTCTTCCATAGATAATGATATTTACCTGAAGCACTCGAATCCATGATATTTACTTTGAGAACTGTCTTAAAACTGAAAATATTGACGTTTAAAAATGGGTTACTTAAAATACGTAAAAAATAAAAAATCGAAAAGTGGGAGAATAATAAGTTTCGACTAGTGGCAGGGACACCCCCGTTGTCTATAAAAGCCGAGAAATTCGGTTTATTATCGCCCGGTCTATTATAAACGTAGAGCGATTTTGGATTTTGTATTTGCACCAATTTTAAAATTTTCAATTTTGGCCGCATAAATTCGTAAAATCTACCTATGTGCAGCGTCTGCCCTTAAAAAACAATTTCCAAAAAAACAAATTTTCAAAACCCCCCCTTGCCGAAATCCTGGATCCGCGCCTGAATTGTACGTATGTATGTATGTGTGTTTCTATGTCAGCATTACATGGATACTTGGGCATTTGTGTCGCCGGTCTGGAGCGCCAAACTGGCGCAGTTATGTAGGTATTTGTATGTATTTCAGCCACGCACTACACATAGACAACTGGAAATTTCCCTTTCATTTCTTTTATTTCTTTGGCCTTTTAACGACATTAGTTTGTATATATGTACATATGTATGCATGTATATGTGTATTTATTTGGTTTTTATTGACCTGCAAGAAGGCGTTATACTCATTTTTGTGCCAACAAATTGTTGGTTATTTGCAAACATTAAAATATTATGTTAGAATTGCGTATGAATATTAACATTTCTTATTACAATGAAGTTAAATGCACTTTTCCAAAGCAAAAACGTACTGCATACAAACTCCAAAGTTAAAGGCGTGTAAACTAATAGAAAGCTGCCAATATTGACGCCGATGCAATTTTTTGCGTCATTGCCATCAACTTCATTTAATAAAAGCAGCTTAAATTTGCACTAAATTTGGCAACGAAAAAAGCTTTCCATTTATTTAACCCATGTCACACTTTAAAAACAACAACTATGAATGAAAACTATGCTTTTTTGCTGAAAGCACATTTATGTTCGCCTTTAACTCGCACTAGTCCGAATATCCAACACAAATATCCTGCAGCTTTCACTACCACTACGTATTTCAACATGCATCATTTTTGACGCACTTAGATTACACACACCACGAACGCAAGCACACAAGCGTGTACATTTGCTGCTCTTTTCGCACTTTTTTGTTGCAAGGAAAAAGAAACGGAACATTTTATATTTGCCAGCCTGACGCCCTGAAGTCATTATCATGCACAACCAGCACACACGGCAAAAAGTGTTGCTGAACTCCCCTCGGCGCTCAAGCAAAAAAAAAATAATAAATTGCCAGCTTAAAATGCGTAAAACAAATTTATTATGCTGAAGTTTAACGTTGCAAGTGCATAAATAAAGCAAATACATTTATACAAACATATACATACGTACATATGCATGTATTCATGTATGTATGTATATGAGTTCGTAGGTTGTTTAATCTTGCCAGAAAACCGAGCATATAATTGCATAAGAAACCGTCAATGGTATCTGTATACATATGTATGTACATAGCATATCTTTGTATTTGGTGGACCATGAAAAAGTCGAGCCTGAGAAGTCTTAACCCCATCTGGCAGTAGGGTCTACCAAAAGTTCCAATAACTTACTAACTAAAATATAACTAAAATATAAATCACGTATAAGATCTCAGCGAAATATCTGTTAACATAACACCTTCATACTTAAACTTCTCTCTACACAAATACAAACAATTGGTATAAAATTGCTTAACAGAAACTAATAAAAACGTGTATTTACGTGCATGCAGTTTATCCATGAGTGCTACGAATGTAAGTACCTGCATATGTATATATGTATTCGAAATTTGAGGCGACACAGTTTCGCCTCCAGTCGATAAGGAACAAGAAGCGTTAATATGTAATATCTGCCACAACAGCTGTTATCTACATACATATATTTACTCACTTATTTATGTACATATTTACTAAGTTAAAATTTACTGCATGCATAAAATACGAGACCGCAATAAAGTCTTTACACAAGCAGTTGCATTGCAAAGTAGGTACCTACATGGATGAACATGTATACAAATCTTGTTGAAACTTGGTTGACGTTAGAATATGAATGTGTTTTGTTAACTAGATTGAATTGTGTGCATATATGTACAATGTTAATATCAGGTTTTAAATGAAGTGTACTTCCTTTGAGAAGCTTATTTTATTTTAAGCCTCTAGTAAAAATTCTATACCGAGTAATTAGGAGAAGATAATTAAATTTTACAAAATAACTGAATCTTCTAGCAAATTAATATAATAACTTGTCTTGAGTGTAATATGTATTTTTTTTTTTTGATGATAAATACATTTATGTGTTATATGTATGTATGTATGCAGGTAAATATGTAAGGGTATCTACTTATTACAACTGCAACAACTGTCTTCAAACGACAACAGAAGCAAACGAGCAAGCAATTTAAAATGCAATTAGAGCAATTTTGGCAAAACTGTTGGCGTTGGCGTTGACGTTGTCGTTTCTGTTCACGTTGACTTTGCCTTTGGCATTTCCGTTCAAATTGAAACTGACGCTGACGTTGGTGTTGATGCGTATTATCAAGTTCACTGTGGAACAAATTCAGGTCAACAAAAGTTAACTCGGTTCTGAAAGTTGGGGGTGAAAATAGAGGCTAAATTAGAAGACCCGTATCGCGGCGTTTGCTTAGGTTAGTTCGAATTTGTTTTTAATCGACCTTTGAACTTTGCAGGCAAATGCCGATTTTCAGCATACTGTTTGTATGGTTTTTTTGCTATAACTCGTCGACTAATTGAGATTTTTTTTGTTGGAGTGACAGCAAACGAAAGAAAATTAAATTTCCTATACAAGGGGTCTATAACATTTTTCTCTACCTCTTATAGTTTCTGAAATATTGATAATTCAATTTGAATTTTTTCGATTTTTTAAAGAAAAAATTGATTTTGTCAGGCAATATCTTTAAAACCAAAATTTTCACCTTCGGTTTTACTCCTTTGCGTGAAGCTACATTCTATTAGCAAAAAAATAAGCTATCAACGAAGAAAATCTATGGTAAAATGGAAAAGTTATAGGCGATCATGTAAATACAGTCAAGTCGGGCAATGCATCTGCACGGGTATATTTTATGCGTGTTATACCCGTAAATGGGCTTGTATCTACTGCGCTGCCAATGTGCTGCTGCTGCAGAGGCATTGCGCGACTTGGCTGTATTTACATGATCACCTATAACTTTTCCATTTTACCATGGATTTTCTTCGTTGATAGCTTATTTTTTTGCTAATAGAATGTAGCTTCACCTAAAGGAGTAAAACCGAAGGTGAAAATTTTGGTTTTAAAGATATTGCCTGACAAAGTCAATTTTTTCTTTGAAAAATCGAAAAAATTCAAATTGAATCATCAATATTTCAGAAACTATAAGAGGTAGAGAAAAATGTTATAGACCCCTTGTATAGGAAATCTCAATTAGTCGACGAGCTATAGCAAAAAAACCATACAAACAATATGCTGAAAATCGGCATTTGCCTGCAAAGTTCAAAGGTCGATTAAAAACAAATTCGAACCAACCTAAGCAAACGCCGCGATACGGGTCTTCTAATTTAGCCTCTATTTTCATCCCTAACTTTCAGAACCGAGTTAACTTTTGTTGACCTAAATTTGTTCCACAGTGACGCCTTAGACTTTCTTTTGGTGTGCAATTTTCCAACAATTTTATGCTGGTGCACAATTTGTTGATAAAATACTTAATACCAATTTATTTGTATTCTTTTCCATTTAAATTAATGTTTTATGCGTAGCATAATCTTGACGACGAATATGCGTGTATATTGTACATACATACATGCACATTTAAGTATATAGCAAATATCTCTTTATGCATTTGTATATAATATACATATTATGTACATGTAGAGAAGACTAAGTTCTTGTTGGTTTAAAACTCGGTTAAGGATTTATTCTTTGCGCACATTGACTCACTAGCTGCCAAAGGAACTCAGCACTAACCCACATAAACTCATTTACATACACATATTTATTCACCCTCAATTTGATTTGATTTAAATTTATAATACACACCAACAGACACAAAGATACAGACATAGTGTCCTATCGATTTTTAATCTTCATTGATTATGATGTATTGTGGAACATACATCATATTCCTACCCTGTCGGAAAAACAAGCAACCAAAAAGTATTTCATTGATTATGCTTGAAGTCTTGTAGAGGAGCATTGTTGTGCTCATGAGTTGAAACATATTATGGACTTGTGAACATGTCCATACTCGTAACACAAAAGCAACAATATGAAATTAAAGGTTGAGTTAGTTAATGAGCGAAACTCGTTAGTTCCGTTGTTTGAATAGCCAATTTTTACATTAAGGGCTTGACAGAGCAACGAGTTACTAAACTCACATATGTATGTACATGATACAAGAAAGAAGGTAGTGTAAACGTCAAATTTTTGTCGCCATATTAGCCACCTGACAATTATATGGATTATGACATTTCGTGCTGCCATACTCAATGCTAAAAATCCTCCATCTAAGTTATTTTTTATTTCCATGGTAACCATGGTATCGATTGTAACAGAACGAATTTTTTCAATTTGAATATTGATAGATGTAAATAAAAATACGTACATTTACGTGTTATATTCTTCATAATATCAGATCACAAATAATTTTATAAAAAAGATTTATTCTTAAAATAAGTTGCGGCAAGTTTGTGGAATATAGTACATACTATAAACGGAAGTTAAATATATAAAATAACATATTTTTGTAGTCTCAATTTGGCTCGCCGTGCTACAAAATAGCTGGTATTATCGCTGTGTTTTAATCGGGGACTTGTAACGCGTTTCGGTTTCGGTTACACAGCTAAGTAACGAAACTGAAACAGAAACAAAACTCCTTTGTAACAAAAGTCGTCACAAAACTCCGAAGCGGTTCCAGCAGAAACAAAACCTGTAACGAAACTAAATTAATTTTGTTCCTTGTAACAAAACCTGTAACGTTTCGGAGTTTTGTTACGACTTTTGTTACAAAGGAGTTTTGTTTCTGTTTCTGTTACAAGGAAAAAAATTAATTTAGTTTCGTTACAGGATAGAGATGTGCGCTTAGAAATCCATACAAAATTTAAGCGCAGATGTATATGCGCTGAAATAAAAACAGGGCTATTGTATAAAGGACATTTTGATAAGTTTTCGACTGTAATAATTGTATAAATCTCTTTTATTTTTTTATGAATAACTCATTATTTTATCTTTTTTGAAAAGCTTTTTTCAATAGGTTTGTTTCTTATTAAACTAGCAGCTAGCTGTCAAGTAAGCAAAACGGATAGAATTGCGCTCATAAAGAGCGAAACGAACAGGAAATCAAGAAACGGAAAAATAGTAAAAATTAGCGATTAATAATTTGAATGCTATTTTTGACTGTTAGTGGTTATTTTTTCTAAAAAAAATTAAAAGCATTCGTTTGTTTATTTTTTCAACAGCTGTTTCTTAGTTTGGCAGCAAATAATTTCAGCTAGGGAAAATTTTACTAGCTGAAATTTGGAGCTGTCTATGGCTCTCTTCTGCTATTTGTTTGACTCAAGAAACGATTTTCCAGCCGAAACTTGGCTAACTATTCATAACAAGCTAATAATAAACGGACCTATTATATTTAAAATGTTAAAACATACTCATTAAATCCGCTGATTTGTTTTATTGATTAACATATGTATGTAAAAAACACCAATTCATTTAAAATACCCAATATTTTGTTCAAATATACCCTCAGCCAAAAACTTTTGATTGGGCAACGCTATCCTAAATTTTTGACTTAAAGTAAGACGTCAATAATCCATATTATAATCAAAAATGACAACGTCAAAGTGAAATGGAACTACCTTGTTTGGTTGTATCATGTGTATGTACATATATGTATGACATTGTATGTACATACTTAACTGAGAGATATGCCCGGTATAAAAGCTGCATCTACACAAAAGTAAATATCAAAAATAATATCGTATATGTACATATATTAATGGTATTTTTATGTATGCTTTTGATGGCTTATTCGTGGTTGGTAAATGATTACGACGCCAACATTGTGATGGCATCACGTCTCGCTGACGCTCTCACAAGTAATTATGTATGTTAGAAGGCCAACGCAAATAAAATTGTCTTTAAGTGACCACTGAAGGATGTTAGCTCGGAATTGCTGAGACAGATATGAAAACAAATAAAAGTATGTACGAATCTACATATGAACATATGTATATATGTTATGTATGCAATGTTAGCCTTAAATTGGGTCCAGTAGAATCAGTAGAATCAACGAAGAAACATTGACAAATTTTTTTGTATGTTAGCGTATTAGTAGGTACTATAAATATACATACATATGTACATTAGAGCGTATCGCCAAAAAAAGTTTAAAATGTTCCCCTCTGGTTCGAATGTTTACTCCTTGGAGATTTCAAAAATGGAAAAAATTTTTTTTTCGGCACCCTGTAAAAACAGCGAAATTCGTTTTTTGCTTATAACTTTTCTATTTGGTGTTTGACTTTAACGAGCAATATATTGTTGTAAAGGTTTTAACCCGTGTCATATTTCGTCCGTATAAGCCATTAACCTGCGACACCAACTTTAGCTTTTATTAAAATTTATTTAAAACCAACACCCTGTATTAAAAAAAAAATTTTTGAATAAAGTAAATTTAGCCTTGAATTTAGTTTTGACATCATTATATGAGTAAAAAAGATTATTACTTATTAATATTAGCTCTGTTTAATGAACAAAAAAAGTTCGGAGCAGGTTAGAGCAGAGCAAAGTAGGGCAGCTGTCGAAATAGAGCAACATAGAGCAACTCAGAGCAGAAATGCCATGAAGAAGTACATAGTACACTCAAATGATCGATTGGAGCTCATTTAGAATTACAGAGCCACCATGCTTGCAATTTTATTCTGATACGGACTTGCAGGAACTACAAAATTCTAATGATGTTATAAAAATACCTGATTAATATTTCCAAACAGCAGTGATTGATACTAATTATACTAATTATAACCTATTAATTTACTTACTTAGATTTTCTATGCCATTCTCTAAATACTGAGCGATTTGAACAGGTAGTAAGTGATTCTTGTACAGAAGTTGCCGACGAGGAACGCCTAGGTTATATACTCGCTAAAGTAAGTAGCCGAGAACGTTACAGAAAATTAGAGCCAAGAAAAGATTAATTTCCTCATTATATGCAGGTAAATATTCTTTTTATACCATTCACGGGAATGAAATGGTATTATAACTTTGTACCGAAACACAAATGGTGAAAGTACCAGAACGAGGCGTTGCAGACCTACGAAAATATATACCAATATGATCAGGATCATGAGCTGAGTCGATTAAGCCATGTCCGTCTGTCTGTCTGTTTAATCGCAAACTAGTCCCTCAATTTTTGAGATATCTGCATGAAATTCGGAATGTGAGTGTATTTTTAGGAGAAGCTTATCATTTGTCGGAATCGGCCGAATCGGACCACTATATCATATAGCTGCCATACAACCGATTGTTCAGATATATGTATTTTAGGGTATAACTTCTCCATCTAAATAATGACACTTCTTTTTCTAAGGAATCTTTGTATAAATTACCCAGAGAATTGAAAGTATAAATTAAACAATATCAGACTATGCAACTTTTCATTTCCCCATTCATGAAAGGTATGCAGTCTTTGGTACGTCCGAAGTCAGCCGCGCTCTTACTTGTTTTTCTTAGTATTCAGGAAACAATTTTTTTTTTTCAAATACAGGGCGTTGGATTTAGTAAAAATAGAATAAAAGCTGAACTTGGCATGATGGGCTAAAAGTTTCTATGGATGAAATATTGCCTTGGTGAATACCTTTCTAAAAATGTATCACTTTTGAAAATCGAACGTAAAATATAGAAATTATAGAAAAAAACAAATTTCGCTGTTTTTACAGGGTGACAAAAAAATTAAAAAAAATTTTTTTGAAAACCTCATAAGGTAAGTGTTCAAACTGCGGGGGAACATTTTCAACTTTTTTTTTCTCCATACACCGTGATACGCTCTAATGTACATACACAACCATACGTGATAGTCAGGAATGTCTACCAAAATTTAGCCTTCCAAAGAATTGACCCACACCATTTCCTAGCCTATTTTTAGGTTTTTTGCTCTTTAAATATTTCAGCTAGATTATAACCTTTATCCTCTTCCTGACTTGTCAGAGAATTCGCGAATAAACTTTATTTAAAAATACTAAATAAGTATTACGCACGTATGCACATGACAGATAAGCAGTTAGCAATCAAAAAGTTACTTTTAGTTTGACAGTTATTGTGACAGCTGTCATATTAAATTTCACAAAAAAAGAAAAAATCACGCGATTTTTTGCACATAGTTACATACATATTTAAATACTAATCCTAAAAATTAAATGAATATCTGCAAATTCTGGCGATTCTTTAAAAAAAACATGCAATTTTACTAAGCATTTCATTTCATTTTTTTTTCATCAATTGTCTGACAGATCAAAAGGACTAAACTATTACAATAAAAACAATTACATGCATACCCTGCAAAAAAGCCGAGTACGCCATGCAAGCGTGTATAGAGTATTCGCTACCCTTCAAAAAATCTATGGACCAACCGAGTACTCCTCAACCTGCCACATTTCATATAAAAAATATGGTCCGTTTAATGTGGCGATGTCCTAGGCAGGGATCACATACTCCGATTTCCGCATGACACCCGAGTAATACAAGGAGTACCTACATGGGATTAATCCATGGAGTAGGTACTAAAATTAATGAAATTTAATAATCGCTGAACAGATTTGAACGACTGCCAATTCAATTTGATTATTAGCATTATATACATACATAATTATGAATTTCTTTAATAAAAAAAAAATAATAAAATGTTTCTAGCGCAATCGATGCAGATAAAAGAGTCGCTTTCTTGGGTCTATGTATATGATCACTTTGAAAGTACTCCAACCTACCACAAAATGGATCATATAATCCCATTATTTTTACAGGGTATTTATGTACATACATATATACTAGGTATGCATGTACTTACGTATACAACAACAAATCTCAACTAGCAAAGTTAAGAATGTTTGTTTGTTTTATGTAGTTGTTGTTGTAAGTTTTTGCTCTTTGCATTGGCGAGTGAACTTGTTGACATTTTTTCAATGCAATTCTTGGCCAGCTTGTGGGTTTTTTCAAAAAGTTTTTTATTTTATACACTACTTTGATTTTATTTTCCCCAAACGGGAACATATAAAAATTCAATTTACTAAATTTAACATTGACCTTAAAAGTATGAAAGATAAATGTTAAGAATAATAGATGTTGCGCATTAAACCGATGAGTTTTAGGCCGAAATTCTGAACATCTCCCCAATTCTCAGTATGTGCTTTTTGATAAGTTGTTAATTTTGTTTAGGTTTCGAACTTGTGACTGCTTTCATGCAAACCGAGCATCTATCCACTAAGCCGTTGCACAATCACATATGTGCACTTATACATACATACATTTACATCCATTTATGCCCCAAATTGTTGCACACCTCAGTCACCAGCGTGTCGCAAATCTTTTCGTAACCAAGGCCAAAGCATTTGTTCGAAATCCACATAATCCACTTGCAACAATTACGCGCATTACTTTTCGTATAGCTAAAGCTGAAGTATTCATATTGTTATTGTTATTGCCATTATTATTACTATTATTGTTGTTATTACACTTTTGTTGCAGTTTTGCAGTTTTCATAGCTCGCACTTTTGCAATAAAAAAAGTTCATCCCTTCGCTGGCATTTTGTTATTGCAACCACTTTTTGCTATTCTGTTGCGGTCACTCCTTCCGCAAAAAAATGCTATGAATAATTAACAACTTTACGAGCTGGATTTTGCATTTTATTTAATATTTGATAACACTGCTCTACAGCCAAAAAATACTCTAAACGCGATCATCCTATATATATGTAAAATCGGTCGCTGATTCCGAAAATCGGGTTCATTTTTAATTTTATGTGAAGGTTTTTGAGATATCGGCAATTTACCGTTATTTGGCCAATGGCTCGACTTAATCCTGTATATCTCTAACTCAGTGAGTTATCTTCTTTAGGGTGACACCAAATTAAATTTCCTTTTCATGGCTCCTATAACATTTTTCTCTATCTCTTATAGTTTCTGAAATATTGATGATTTAATTTGAATTTTTGCGATTTTTTGAAGAAAAAATTAATTTTGTCAGGCAATATCTTTAAAACCAATGTTTTCACCTTCGGTTTTATTTATTTACGCGAAGCTCTATTCCGTTAGGAAAAAAATAAGTTATCAACGAAGAAAAGCCATGGTAAAATGGAAAAGTTATAGGCGATCATGTAAATACAGCCAAGTCTCGCAATGCCAATATACGGTACATTCTATGCACATTTTACCAATGCCTACACATCTGCAGTAGCAGCGTATTAGCAGCGCAGTAGATACGAGCCCATTTACGGGTATAACATGCATAAAATATACCCGTGTAATAGCACTGTGCGTCTTGGCTGTATTTACTTGATCGCCTATAACTTTTCCATTTTACCATGGATTTCCATGGTTGATAGCTTATTTTTTTGCTAATGGAATGGAGCTTCACGCAAAGGAGTAAAACAGAAGGTGAAAATATTGGTTTTAAAGATATTGCCTGAAAAAGTCAATTTTTTCTTGCAGATATCTCAAAAACCTTCCCATAGAATTAAAAATAAACACGATTTTCGGAATCAGCGACCGATTTTACATATAGATAGAGTAGTCACGTCCAAAGTACAGACAACAAATTTAATTTTGTTATCCAGTGTAGTTATTGAATCATTCCCAGGAAGCACTAACTGCATTTAGCAGATTAAATTTGTACTTAGATTTTTACATTGTCCTACTGCATTGTTGTGATATTATCACAATGTGATGCTGTGATATTGGCTTAGTGTGATCTTGTTATAGTAGCCCTGTTTTTATTTAAACGCATATACATCTGCGCTTAAATTTTGTTTGGGTTTCTAAGCGCACATCTCTATCCGCGCTTAGTTGTCCATACAAAATTTAAGCGCAGATGTATATGCGCTTGAATAAAATCACGGCTATTATACAAAAGTGATTTAGGTAGGCATAGCTGTTGTGAAATTTTCCCAATATGATCTTGTATTGATGTGATGTTGTGATATTGTCCTACTGTAACAATGTAATCAGGTATTGATGTGATTTTGCCATACTGTAATGTTATGATATTGCAATTTGCTATACTATGATCTTGTACTAATGTGATGTTGTCATACTGTGATTACGTGGTATGGTCGTAGAGTGCTGTTGTGATATTGTGATCTTGTACTGATGTGATTTTGTGATATTGTCATACTGTGACCTCACATTCACTGTGTACTTGTACTGAAAGGATTTTGTGATATTGTCATGCTGTGATATGGTCATATTGTGATCTTATTACACTGGAATATTACGAGACTATTAACAACTTGATACTGTGATTTTGCCAGTATGGGAGCTGGTGATATGGTCCTATTTTGTTACTGTGATGGATACTAGTATAGCTTATTTTTGGAAAGAAAGAAATGTAAGAAAGAACACGACGCGATTGGAAAAAAGAAACTAGGCCATGTTGTCTTTAGATTTAAATTCGCGTCTTGTTAGCAAATTATCACTACTCAAAAGCAAATTAGACATGTAACAGACCAAGTTTTATGGCCGAAAAGTGACATGTATGTACACGATTTTATATATGCCATGTATATGTACATGCATACATCTGCCTATTAAACAGTCCATAAATCTCTCTCTATCTCTCTCTTTTGTTACAAATTTAATTGCTTACGAAATTTGAGGTCATTCGTAGCATTTACAACTGGTTTTTATTGGTGCTGTGGAAGGCTATGAAATATTAATTGCAATTTGAGGCTAAATAAATGACTATCTCTCTTTTGAAAATGCTTTTGAGCAAAGTGCATTGTAAAAAAAACACGAAAAAGTGCAATTTATTTATACAACGCCAAAAAAGCAATTGTATTTTTTTTTTGTAATTTATTTGCCAAGGGCGTAATATTTACTATTAGTACGCAAACATAGATTTTATACACGCTTCTTCTACTGTGGCGATTCTAAGAAGAATAAGACAATAAGAAAGGTGTTTCTCTAACGAAGCCATGTGTTTTTATTAAAATTGCTTGGAATTTGCAATAGAATTTGCATGAACGCGCACGTTGGTTACGCGGATAGTGTTGCGGGAGTGCTATTGTGAGATTTTTGTTGTATGTCTAATTGTAAGCATGTGTGTATTTATGTTTTTTACGTATATATTTTCTTAATTTATATAGCTACTACTAGTCCACCCTAGTATACGTTAAACACAATGCACGCAGTCTGCCGTCTCCTCAACTATTTTCTTCTTTTCTTTCTTTATTATAAATATTTGTGTATAGAAAATAAAGCACATTTGTCTTTTGTTCGATTTTAATTCATTATTGATTGCACGATTTTTTATACATATACATAAATATATATACATATATAGTTAAGTGAGTGAAAATGATTTTAAAAAATTCACAAATCACTAACTATAAATTTTTTGTAATTTTATTCTTTTCTTTTGTTTCTCTTTCTACCTTTTTAGCTTCAAGCTAACAAACCAATACAAATAAATATTAAAAAGAAGCAATTACTTAAGAGCAATAGTGTGAAAAAGCTTAAAGTGAATAGAAAAACACATTTGTACAACACAAACTAATACAAGCACATGCACTACACACACAAATGCACAAAAGAACACGCAGAAAAACACACACACAAAATTGTAAACTAATTAGCAGACACAGTAGTTTTGTATAATTGATTTAAGTAAACGAAAACACATAGTAGACTCCCAAAAAAGTACACAGACATTTTTCGTTGTAATATAAATTGCAAGCAGTAGAAAATTGTAGAAAAGAAACCAACAAACAACAAGCGTAACATATATTTAGGCACACAGACCAAGTAGCGTTGGTACACCAAAGCAAAAGTCCTTACATTAAAAAAAAGCATTCCATAGATCTGTTTACATAGCATATCACAGCTAACAACTCATCTACTTGCGCCCCCCCTCTCCTCTCTTGGTCTCTCTCCGCCTCGAACACTCTTTTTCACACATATTTCAATTGAGCAACGCACAAAAATTAATTTCAAAATTAATAAAATACATCAAAGTGACGCCGTAGGTGCGCTGCCGCCGCCGCCAGCGCCGACGCGAAACGAACGAACAGATCATTACTATTTCATCGAACCGAAAAGTAAAGAAGATAAGATTACAAAACTAAACGAAACCAAAGCAAAACACACTCGACCAACAACAACAAGGACAACAAAAACCGCCACAATAACAGCGACCGCCGGACCAAAGAGCATGAGCCTAAATAAAATCAAAAAACGTGACACGGACTTATGACTGGTAAAGACGTCGCGCTTCGGTTTGGGTGGCGGTGGAGGCGTAGGCGTAGGCGGCGGTAGCAGTAGCGGCAGTCGCTATAAAGTAACTGCCAGCTGTGTGCCAGAAGTAAACATAACCTCACCAACCGATGATGGTCATCAGCATTATCATGAATTACAGCTACCAGCAACAACAACAAAAACAAAAACATCATCGTCCATATCATCAACAACACCATCAACGCCATCAGCATTAAAATCAGCATCAACGACGCCACCGGCACAATCACAACAACAACACACAACGATAGCATCAGCCCATTCACCACTCACGCAACAACAAATACAAGAAAAAGAACAAAAACAACAACAACAACAACAAAAATCACATACTAAACAAAAACAAAAAGGTAAAAGATCCAAAAGCAAAGCAAGCAACAAGAATAGCAACAACAACAGTAATAACGGCAATCATTGCTACAGCAACTACAATTACAACAACAGCCAACAATCAAGCCATCTTTACAACCCAAATAACAGTAGTACTACAAATATTATAAAATCCTATCTGTTGGGCAATAAAAAAAACACTAACAACATTTCATATTCATCATCAGGAGCCGCCACATTGGTGGAGGAGGAGGACTTCAGCGAATTGACAGCGGTGCCAACAGCAACAATTGTGATAGCGACAAATGCCGCCAATGGTAAGGTGCGCATAACCACACAACCGACGACCACCGCCACCGCTACCGCCAACGGCAAGCGAGCGACGGCGACGACGAGTCGTCAACTGCCAACAAGCCTAAAGCTGAAAAACACTGCTAGTCCTGCAATAACCAAGAAAAGCCCCGCAGCCATAACAGCGCCACTAACCGCTCAAGCGAGCGAAGAAAGTCAACCCACGGAACTAACGCCTTTGGTGGAGATACCAAGCAAGGGCGTTGCAACAGCAAGAGAAACGCCAACAACAACAACGCCCTCCTCGCACACCCAATTCAGCTTGGGCTCCACACAGCGCTCGAATAGCACAGCAATTGTTGCTTCAAACGCTTCGCCAAGCGCCAGCATTGGTGGCATTGCATCCTCGCAGCACTTTGGTGGAGGCGGCTTAACGCCCGCCACATCCGCAGCCAGCATTATTGCCACAATCGGCTCCAATTCACCGCCGCCGAACATCTACACTCAACAGACACAGACAAGCGGCGTACCAGCCGCGCCAACGGCACCGCCAACCGCACACATTGCCGCCGCGGCCGCTACCACCACCACCTACAGTCACAATTCGAAGACCACACGCTCGTGGCCGGTCATCTACCGCAATCCACATCATTACGACTACGAAGCGCTGTACGTGCAGCAGGCAACCAAACCGCCACTCGCGGCTGCTCATCATCACTATCATCAGCCGCCGGTGGTGAATCTGAATCATCACTATCAGGTGGGCAGTGCCGCCTTCAAGCAAAATTGCTATTCAAATCAATTTGCCCAATCGATTTTGTACACATCCAGCAATGAGGATCTGAGTGCAATCAATGAGCACAGCGGCGGCGGCGGCGGCGTCGGTATCAATGGTGTTGGTGGCGGTGCACACGGCGGCGTCCACGGCACCAGCTACGGCATTGGCAACGGTCACAGCACCAATTACAACAACAATACGAAAACAAATAACGCACAGCAACAACAGTCGACGTGCTACTATTTTGCGCCCAGTCGACGCAACAGCATTTATGAGCAGCATTCATCGGCCACGACCGCAGCCGCCGCAGCGGCTGTTGAAAGTCTGAGACGCAGCAATAGCATACTGTTGCGTAATAGCAGTTGCGCCAAGGCGCTGAATCAGAGCGGCGACATCGGCGGGGACGCTGGTGACCTCGGCACGCCCACATCACTGCAATCGGGCATGGACATGGGAAGTAATACGGGCGCGTCGGCTTGTTGTGCGAATGTGTGTTGCATGGGTCCACCACCAGTGTTATTTCTCTTCGTGACGCTGCTTATGACCACCAGCGCTACGGCTATGCTCTGCGCTGCGATTATGACGGACCATTGGGAGCATGTAACATGGGATCGTAACAGTTTGGATAGGTATACGAATCGTTCGGGTTTGCAGTTGGAGTGGATGCTGGATGAGAAGGTGGCCATGCTGAAGCCGGATAAAAGAGGTGAGTGGATTAAAGAATGGCAATGCCTGGCAATTAATAGATGGTTTGTTCAATCTCAGACTTTTTCTGCTTTCAATATCAACTTTGCCAGTCCTTTGGCTGTTTGTTATTAATTTTAATTATCTTATCGTCTTCTCACTTACAGTGGACTATCGCTTTCGGCGCGACACCGTTTTTCTAGTGCCCATGCATGGTGGCATTTGGACGCTATGCATAGATTTGCCTATGCAAGAACTGCAGGAGTTGCGCCGGCATCCGAAATTTCCACGCGGTGCACCGCCTTGTGTCAACTATTTGGCCGGATCGATGGAGAATGCGCGCGGCGAAGAGCAACGCAACGATTGGCAACATAGTGAGTCACAGACCTCATTGCAGCCACATTTAAGTACGTACGGTACAATCTATGTGTATTCAAAGATATTTACATATGTACATACATATTTGTTTTTAAAGGAAAGTTATAAGTTTTAAGACTTCGTAAAATCTTTCTCTGAACTAAAATTGTTTACACAAATAAACACAGCTATTTTAATAGCATCTCACTAAATGCTGTCGAAAAACCTAAAATCTCGCACCTAAAACTCAATTTATGTAACTGTAAAGCTATATTCAGTATATTTTAGATAGCAGCTTAACTAATCGAGTATTTCGTATAACACAACTTTGCAGCAAACTAAAACCAATATATTTGAAGTAACATATGCATATGTAGTCGGTTTGAAATATCCATTAACGAAATGACAACGGTTTACTAACGCTGATTGAACCTAATACAAGACGTTAACAAGCGCTCCCGAAGGAATAGCTTTTTTTAACACTCGTTCATAAAACGCTTGCGAAGGCCTTGCATTGGGTCAAAGACTATCCCATGAGAAAAATATTTAAAATCGTAAAACAAGGGTATGTTCAGAAACGCAGCCTGAAACGCAACAGCGGCAGTAATTTTTTTTTTGATGATTGTGATGTGCGCGACACTTCATGCAAAATTAACATTTATGAACGCTCTGCTTGTACTAAAAAAGCAGGTTGCGCTTCAAACAGAGTTTCTGAACAAAGCCCAACAGTCAGTTTGTTGCTATTAAATTATTCCACTTCTGAAACGTAATTCACTTGAACACTCCCATTGGAGAGACACCCTTTTTTTAGAACGAATATCTTTTTTATACTCGTATAGAAAACGCTCGATAAGGTCCTGTATTGTGCTCCAAGACTACGGCTACGTTCATGAAAATTTATAATCGCAGCGGTACAGCAACACCGTTGCTTATTTTGCACTTGCCTGCTGATACTCAGCTGATATATTGCTATAACAGCATTATTAAAAGTATTTGTAATTAATTTGTGTTATTAAAATTACAAAATTGCATATTCCATTAAATATATAGCAATCATGCTTACTCTTCTTTTTCCATTTTTTTAAAGCAAAAATTGCAGACACAAATTTTCTGTTGCCAATTATTCAAACAAACTGCACGGTTGATGTGTCAAACGAACGTTTGACTTTTGCAGGTGTTGCCACAAACACGCGAAGAACGTGATACTTGCAACACTGCGGTTCTGATTGCCGTCGCGAACGTACCCTACCCCATAAAAGATTGAATCAGTTGATGCTTTCAAATTACTCCACTTCCGAATTATGTTTTTGAAGACTCGTATTGGTGAGACACACTTTTTTGTTTAATTTTCCCACATCCAGTGAGCTTAGAAACTCAACACCACAGAGATACTTCACCAAAACTTTGCCATTCCAGAAAATTATGAAAACAACTCCATTTTCTGCTGATTATGAATATTTATTTGTGAGTTTTCTAACTTAGAACTAACTTTTATAGATTTAAACTTTTCGATAAAAGTAATATTTATAACCTTTTCAAGTGCAAAAAAAGCATAAAATGAAAAAAATAATCCTTAGCGCATAAACAAAAAGTGGATAGAATGACAATAATAAATATACAATAAAAGATAATAGTAAACAAGTGTCATTGATACAAAAAAACCAATATGAAAAGAATTTAGCTGCAAAAGACAAGCAACAAATTGTGAATATATGTATACTATATAATTTTTTTAATTACTTAAGATGCCATAGCGCATAGTCTTTTAAAATGTTTCATTAAATAACTTGCAATTTCTCCACTTTTCACATATGCTTTTAAACAGAAACGAAGAAAATTGTAAAGAAACAAAAAAGCATGTGCCGAAATGCAAAACACTTGAAATGCTTTAAACAGCTGGCCTTTTGGCAGGTGATGCTGTGGAGTCGGCTTCGCAGCCTTGCTCGTCGGGCTTCTTACGCTTAATCAAATGCGAAATATCGGTAGGCTTCGATGCGCTGGACGGGGACGACGAAGAGGCGGCAGCCGCTGCCGATGACGACGATGAGGCTTCGGCATCATTTTTATGATGCTCTGCATTACTTGGTTTTATATAACTGTCCAATGCAGCGCGCACTTCAGCAATATTCTATAAAAGAATGACGACAAAAGAAACAAAATTAGTAAAACGATAAAAAGAATAATAAGAAAAGTAATAAAACAATAGCCTCAAGCGTAAAAAGACAAAAGAATTTAATATCCAATAGTAATTGACAAACCGATTGAAAACACTTTTACACTTGTTGTTTGCATGTCCTACTCTGCATTTCTCAAATATCATGCAATTTCTTTTGGGATATTCAATTCCGTATTCACCTGTGCTTGTGTGTCCTCGATTTCGGCGATTTTCGCCCATATCTCCTGCTTCGTTTCCTCCATATCTTGTATAGTGTTCTTCTGCTTCTCGCTCAACTCCTCCTCGCCGCTGGCCTCTTGCAATTCTTTTATTTCGGCATCAATCAGTGTGCAAGCGTCCTTCAGCGATTCGGCGCCCTCCTTATTCAGCTGCTGCATAAGATATGTCAGCCCGATTTTGTAATGAATTTCGGCCATTGCACGACGATAATTTGGTGGCAGTTCACTGTAGATTTTTAGTGCTCTCACTGTCGGGGGGTAGGTAGTTCGGTATGCATGCCCGTATGTTAATTTAACAACAAAAACAAACAAAAAATTAGTTTACGTCAAGCTGATTTGTAAGCTACAAAAAAAGGTTTGTCAGTTGCTTTTTAGTTTTGCATTTACCGTAATCCTCGCGTGCTGCTTCGGGCAAATTATTTTCGAATTCAATGTTAGCCAACTCGGTTTGCACCTCAGCCAAATTGGGTAGACCGTTTGTGCCTTGGCGTAAGAATATTTTGGCAGCCAATTCAAGGATTTCCCAAGCCAATTGCAGATTCGAAGCCTGCGAAAGGAAATGGAACTTAGTTAAAATACTTACGAATACATGCCACTCTTCTTCACAAGCCACTCATTTCAATTCAATAGCATTTGAGACGCACAAAAACATTAATTCAAGTGCTACTCACCGCCTCATTTTCCTCTTCATCATCCTCTTCACCGCCATCTACATCGCCATTTGAAGTGCTCGGTTTCTCGTCGTCTAAAACAGTTGCTGCAGTGACTGTTACACTCTTCCTCTTCTTCTCCTCATTCTTACCATTATCGCCATTCTTAGCATTATCACCACCATTGGCAGCAGCTGGCGCATCAGCACTTTTATCTGCATCAGCCTTTTCGCCCTCTTTTTCAGCGGTCTTAGTTGTTGCTGGCGTGGCTTCCGCTTCTTTCGAGTCTGCCTCTGCCTCTGCTGCGGCGACTTTTTCTTTTATGTTCTTTACTGCATCGCCATTGGAACTGCTTGCCACGGCCCCATTCTTACTGCCCGATGACGACGATGCTGCTGCTGCTTCCTCAGGGTCTTCTGCTGCACCATTTCCTCCTTCGTGGCCATCACCACCATCTTCATCATCGTCATCGAGTTCCTCCTCATCGGGCACATCAATCACTTTGTTCTCATCCAAAGCAAGAGCAATTAAGGATTTGGCATAGCTGCAAGAATTGCAAATGTTAAAATTTTTGGTTTCTCTGGAATAAAAGTAAAGACTTTTACACTCACAGCAAATATGGCATGCCCAACTCGTCCGACAACTCGCCATACAATTCCTCGTACAGCCCACACACTTGGCTCAACTCATCGGCCGCTTCAGCATAACTTTTTACCAGATAATTACGTGAACCATGGCTATAGAGTTCTTTAGCTTTAAGTATCTTTTCAGCGCGCTCTTGCTCAACAAACGGATCTGTTGTGCCGGCGGCGGCGGCGACTGTCTTTGCTTCGCTTATTTCGGCGGTCGCTTTAACATCGTCAGCGGTGGCTACGACAGGAATTTGCTCTTCTGCAGACATTTTTTTGACCTTTAACGCAAACTCGTTTGTAATTGAAGTTAGATTTTTATTTTTTGATTGAGTGCAACTGCAATAAATTAAAAATTTGTGGAAATTAATAAAAGTATTATTGTATGCTTTTTTTCAAATCGCCTACATATGCATTTTTTATAACGAAATAGAAAGTCCATGTAATTCTACCCGCCACTGTGTAGAATCACTCTTTAACTCGCCTTTTTTTTAGATAGCCAACAACTTAAGACTCTTCTCACCACGTAGGTTGTACCTGCAGATATTTGAATATTTAATTTTTCTATCTTCGTATTTTCTTTGCAAGCTAGAAGCTACCTTTGTTCTGTTAATGTGTGTGCATGACCTGCTATGATCATAATTCCAACGCATGGACATTCTTCCACCTGCACATGCTTTCATTCAACCATAGATAACGTTTATAGTTAAAGCAGTGCAAATTAAAGATCATTGCTTAGTTGTATATCATACCCAATTCAGTACTCAAAATATATTCTTTTCACAAACTGCAACGCCTTTAATTCATTCATACGCTTTCTTTTTCATTTGGTGAAATATGGAACAGTTCTTCGCTATATATGTATTAACTATAGTAGGCTTAATAATGCAAACTCACCTGATCCTGGAAAGTATACTCGAAATTCTGCTTTATAAATATTTACCTTAGCGATAAGTAGCAGTGTTGTCTTTCACATTGAATCTGATAGGGGGGTAACGAAGTTCGTCCTTTACCTTAAGAAACACGGAAGCATGTAAGCTTTCCTTTCAACAATTCTATGCCACTTCTGAATTATATTTTACGCAGCTAACCCGCCAACTCGTTCTTCAATGACCTTTTTCCACAACTTCTTCAACACTTCTATGCCACTTCTGAATTGTATTTTACACACAGCTAACCACTGGTTCTTCAATGACCTTTTTTTGCCAACTTTTAAAGAGTTGTAATGAAACAAATGGTCGCTTTGACATAGCAAAACCAGACCTGGGTAATATCAAGTACCAGTACGACTTGTGACAAGTACATTTTAAAAGAATTGTACTAGTACAAGTACTTTCAGAATATTCAAGTACTAGTACAAGTACAAGTACAAAGAATTGAAAAAGAATTGAATTTTTAGCAAATGAATGTATGTACAAATGAATGTATGTACATTCAATTCTTTTCAATTACTTTGAAGTATTTGCTAAAAATTCAATTCTTTTTCAATTCTTTGTACTTGTACTAGTACTTGAATATTCTGAAAGTACTTGGTACGGACTCATTACTTCAAGATCAAAATATAAAGTATTTAAGTACGTAATAGTACAATTACTACTCAGTATTACCCAGGTATGAGCAAAACTACTTTAATATTTGTAATGCCGCAGGAACTTGCGCTTTATTCGAATATATGTACATACATACATACATATGTACACATTTTAAGAAGTGATTGTTTCCTCGACAAAAGCACAATGCGGTGCTATAATTTTGTCATTCGCAATATGTAAATACGTATGTACATACATACAGCAGTACCTGGTTGTTAATACGTAAAGCAATCAATAAAAGCAAATAAATAAATAACATATGACAAACAATAAAACAATACAAATAAATATTGCAGAAGGCCAACAGCGAACTCCTGTGCTCTGCGAACACTTTGCATTTATTTATTTTTTATCTATATATATAAAAATGATTAGGGGGGCGTGGCACCTCCCATACAATCTTAATTTTTAAAGCTGATTATCTCTAAAAGAGTTCAAGGTAGGGAGCTGAAATTTGGTATAGAGGTAGGTGATATCAAAACCCTTCTCACGCAGAAAAGTGGGGGTTATCAGAAAAAAGGGCGTGGCACCTCCCATAAAAACTTAATTTTTCAAGCTGAATATCTCTAAAATTGTTTAAGGTAGGGACCTAGAAATTGGTGTGGAGATAAACGATAACAATTCCATATTAACGCAAAATAATAGGAGTTATACGAAAAGGGGGCGTGGCACCTCCCATACAAAATTAGAATTAGAATGTCCCACAAACGACCATTAGAAGCACTCGACCTAACATTGAGAGATTTGCGCAATAATGATCGTTGCTTTGGAGGAGTGAAGATATTGTTGGCGGGCGACTTCAGACAAACACTACCCGTGATTCCAAAATCAACAGCGGCGGATGAGATAAACGCATGTCTGAAGTCATCGCATTTGTGGAGGTTTGTTAAAACCATTTCATTGACCATCAATATGCGAGTTTTGCTGCAACAAAATAGCACTGCAGAGGCTTTTTCAAAAGAGCTGCTACGCATCGGCAATGGACAAGTTCCGATAGATCCTTGCAGTGGATTAATATCGATTCCAACTGCGATTTGCCAATTCGCTTCAAGTAAGGATGAACTAATTAGTAGTGTATATCCAAATATCGCTCAAAATTATGTTAACTACGAATGGTTAGCCGCACGCGCAATTTTAGCAGCAAAAAATATTGATGTCAACGACTTGAATTGGACGATTCAAAATCAAATTCCGGGAGATCTACGTTCTTATAAATCTATTGATCGCGTTGAAAACGAAGACGAAGTAGTAAATTACCCAGTGGAGTTATTAAACTCTCGGGATTTGCCTGCAATGCCTCCTGATTATTTGCGTCTCAAAGTTGGGTCTGTTGCTTTTATGCTACGCAATCTTCATGCTCCCAAACTGTGCAATGGTACACGACTGATTGTTACGAAGCTAATGGACAATTTAAGCATTTTGAAAGGCCCGTCCAAGGGAGAGAAATACTCACTTCCCCGGATTCCCTTATCTTCAACAGATTTGCCCTTCCAATTCAAACGTATGCAGTTCCCAGTGAAACTTGCATTTGCGATGACAATTAACAAGTCACTAGGGCGGAAGTATGCGGCATAAACCTAGAAATGCCATGCTTTTCACATGGTCAGCTCTATATGGCGTGTTCCCGTGTTGGAAAACCGTCCTCGCTATTTATTTACGCTCCGGGACAGAAAATTAAAAATGTTGTGTATCGTGCAGCCTTAAACTGAATACTAAAATTATGTATATATTTTTGAAGTTGTATACACAATGAAGTAGTGGAAAATCGTTAATTTTCTATTAAAAAAATACCGGTGTAATAACAATTTTTGAAATGAAATTAATAAATAAATCTATTTTGGGCAGAACGAAGTTTGCCAGGTCAGCTAGTATATGTATAAACAAAAATAAGAACTGTACTCTATTCATAAATAACAGTTTCACGGTTCCATTCATTTGCCGGCAGTTTCAGTTCAGCAGTTGTAGGTTTCAGTTCAGCAGTTGTAGGTTTCAGTTCAGCAGGTACCCGAAGCCGTTGAAAAAGGACGAATAAGTGTGCTTTTGACTTCCGCCACTACACTTTTTGCTTCACTTGACTGTGTTTTCCTTATTCCGTTTTCCCGCGTTACAGTTTGCCGCTGCAACAGAAGTGCCTTCTTTTATATAGGTACACATGTACCTACATAATTAAATACTTATGTACATATTCGCCGCTTAAATCTCATAACCGCCTAAGTGAAACTTTCTTCACCGCCTAACCGGCAGTGGTGGCAAAAATAAGAGCTCTTCAGAGCAAAAAAAACTTGAAAAAATCATAATTTATTCTAGTAAATGTATTAAAACAACTTTCGAGAAATTTCCTATTTTCCTACATAACATTAAATGCTAGTCTAACTATAGTTTCGAGATATAGCAACTTGAAGGCTAAAAACATGAAGATAAGGCGGATTTTCGGATTTCAAATTGACTACACATGTTTATGCAATTTCCTTAAAATTTCCCTTTTAAGTTTTTTTTTTTCACTTGAAAAATCCTAATTTGTCTAGTGAACGTATTGAACTTCCGAGAAATTTCCCTTTTGGCAAAAAACCATGAAATTTCCCTTCCGGGAATTTTTTTAAAAACTTGAAAAAAAAAAAATCATAATTTGTTCTAGTAAATGTATTACAACTTTCTGGAAATTTCCCTTTTGGGATTTTTCTTTAAAGCTTGAAAAATGATAATTTGTTCCAATACATGCATTAAAACAACTTTCGTGAATCTTTTAGCAACTATTGTGGTATAGTATATATATAATAAAGCTTAATATGTAGGTACACAACATATGTATGTATATGATGGTGTACTCAGTTTCAAGTTATAGAAACTTGAGGGCTAAAAACATGCGAGATATAGGCAACTTTCTCTTCTGTTCCGTTTCAAACTATGCCGTGTTCGATTTTAATTTATACTTTGGGGTAGTGCTGGAAAACCATCGATTGAACTATCGATGCCATAGCGATTATCGATGGATTTTTTAAACCATCGATAGTATTTTACTTGGTAAATAACTACGTCTGTTAAAAAAATTAATCAAAAAAACTGAGATTTATAATTTTTAAGGTACTTGTTTGGAATATGTGGGCTGTGAATATATAAATACAAGATTAGTGAATAATTTTATGAAAAAAAAAACTTGCAAATAAAGCGGGGTTTTTCAATTGAGCAATTTAGGTTTTGATTTCGCCTCTCCTATTATTTTGTGGACAACTGTATACGTACAAATGTGTGTATGTAGTATTCTTACTTTGATTAGTAATTGATTTATTTTTATACTCAGCTGTACTAGTACACAGAGTATTATAGTTTTGATTTCCTAACGGTGGATTGTAACAGAATGAAATAATCGAGATAGATATAGACTTATATATATCAAAATGATCAGGGTGAAAAGAGAAATCGATTGAGCCATGTCCGTCCGTCTGTCCATCTGTGAGCACGATAACTCGCGCAAAAATTGAGATATTTTGATGAAATTTGAAATGTAAGTTGGTATCAAGACAGGAACGGATGGTATTGAAAATGGGCGAAATCGGACCATGACCACGCCCACCTCCCCTATATGGTAAAAATATGAAATTTTGTATCTCAGTCACTAATAGAGCTAGAGTGATAAAATTTTACACACGTATTGAGCTCAGGCCCTTATGAAGAAATATGGTGAAATTGTGGAAAATGGGCGGTGCCACGCCCACTTCTTAAGGGGCAAACATTGAAAGTTTTATGAGTCATAACTCAGAAACCGTTGAAGATATATCAATGAAATTTAGTACGCGTAATATACTTAATTAGGCAAATGTTTTGACGAAAAATTGCCAAAATCGGTTGACGACCACGCCCACTTTTATATATGGGTCTTATAAAGTGACCTAATAAAAACATTTTAAGCGATATCTTTGTCAAATATAAAGATAATTCATTAAAATTATGTGACATGAGTTCTACAATAGATCGGAACCAAAAAATAGAAAAATTTCGGAAAATGGGCGTGGCACCGTCTCTTTTCAGACAAAGGAATCAAAGAGATTTCGGAGCCCATAACTCGACAAATAATTGAGATATTATGACGAAACTTGGTTTATACACTTTTATAACTTGTGTTAATAGACACGCAAAAATTTATTGAAATCGGTTTATGACCACGCCTACATTTTAACAAAGATATTTCTGGAACACCCTTTGGGAATTTGTAACAAGACTTCTTTGTAACTAGAAGTCATAAAGGAATGAAATTTTGTACAAAGAATAATATTCATATGCTTAGTTGGATGACTGATAAAAATGTTGAAAATGGGCGTGGCTACGCCCACTTTATGCGGCACTCGCTGAGTATCTAATGTTCGATTCCACTCGAACTTAGGCTTCCTTACTTGTTTGTATTGAACTTTTTACATAAACTTTGGTTTTTTATTAATTTTATAATATGTTTCTAATAAAAATTTATATTTTTCTTTTAAATATGAGAACGTAAGTACAGACATGCATACATATGTCTGGATATGTGCATTAAATAGTTGAGTACCACCTTTCCCTCTAACGGGCCACCAACGTACATAGGCTATGTTCAGAAACGCTGCATGAAACGCAACAGCGGCAGTAATTATTTTTTTGATGATTGTGATGAGCGACGCTTCATGCAAAATTTACGTTTATGAACGTTCTGCTTGCACTACAAAAGCGGGTTGCGCTTCAAACTGAGTTTCTGAACAGAGCCATATACATATTAAACCATCGATACTATCGATGGTTGCCTTTAAAACTATCGATGGTCAATCGATGGGACCACTATCGATGGTTTTCCAGCACTACTTTGGGGTCATCTTATAATCTTAATTTTCACGTTCCACCTTCCATTTTTAGTTAGTTCAGTATTATTTTTTTTTTATAGAAAAAAACGTTTGCTTTTGGTTTTTATTGAAATTAGTTTGGAATTTTTGCAATTACATAAATGTTATATACATACATAGTACATACATATAGCCAATACAATTTGCATTATGAAGTTTTGAATGCTTATACATACATAAGTAGAATCTATATAAACTATAAATTTTATATATTCTCTAATGCATAATATTCTTTTTAAATCAGTTTTTTCATCATGTTTCATTACTTCATTATTTTATTATTTGCATTATGTTTAATATGTAATTGTCTGTTATGCAGCATTACTACTTTTTAAATTAAGTTTTCATCTGCAGCATTCGCGGTAATTAGGTATGTAAGTAAAATGTTACTTGGCCTCAACCCAAATATACTCCTTGCGCGGACGGCCACGTTTGCCGGTCTTCACCTTCTTCGGCACGCCTATAGCGCGTTTCATCAATTTGCCATCGATCATTTTTGTTTTGGGTTCGGGTTTCGGTTTAGGACCGACGCCACCACCACTGCCTTTGGGACGACCACGTTTGCCCTTTGCCGCCGATACAACAGCCTCTGAGCCGTTTTCAACGACGAGCTTTTCATTGTCATTGCTGCTGGGGTCACTGCTCCCACGTTCTGTGGGCGCTTTACGTGATTTTGCCATTTTCTTTGTTTTCGTTTGCTTGTTTCTTTATGTGGATTTTTCTGTTTTGTCTGCAATGAAAAGCGAAAAGAGCAGTGGTAAGTGGTGGTCGTAAGGGCAATCAATGGTTGCTACATATATGGCATACAAGCACATAAAATGTAGATAGTTAAACATATTTATGAATTTATAAATGTTTATCAAGTGTACATATTTAAGTTTAGGCATTTTTTTCTTTGTATTGATGCTGAGTGAACGTCATATTATTGATAAAATGTTGATCCTTGCTCAAACGCTAATTGACGTTGCATATTTCCTTATGAACAAAAGTACGTACGTACATATCATCGGCCATGGAACGACATGTACATAAATTTGCATTCTCTTACAATACGCTTAATATATGTATAACCTTGGACTGCCTTTTGTATAATGTACCTACCAGACCTAGAATAATATTTTGTCAGAAAGTAGGGTGTTTCTTACAGATCATAAAAAAGAAAAACGTTTTGTGGTTGTTTTAAATAGTTTTGATAACAATTTCATTTTGTGCATTTGCAAATTTTAACAACAAATTACTAATAAACTATTAGTTGCCTTCACAGCCGCTGTTCATATTTGTGATCGGTACCTCTATACCTACTACCTAAACCGAATATTAAAGTTCGCGGCTTGGTACATTATGCTAAAGTTTACCCATAACTTTTACTATCAGCTTCGTGTTCACTGCATTTGAAATAGAAATTCTTATTTCCTAACAGCTTCAAGCAACTTGCTAAATTTTCTTATACAAGCACATATTTTTATTAATACACGCATACACATACATATGTACATACATACATATCGAAATGAACATTTCCCTTGCATACTTTTAACCTCAATCTAATTATTACAACTTAATTTACTATATAGGAATGCAAAATTTGTCAATTTCCTGCTCATTGGTGTGTCTTATTATATTGGGCAGCGCTGCGCTGGTGGGCGCATTCGGTGTTTGCCAGCGGCAAATCAGCGCCATATTGATCACAGGCGTTATGTATTTACTAGCGGGTAAGTAATATGCACAAATATGTATGTACATGCTTTAAGCAGATATTTACATGTAACAAAATAATCTTGTTGGAAATTTGTCTTCTTCTTGGCAGCACTTTTTGCGCTCTTCACCCTCATGATTATACATTTTAAGCGTCAACAAGGTCGTCCCATGTTGGATAGCGATTATGATGGCACCGTTGATGGTATTGTGGCGCGACCGGGTGGCGTTGCCATTATGGCTAAACCGTTATTGGGTGCACGCATATTTCTGACATCATGGAGTTTAGATTTGGGTTGGGGCGGTGTGGTTTTGTGCGGCATAACATCGGTATTGTGGATTTTATTGTCGAAAATAATGCGTTACAATCCATTTTCGGCATTAATGATTTAGTTAGTTGAATGGGATTTACATTAGTTAGTTAGTAAGGAATGTTTTAAGTAGCAAAACAAAAATATATCTACATATATATATATATATATCTACATATATATATATATATATATCAATGTACATATGCATGTAAAGTAAAATACATACTCTTTAAAAAAAGTACCTAATTGCAAATTACAACAAACAAATGTTTTAAGTGCATGCATACATAGATATAAGATAATACAGATTTATTGTGCTGCAAATTCAGTCAAATAGCAATACAAACAAAAATTTAGGTAAAACAGTTGGTGTTTTCTAATGCTTTATAAGTTCTGCTGCAAAATTGATGCACAAATGAAACTCTCATTTTTGAGATAAACTAGTTTTTTTTTAGCTAAGTTTTTTTATAACAATTTCTGCATACAACGCTTTCAAAAAAAAAAAAAAAATGTCTCTCGCTTGCCTTAGTGTTAAATATGTACGTTAGAGTAAAAAATACATGTTCTACAGCATGTAAATATGTATGTATGTATATGCTCTACAAATTATTGTGATTTATTTGATCGATTTAAAAGATAAGCGCTTTAAACCGTTTAACAAAAATTAACTTAAAATGTTTCTTTTATACAAAGTGAACATGCAAAAATATCGGTTGAAAGGCTACTTATACATATTCATGTTCATTCATGAACACTTACATATGTCTACTATGTGCATTATGTATATCCAACTAATATAATCTGCACTTGTAATGAATATTAATCCCATCTCAAATGATAAAAAAAATATCTATTAAAAATTCCAATAAAAAATTCGATTGAAATAAGCATTTACCCGCCAATTAATAAAGAAATTAGAATAAAAGTACAGTTACATGCATATACATATGTATGTGTATCTAGTTATGTAATTAGCAAATTAGTAGTTCTATATATATATGTATATCGAGCCCTAACCGCCATAAAAGTGTATCCAATAAAAAGTTAATTTTACATGATTTTTTAATTTTCTTTGCTTATGGTTTGTATGCAGCCTTGAAATCTAGTTAGGCCTTAACTTCGAAACGTCACATTCACAGCTATGCAATTTTGGGAGTTTATGCGTGTGATAATAAACTATTGATTTCCATAAAAAAGCTAAAATCATTCATTTTGTTGGATACACTTTTATGGCGGATAGGGCTCAATATGTTAATATGAAGTATATTTGTAAATAAACGCTAAAAATGTGTGAAATTTAGTGTAATGTACCAGACAATGAATTGTCTGTTTATTTTAGAGAGTTAAGTGGGCGTTGCAAATAAAAACAAAAAGGAAATCGGTGGTTTACAGTCAACCAGTAGTTAATTGGTAATATTTGTTGCTAATGTTTGGAATTTCACCATACAAAATTGCTGATGTCAAACCGATTTAAAACAAAATATGTAGGCACTAGCCATGGGTAATGGCGCAATTTTTTTTGGCGCTGATACAATAAAGCCAGCGCCAACTGTGGCGCCAACTCACGGTACTGGCGCAATAACACCTTTAACGCAATTGTCATCGAATAATCGATAAATAAAATTTTTCGCTTGTTACTGTTTACCATCCCCGTTTTATTTCTTTTGGCGCAATTCTGCTTACATATACGAGGGCACAGTTAATTTTAATTTTCATAATCATTTGGAAAAATTTTCCGTATATATGTGAAAATATGCTGGAAATTAGAGTCACTTACATCACTATCAAGCACACATAATTGTGACGTCATACGTATACATATACTATGATGCTGTTATTGGCGTTGTGGTTGCGCCATTTTACACTAGCGCTATATTGGAGCTGGTGTTAGCGCACGAAATTGAGTCAGTGTTATATTGCAGTAGCGCATCATTGAGTTGGCGCTACATTGAGTTGGCGCTATACTGAGTTGGCGCTACATTGAGTTGGCGCTACATTGAGTTGGCGCTGTATTGAGTTGGCGATATATTGAGTTGGCGCATTTACCAAATCGGAGTTAGCGCAATAACACCAGGGTTGGTGTCATCACAATTGCGCCGCGCAGCGCAGTGTTACCCATGCCTAGTAGGCACTTAAATGCACAAAACATGTTTTTTATCTGTACCTGTATCTGCAACCTTCACCTCCCAAAATTTTATTTTACTGGGCCTGGTACATTATACTAAGGCTATAGTATATATACATAATTAACTTAAAACCCTTTTAAACAATTAAATATGTAAATTGAAAGTTCGTATCAAGTTGAAAAAATACATCGTCTTTTCAAATACATTAAGAGTTTACCAATGCTTAAAAATATGACGTACCTATAAGATTAATGTGCATTAAGTTTTCAATTTTGACGCCAGACAAAAAAAAAGGAATTCTAACATGCCCATTTTTGAAATCAAACCCAAATAAATACACAAAATTGTGCTGTTTTTATGATTTGCTTTCTGTCCAGAATTATAAAACCTCTCTTCCTCGTAATATCACTAATCAATAGCAATTTACAACATGTACATAGGTACATTACCTAATAATCTAATGTATACATAAGAATTTCTATTTGTAATGCGTCTATTTTTTTGCTAGTTAGAAGGGCTTAAAGTGCAGACATTGGTGACTTATCTGTAACCTTATAAAACAGCTGATTTAACCAACCTTACGACAAGCTGTATTACTAGTCATTGGTGCCTTATCGTAATTCTGTAGCTGTATCGTTAACTTACAAACCAATTGGATTTTGGTTAGCAACCCTAAATCCGTAAACAGCTGACACTTGTGAAAGCAGATATAGGAAGGTAGGCGCAATAGGCGAATTCAGAAACTTCTTTTTTTATTTACAAAGGTAGATTATAATATCAAAATCAAAGCGAAATCACATCATGGCCAATAGTAATGGGCGAGTCCCAAGCGAATTCAGATTTTAACAAGGAGAAATATTATTTTGACATTACAATCTACCAATTGCAATAACAAAATACATGGGAAATTTCTGAATTCGCATATGCGCCTACCTTCCAAGATCTGCCTCGACATGTGTCAGCTGGTTACAGATTTACGGCACCACTAACAGCTCACATGGATAGCGATAAAGTTACAATAAGGTTAACTATACAGAATAACTTATAAGTCACCAATGTCTGAACCTTTAAGATTCACAGATATTATACATACATATATATACATATATGTACATAAATTGTGAAATTCTATGGAAAAAACTGATCAATGAAAATATAAGGATGCACTTGTACATAAATATATTAGAAGCAAATTGTACTTTTTATGTAAACGCTTTGCCTTAATATAAAGAAAAGAAAGTAAATAAAAATAAATTTTAATTGCAATTATATAGTGCATGTATGTATGTAGGTATGATATGCAGTTTTAATTCCAGGTTTAATAGGGAACACACAGGGAAGTTAATAAAGGGATTTCAAAAGGCTCAGCTCAGGAATCGTAGTTTTTTGCTGTTGTAATGGCAAAAATATCTCTGGGAGTTCTAAGGAATGCAGATGAAATGGTAGGCTTTGACCAGAACTTAGACCCCCCGTGGGAGCGTTTATATCGAAATTTCTGGTTCTAAAATGCAACTAGGATCAAGCTGACCAGTTCACAACTAGACTTTTTCCGTAAAGGTAATACCTATATTGTATGTACATTAGAGCGTATCACGGTGTAGGGAGGAAAAAAAAGTTGAAAATGTTCCCCCCCAGTTTGAACACTTACCTTATGAGGTTTTCAAAAAAAAAATTTTTAATTTTTTGTCACCCTGTAAAAACAGCGAAATTTGTTTTTTTTCTATAATTTCTATATTTTACGTTCGATTTTCAAAAGAGATACATTTTTAGAAAGGTATTCACCAAGGCAATATTTCATCCATAGAAACTTTTAGTCCATCATGCCAAGTTCAGATTTTATTCTATTTTTACTAAAACCGACACCCTGTATTTGAAAAAAAAATTGTTTCCTGAAAACTAAGAGCTGCTCTAGCTTACGTCAGGTTAAGATATTTCGCAAAATTGTGTTTAATGAACACTTTTCTTGCTCTATCTTTTGTTTCACGAGGATGCTCAAAACAAAACTAGAGTACCTAATCTAAATCACAAATTTCTGCTCTAGCTTTTTTTGTGGAGTAAGTTAGAGCAGAGAAGCAATTGTCAGTCAAGAAAAAATGAATTTTTGAAAAGTTTTAAAAAACTAGCTTGCAAGAAAAACCACGTTTAGCATACGTGCATTTGTGCATTTGCATTAATTTTGAGGATTAACAAAAAATAAATGGAAACTATAAAGATTCAAGTGTTTCATGGCATTTCTTCTCTGAGTTGCTCTAAGTTGCTCTATTTCTATTTTGACAGCTGTCCAACTCTGCTCTGCTCTAACCTGCTTTGAACTTTTTTTGTTCATTAAACAGAGCTAATATTAATAAATAATAATCTTTTTTACTCATATAATGATGTCAAAACTATATTCAAGGCTATATTTACTTTATTCAAACAAATTTTTTAATACAGGGTGTTGCTTCTAAATAAATTTTAATAAAAGCTAAAGTCGGTGTCGCAGGTTAATGGCTTATATGGACGAAATATGACACGGGTTAAAACCTTTACAACAATATAATGCTCGTTGAAATCAAAGACCAAATAGAAAAGTTATAAGCAAAAAACGAATTTCGCTGTGTTTACAGGGTGCCGAAAAAAATTTTTTTTCCATTTTTGAAATCTCCAACAAGTAAACATTGGAACCAGGGGGGAACATTTTAAATTTTTTTGGTGATACGCTCTAATGTACATAATATGTACATATATGTGTATATCGTCGCTGCGCCAACAAATTCAGTTATATGTTTTTTTTTTGGATTTTTTTTATTACATATTTATTTAGCGCTATCCGCTAGCCACATTTCTGCATTTCCCGTTTTCTGATATCTTTCTTTGGTTAGAAGTTATCAAACACAGCTATATGCTCTCAGTAGTAGAAATGCTCTGTAAAATCAGTTATACATCTATTTTCGTATAATTGTTTTTTGATTTCAGGGTATTTTTTGTAAAAAAAATATTTAAAAAAAGCGTATGTGACCAATTTTCAAAATAGGAGGGGCACTGGTCAATTAAATAATGCATTTCCAAGCTATCGCTAATTGCATCGGACCCTAGCGAGGAATTGTATACACATCTTTCACGATTTCTTACCCCCACTAGCAAATTTAAACAATTTGTAAAAAGAGCTATGTGCTATAAAACGGCGCAAATGCTTCATGCGAAGTGGTTTGTCAAAAAAAGTAAAAAAAAAATTGCACAAGTCTATTACATATGTGTAGTATCATTACCCAGCCAGACACGACTAACGCATTCACCAACACATTCAAACCAAATTTCCATTATTACCAACACACTGAAAGGTATCTGTCAAATTTTTTGTTTCTTCTTTCTTTCTCACTCTCTTTTCACAAACATGGTATTCTTAACGCTTTTCACCGTTAGCAATAACATGTTATACCTAACTCATATCTACGTTAGCGCTAACATGGTATGCCTAGATGTATAATAGGCAATATGTTAGAGCGAGAGCACAGATTGTTCAAAAATCAACAAAGTTGGCTGCGAAAAGAATAACGGAATAAGTAAACACGAAATCTTAAACGACGTCATTTTCATTGCGATTTTTAGTAAGTAAAATCGGTTCGGAAAATGTAAAAATATTTTATTTGAGATCTCAATATGGAATCTACTTACATAAAATTCAGCTGCAAATGGTAATAAATAATTTAGAATCATGTACATATATCACATATGTACGTATTAATGAAATAATTTATGTATTCCAGATTCAAGAATTCAGAAGAGGTGTCCACTGATGAGCCTCCAACTAAACAGTCAGCTGGACTAAAAATGGAATCAAAAAGTCCGGATTGTTCGGATGGGGACGGTAATGGACTTATTTAAGCTATTTTCTTTATTTATATGTTTTTATTGTAACAATATAAATAAAATTTGAAGCTGAAATGAAAACTGTTATGCCTAACTCATTTTAGCGTTAGCGATAACGTGTTATGCCTAACTCATTTCCACGTTAGCCATAACTTGTTATGTCTAACGTATTTGTCCATTAGCCCTAACGTAGTAAGTCTAACACATTTCCATGTTAGCCCTAACGATTAGAGCTAACATTTTGGCTCGTTATTGCTAACGTGAGTGAGTGAGATATATGCATTCGAATATGCATTTGCTAGAAAGAGATGAAAGTCATATACATGTGCACACGTACAGCGGTGAGTGCGTTAGATTTCTCCCGACGCTAGAACAAAACTAACGCATTCGTTGTATGGCGAACTAACACATTTTTGCGTTATAGCTGTGCGTTATATAACGCGTTATATGACGAGTAGTGTTCTGACTGGGTAGTTAACAATTCAAACTAGAAAAAATATTATCTAGGATCACCAGAAAACAGTTTTTTTGCTCTCCTGAAAAGTTGCTGAAAACGTATAGCTCTTTTTGTTGGCGCAGCGACGATATATCGCTTATTTGTAATTTTTTATTTAAATGAAGATGAATACTAAAAGTAGAAAAAAAAAAATTTCTAGACGTAAGGGCCACTCTAATGTACATACATATGTGTATTACTGCGGATTGAATTGGTGCTTTTTTTTTAAATAATTATTGCTCTTTCTGCAGGTAGAGCAATAATGATTTCAAAACAAGCCTCAATTCAGCCCGCCCTACTGTGTATGCATGGCTTATTTGTAATTTTTTATTTAAATGAAGATGAATACTAAGTCGATTAACAACAAAAATCGAGTTCGTTAACACCTCACAAAAATGGCAAAGCGAATGAACTCAGTGGAATTATTTTTGTGCAATTGTATGAATAATTGATGGCAGAATGCATCTTGAATCAATATCAAAAAATTAGATCAAATGAAGCAAAAAAAAAAAATAAAAAAAAAACCCGGTTTCATCATGAAACTTCCATGACGTCTCCAGAGGAATGCACTTATAAATTTAACCTATGTACATATGTCAGGTAAGAAAATGTGTCCTAGATATTTTTCAAAATTTAACGAATTATAATTAAATTTTGACATTTTTAAAGCTAGAATTTTCTAGAAAATTTTGGCGTTGGATTTTTTTTGGTTTGGATAAATTACGGATAAGACAGTTTTAGGAATCATCGATTAACAGCGATAGAAGAATATCGATAGTTGGATCAATAATGCGCCATCACTAGTTTTGCGCCGGCATATTTCAGGTAAAATTTGTTCCTATGAAAAAAAATTAGGGATGATTTGATGGAATTTCATAACTACATACATATGTATGTATAAGCCTCCGCACACGAGCATTTGAAATTACGTTGATTAGCCGAAATTACTTTCCGAAATCACGCGCATTCACACACGTTTTTGAGTAATTTCATTTCGTCGGGTTTCAGTTACGCTGTTCCTGCGCCAAATAAAAATTTGTACATGGTCAACTTAAATGAAAATATCATTAATAAAATACTCCCACCAAATTAAATTTTTTATAATTAAGGAATCGCTAATGCAATATACAATGAGAATATATCTAAGAAACCGTCGCGAACAAATTTAATAGCCGTTTTTATTTTAGCGCAGATGTATATGCGCTAAAATAAAACTCAGCTAATGTGAAATATTAGCGATGGGTAAAGGTGTTTTCGATTATAATCGATAAAATTTAGAGAAGAGACCGATTCTAGAGTAATTTCGTGAGTGTTTTCGCCGAAATGCGCATTTCAAGGGTGATTTCAGCTGGCATTTTTGTATGGCAAAACAACGTTATTTAAGGGTAATTAACGCCGAAAACACGATTTTTGCCTAAAACACCCTTAAATCATGCTCGTGTGCCGAGGCTTTATATCTCCAAAAAAGTATATGTACATTCAAGGCAGATCTACAAGCTAAATTATTGTACCATGAATACATTTCTTCTATGCGTGCATGCATATGTACATACATATGTATGTATGTAACAAATGCACATTGAGCAAGGCATCCAAATCATAGTGCAAAATTTGGCGGAAAATTCCGGTAAACAAATCCATATGCGTTGGAACGTTACACGCACGTACACACATTTACTTACATATGTAAATATATACATACTACATGCATGCATAAATGCATTAATTTTACGATGCACTTTTGCGAAATGCGTTGTAAAATTTGTTTGCCAAATAAATTTTATACAATATGCACTTACACGCATATATGTATGTAAGTACATGAGCTGCATGCAAAAACCCAGAAAAGTTCATTTACCGCATGACGCCATTCATTTATCAATATGAAGGGAATAAACTGAAGTTGAAAATTATCACCAAGTAGATTTGCATTATCGGCCGAATTTATCTACAAATTGCAAATTAATATAAAACACTTACCTCTTAGCAAAAGCGGCTTCACAATTCAACCAAAAATTGAAGCTTTTTTTCTTTTGTATCAAAATTTTCAGCGCAGAAATTATGAAAAATTCAGCAGACAAAATCAATCGTACGAACACAAGGAAATACAAATGCTTTTTGATTATTGCAGGAAAACCATGCTGCCGCTAAATTTCTTTGACAAATAAAAGAATTATAGCTGTCTCTTTCTAACCAACGGGTTCGATAGATAATAATAGGGAAAGGAAAGCGATAAAAGGTGTAATTTGTTGAAAAATTTTCGCGCGTCAAACAACTGTCAAATAAAGCATTCACAATTGCTATGCATAGAGATGAGTAAAAAAAGGCATGGATATAAGTACTCGGGAGTACATTGCAAATTGATTCAATTATTTAACTTACCCCCTTATTATGGATTGTCATACGATAGCTATCGGCCGCTTGCAAGCGTATCGTATAAAATGAGTTTCCATATTATGAATTCCACATGCCCGCTAGGTGCACTATCGTGAATGACATTTGTTTAGGGTTCAATTAATTATGCGTTAACTTTATTTCCATTACAGTCTATCGGGTTTCACACGATAGAAATTATTTCGTAATACGAAGTACACGACTGCAAGCGTTTAGCGTGTATCGTATTAATTCGTAATAGGCCCCTTATTTTAATAGCATTGACAGACGGCAGCGATAATCCCGATTACCGCAACATTTAATTCGATTAAAATTTTACCCTGACAGACGGCAAGTATTGCGGATTAACAAAACAGCTGAATGAAGGTAGACGCAGCGGCGAATTCAAAAACTTCTTGTTTTATTTCCAAAGGTAGGGTAATGTCAAAATCAAAACGAAGTCACATCATGGTCAATAGGAATGGGCGAGTCCAAACGAATTCAGATTTCAACCAAAGCGAAATATCATTATGACACTACACAACCAAATACAGTAACAAATTACATTCGAAATTTCTGAATTCACTTATGCGGCTACCTTCCTAGATCTGCTTTGGGTTCTTCTTTTTCTTCCTTTTCATTCACAATAGACATTTTTCACCAGGGATGTCATTACAAAATGCTTTAATCCGCTAAAATTTTGAGGACTAACTCAAGAGATATTCCGGATTACCTCCAGTTAATTCTCAAGTTAAGTCCGAATTAGCCAGATATTCCGGATTATCGGTGCCGTCTGTCAATGCTATAAATTGTAAATTTTTTGAGTAGATGACTATTCGATTCGGATCTTTATAACTTTTGCTTTTATAACAAAAGTTATTTGCATATATTTAAGTTCAATAAACTCAACCACTTTTCTTATATCGGATCAGTCTCTTCGACAGTTTGAGTTTCAATTTGCGGCGATCTTGATGATATTGTAACTGTTGTTGTGTCTGGATTATAGGTACCCATATCAGCATCGAAAAGAATTTGTGCAATTTGATGTTCGATGACATTCTTAACATGACTGGAATATTTGCGATGCTTTGTAGCAACATATTCTCCAAATACATCACTATCATCTCGTCCCAACCTTTCGGGAATATTAGAGGTGTTGCTATTGGTACTGTTGGTATGATCCTGTTGCGTTCTGTCTTTGGTCTCATATGTTGGATATAACTGTGGTAGCACCTCAAACGTTGTAGTACTTCGCGGCGGAGTCTCTTCGATTGAAGATTGCTGAGCTAGCGGATCATGAGATTCTTGACTGTGTGAGTTATCTTCTTGATCATTGCGCTAAAGAATTTATTTGGAAATTAATGAACAATTATTTGACCTGTTGATACATACATTATGAAGGGACCGCCGCACGAAGCATCTGTCATTCATAAAACTCATCGTTTTGAATGCAAACCATCTGGAAAGAAACTCTTTACTCGGACCATAAGATTTCATCGCCAGCTTATATTTCTTACGCTCCCTTCGATAGGAAGCGAGTAGAGATTCCATTTTTTTCTTAGTTTGTATAGGATTGCAATGCAATTGGTCTCCGATGCTAGCCCATGCCTTGTCTTTGATAATGCTGTTCTTGTAGTTTCGATCCTGTGGGTCCCAAAGGCATCGTCTGTTCTTGAAGAGTTCAATTAGCTGTAACACCTTCTGCATTGGCCACTCCATTTGTGCTGCTAATGTTTTTATACTCAGCTGTACTAGTACACAGAGTATTATAGTTTTGATTTCCTAACGGTGGATTGTAACAGAATGAAATAATCGAGATAGATATAGACTTATATATATCAAAATGATCAGGGTGAAAAGAGAAATCGATTGAGCCATGTCCGTCCGTCTGTCCGTCTGTGAGCACGATAACTCGCGCAAAAATTGAGATATTTTGATGAAATTTGAAATGTAAGTTGGTATCAAGACAGGAACGGATGGTATTGAAAATGGGCGAAATCGGACCATGACCACACCCACCTCCCCTATATAGTAAAAATCGCAAATTTTTTATCTCAGTCACTAATAGAGCTAGAGTGATAAAATTTCACACATGTATTGAGCTCAGGCCCTTATGAAGAAATATGGTGAAATTTTGGAAAATGGGCGGTGCCACGCCCACTTATTAAGGGGCAAACATTGAAAGTTTTATGAGTCATAACTCAGAAACGGTTGAAGATATATCGATGAAATTTGGTAGGCGTGATATACCTACTTAGGCAAATGTTTGGACGAAAAATTGCCAACATCGACCACGCCCACTTTTATATATGGGTATTATAAAGTGACCTAATAAAAACATTTTAAGCGATATCTCTGTCAAATATAAAGATATATCATTGAAATTTTATGGAAGGTGTCCAACTATGGACAAAAAACAAAAAATACAAAAATTTTGGAAAATGGGCGTGACGCCGCCTCCTTTTAGAAGCAGGAATATACGAGATTTCTGAGCCCATAACTCGACAAATAATCGATATATTATGACGAAACGTGGTGTATACACTTTAACTACTTGTAGTAATACATGTTCAAAATTTTAGCGAAATCGGTTGACGCCCACTTATATATATGGGTATCATAAAGTGGCCTAATAAAAACATTTTAAGCGATATCATTGTCAAATATAAAGATAATTCATTGAAATTTTGTGGCATGAATTCTACAATAGATCGGAAACAAAAAATAGAAAAATTTCGGAAAATGGGCGTGGCACCGCCTCTTTTCAGACAAAGGAATCAACGAGATTTCCGAGCCCATAACTCGACAAATAATTAAGATATTATGACGAAACTTGGCTTATACACTTTTATAACTTGCGTTAATTGACAAAAATCTATTGAAATCGGTTTATGACCACGCCTACTTTTTAACAAAGATATTTCTGGAACACCCTTTGGGAATTTGTAACGTGACATCTTTGTAACTAAAAGTCATAAAGGCATGAAATTTTGTACAAAGAATAATATTCATAAGCTTAGTTGGATGACTGATATAAATTTAGAAAATGGGCGTGGCTACGCCCACTTTATGCAGCACTCGCTTTATATAAAGTACACCGTGTTTCCATCAAACGCAAACAAACAATGAAAACATTCAGCTGAGTATCTAATGTTCGATTCCACTCGAACTTAGGCTTCCTTACTTGTTATGAATTATAAATTTATTTGTAAACAAGAGCAAGCCGTTTCCTACAGGATACGTGTTTGGGTCGGCTTTCGATTATTCCAGCACGCCCTGAGAAAAATGACTTATGCAGGGCGGTAGAGGGGCTCTAACAGATCTCAAAACTGAAAACCAAACTTGCCGGAGGCTTATAGTTCCCGAGATATTCCTTCTTAAAGTTGTGAAAATACTATGCAGAAGGACATCACCGTGGCGGTAGCCACGGTTGGGGCACACGTCCGGACGGATGGCGTAGCCCAGGGTTATTTTTTATAAGCGCGGCCGAAGGCCGCCAACGCAGAAAAGTTTTTTTTTGCAAAATTTTCGCTAAACTCCATGTGTGGTGAAATTTGTATGGGAACTTTAACAGCAAATATCTCGGGAACTATAGGCCTCCGGTAGGTGGGGTCTTCAGTTTTGTGATCTGGGGGCCCACCTCTACCCTCCTAAAAAACCATTTTTTTCTAGCCGTGGGGGACTCGTCTAAAATTTTACCTATCTCGGAAACCATAAGCCTCCGGCAAGTTTGATTTTCAGATTTGGGATCTGTGAAAGCTCCTCTACACCCCTGTATAAGTCATTTTTCTCGGGGCGTGCTGGAATAATGGAAACATTTCCCCGCACGGAATATTTTTGTTTTTATGAACTGTCATCTAAAACATCCATTCACAATAGTCAAAAGCAGTGTACCGGTGCATGTCGAAAGGTCTGCAGACCAAATTCTGTTAAAAGGTAGTAGGTGAATTAACCCTCACCTACCCAACATTGATAACACTGGATCACAAAATGAAATGAAGGTTTTTGAGATATCGGCAATTTACCGTTATTTGCCCAATGGCTCCCCTTAATCCTATATACCTCTTTAACGCAGTGAGCTATCTTCCTTGGACACCAAACGAAAGAAAATTAAATTTCCTTTTCATCGCTGCTATAACATTTTTCTCGAACTCATTATAGTTTCTGAAATATTGACGATTCAATTTGGCAGAGGAATTGCGCGAGAGTTGAGCACTTTTTCCAAAAAATCTTAAAAAAATAGTAGTAGAAATTCTTTAGAACTGCGTACTGCAAAAGGAAATATGACAAAAGAAATTATAGTAACAGAAAACTCAACTCTGTTGTTCATACCGTAGGCACTGTGTTTTAAAGATAGATACAATTGTAAAATATAATTTTATACAACCAATTATTAGATTAATAATTAGCAAAGCAAGTAAAGGTTATCATGTAAAATAAATTAAACCAACAAGAACATCAGCAAAACAAATAAATTTGGTGTGGCTGACGAAAAGACAGACTGACAGTAATTTTCTACCTGCTGATTGTAGTTGTAGCATTTTGTTGTTACTTTTGTCACTGTGGTGTGTTGGGGAAAAATCGACAAGGATAATTTGCAGTTTGATGTTGCAATCTAGTGCCCGATAAAATAAAATTGTAATAAATTTATTGGTGAATAGAAGCAAAGGCACGAACAGGAAAAACATTCACAGCAAGTTTGCATACTCGGGGCAAAGATCCAACGCAAGGCAACAGACGAAAATTTGCTACATAACTAGTTACATATTCCTATCGCCGTAACAGAAAAGGGCAAATGGCTGAACGACCAAATAATCTCTTTGCAGGTAAATTGTAGTAAGTAAACCGGTTTGGTTTGTTAACTTTGTTAACGTTTTTTGTGGTTTGTTTTTCTAAGCTGGTAGCAGCCGTCCACGTAATCCGCCAAGTGAATTGAATTTAAGCAATTTTAATGGACGCCAACCGCCATCCTTTTCATCGACTTCATCTGGTTCTGCGTCTTCAAATTTATCCACATCATCTGCATCCAGTTCCTCGTCACACAATGTAGTGCAACGTTTTCCGCAACCTGTAGTGCCGCCAGTGGCACCAGCACCATCAGCACCAGTACCAGCAGTACCAGTTGTTACAACAATTAATCAAGGTAAATGGCAAACGCCTTGAACATTATTCCAACAAGAATATTTAATTTTTTTGTTTGCTCATACAGAACGCACTCGCGAGCGTATTAAGCAGCAAGCATGTGGCAAATTGCTCATCGATGAAGAGTGTTATCACTTTACATCCGATGATCTAACAGACGTTGGTGAGATCGGTCGTGGTGCTTTCGGCACTGTTAACAAAATGATATTCAAAGTGGGCAAAGTGATGGCTGTGAAACGCATACGATCCACCGTCGATGAAAAGGAACAAAAGCAGTTGCTGATGGATTTGGAAGTGGTGATGAATTCAAATGCTTGTCCTTACATCGTGCAATTCTATGGTGCACTTTTCAAAGAAGGCGATTGCTGGATATGTATGGAATTGATGGATACATCATTGGATAAATTTTACAAATACATTTATGAACGTAAACAGCAACGTATTCCAGAATCCATACTAGCCAAAATTACTGTAGCCACTGTGCAAGCACTGAACTATCTGAAAGACGAACTATCGATTATTCATCGTGATGTTAAACCAAGCAATATTTTGCTGCATCGTCGCGGTGATATAAAGTTGTGTGATTTTGGCATTTGCGGCAAATTGGTGGATTCGATTGCGGAAACAAAGGATGCAGGCTGTAGGCCGTACATGGCGGTAGGTCACAAGAGTGGCATATTAGTAAAATATACTTTCATTTGAATTTAAATACTTGTTTATTGTTAGCCGGAACGCATTGACCCAGAGCGTGCTAAGGGCTATGATGTTCGTAGTGATGTGTGGTCGCTGGGCATAACGCTGATGGAAGTGGCTACAGGCGTGTTTCCGTATCCCAAATGGGACTCTGTATTCGAGCAATTGTATCAAGTAAGTGAATTTTAAGGTTTTTGTATAACTTACGATAAAATTATTCGCAATATTACGCTGTTGCAGGTGGTGAAGGGCGATCCGCCACGCTTACAAACATCCTACAAAGGCATGGAATTTTCACAGGAATTCGTAGATTTTGTAAATACTTGGTGTGTACTGCCTTAAGCCAACATTTTTAAATTTTACACTCATATGTACTTCCTACACTTTTCATACTTAGTTTGAACAAAAATGAAAGCGAACGCCCCAAGTATGGTCCATTGCTGGAAATGCCTTTTATTTTGCGTGGTCAACGCAGTCACACCGATGTCGCCGCCTACGTTACCGATATTTTAGAGAATATGGTAAAAGATGGCATAACTGAGTTCACAACAAATCAACCCGCTGAAAGTTAATGGATTTGCTTTGCTTTAGAACTAAAAGCTAGCTTTTCTATACATATTTAGTTGTGGTTAGTAAGCGTGCGCAATGTTTGGCATTAGGAGAAATGGGTAGTTTTGTAGCTAGCTTAGAGTAGCAGTATGGTATGCAAATTGTGTGTGGAAGATTATTGTGACCAGCAAAAAATACAAAAAAAAAGAACTTAGAAAGCAGATAAAAGCAAAATCGCAACTTATTGGACCATATTAATAAAATCAAGCAAATGCTTTTACTCAAGATTTTATAAATTTGACATTAATTTGTATGAACCAAATTTCAAAATTTGAGCAAAAGGTCTGAAATCTTAAGCAAAAGCAAATGCTTGACCCATTGTTTAGTTAAAAGTTGAAATTGTAAAAAAAAAAAAAAGATAACGCTTTTCATAATTGTTTAAACATAAATTTGTTTTGTTGCTTAGGATACTTTTGTATACATTTAAGTTCAAACTACACCTTTTCCAGTTTAAGTTCAGAAAGTTACAATTGAAGTTCAGAAAATTACAATTGAAGTTCGGAATTTCCAATTGAAGTTCAGAAAATTACAATTGAAGTTCAGAATTTCCAATTGAAGTTCAGAAAGTTACAATTGAAGTTCAGAAAATTACAATTGAATTTCAGAATTTCCAATTGAAGTTCAGAAAATTACAATTGAAGTTCAGAATTTCCAATTGAAGTTCAGAAAGTTACAATTGAAGTTCAGAAAATTACAATTGAAGTTCAGAAAATTCCAATTGAAGTTCAGATAATTACAATTGAAGTTAAGAATTTCCAATTGAAGTTCAGAAAGTTACAATTGAAGTTCTGAAAATTATAATTGAATTTCAGAAAATTACAATTGAAGTTCAGAAAATTACAATTGAAGTTCAGAAAGTTACAATTGAAGTTCAGAAAATTCCAATTGAAGTTCAGAAAAGTTACCCATACGCCCTGGTATCTCGATTGTAGGAAAATTGTATGGATTTGTTCGAAGATTTAATAAAAATGTAAATTCTCATATCTTTAACGCCCTTCGGGGTAGATGCATTTTTAATTCGATTAATCGCATATATGTTTTATAGGGCTTGAAACAAACGTCTACATATATATGCAGAAATTTTTACATTGGTTGCAAGAAAGTGCATCAAGCAATGGGTGTAAATCGAAACCGTATATGAAAAAAATGTTCGCGCATTCACATGGAATGAAACTGATGTTATTACTTTTCATGAACAATGAAGCTAAATATTTTCGGAATTGCATACATATAAGCAAATAAATTAATTATTTACATAAAATGCATTATTTCGGAATAAATACATATGTAAATAACAAGTATGTAAGAACGCGGCTGCCTTAGAGATACCATGCCGTAGTCTTTACACGTTTTATGATGCGAAATGAACATACAAATCATCTTTGTCTGAAAACACTATTATGCAATTGAAAAGTTTGAAAAATGCATCTACATATGTACAACGAAGGGCGCTAAAGACACAAGAATTTACATTTTTATTAAATCTTCAAACAAATCCATACAATTTTCCTGCAACCGAGACACTATGTACATAGGGCATATGAGTAACTTTTCTGAACTTCAATTGTAATTTTCTGAACTTCAATTGGAATTTTCTGAACTTCAATTGGAATTTTCTGAAATTCAATTGTAATTTTCTGAAATTCAATTGGAATTTTCTGAACTTCAATTGTAATTTTCTGAACTTCAATTGTAACTTTCTGAACTTCAATTGGAAATTCTGAACTTCAATTGTAATTTTCTGAACTTCAATTGCAACTTTCTGAACTTCAATTGGAAATTCTGAACTTCAATTGTAATTTTCTGAACTTCAATTGTAACTTTCTGAACTTCAATTGGAAATTCTGAACTTCAATTGTAATTTTCTGAACTTCAATTGTAACTTTCTGAACTTCAATTGGAAATTCCGAACTTCAATTGTAATTTTCTGAACTTCAAGTGTAACTTTCTGAACTTAAACTGGAAAAGGTGTAGCATTTTCATTGTTATTTTGTACATGCGATGTTCATATACACATATAAAAACATACATACCTACATATATTGTAGCTGTAGTACATACATATTTAGTAGTAGGCGGGCCTTAAATGGACCAACAGTTCACGCTTTGACTTTGTTTTAGTGCAACTTATTTGAGCGCCTTCAATTTATAAAGTAATAAATTTGCCAAGAAAAACAAAGAAACAACTTTTAAACTTCATATACATAAATACAAAAACAACGCATGTTCATACATGTATTTATTGATATGCAAAGCTAATAAACTTGATGGCCGACATTAGCATATGAGCAAGCAAAAACAAAACAAAACAATTACTTATGTATACATACATACATGTTTATGTAAATATGTAATTAAATTAAGACAATTTGAAATGTCCAAAATTATAAGCAATATTGGGTAAGATATTTTTTAAGTACAGATATTACATTTTAAGATACATACATATGTACATTAGATGCGTTTTTTTTCGGCAAAGTTTCTCAGATCTTCCCTCCTGCCACAGAATATGAAAATAGGATCTTGTACGATAACTAAGCTGATTTTGTTTTTTTTAGACAAAAAACTGAGTGGGCTACTCCAAAAACAGCGATTTTTTTTTTTTAAATTCCATGATAGGTTTAGATTCATATATGAAAAAACCACAGAATTTAAATTAAAAAAAAAAAAACAAAAGATAAATATTTTCATGTAAAATTAACGGCTTAATCGAATGGTGTACTCAGTTTTTTAGTGCGAGCCATAGGGAAGGTACCAAGATCGCCTAAAGTGGAATTTAATTTTTTTTAGTCACGGATTTTCAAGTTTGGACCCTGGTATTTTCAAGATACCTTAAATTTATTTTTAATCAAAATATACAGAAATCTGCGCAAATTAATGCAGTTTTCAGAAAATTTTATTTGATCGAAATCGAGCTTTTTTTGTCCAAGCTACTTTGGTTCAAATGAAACATGCCAAAATCATTTTCATATTGAACAACATTTTTTTTTTTACATATTTAAATAATAAATTTTCGAATTTTCTACTTGCGACAATAAAAAATGTTGTTCAATATGAAAATGATTTTGGCATGTTTCATTTGAACCAAAGTAGCTTGGACAAAAAAAGCGCGATTTCGATCAAATAAAATTTTCTGAAAACTGCATTAATTTGCGCAGATTTCTGTATATTTTGATTAAAAATAAATTTAAGGTATCTTGAAAATACCAGGGTCCAAACTTGAAAATCCGTGACTAAAAAAAATAAAATTCCACTTTAGGCGATCTTGGCACCTTCCCCATGGCTCGCATTAAAAAACTGAGTACACCATTCGATTAAGCCGTTAATTTTACATGAGAATATGTATCTTTTGTTTTTTTATTTTTATTTATGTGGTTTTTTTCATATATGAATCTAAACCTATCATGGAATTTAAAAAAAAATCGCTGTTTTTGGAGTAGCCCACTCAGTTTTTTGTGTAAAAAAAAAAACAAAAATCGGCTTAGTTATCCTACAACAACCTATTTTCATATTCTGTGGCCGGAGGGGTATGTTAGATCAAAAAAACTCATCTAATGTACATACATACATACATACATACATATATGTAGTAGCTACAGTCGATATGCAATGCAATAGGCCATAAAATTAATTGTGTTATTCACACGTGCAGGCATATTAAAATAAATTAATAATAATAATAATAATAATAAATATACTTACATATACCCAAATGAGCACATTCCGCTTTTTCCAACAGCAGCCGCATAGAACATACATACATATGTGTGTATTTGCAATTGAAATGCTAGGAAAAATATAAGTAAGTAGCACATGCAAAAGGAAAATGAACAAAATGATGAAAGTGCAGAAAACTTGAAGAAATAATAGTGTTAGCGATTTCATTAAGCTTTTTATCAAGTTCGTAACATGAAATTTAATAAAAAAAGAAAAAAATGAAAATATTAAACGGTATCTGTAGTACAGCCCAAGAACCAAACACCATTAATATATTTAGTACATATGTACAATTAAGTGATGATTAGTAATAAAAATATAATTTTTTTTTGGGTTTTTTAATTGCAATCGTCATATGTAAGTTTAAATGATAATGACCGTTTATTGTGCCTACAAAAAAATGTATGTAATATCCCTAAATAAAATACACAAAAATTAAAAAAAAACACGCAGTCGCCGAAACAATAATTGGCACAATGAAATTGTGAAAGAAAAATAAATTGTGCTTTTTTAAATGAGAAAATAATTTTTTCAACACTTGCAGTAGAAAGTAGAATGAAGGGCACTTTTAGTTGACCAACCAGCGCGACAGTCGTATATTGGAATTGCAAACACACGGATATCAAGTGTTTAAATGTTATTACTATTAAGAAAAAAAAAAATAATAACGCTTAATTTTTATTTTATCTATGACACTTTCCTGCTTTATTATAGTCATAGGTAAAATTACAAAAAAAAACATGAAATGCTACAATGTGAAATTAAAACAGCACCGCTCCGTCACACCGTCGTACTGAAAGCATAATATAAGCTAATACATAGAGAAATACCTACATGCAAATTCATGTATTTACATAAAAAATACACCAAAAACTGCATACATAATTAAAGCCCAGCCAACATGCTCTACACATGCAAATCAGCGTCCACTTTTTTTAAAAGCCTAACTAAAAAAGGTTTTTACTATAAAAAAGCTAAATTTAATTTGCTATACCATATATGTACATACATATGTACATACATATTTGTATAAAGAAAAATTAAAAAAATAAAATATTTTTACATAAGCAAAATATTATTTTTCATACTAAAAGTCAATGTGCAGCCAATAAGAGAAGAGGAAGAAGAAGAAGCGTTACAAAATTTTAATTCATAAATGCATATAGAGCTTTATTATGAATATTTAAAAAAAAAAAGAAATATTAATAAAAATTAAGCTTTTTAAAAGTAACACAACACAATTTATGTGTGTATATGAATTTGCCTAAATGTTTGCTTTAAAAAAATAAAAAAGTTAAAGAAAAATAAATATAAGAAAGCGTGTGCTTGAAGAGTGAACGTATGATGATAAATACATAAATATGTTTGCAAGTTAGTATAGCGGTATGCGAATGACAAAAAAAAAATAAAATTAATACAGTTAAACAAATTAAATATTAAAATAAAATAAATTAATGCAGTTAAACAAATAAAATATGAATATACACCGAGCTTAGCGTAAGCAGTTGCAACAAAACACCACATTTTCACATTTATTCATCAAAAGTACAGTTTTATCTATTTTTTTTTTTTTTTTATCAAATTGAGTTTATGCGTAAAACAAGAGAAACGGGTCGACCGAGGATTTCATGACTTTCATGAATGGGTAAAACGGAATGTTACTTACATACATTTAGGGGATTCACAAAGTGTCATAAAGTCATATGTCATATTAAAATATTGTACGGAAATAGTTATAAAAAAACTTTTCCGAAGCCCTGTGGAGAAGTAAACAAAAACAGCTGATCAAATATCACGACCCGAAAACATATCGTGCAAAGTTGTATTTATTTAGTACACATACAGCCTAGAATGCAACAACAAATTATTATGACTTATGACGATATGACGTAATATGACAGGTTGTGAATTCCATAATTGTCTGATTTTCATTAGTTTGTACCTACTGTTTCTTGTGGGTATACAACAAAGATTTATTAGACAAAATAGTTTCATGTCCTCTCAAAACATTCGAGTTTTTGAGACACGCTCCTGCTGTTGCAGGTATGTGACGAACATATTTCAAAACTGAGTGACTAGTTTGCATTCAAACACGCGGATTGATAAAAAAGGACATGACTTAAGCGACTCTGATCTTGATTTTATTATTATATTTATACATACATATGTATGTATTCTGTATGCTTCTGCTAGATACTTAGAAGAATTATGTTTTGTTCATGACAAGTAAGAAGAGGAAACGTGGTTTTGCTTGCAAGAAAACACTTGCAGTTTTATAAAAAGAAAAAATACTCTTAAAAACAGTATCAATATAAAAAGCACTAACCAATAAAAAAACAACCAACAATCTAAAAAGGCATTAGTCAAATAATAAAACGTTCACAATAGATGTATCAATGCACGCAGCGCCGAAAAGTTTATCAAAAAAAAAAAAACAAAAAAAATATAGCGCAGTTATTGCAAGTAGCGGAATTGGAAAATTTTGAAACAAAAAAAAAATAACAAGAAATATTGTATTTTACAATTTGAAATATAAAAATATGCATACATACATAACTACAACAAAAAGAATTAAACAACTAATAAATTATTGGCCCCCAACGTTGTAATATACATAAATATACATACATACATACCTACATATGTACATACGCAATACGTACATAAATAAATGCCCAAATAAAATTAATTAAATTTTAATAAAAAAAAAAATTAAAAAAAAAAAAATACATATATGAGTAATAAACGCTAAGCGCAAATGTGTGGACTAGTAATAAGACAGACAGAGAGAAGAAAAAAAAACAGCTTGTGACTAAATAAGTGTGTATGTAATGTAAATTAATTGTAATTGCAACGTAACAAATACAGATGAAAACGGATAACAACAATTTTATCAAATTTTGATTAAAAAGTCAATGAAAATAAAGTTAAAAAGAACAAAATAACAAAAACGTAATATGTATTTTCTGCTCTTTTTAATTTTTTACAATTTTCACAATTTCCGCCTCACCACCTCCGCTCCACCCGACACAATGGATATTCCGCCAATTTCAATGAAATCATGCCCTTCACCACCAACTGTTCCATTGTTGCCGATGTGCTCAAACGATATTGACGAAATATTTTCGCCACAAACACTTTCATCAACATCATCGCATAACGATAACCAATGCACATGCGCAAACCTTTGGTGAAGGGTATAAAAGCGAAGGGGTGTCGCTTCGGCGCATTCGGCCCGAAATGGCGCTCCGGTTGAAATTCCTTTGCATGCGCACCCCAAATACGTTCGTCGCGTTGCATGTTATAGATATCGATGCCGATTTGTGTGCCACGTGGTATGAGCACGTCGTCGTCGTCGTTGTCGTTATTGTTGTTGGTGTTGCTCGAGCGCAAACGAAAGTCATCGGTTACACTGCGCAACACCATCGGCACGGGTGAGTACAAGCGTAACGCTTCCTGTATGACCATTTCGGTGTAGGGCATTCTATCGAGATGTTCGTGTTCGATTTCGGGTGGCGCGTTTTGGTCTGTGTCGGGAAAGAGTGCGCTTAGCTCGTCGTAGAGTCGCTCCTGGTATTCGGGATGCATGGCAAGACACAGACAAACGATATATAAAGCCGTGGAGGTGGTTTCGAAGGTCTGCAAAAAGGAGCGAGAAATGTTGGTTGGAAGCATGTATTCTCATCAGGGTATAGGTATATGTCAGAGATGTTAAGTATTGCAATCATCGTGACTTTCAGCCCTTGAAGTCCCATTCTTTTTCTTGAAGTCTTGAATGCAGCCTTTCAGTCTTTTTTTTGACTGATGATTTAAAATTTGAAGTCCCCAGTATTTTTGGCAAGTATGACTGACCATTAATTTTTTTAAATTCATTGATGACTGGCGATATTTTTTAAGCAGTCATTTAGTAAACTAGTACCAAAAATATGCTCTCTATGTATTTTAGCTGCAATAGTATTTATTTTGCATCTACCTAAAATAGTCAGTTTATAAAATCTTTGAAATACATATCGCTAGCTTAGAGTGCAAACTGTGTAAGTCAATTTTTATGAAAAAGTGTATTTTTATGTACAACGCTAGAAAAATGAAATACGCACCGCGCTAAAGAAGTATGTGACTCTTGTCATATTTCTACTCGTTGTTATTCAGTGATACGCAAATTGTGTAAGTAGAAAAAGCGAAAAAAAATTTGTAAGTCCAAAATATTTACATACATGAACAGAACATTTTTTTCATTTCGAAATTTTTTTATTTTTTGTTTTTTATCTCTCCTACAAAGTTGGAAAAAAAGGACTTACAGAATTTGCACTCTAAGCTAGCGATATGTACACTAGAGCGTATCGAGAAAAAAAGTTCGCCGTACGCCCCCATATCATCCCTTTTTCGAAAACATTTCCGGAATTTTTTTTTTGGACGCCGCTAGATGTCGCTAAAATTCAATTTTTCATATCTTCGGTTTTATGGAAGGTTCCTACTCTATACTTGTATTAACCCTGTGTGCGTCATTGGGGTCACTTCCACCCAGTATATAGTGTATACCACCTTAATGTTACTTTTTTTGCCGATATGTTAAACGTCGTCAAAAAACATTAACCTTTTGCGAAAGAAGCATTTCGATCAATGCCGTATAACCGCAAATAAAACACATTTAACGTTCCGAGGAATATGCGTTTTTCGCTCCCTGTGGTTTCTAGGTTATAAATTTTTTTCTGAAGAGTCTCCTACTGAAATTTTATACCGAATAATTTTGTAGAACATTTTAACCATCTAGCACCCCTAGGAATGGGTTATTTCGACTCCTTTTTACACAGTTAGGAAATAGTATTTTTAAGGTCGCTAGAGGGCTAAAATGTTCTAGAAAATTATTCGCCTTAAAATTTCATTAGGGGTCTTCTCAGAAAAAAAACCTTTGTAAAATGGACCTAAAAGACCACAGGAAGCGAAAAACTTATATTCCTCGAATCGATCGAAATACCTCTTGAAAAAAAAAAAATGAATGCTTATTAACGACGCTGGCAAGAAACGTTACATTAAGGTGGTATAAGCTCAGTACTGGGTGGAAGTGACCCCAATGGCGCACGTAGGGTTAATACAATTATAAAGTAGGAACCCTCCTGTCTCAAACTTAGGGATCGAATCTTTAAAAACCTAGTAACCCCTATGAGAAGAATGGTAAAAGACTGTAGCTGCACTCATCTCATGATTGCAATCAAATGATTCCAGTAACGGGGTGGATTTCAGCCAAATGACTGCACAGTTAAAATTTACCAGTCAGAATGAAGGCTTAATTTTTTAATTCCCAGTCATGATTGACAAAAAATGAATACCAGTTATTGTGACCCCAATCAAAAGACTGCGCAGTCACAAAGTACTGCATTACTTAACATCTCTGGTATATGTACATATCTATCTTAACTCACCGCCGCAATAATCACATTCGCCTCGGCGCGCACATCATCCCACGTCAATTGTCCCTGTTCGACATGCGAACGCACTTGCTCTACAAAGATCGCTTTCGACTTCCGCATGGCGATTGGGGTATCATCCGCAGCCGCATCCGTAGTCGCATCCGCAGTCGTGATTGCGGTCGCTTTCATTGTTGCAACATTGCCATTTAATTTGCGATTCGCCGCAAGCCCCAAGTTATTTGCACTTTCGCTTTCTGCTTCTTCTTTTTTGGCGCCTTTCCCATTCATACGAGTTAAATGTTCATAGTTTTGCTGTTGTTGTTGTTTTTGTATTATATCACTTTGCGCGCATTTATTATTTTTGAGCTGCAAAAGCTGCGAAGATGTTTGCAATATAGGTAAAAGAGGTAAGAGAAAATAACAAAGAACAAAAAAGCAGAAACGCAAAAACGCAAAAAGATGGTTAAAAATTAGCCGCAAGCAACGGAATAAACTCGATTTAATGGCTGGCTGACGAGTTGAAAACAAAACGTGTGTTTGTTTGTTGATTTGCCAGTACATATGTATGTATGAATGTTCATGTAAATGGGAATACTTAAGCATACTTCTACTTACACTCTCAATGAAGCTGAAGAGCACACGTACCACTTGCTGTTGGCGCACAAACAACGCCGAGCGACGATAAAGCACATCCGGATAAAGCCACGGCGACAGCATGCGACGCACGAAAACGTTGGTGAGGCTGTGTTTGTGTGCACATGTGTGTGTGTATGTGATGGATGCATGGAACAACACGAAAATAGTGAAGAAAAGAAATTCAGTCAAAAAGTGAGCTAATGAAATCTGTTTCGAAAATGGGTTTAATTTTTAAATTTAAAACCATTTTTTCAACGCTAAGCGTAGCATATGCTTTAAGTCAGAGCATGTTGCATATCGCTAGCTTAGAGTGCAAATTGTGTAAGTTCTTTTTTCAAACTTTGTAGGAGAGACAAAAAAACAAAAAATAAAAAAATTTCAAAATGAAAAAAAAAATCTGTTCATATAAAAATTTTGGACTTACACAATTTTCTTCGCTTTTTGGACTTACACAATTTGCGTATTACTGAATAAAAACGAGTAGAAATATGACAAGTATCACAGACTTGTTTAGCGTGGTGCGTATTTGATTTTTCTAGCTTTCTACACTTAAAAACATTTTTTCATAAAAATGGACTAACACAGTTTGCACTCTAAGAGCGCTTCCACATTACTCGGTGCGGTATCGGATCGACATTTTTTGTTTTTACCGAAAGTATACCGAAAGCTTACCGACCACATGTATTTCAATTGGCACTTTCACACTAGTGTTGCATACATGAAATAGGAGCGGATTAATTTCGGTATACCGCAACGCGGTAAGACCGGTCAGTAAAATTTGAGGAATTACTGCATACATTTTTGCGGCGTAATAAAAGAAGAAGAATAAAGTCAGTGAAAATTTCGTTTCGGCTATAAATTTTGCAAGCTATAATACCTTCGTGTTCACTGAAAGACATTATTGTTATTTGAATAAATCCGCTTGGACGCAGTTGGTGCTCAGGAGGATTTATATAAAGGTTTCCGGAAATGAAATAAAAAGAAGAAAGGATTTAGTTAGAAAATAGCGTGGATGGCTTTATTTCAATGTATATGCATATATATAGGAATATATGAGATGAGTATATATATATATATAGGAATATATAGAAGTACACTTACAGCTGTGGCTGTATAATCGCAAGTAATTTAAAGAAGAAAAAAGGAAAGCGCGCTGACCGGCAGAAAAGTCATTTTCGTTGAGTCAACGGCTTTATACATATGCGTATGTATAGGTGCATATGCATTAGGGATGGTCGAAATATTTAGACTCGTGGTCTAAACATTACACAGTGCTACAAAATCAAAAAAAAAAAATATGCAGGGGCTCTCACATGGTTCTTTGGTTTCGTCATGGCCCATAAATCACTACCTCATTTGCGGTTTTTCACCATCACTTCGTTTTTAAATTTTTTGAGTACAAATATAATACAACTCTGAAATTATTGAAATTACAACTTCGAGATGCTATAACTTTCTTGTTTTTTGATCGAATTCAATTTTTTTTCTTTTATTTGAAAGATGCTACTTTTACCTTTCAAACAAGCAAAATAGTTTGCAAATCGACCTAAAAATGACCAATTTTTGGTCTTTTATTCCAAAAAAAAATAAAACGTTTTTATTGGATTTTGAAGTTACAAACAATGGGTTTTAAACCTTTGTAACAAAATACATAAAATCAGCTTTTCAAAAAGCAAAAGTAAATTAAAATTGATTCAGAATTACGGTATTAGTGTTTCATAAAGTGAGTAGGCCTTGTTTTTTTTTTTTTTTGTTTTTATACCTTTCATGAGAATGAAATGGTATTATAACTTTGTGCCAAAAAATTTTTATCGAAAGTACCAGAAGGAAGCGTGGGGGACCCGCCAAAATATATACCGATATGATCAGAATCACGAGCTGAGTCGATTAAGCCATGTCCGTCTGTCCGTCCGTCCGTCTGTGTGAACGCAAACTAGTCCCTCAGTTTTTGAGATATCTGAATGAAATTTGAAATACAGGTAGGTTGTTATATGCAGCTGATCGTTTGTCGGAATCGGCCGAATCGGACCACTATAACATATAGAAAACAACCGATTATTCAGATATACATATATGAAAATTTTGGGGTGTAATTTCTGCATAGCTTCCCCATTTAAACAGCTAAGGACATGAAACTTTGAAGTATTTGTACCCATATTGGCCTAAACAAGGTTACCGAAAATTGTCAAGATCGGACCACTATAACATATAGTTACCCTACAACCGATTGTTCAGATATACACATTTTGGTGTATAACTCCTCCATTTTAACAGATAATGACATGAAACTTTGAAGTATTTTTACCGATATCGGCCCAAATAGAGTTACCGAAAATTGTAAAGATCGGACCATTGTAACATATAGCTCCCATACAACCGATTGTTCAGATGTGCACATTTTGTCGTATAACTCCTCCATTTAAATAGCTCAGACACCATTTTTTCTAATAAATCCTTCCATAAATAATCCACACAAATGAAATTATAAATTATACGTACTAAATCAGGCTATGAAAATACATGCATAGGTAACTTTTCATTTCCCCACTCATGAAAGGTATGAAGTCTTCGGTACGGCCGAAGGCAGCCGCGCTTTTACTTGTTTCGATTAACTAAGGGAATATTTATAGTATTTTTTTCACCAACTACAAACGATGTACGTGGAGCCCAATCCTTTTGTTTGTAGTGTAGGCTAATTGCTCGGCTGTCCCATTCGCAGAAATAGCATGGATACTTCGTATTTCCACCCTGAATACCATTTAAAATATTGAGTACCTTGAAGTCAGCTACAATTAGCCATACTGTCATATAATTCTTTAATATCGGTAGCGTAGGCCAGTGGGACTGATGGATATATGCCAGTGTTGTGTAAAAGCACAGCCTTCAAACCATAAAAATTAAATGAAACTAGAATATGTAATTACATAATAAACATTTCAAGTGTACTTTTTGTTGAACCGTCGATGAATAGACGCCAATCTCTTGGGAAAAAATTTAAAGTAGGTAAACTGACCAATTCTGACAAGTAACAAAGAGCAAACTCAGATAGCTCTATACTCAGTTTTGTGAAAGTTCATACCTACTTTGTATGCAAATATTAATCAATAAAAAAAAAAAACATTTTTAAAACACAAAAACAAAGGTTTACTCACTTTATGAAACACTACTACCGTAATATTGATTCAATTTTAATTTACTTTTGCTTTTTGGAAAGCTGATTTTATGTATTTTGTTATAAAGGTTTAAAACCCATTGTCTGTAACTTCAAAATCCAATAAAAACGTGCCAAAAACCAATATTTTTAGAAAAATTTTATTTTTTTTTTTGGAATAAAAGACCAAAAATTGGTCATTTTTAGGTCGATTTGCAAACTATTTTGCTTGTTTGAAAGGTAAAAGTAGCATCTTTCAAATAAAAGAAAAAAAATTGAATTCGATCAAAAAACAAGAAAGTTATAGCATCTCGAAGTTGTAATTTCAATAATTTCAGAGTTGTATTATATTTGTACTCAAAAAATTTAAAAACGAAGTGATGGTGAAAAACCGCAAATGAGGTAGTGATTTATGGGCCATGATGAAACCAAAAAACCATGTGAGAACCCCTGCATTTTTTTGGTGTAGCACAGTGTTATTATTGAGTAATTTGTTGAATTTTAAAATTTTATATTTTCAATTTCCATATTTGTTTTCCAATTTTCTGCCGAAAGTATTCCCACAAGTGTGAAAAACACTGCAACGCGGACTCGTTTCGGTAAGATGAAAATACCGAGAAAAAAATGTCGATCCGAAGTCGTACCGAGTAATGTGAAAAGGCCCTAAGCTAGCGATATATGAATATGCAGGGTTGCGTATACGCCGTGTTGTGCTATTTGTACAATGTACATTGATTTAGGGATGCAAATTTTGAGGACCAACATCGATACATCGATGTTCGATGTATCGAAAAAATTAACATCGATTCTAAAAAAAACATCGGAAGAAAACCATCGATACATCGATGTTTTTTTTCAGCTAGATTGTTCGAAAAATACATTGCTCCGGTGAATTTGATGATATCTATAATTGAATGGCTGTTGGGTACTCTCTCACACACCCCCAAATTGGAATTTTCATGGAAATTCGACCCGTAATGTGGAGTCATATTACCAACCTGTGGAGGATTTATTATGTTTATGTATAAATTACCACTGACTAAAACAACAATCAAATATCGTCAGGGTTGACATCGATGTATCGGCGATTTTTCGATACTGAGTAATTTTCAAACATCGATGTTAAACATCGAATTTTCGTTCGATACTATCGATGTTTCAAAAACATCGATATATCGTTTGCATCCCTACATTGATTGTGATCAATACAAATATTAAAGCGACTGCTGTAAGTTAGCGTCTATTTTAAAGCGCTGTGAAAGGGCTTTAGCATTGAAATCGTTAGGTTATGTTAACACTGTTATAAATGTATACAAAAGATTTACAACTAGATATTTAATCATATGACACTTACCCTTTATATGCTTCGAAAATGTGCGCTGAACCTTCATTTTCAAAATTCATGCGCTTACCCATCGTAGTCTCTATTTACAGGTGCACGCAGAAACAAGCAAACATACAAATAAAAGAGATACAAGTGGAACAAATTGATTAAGATGTATGTCTATGCAATTATGCATGTAAGTACATACGACACGCTGCCTCCAAAACGTTACGCTTCAGCAGCTCGTAAATCTCCAGCTGCTCACCAGACTGGGCCGCAATTGCGAATGTGCTTAATATTTCATTGGCTTCCGCATTGAAAATTGGCAAGAATTTGCTGATAATTTGACGACTAAAAGCCGGATTAATCAGGCGACGATGCTTATTCCAGCGCGGAGCTAAAATGAGAATGAATAAAAAATGTGTAAATAAATAAATAAATAAGAAGCTAAACGTGAGAATTGAATGTATATATGTATGTATGTGCATATCGATTTTTATTTATTTAATATATCTTTTTTATTGTTGGGGGTAAATGGAAAACTTTCAACAACTATTTCCAGCGAAGGTTGAGTATATGTACATAACTATTTCACGAAAAACCATTTTCGATCATTTGCACCCTTTTCGGAAGTGGATGCTCCTCACGAGGATCGAACCCGTGATACATTCCATCTTCAGCCGCAATGTGCGAACGCTTTTACACGCTCGACCACTGAGACTCTGTAAAAGCTGTTGAATTTTTCCCACTTTTGCCTTATTCATTTTGCTGAAACAGCTTTACACTCAACATTCGCTGGAAATAGTTGTTGAATTTTTTCCATTTACCCTAAATTATTTAGAATTTGATAAAAAAAATACAACAAAACAATTTGGATAACAAATATTTTATAGTTTGGAAAAATTAAAAGCGTATTCCTAAAAATTGAATGTAACCATGGTGTGCTCAATACATGGACCTTGAAGGTAACCAAATTCGGCCGAAAGTAACCACGTAACCAACCGAAAAAATTTTAACCAAGTTTGGTAAAAAGTAGCCAAAGTGGCAACGCTGGTACCTGTACATTCGGAATTCAATTCAACAGACACGTAGGGTGTTTTTTTTTTTATTTTTATTTTAGTAAACACTTTTTTTAACCGACGAAGTGAACACACTATACATTTCTACTGTTGTATGCATTTTTTTTATAACTTTCGTGTTGTTTATTGATTTTGCTTCAAAACACTAGCAATTCGGTACTTATTTGTTCAATTGTCACTAAAAAGTTCAACGTTTGACGCATTTGCTCCAAGGTAATTGCGGGAATTGGGTATATAAAGGGACCAACTTCTCATTAATATTTCATATAAGAAAATTGAAGAAAGTAAAAAAAAATGAATACGAGCATTATTCTAACTCTCCTGCTATCGATCTTATACACATCTGTAGTGGGTGTCACTTCTCGTGGTGGTGAGCACTCCGAACAGCAGGATGTATCATGGCTGGTGGCAGTATATTATGGAGGAAACTATTATGGACCGGGCGCAATTATTTCCGACTACTATGTAATTACTCCTACCGTTAGTGGACTTGAGTTTAGGAATCATCTCGGTATCTTCGTGGTAGCCCAAGCCGATGTTGGCACCATGACTTGCACACTTCCTCAGAATATACGGCGTCGCAACGTTGTGCGGAAAGCTAAAAAGGATGTTAGTGGGATTGGTTTTGTTGGACTTATAAGAGTAGATGAAAGATTTGACTTCAATGCAGGAATTGGAAAAATTTCCTTCTACCCAGCAAGTGACTTACCGCAGTGCTCTGAAATGACAGTGGTCGGGTGGAATTATGAAGCTGGGAATTTTAAATTAAGTATTAGTTCAACTCCGGTGGAGGAGCACGTTTCGGACACCCAATTTAATTTGAGAACGAATAACCTTGAAAAAGAGACTTTTGTAACTAAAGGGGCAATCGGTATTGTCAACGGTAAACTTTGTGGCATGTACGATTTGATTAAATATTCCGCTTTATACTACTTCTTTACTAAATTGAATGATGATGAAATGCAAAATTCCGTTAATGGGGCTATAAGTGAAAGGTAATTAAATAAAGTTAATAAATTAATTTAAATAGTATGGCTTAATTGTTGTTCTGTTCATTTGGGATGTTTATGTACGGATAACGTTATTTATACATATACTCCTATAGTACCTAGGTCAATATAAATAATTATTGCACAGAGCCAAAAAGTTCACCTATAATCAAAGAGACTGCCATCTAAAAAAGCTATTTGGCCAAGGAGAGCGAGAGGAGACAAAATTGAAGAAATTTTTGCTAGAAAATCTTCTAGATTTTAGCTTGAATTTCTTCTTAAATTTATTGAAAAGGATACCGTCTGAAAACGAGGAGATAACTTCTTATTTATTAATATTTTATGTCATTTTGTCTAAAAAAATTAAATTGTTAGAAGAAATCTGCTTGTTTTTATGAGAAAATTTTTATAAAGCAAATCAATAAGGACATCCTCTAATTTTTACTAGAACCTTTTTGAATTTATTAAAAAGGAAAACTTTTTATTTTTAAAAGAGCCCTTATTAATTAAAATTTTGTTATAAACGTCTTAACGTACGTACATGTATGGATATACTCGTACATACTAGAAATATGCATAACAGTTATTGCATCAGCCACTTTTTTTGTATGTGTGCAATAACATGTTCAAGAAATTAAAAGGGAGAACTTTTTATTTTTAAAAGAGCTCTTATGTGTTTCCTCCGTTCGTCAATTTCACTACGGCTTTGCATATTTCTGCAATTCTCAAACGATTAGTGAAGCACTTGGTATAAAGAGTTTATTATGTCCATCTGCACTTATACACTCAGAGAAAAATTGCGGGCTAAAATCAAGCTGTGTCGTACTTGATTTAAGAATTCCTGAAATTAAGGAAAAATATATAAAATTTAAGTTTCTCCAATCTTGAAACAGGAATGGCATTCTTGACGCAAGATAAAAATCTGAAAAAATCTTGTTTTAAGAATGAAATTCTTAATTTGAGAATACTAAGTGCCTAGTGTTCCTTGAAACGATACATACATACTTATTACATACACAATTATCAATAGACGTTGCTTTTTTGGTTCTAGCGAAACATTTTTTTAACAAAATAAAAAAATAAAAATTTGCATATGTACATATGTACATACATCTGTATGTACGTACAATAATCGTAAAAGCAAGATGGAAGAAATTAAAGTATGGAGCATCCTTCCATTGGACGAGTCCCAGGCATACATGTACGTCTATAGACGAGTCAGGTTGGATGGAGCTCATCGAAGAAATTGTATGTGCAGACGCTGCGCCTGCGTGTTCGGATGAGAATTTAAAAAGCAGAAGATGACGAAAGCCTGAGGAAACTTCTGCTGGATTTTAATTTGGAAGCCGTTTTCCCATATTTAAAACGTGAGTTATCCGTTCGCTATATGTACACATAAATATGTACATTAGGGTTGTCCCCAAATGTATGGGAAAATTTTTAAATCATATTTCTTCAAACTCATCCCCTAGGTCGATGCTAATCTAGTCGAAGATACCACATATAACTTTTTGTCACGATCGGAGACGGTTAAGGGGTGTCAAAGTTCAAATTACAAATATTTTCAATCATATGCAATTGTTTTTAGAGTAAGTGCAGAAACAGAAAATGTACATATGTATTAGAAATTTTTGTAACTTCATCAGCCCATATTTACATGTACATATCTGTGTTCATATGGAACAGTAGCTTAAGTACGTGTAAAGTGTACTTAAGCAAACAAAAAATGAGCCAGTTTCTAAAAAGCTGAATAATGCTTAACTCCTTATCAGGCTCTAAACCAGTCAGTCCCAAGATTTTACTTAATAATCTTGTGCGGGGAATTGGTAGAAAATTACGCAAATTTACGAATATCTTGAAAATTTACATTTCGACATAAGCTACTGTTCGATATGAACACAAATATATATGTATGTTATATATGTAAATAATGGAAAATTTGTATCAGAATTAAATATTTGTAATAATTATAATTATAAGTAATTTTAGTTATTGTTATAACATTACCTTAAGACCTGTTTTACATAAATAAATATTTATAGTTTTATAATACATGATGTGTTAGGGAATACATATATGTATATGTATGTAAAAACTGAATTGTATATTATACATATATATTACTATATTATATATATTACTATGTATATATATATGTAAATAAATACATATGTATGTACATGCCTAAATATAAGACAAAATAAAACAGAATGTATTGAAATAACAACTTTAATTTTTTTATTTTGTTAGGTGGGTTAAATGATTTCGAATTTTGAATTTCGAAAAAGTGGAAAATCAAGAATAAATATTCTCAAAACAAAGTTGGACATTTTTCAAATAAGATTTCACATTCTCAAATAAATTATGGGCAATGCTGAAAATAAGTTTATATAAGCTTATTTCAAAATGGGAAAATTCTTAATATAAGTCTTTTATTCTCAAAAATATCGTCCTAAGAATAAGAATATATTCTTGATTTTAGCATTTTCGAGCTTAACAGACTTTCATAACGTTTTCGGCTTGATTCAAGCCCGCTATACTGAAATTTAGCTTGCTTTTTCTCTGAGTGTATGAAATGAAATGTTGCCTTTTGTCTGAATAAGTCCTAGGAAAATACTAGTTGACTAATTATGTTTTCCGATGAAAATCAAGATTCTCTTCTTAATAATATTAAACAGGGTTTCTTCTTAATTTTACAGGTTATCTGCTAAATTTATGTGAAAAGGTTTCCATATTTATTCTAGGAGTCATCTTCTTAATTTTATATAAGAGGTTTTCATCTTAGTTTTATAGGTTATCCATTAAATTTTACTGAAAATGATTTCATCTAAAATCCACGGGTTATCTTCTTAATAATATTGAAAAGGTTTTCATATTAGTTTTACAGTATATCTACTTAGTTTTATTAAAATGAGATATCCAGTCATAATAAGACGGGCATCTTATTGGACAGAAAGCGTAGAGAAATCCGCTAAACTTTGTTCTGATTTACAGGGCATTTTAGGTGGTCTTTTGGCTCTGTGTGCGGAGAAGTTCGACCCAAAATTCTTTAAATTATGTCCCGCATTTTCTCGTGACTTAAACGCAAGTTCGACCATATGCATACATACATATGTTTACATGTTTTGATATAAACTTTGGTAAGACATACATATGTACATATGTACCCTGCAAAAAATTCGATTAATCCGGGACGTGTCCGGGATCAATCGCAAGCGAGCATGCGACTAATATAATTTAACATTGGAGTGAATTGATCGCATTTGTACGAGCATGTCCTATGAAGATACTAATTGTTCAATTTGTATACCCGAACAAGTACAAATGTAGATTAGCCGCTTTCATTCAAAGTTGTAAGCCAAGGTTATTTCTTCTATGAAAGTCTCAAAAAATTAGAAATTATTACATATGTAAAAATACGCGCAGTTAAATCAACAACCTTTGGCCGTGGAATATCCGTCTTTGATTCAATAGCAAGTGTACATATTTGTTTATACATCAAAGTTTTTGATACAACAAATTTCCGTAGTTAATTCAAAGGCGCACGCTCTTGATTCAAAAACCACCTTGCTTATGTTAAAACAAATTTTTTGTGAGAAATCAAACAAAAACAATAATGAGAATAAATTTTTTTTAAATTTTGTTTTTACAATGATTCATATATGTACATAATTCATAGATTCTTTTTCGGAAAAGGGAAATTATAAAAGGATCTTTCAAGTTCAATATAATGTTGAATGTTCCACTATGTGATGATTCGATTGAATTTCAGGTTGATGTCATGGTTCGAATCCGTAGGAGAATATAAAATAAAGAAGAATAAGCACATCTCACACTGAAAAACTCCCATTCAGTGTATGAATACACACGCTTTTGCGTTAACTTATGTAATGCACAAAGGACTCGGCTACGTAAATGCGTACAAGCAAACATATAGTGAACTACACTGCGTATACGTAACTTGTTTACATACATACATACAGATGAAACTAATAAAAGCGTGTTAAAAAAGGACAGTGAGGAGAATAACAAATAAAGATAGTAGGCATTGAGGGCGAAGAAGGAGAGAAGAGGAAAACAATTGGAGGCTACATATTTGCTGCAGTTGGGACCCGGGTGGAGAGAAGATAAAGCGTAAAATGCAAACAAAAATTTATTTTTAGGTTAAAATTTTTTCCAACAGTCTCCGTTGTTCACTTAAAGACAAAAGTATTTGATCCAACAGTTTCCGTAGTTGATTTAAATCAACAACTCTCGCACTTTTTAAACAACAGCGGAGCGCTACTGGGCACATTTCAACTGCGGAAAGTAGCTGATTTAACAGCGAAAGTTTTTAGATTTACAACGTTTCTTTTTCAGTGCCTTAAAGGAAAGTTTATTCGATTCATTTTCTTCTTTTTCAAAGTTGTTAGCCAAGGCTATTTTTTATAACAATCTTTAAAAATTATAAATGTTTGTGCATACTTAAATAAAGATTATAAAATAAGTTTTACTTTTGTAAAAAAATCTCTTCAACCTACATTTCTACTCGTTCGGCAACAATTGGTCTACAATTTGTCTATGCTCGTACGGGAACAATCGGGGACTAATTGTGCACAGACTGTTCCCGAAAGAGATCAATGCGGAACAAATCTCTTTCGGCATTAATCGCACATTTTTTGCAACGTACATACTAGGGATTCCAATTTTTCCGATTTTTACCATCCCGGGATTTTCGAGATTTTTTTTCTAATCCTATTCTATTTGAACATTAATTATACAGGCCGACAAAATTTCCAAAAAATTTTCTAACTCAAACTCAATAAAATTCTACTTTTCTAAAGGATTTCGGTGCCCTGAATCTGAATCTGAAGTCGGATTTTCCGTAATACTTGTAGGTTTTGAGATATTTATGCGATTTTTTGCTATATTCACTGCACAATCTGTTAAATGACTTACTTTTATTAAAAAATGATTGCAGCTATTGAAAGAACGATCAATTCTCTTGAAAACAGCGCTTTGTTTTCTCGGGTTTCTTATTTATATATCTAGAAATATATGTTTTTGTACAATAAGGTATTTTTCTTCGAAATCAACGGCAGTATTTGTAGCGCTGTTTTAATCGAAATCAAGTTTTATAGCTGCTCTGCCGAACTATTTTTATTTCAGTATAGAAAATATATACATAGTAGGCCACTGATTGGAATTTTTGTTTCAGTGAAGCAAAATTTAGTCGTATTTTCGATAAATTAATATAAATTAATTCACTTATTTCATTCTAACGCTCAGTTTGTTGTTAATATAATAAACTGCCTAAAAGCGTGCTACAAAATTATTATTTGCAATATTGCAAGTTACAAGCAAGATATCCGAAAAAGCAAAACATCGTCTTCAAGAGAAATGATCGTGCTTTCAATAGATTTAATCAGTTTTTAATTAAAAACCGCGTTTTTCGCGTCTTTGGACAAGAATATCTCAAAAAGTGCACCGAAATCCTTTTGAAACGTAGAATTTTATTTCTGTTACAAAAATTTGTCGACCAGTATTATTTTCCCACATTTGAGGTTGAAAAATTAAATATGTATATTTTCGAGAAACGCTACAACTTTAACATGCAAAGAAAAAATAGATTTTTATTGCCATTTTTTATTATTTCATTACTAACAAAATAAAATAGGAACGTAAAATCATGCGTATTATTTAATAACACTTAAGAGTTACTTTAAAAAACACAATCAACAAAGAAAATTAAATACATTTGGTGAACAAAACATTTTCCTTTATGGTTGGTACTTTTAGGATATTAGGATAAAAAGGTTTGCGATCATTTGATAATTTTCAATAAAAATTTTTAGAATTTAACGACACACTTCGTTTAAGCGAATATTTCGAAAAATTAATGCAACTTCCGAAAATATTTAAAAATCGGAGGCACATATTTTGATATGAATTCCGAGGATGCAGCTGCGTATTTAATTTTAGTAGAATAATGTAAAACTATCAAGTCTAATTAAAATTTTGTTTGCATTTTCTTCCATTATTTACTTTCCATATGGGAAAATTCCAAAAACCATTTGGGAAATAAATGACCAAAAATCAGGAAATAGAAATTATCAAATGAATTTTACCACAAGAATTCTAAAGGCTTTAAAAATACCTAACGTACGTTTCCTTACAACGCGTACTTCACGACAAAAAAATTTGATTATTAAAAAAAACATCAAAAATATTAATCCTTACTTTGACTAATGCACTTTTTTATTCTGGCAAAAATGTCGCACTTTCTTCGGGCTGTCACATTTTTTTGTTCTCTTCCACACAGACTCAACACTTTTTTAAGGCTGTTTGTTCTATTGACAAAGTATAAAACTGGCCCGACTACGGGCAACATCTTCTGCTCTTAGCACATTGCATTATTTTTGTTTCATTCATCACATGAAAAATGCAACATTTATAGGGCATAGGGCACATGTTGATAATGGTGCAATGTAATAATGCAACATTTTCATGCAGAATAGGAAATGCTATTAGTATACAGATCTGAGACCACTAAAAATTATATAAAATACAACTTTTCTTTGCTATAATAGGGGAATATTCTGTCTTTATCTTATCCCAAAAATCCCGGGATAAAATTCTAGCGATACCGGGATTTTCGGGGTGTCTAAAAGGGCGGGATCCCGGGATCCCGGGATTGGAATCCCTAGTACATACCGATCACTGCATGCACAACAAAATCTTTTTCTTCACTTACAGCTGGATGTAAAGAGTCCATCACCAATTGCCTGCGACATAAAACGATACATTTCCCCTTTGTTTGTGCAGTGCGGTGAATTGAATATCGTTTCCACTGTTACCGGATCATTGACATACAAGAAACAATTTGTGCCCATCCACGAAATGAAAGGTGTGCCATAACGTTTAGCGGTGCGTTCGATGTATTGCAAAAAAGCTGGAAATAATTAATACTCGTAAATAAAGAAGAAGGGCAAAATACTTCAGCAAAGCAATGTACATACATATGTACATATGTAAATACCCAGCAGTATTTGAGGTAAGGAGGTGAATATTCAGTAGTATATTCAGTATGAAAAATAACCTGAAACTGAGTTCAAAATTCATTGCTGAAAAAATAAGTGAACACGCAGTGAAGCCATCAGGTGTATTGAAATATATGCTATGGAAGTTCTCCCTGCGTATTCAGGCCTTTTTTCATACAGAAACTCTCCCTTCTCGTTCTGCAGTGTTTAGGTAGTTGATTTTCGACGCCACCTTTATATAACAACGAAAGGGAAAGTTCAGATTTTAGAACTACATCTCTACCGAATATTCAGTAGGAAATATGTGCTGTTTTCCAGCTGATAAATACTGCTGGGTATGTAATTGAAAATATAGTAATTGTGAAAGAAAATTGAGCGTTTTAATACTAATTTTGTAAAAGTTTTTTTTTAAATATATTTTTTCTGTTTTTTTAACTCATCTTCAATTTTGTGTTGTGAACTTCAGTAGGTAGTTGTATGCAACATGTATGTATGTTTTTCTTTTCATTTTAATATTTTTAACATAAAAGGGTTCGTATACACACTTTCGATCAACTAACACAAACACTGCCTCAATTTAATAATATTCTAAAAATGCAACTAACTTCAACAAATACTAATGGCGATTGTGGTTTCATACTAAAATGTAATTCTTTAATTTCAACACTACACTGCACCACAGCGGCCACAAGCCGCAACACCATAAGACACCATAATACATCGCCAACTCTCGTCAAAAGCATTTGATGTCTATGTATTTGTTGTTGTTGTTGCTCGATGACAGCACAATTCACTTACTTTCCGGATGCATCATTTGCAATCCCAAACCAATAAATGGCAAACCAATGGGGCCGGGCAATTGAAACGCCACACGATAGAAACGTCTACGTGACCACAAAAAATATAACCACAACAACAACAACCATGTGAATAAAACGTAAAATAGCGAATTATCCATTATTTGGCAACAACGCGTAGGTGAATCTCACGTCAAAAAGAAATTGGCACAAATTGAGGTGGACGAGTAAGAAAACTGTACACGGCAATGCACCAGCAACCGTTTGCATGAACGGTAGATAGTTAATGAATGGTATTTTGGATACGAGAAAGCAACTACCGAATAACGCAAAAAAAATATGGGTAGCAAATTCATCCGATGCCAATTTGATTTGTGTGGCTAAACCGTTTGAAGCGACTGCTTCACGTTAACTGATGTGCTTTAATGCTTAAATGTTTACTACGCGCTATTCAAAATAGTAATTTCTTGGCTTAATGATTTATTGATTTCCATTAAGTACGTGCGCATCTTAACTGCGTGCATAGGTACATACGTACATATGTATGTATGTACATAGTAAATAGTGATCGCCGCCTCATCAATCGTTTTGTTGTGGCTTGACAAAATACTATTAATTGTCAGTGCTTGCTTAACTTGGTCATAAGTCGTGCTCATACTACATACATACATACATATTTTGGCTGAAATATTCGTCAAATGTTGAAATGTATTTGCTTATTTGAATTCCATTTTATGATTTGTTTACTTTCAAATTTTGTTACTAAAGTTTTTGTGCACTCAAGTTCATTCATGTTCATGAGTTTATGTGCGCGTGTTGTTTGTTTATCCGAATTCATTAGCAGCTTGCATTATTCTTTAATGAATTTTATACGCTGATGAAAACAGAATGCTGCCGCATTATAGAGTGGACAGACAGCCAGAGCCATGTGTGTTCAGCCACGCATATACATATGTATTTTATTTGCTCTAACTTTATTATATTTGGGCATGTAGTAGAAGGTAAACATGCGGTGCGTGAGAGCGTAATTTTGATTTGAAGGACATATAAATAAGCACATTATGTGCATAATCGTATATTTGTGTCCATGCTAGGGTGTCTGGAAATTAAATTTTTGTATTTCTGGCTAACATAATCTACATATAAGCTCGGCCATAAAACTCATTAAAGTTATATCCGCTTCGCAATGACGAATAATAGTTTTAATAAGTCAAGTCAAGTCAAGTCAAGTCAATTCCACTTCCATTTGATACAAATATTGCTGAGAAACATGCCGAATCCACATTTTGGCCCATATGTGTAGAGAGGAGTTCGAAATTACCATAAAGACACTTCTTTATTGAAACACTGATCAATACCTTTCATTTGATACCCATATAATTCACAACCATTCCGAGACCATCTGGGCCCACATTTTGACCAATATCTGCGGAGAAGGTCTAGGCATCACAATAAAAAGAGCTCTAAGTCAAAACCTTGCTTAAGGCCTTTCATTTGATACCAATATCGCAGAAAAATCTAAATTTGCATACATATTTATTTCTGCATATTTTGCATATTACATATAACCTGCATATTTGCATAATAATTGAATTTTAACAGTTTTAGTCCGCAAGTTAGTCTCGCGGAGTTTCCCTAACTGCTTCAATGGCCTTTATAACAGAAGCTTTTGAAGGACTTCACGCTACGCCAGGATCCTCTGGGCAAATAGCTTTGGCCAAAATTGAGGCTCCTTCAGGAACCCTGCTTTTGTAGACCTGCATATAAAGAGTAGCCAAAATACTTTCAGGTGACAAAAAAATATCAGAAACTGAAATTCAGATTCGCACTCGATTTTGCAGCAAATTTAGGTATTCTTCGTTTACATCTTGTGATATTGAGCGTTCATTATATTTTGATTGTGTGGAACATTTCTGGCAACACTGAATACAATACAGAAATGCAGTGTAAGCAACACTGCATTCTAGAAGATTTGTATGATGAAAAAAAACAAAAAAAAAACAACAAGATAGTAGCAATACAACAAAAATTATAAAAACCTATAGTCGCATTTTAATCCCAAGAAAATGAGAAACGCAATAAAAATTCTATTTCGGAACTGTTAAAACGTCAATGTTCATGAATACTCGTTATTCATGCATACATTTTTTTTTAACCGACGAAATGAATACTCTATCCATTCAGACTGTTATGTGTATTTTTTTAAACTTTCATTTTCTTAGTAACTTAGATTTAAAATGCTGTTAATTGCTTTTTTGTTCAATTGTCACTAAAAATTTCAACTTTGATGCACATGCAAATTGCGTTCAAAAGACAGTTAGGGTGTTTTTTTTTTTAGGGTAAACTCTTTTTTTAACCGACGAAGTGAACACAATCCATTTCTGTTATATTAATTTTTTGTATAACTTTAGTGTTGTTTATTAACTTTGCTTCAAAACAATATTAATTGCTTACATACATATTTGCGCAATTTTCACTACAAGGTTTAACTTTGACGGATTGGCTTCAAGGTCTTTTGCGGGAATTGGGTACTAACTTCTCATTAATATTTCATATAAGAAAATTGAAGAAAGTGAATAAAAATGAATACGGGCATTATTTGAACGATCCTGCTATCGATTTAATGGGCTCTATACACAGTGCGTCTGACTCGCGAGTCATCTGTGTACGTGTTGACTCGCCGTGTCACAGAAAAATATCAAACAATGCCAGAGTCATGTCGGTGTAACTACTACATGCACATTTTAACAAATGCACCTAAACTGACTCTTGAGAAAAACTATCGATTATCGGCGGCTTTCTAGTAACAGACTAGTATTTGAACAATATTTTATCACATGGTAACACCCTCATGTAGTATGTACCCTGCAGAAAAGTTTTGCTTATTGTTGACACATCTGGTCTAAAAGAGGAGTACGCTGTCAGCGCTGTTTCTGTTATGCATTCACTCTGCCTGCTCTAATACTTATCTAGGCCTTATTTCGCATGGCGGATAAGCCTTTGGAATAAGGTGTGCTCTCAGAGAGAGAGTAGGTACTCCTTATGGCCGGATGACATCAACACAGAAAATCAGCCTTATTTTAGGCCTTACGCAATACAAATTCGCTACCCTTATAATTTTCGGACCATATTTCGTAAGCGTTTAAATCTGCTGTTTTAATTCTTAAATAAGGCTTAGATTTTTTGGTGGGTACCTACGCTTATTCGTCATACATACACTCCTTCATACACTAACAGTTTTGTTTATTAATTATCACATATCCACACGCTAATGCGGCGCTTTGTATGCTAAACATTTATGCTTTATTTGTTTGTTTTTTTTTTTCTGCGTAGCTTAGCGCGAAATGCCAACAACAACAATAAGTTTCTTGTTTTGCTTATAAATATGATGAAATGAAATGTCAAAAATTTGGTGTGGTTGACCCGCAAAGTTCGTGAAGGTTGTGAATAGCTATACAACATTTTGTTTGAAGCTTAGTATCCACCTTCCAAGAAACGCAAAAGTTCTATATATGTAAGTAGAAGAAATGCTCAAGAAATTTTTCTTGTGAAACTTTCTTGAGCGAGTATCGACCCCTCCAGAAATTTAGTACAATTTTTGCTACTATTTTTTGACGTTCTGGTAAAAATCAAAGATCTTTGGTGAAAATGAAAAAAAAATTTCTTGCCTACTACAATTTTTCAATTCAGGTGTATATTATCCCCAAAATATTATACGCAGCTTGCTTCTAGATCCATAAAATCAAATTCATCTATTGTTTGCCCTCTGCAGTGATCGCACATTCGGTTTGATTCGTGTTTAAAACGACAACGATAGGCCTTGAAACAACCGTGACCAGTTAGGACTGGTTAAGCTATGTAGAAGTCGACTTCGCCGTGTGTTCGTTCCAATCAACCTCCCAAATCTGTAAGCATCTATGTATGTGTCCAGCGTCCTTTTGTGCAATTACTTCATCTAAGCTGCCAACTTTGCATGCTGGCCTCTCTCACCTCGGAAAATTAGTTAATTTTCCAACTTATGCACTTAAGACTCAAAACAAATTAGGGGTATTCGCTATCCCTAGCAAGATAGCACGGATTGCAAATATCCTAGACCAAAATATGCTACACATCGAGAGCACCCCATTGCACAGTCGTAGGAAATTGTAAGAAGCAGCTTTTCTTTTTAGCCAAAGGGACGTGTTCATCAATCACTTTTTAATAAATATTTCATTTTATTTTAGTTAATTTAATAAATACACATAAAAAATAACATTTTAAGCAAAATTCGAATGATCAAATTGAAATTGAAATTAGCAATTGGAAAATGTCAGCTGACGCAGGGTCGCAATTAATTTCCTACACTTCATAGCAAATAAATATACATAGGTTTTGGTGTAGCATATTATTGAGGTCTAGCATATTTCTTTGCGCCTGTATTTTGTTGTTGTGCGTTGTAAAACTTTGCAATCCGTGCAATCCGTGCTACGTGCTAGGGTTATGCTATGGATAGCGAATACCCCTATTAATTTGAAATGCAAACACTTGCTTAAAGTGTAACAGCTGTTTATTGTGAATTGCATTAACTCTTCCTCATAAGCAGCAGCTTTACTTAAGCAACATATCGAGTGCAGCTAAGACGATTATGCAAAATTTAATCAGCTAATACAACTTATATGTATGCATTTATGTATGTATGTATGTATGTATGTATGTACATATTTACTATGTACTATTCTGCTTAAGACAGCCATCAAAAGCTGTTGAAGTGAAAAGTAATTAGGTGTGTATGTATTTGGTTAATGTTGCTGATTTCAATTACATCGTCAAGTGGGTGTGAGGTGTGATTTGTTTGTTTGTTAGTTTGCATATCAAAAGTTAATCGCATGTAAAACTTCAATGAGAAATGCACATACAAATTTGCATACAAGTGATTGAAAGAAGACACACAAGCACATCAACAAATGTACATACATTTGTATGTTTGCATACATTTATTTGGATTATTGATTCAATGAGCTAAAGACTTAACAGCCAATTATGCGTGAAAATACAGGTGCTGTTGAATGCCAAACAAACAACGTACCAACGTACACACGTATTCATGTACATATGTATATACCCACCAAAAAATCTAAGCCTTATTTAAGGTTTATACCAGCAGGTGATAAGGCTTTAGAAATAACGGCTGAAAATTCTAAGCGATATACATACATAAGTTGTATGGACAAAGGCTTAAAGGAAATAAGGTCAATTTTCCTGTGTTTATTTATCAGGCCATGAACACTACTCTTTCTCTCTCCCTAAGGGTTAGATAATTCCTTATAATAGGGCCTTATGTGGTGTTCATATGCCTCATAACAAAGCTTATTCTCCATAAAAAGGCTTTATAATAGGAGATTACATGGAGTTTAAATACCTTATAATAAATACCTTCTATAAGGTATATTGCAGCGAAAATAACCAGTTGCAAACTAGAATCATACTAGTATACCGTAAAGAGTCAACTACTTGCCCGAGTGTACATTTCCCATGTAAACATATGGTATTTTTCGTGTGTTAATGTCCTAGGAAATGGCAATTGTCTTCCTCTGCATAAGCTCATACCAGTTAAATACCAGTCGAAAACATACCAAAAAAAAGTTACTTCACATATACAGTTGAAGTAAATACAGTTTAAGTGCAGCTTTTGACATGTTCAACACAAGTGGTGCGATGGCGCACAGGAAAGGCGTCTGGCTTCGAATCGAGCAGGTCGCGAGTTCGAATCACGTCGGAGTCAGGTGACTAAAGTTTTTTTTTTAATTTAATTTTTTTTTTTATTAAAATGTAAAAAAATATTTAATAAGTAAAATAAATAAATAAAAATGAAAAAAACCTGAGGGATCGGAAAACATAAGTAGTCAACTAGTATTTTCCTAGGACTTATTCAGACAAAGGGCAACATTTCATTTCATATAAGTGAAGATGAACATAATAAACTCTTTATACCAAGTGCTTCACTAATCGTTTGAGAATTGTAGAAATATGTAAAGCCGTAGTGAAGTCGACGAACGGAGGAAACACATCCAATTTGTCTTTTGCATACCAGCTGAACAACTAATAGAAAGCAAACTGTTATGCTTTTTCCGTCTCCTACCAGTTGATCAGCTAGTTTACTTGCATATCAGTTCACGTTTTCGCTGCAGGGCTACTACTCTGTGTTTACTCAGTACGCAATTTTTTACGCTCGCTACACATTATGCTCTCTTTGCCCCCGTTTGCTTATAATTTATATTCCCTCTCTCTCTCTGTATTTAACCCGGCGTCTCCTCAAAACAGAATTCTGTCATCACAAGCACCATTATAACATAGATTTCAAATGGAGACCGCCTCTGTCTTCTGGTATAACAGAGATGCCAAGGCAATTGCTTTAACAAGATTGCCTTAACATGAGCTGTCAGTTTGGTGATTTGACAGCTAATTTTTCATTTCAACGAAAAATTCACAGTGGCAACATCTCCACATTGAACGTGAAATTTCGCACGGCGTCCATTTGGCTTGAGTGTTTGGGCTTAAAAAATAAATAAAAAGAACATTAAGTGCATATATACAGTTTGCGAGCATCATCGCCAATTTTAAACAATTTTTTTTAACTTTCTAAGTGCTTCTGCGTACACGGCATGCCAATTCGGCGCCATTTTGCAAATTATGTCTAACATAATGAAGTGCCCACGCATATACAAACATGGATTTTAGACATGATTCTGGTAGACAAAATTAACATAATTTTTGTTTTGTGGAGTTTCGGCGTAAGATATGAGCATATAACAGAAAATTAATTATTAAAATGTTTGGAGCAGAGCGAATGAGCGCAGAACAACCAGTGATGCCGTTTTGATACGATCGTATCAAATGTGATACTTTTTTAAGCCGAAGATACGTAGATACTTTTTATTTTGCCATAGAACAAATTTGATACATTTTTAATCCGTATCAAATAATTTTGATACAATTTAATCAACATCAAAGAATATTAACCGATTCTTTTTCATTTTTAAGATTTTCTTAAAAATTGTAACATGTATTGTGAAGGTCTTTGAAAATACAAAAAAGGGCAATATTTTATCAAACTTTATAGTACGTATCACTGCGCATGGAAGGAATGAGCACGGCTCACTAAAGCTAGCCACACATGACGGCAGAAAATGCGCGTCTTCATGTATGCACATTGCCCGAAATACAAGGAAATCGAGGGTTTTTGTAAAAATTTTTTGGTGATACGAAAAAAAATGGACGTATCAAATTGTTATACGGCTTAAAAGCTCGAAAACAGCTTTCTTGATTAATTGAAGTGTTTTTTCCAAAAAATTTTCGGTGATACGAAAAAAACCATGAAGGTATCAATTTTTGATACCAAATTTTTTGAGGCTGCGGCAACACTGAGAACAACAAGCGGCGGTGCCAGCATATTGCTTGTTGCCAGCTTTTGCTTATGGTTGTTTTTGCAGGGTATGCATGTACATATGTATATGTTTGCGAAAATATTTGCATATTTAATGTTGTTGAATGATTAATAAATTATTGATTGAATAAATATACATACATATGTAATACATATATATGTATGTTTGCAATTTGATACGCGATTGAATACAATTGATATTTAATTATTTCTAGAGTGCCGCCCGCTGTCGAAACTTGAAAAGTAAGTACATATTTCTAGTTTAAACACCGATTTTATTTTTTCTTATAAATTTTGTTTTTCTTATAGCTACTAGTATTGTCTTCTCCTTCCATCTCCATTCTTCCATTTCTATTTATACCAGTAGAAATGCCGAAAAAGCGTCACTTCTTTCGATATCAGGCAAAAAGGACAATGGAAATAATGTCAATTGATATTATTTCTCAAACTCTGCCGAAATAAATCTCTGGGAAATGCATCAACTCTAAAGAAACTTGCGCATAACTGATTTCCACGGCATTTGACTTGAAAATTTGCTAAATTACTAATTAATTCGCCTGGTTTAACAGTTGTTTTCTGCATTTGCATAATAAATACTTATCGTAGAAAATTTTGCTTTGCAATTGTCGCCAATTAACATTTACCGAAGCCAACGAAGTGTGAACGAAAGGCGTGAAAAGGCGTAAAGGGGCGTTAGTTTTAGAATAAATTCATCGAGCAACTCAAACATTTTACTAAACACTAAATTTGCTTGCCTTATGCGCCACTTCATACTAAATGAAAAGCCTTTGGCATTTGCCTCAAACGCCAAACAGCCTAAAATTTTATGAAGCCACAAAGCCGCTTTGAAATACATATAGCAATTTTTTTTTTTCTTTTTATAAAAAAGCAAGTGTATGGTCAATTTCAAGTGGAAAAGTAAACTAAGTCGCTGCTTAAATTATTTTATTTTTTATACTCAAAAAAGCAACAGAAAAGTTTGCCGAAGCGGCGGCACAAAAGTGCCAATTAGTATTTTCAACAAAAATAATGAACCACAAATAAAACTATGCGCAAAAACTAAGCACGAAAATAAAAACTTGGCACAATGCAGTGTAGCGCACACAGGGTGTTCACATAGCACACATGGTTAAGCTTTTCGGAAGTGGCATAAAAACAAACTCTAGTTCTAAAACTTCGCTGGTGGAGGACTGGCGTCGATTATGAGTCATTCACATTGTTAAAAAAATACAAAATATATTGTTACTTAAAAAAACTATTCTATCTCATCTAACTAACTAACTGACATAACTTTATTCATTTTCATTTATTAACTTCATAGTTTCTTTTATAGTTTCAGTGGTTGCATGGCGGTTTTTATTGAATTTTGTGCACATTATCGTACTCGTTTTATACTCAACTGTGATAAGCGAAAGAGTTTTGGCTGTTGTTCGTTAATATGGAAGCCATTTGCTCTTTACGGTTTAAAATCAAACTTTATAGTCCAGGAGCGTCAGCTCTACTCCAAGCCTGTCGGATATGAGACGGCAATCGAAGCGATTTCTGAAGGCTGAAACTTTCCAAAATAATCATAAAGTTTTTAAAGTTAAGAAATTTGACAGTTAGACGCATCTTTTAAGGTTACTATTTTGGTCAGCAATTCAATTGAAGTGAGAATGACAATTGAGCTCAAATGGAAAAAAATGGTTAAAATATGGTAATATGGTATTAAGAAACATATGTACATATATGTACATACATAGTCAAATTTTACGAACATTAATTTCATAGAATAGGTACTTTAAACTGCTAACACCCCTACGAAAAGGTCGTTTTGACCATTTTTTGTTATAAAATCTGAAAAAAATAGCATTTTGAAGGTCGATAGAGTGCTGAAATGTTCGATATATGTACATATGTATATAATTTCCCACACAGAGCAACCGTATATATGTATGTATGTATATAATTTCACTAGGAATCTGCCCAAGCAAAATCTTTGTACAAGGAACCTAATTCGTAAATAAGAGCATTTAAATAAATCTAGCTCCTCTTTCACATCACAGCGACATCTGGGTAGGTAGGTACATATATGCGGTTTGAGTTCACATGAACTTTTTACCGTTTTTTTACCCTTTTCCCATTTTTCCATTTTTAATGAAGTTTGTTGAATTATGTGCAGAAAAAGCCCACCCAGAGCAACCGTATAAAAGTACATTGTGTGCCAAAAGTCTAGTGTATCCACTAACAACAACAATAAGAGCAAAAGTAGCAACAACAGCAACTAAACAACTGTATGTAAAATAGTAAGCAAGTAAATAAAAGTGACAGCGCCAACAACAACAAACAAACAAATCATAAATGAAAACTTTTTTAATGCAATTTTCGTGAACAAGTTTGCGATTTGTTTACATACATACATTGTATATGAGTTTTTTTTCGATGTTTGTATGTATGTACATATGTATGTGTGTATGCTTATACGTGTCTATGCATATTTGCTTTTAACCACAAAATGTAGGAATACTCGCAAAAAGCGAAAAAAAATAAAAAAAAAACAACAACAAAAAATTAAACTTTGTGAAAAGAGTGCGGCGAGACACAAAAAACATGAAAATGTAAGCCAGTAAACAAAAAAATTTTGTTAAGCAGCTTTGGTTTTACTTCCGCTGTGGTAGTTCAAAGGCAACAGTCGTCTTGTTTCGGTTTACTGGGTAATGGCGCTCGTACACATTACACGTCTGTTGACAAAGTTTGACACTTAAGTTATTTTAAATGGGGTTTTGTTTAAAAATGTTTTTGTTTCGTCAACATTTTTTTTTGCGATGTTTATAAAAATATTTATGTACACAAGTACATAGGTACATATGTATGTATGTATGCTTATACATAGGTACATAAAACTGAAATAATTGTTTAGCTAGTCGGGCATTCGTTTGCAGGAGAAAAATCGAAATCGAGTTTTTTTCATAAACGGGTATACGAAACATATCTCTGGAGATTGCCAAAAAAAAACTTTTGAATAACTGTCTCTTTCGACCGAAAAATAACCATTATACCTGGCCCTTTGCCATACGATTGCTTGTAATGAAAAAAAGTTTTTTGGCTCTCCTGAAAATTTTTGAATTTTGAGTTGTGCCCCTTTATGATTTAGGGTGCGATATGTCAGATTTTGGCATACATATATGCCATTTACTTTTTAGGGGTTTTGCGTACACATATACCTTGCCAAAAAAAAAAATCCGTACGTCATGCAAATGCGCCTCTCGTGCAGTTGGGCGGGATTGGAGGGTGTGGGTATTTTTACTATTATATCGCACGTTTTATGCAATAGGGATTTAACTAAAAAAAATTTTTTTTTGGGAAAACGCAAATAAAGTTTTATAATTTCAAATAGTTTTCTTCTACGGCTAACTACAAAATCACTTCTATTTCCGCCATTTTTATCTTTTTGAGTATTTTATAAGACTAGACTCAAAGGCTCTAACCAGTTATTGAAATATATGGCAAAATCCCAGAAATCGAAAATTTCGAGTTAAATCCCTATTGCATAAAACGGGCGATATGTCTTTAAAATGTATGTATGTATGAGTTTTTTTTTTCTCTTTTATACATCTTTATTGTTTCTTTCTCCTAAGGAAATAACAATAGTTTATGATTAGCAAAACAAAAAATAATGTTGTTGTTTGCATTTTCCTTCCCCTGCCCCAGTTCTCGTCAAATGCAGCTTCACCACCGCTTTTCTCCTCTTTTCCAGTCCTTCTTCGCCTTCAATGCTTGCTTTATAGTGTTTTATATTTTGTATTCGCCTCCAAATTCGAACCTGAGTTCAAGCTCAAATTCAATCCAATGCAATCATTCAACATTATATTCAACTTTAGTGATATTTTTGTACTTCCCTTTTTTCGAAACAGAATCTATTAATTACAATTATCATTTTAAGAACACTAAAAAATTATAAAGAAACAAAATTCTTAAGCTCATATTTCACACATATCGGACTCCAAATTCTGGGGCTCATGTTTCGCACATAATTCGGACTCATATGAGAATGTTTGCTGGGAAGGCCACTGCATTTCGAAACAAGCACTAACTAAGAAGCCAAACAAAATATCGCGGGTGTTACACCCCACAATACTCAGCAACAGTTGTGGAGGTTAAATCTATATTATAAACTAGCTGAGCCGCCAGACGTTGTTCTGCCTAAATTTTATTCCTATAAAAATGAAAGAAAAAATCCTTTATTACCGTGTTGCTCACCATCTTAGATTCTATCGTTATTTTTAATGTTATTGAAAAGCAGAGACAGGAATCTGCCATACAAACTGAAAATTTCACAGCGAATATCTCTAGAAATATGTATTTGTAGTAGAGTACTGAAAATTGCTGTGAGGGCATACGAGATAATTATGTACTCAAAGGATAAAAATGGTAGGTCTTGGTAAAGCAAGAATGGCCACCTCCCATACAAATTGATCTTTAACTGAACTTTCAATGCTGATCATCTATTGAAATATTTAGAGTATAGTACTGAAAATTGATGGAGTAGTATTCAAAACAAGAACAATATTCAAGAGAAATTTCTAAAGCCTAGATATGGGTTAAAACGTGGACCCCGGATACAAAAAATCGATATTGGTATCAAAAGAAAGTTGTTGAGCAGGGGATATATATATTTGGTTGTAATGTCTAAGTTCCTTTCCCCGAGATGGCTCAAACCGTGGACCCGGGTGGTCGCTGAATGTTTCTGAGCATAATTGATACCAAAATAAAAGCGAAAGTCAGGGCTTAAATACAGAGCTCCCTTCCATGTAATGCCCAACCCGGTTCCTCCAGGTAAGGGAGAATGAAGGGAAGGAGAAGGAGAAAGGGAAATGAAACGGAAGGGAACAGGAAACGAAAAGGTAGTGAGATATGGAGTAAGAGTAGAAGCGGAAGTTTGAGGAAGAATAGGTATAGGACGAGAAAGAGGAGAAGAAAGATAAAGAGAGAGAAAAAGAGTAGGAGTAAAAACGAGCGAACGGGAAAGAGAAAAAGATAGATGGAGATGGAGATGGAGATGGAGATGGAGGTAGAGATAGAGATAGAGATAGAGATTGAGATAGAGATAGAGATAGTTATGGGGAAGAGATAGAGGTGGAAACAGAAATAGATAAGAAGAAAAAGAAAATGAAAATAAAAATAAAAATAAAAACTGAGAGGAAAAAGAAATAGAAATAGAAAAAAGGTAAAGGAGAAAGAAAAAGAAAGAGAAAGGTGGAGGTAAAAACTCATTATGACGTTAAACTCATTTTTGTCACTGCGAAGCGGGACGGGTATTTTCTAGTAATAAATAAATCAAATTTCTAACAAAGTTTAAATTCCCAAGACAATGCTTTCTCCTACTTTGATAAAGCAAATGCGAAATGCCTTTCAAGTAAATATGACATACAAAATTAGTGGGGGAAGCTTTCAACAGCCAACTTGTTGTAGAATTTGCTTATTCTATTTGTTTTGGTTTACTTTTTTTTACAAAAAGCCAAAAAAGCTGTTAATGAGGTTTCGCGTAATAAGCGCAGGAGGCAAATGTTTACTAATCACATCAACAGCACCAAGCCCACTTAAAATCCTGCGGTAGTACTACTCGTATGTTGCGCATCAGTAGCCGCATAAGTGGTTGGCTAAGCATTAGCCAAGGCTCAGCTTATGTTTGCTGCTATTAGCAAACGTTTAGCTGTAGGTGGTGATGTATGTATGTACATTAGGCCGTCTCGCCTTATAGGCACAAAGAAAGTGCGATATGATATTTTTCTTTTTTCAACAATTTTTTTGTTTTTTTTTTGACGCCAGACGTCGCTTAAATAAATTTTTCTTCATATCGTCGGCATTTATTGCCGGATCTTAAAGTTTGATACACCAGTGTATTTTCCTTGAGAGGACACGTTTTACTATTTGATCCTATTAACCCTATGTGCACCGTTGGGGTACTTGTTACCTAGTAATTAGTTTCTACGACCGTAATGTGTCTTTTGTATATCGGCATGTTAAACGTAGTCCTAGATCATTCATTTTTTGGCAACGAAGCATTTCGATCGCTTCAGTACAATCCGAAATAAAACACATTTAACATTCTAAATAATATCTAGTTATGTATATGTTTTTTTGCTTTCTGTGGTCTTTCTTAGGCTCTTAGTACAAACATTTTTTCTGAGTGGACTCAGTGAAATTGTATGGCGTATAATTTTCTAGAATATCTAAACGCCCCAACACCCCCACAAAAATGTGATTTTCACCCCTTTTTTAGAGATTCTGAAAAAAATATTATTTTTAAAGTCACTTGAGGGTTAAAAAGTTACAGAAAATTATTTGCCATAAACTGTAAACTCAGAAAAAATCTTTGTAAAAAAAACTAAAAGACAACAGAAAGCAAAAATATATATTCCGGCGTACGGTGCACCTTTTTTTGTGATACGGTATAATATACATATATACTCGTACATGATTGATACTTTACGGTCAAACGATGCGTATAATGAGTTTAGTCGAAAATTTGCTAATTTTGTTTGTGTTACAGCAAATCGAGAAGTAGATAAGTACTTTAGTATGCAGGTATACCAATTATATGAATGGATTTGTGTATGAAGTTCTTAAAGTGTGTAGCAAGTCAAGATGAAATTTGCTGCCATACACAACCGCAGACTTGCGACGCAAAAACTTCATCTTTTGAAGGACCTTTTAATAAATTGTCCAAGTATGCAACTTTGTACTGCAGAAGAGAATTTTATTACAACAAAGTGTAAGCTTTAAGTTTCTAACAAGTTCCATTGATGTTTGGCATTTTTTTTCTGTCACATTGCCGATTTATTTGGTGTGCACATTTCGTTTCGTTTTCGCAATCGGACAAATTCCCATCAATTTCGATTGCAATTTCAACAGCCACGCCCACTTAATACAAAACTAAATCCCTTACTGTCACATGCTTATGCCATTTGCATCTTTGGCAATCTATTTGGCGTGGGCGTGTTGCTAGTGGAGACATGTGTGGACATGCCTCTGGATGGGCCGCTGGAGGATATCATCGATACACGTTCGTTGACCGGCACATTTTGGTTTGCCATTTTTTCGACAATTCATTGGCGCTGGCGCGGTCAACGTTTGTTGACCTTTTTCCGTAACATCTATCAACATTATTGGCATCATTCATTGCCCGGCTTGACATTTGTCAGTTGGCATCGCACATTTTTCTTGATTAGACGCATGAAAATTGTGTGCACAAGTATTTCCATTTCGGCTGCCGCTGTTGCTGTTGGGCGGCGAACGCGTGTTGACGTTGAAGATATGGTATCCGCTTGATCCGTTGGTGAGTGTGTGGTGCGGTGTGGTGTGGTTAGTTGGGCTTGTCTGCGGATGATTTGCGCATATTAATCACAAGTTTTTTGCCTGTTTTCTTCCATTTTGCTTCATTTCTGCATTTTCTTAAAAATTATTTTATACTTGCTTCCGGCAACCTTATGTTTATTTGTGCTGTTGGCTACAATCATTATGGGCGTGACATTTTCCAGCGGCTCCGGTTTATTCATCTCGCTGATTATTGTTAGGTGCGGACAGTTTGATGTGCGTTTTTGCAGTTTAAAGAATTTGACTCACTATGCTCATTTGCGCGCCGGTTGCGAAATCGACCAGTTGAGGTAATGTTGAGTTGAGTTGAAAAAAACGTTCATTTCTTGCTTTTACTATTTCATGCAAACCTTTTTTTTTGGCATTAATTCATTAGCAAGGAACAAGCAAATCTGCCCTAGCCAACCGATGACGAACTCAATCAATATATTTAGATACTGTCGCGAACACCTAAGCGACCTGCCAGCGTTGCTCCGCTTAGTAGCAGCGCTCAGCAGCAGCAGCCGCCGCCATTGAATTTAGCCGCAGCACTGCACTCGGGCGTGGTGAAGTGTGTGCAATTGCATATTTTCATATTGCAGGCGTGCAAAGAGCTTGAAGAGCTATTCAATTTATTCTGCTTGATCAAGTCGATGCAAGTTACTTTGCAAATTTGCTTATTGGTTTATATTTGGTGCAATATTTGGTGCTCCCATGCACCGAATGGCTGATGTTCACCTATTTTGCTGAGCTGTTGGGTCGGCATAGTTTGCGTTGTTGTGAGGCTTATTGGCGTTCAGAGTGGTGGACTCATGCTCAGGCGATACGTAAGGATATTTTAATATTTTTGTCGAATAGCAAACGTGCAGTGCGTTTGACGGCGGGGAAATTTTATACGATGGATATTGGCCAAATGATCTCGGTGAGTTTGCGTTTGTTTGTTGCTGCTTTGAATTGTAGGTGTGTATATTTGTGAACGCTTAAGCAGTCAGTGGCGCTTAAGCGTGTCTTAATGTATGTGAAAGCAGCTTACTAAAAATATAAAGAAAATTAGATACTTTTAACTCACTTTTATTTTTCGCTTTTTTGCAGGCAAATTTAAATGAATTAAAAAATTGATTAAAATGCATATCGTATAGAAATATGTTGTTAGCAAACATATTTATGTATGTAGTAAAATTGCACGAGCTTGAATTTCGTAGAATACTTTAACCCCTTTTCTATAAAGTACCAACAAAGTAGTATTTTGAAGGTAGTTGGAGTGTTAAAGTGTTTTAGAAAATTATTCGCCATAAGATTTCGGTGCAGTGAAATAACGCCCGTGGAATTAACACCCGCGGGCGTTATTTCCCAAAAAAAGGAAATAACACCCGCGGGCGTTTTTTCCTTTCTTGCAAAAGAAATAATTCCCGCGGGCGTTATTTCGTTTGATCCACGAGCTTTATTTCTCTTTCGGAAGGGCAATTAAGCCCGCAGACGGGCTTTTTTTTTAAATATGGTGTATTAGGGAAAAAAAGCGCCGCAGGCGAAAAATTGGAATAAAAAATCGCGCGATTTTTAATTCCAATTTTTCGTTTTTTTTTTTTTTAATATGGTGTATTATTATTAGAAAAAGCGCCGCAGGCGAAACGTAAAAGGGCACAGGATATGTATATTAATCACAAATCACGCCATGAAATATGCAATAGAATTTAGTTTTTTTTTCTGTTTTCTGTGAAATTTGGAATAATTTTCTAGAACATATTAAACCTCAATCTAAGTCTAGAATATTTTAACCCGTTAACGACCTTCAAAATACCATCGGACTTTATAAAATAGTGGTCAAAACGACCACTTCGTTCGGGTAGTAGAGGGTTAAGGCAGGGCCGTGCGCAGGAATTAGCCTTGGGGGGGTTTTTAATTTTGGTTTGCATTCGCATACATTTTTCGCTAAGATAAACATATTTGCTGAAACAGATATCCAGACCCATACACCATAAATTTAAATTAGTGATGGGCGAGTCCGAGATGTTTAGACAATCGAGAGAATCGCTATCGTTGCAAAATCACAATCGAGTCAAAAGTTGACTCGCTCCTCGACTAAACAATCGAGATGTTTTTGCGATTGTTCCGAGTCGGCGAGTCGGAGGTTGTTTCGATGATATGTTTTAGTTGATAAAATAAACTGAATGAGGTTTGTTGATAAAGAAAGTAGGATTTTTAGTGGAAGTGAGGCAAATACATAAATAAATGAACCAAATTGAAAAATATGCTATACACAGACGATGCATTTTTGCAATCACAACTAAAGAGTGTCGTGTCGTGCATAATAATAATAACTAATTATTTAAACATTAATACATTTTCTGAAGTGAGACGCTTATGAAATAAATGAAGTTTACGAGTAGCAACAACGGCAATAGATTTGTACCACTTTGTACTTATGTTTTTTAAAGCAATTTTGATATTCAAGCGGCAACAACAAATATTATGTATTTTTTGCAGCGAGTCCAAGATGTTGTAGGGTTGCTTTGAAAACGAGAGGAATCGTTGGCGAGTCCGAGATGTTTTAGCGATTGTTTCGACTGACGGCCATTTACGACTTGACTCGAATACGAATGAAAACCATCGAGAGCATTCGAGATGTTTCAACAATCGAGAGAATCGAATAAAACATCTCGGACTCGCCCATCACTAATTTAAATGTTCTCTAACTTTTCTCAAACTCATTATGATTCATCAAAACCTAGTTATGCCTATATGACACTACATTTTTTCCCTGGTTTTTTTTGGTTTTGAAAACCCACCGAAAGTCAAAATACAAAAACAATTCTTCTATAGGTTGAAAAGAGACAAATACTCCCTCAAAAATAATTTGATTGACATTAAACTTCAAACTAAATGAAAATAATATTTATTTCAAAAATTATTTTTTTTTGGAAATTTGATTTAAAATACTGAAATAAAAAAGTTATGAAACCCAAAGGGCAGGATAGCTTTGTATTCCGTGTTATAAAGGGAAGCCAGTACGCAATATAATTTTTCTTGCGGACTTCTTCTTTACCCTTACGGCCAAAGCAGAAGCTTACAAGAGGCAAATTTAAAATTTGTATTTCCATATATTTTTTTATTTTAAATATAATTTATTTTATGGTTGTCAAATTGGAAAAATTGTCAGAAAAAATGACCGAATGCCAAAAAACCTACAGAAATACAAGCTGGCTCGTTGGTTTTTAATCGCCTAGATGGTATTTTGTTTGGTTTTTTTCAATATAGCTTGCTCGCTTGCACCAACGCAAAACTGTATTTGACCATCTCCTTCACACAAAAAACCTGGTACTTAGAATACCAGAAAAAAAATGTAGTGTCATATGGGCTTTAACCAGGTCCTGAATAGTACACGGAAAGAATTTTTTACTAGAATCAATGCCGAGACAAGAAAAATTAGACTTGATTTTGAACTTAGAAAATAATTTCTTAATATCAAGAAAATCCAAGAAAATTGGATTTTAAGTAAATACGTAAAAATTTTCTTGCTTCAAGTGAAATTGGATTTTAAATAAATAAGAAAACATTTTCTTGCTTCAAGTAAAATTGGATTTTAAATAAATAAGAAATAATTTACTTAGGGTAAGTGTTTTTTTCTTGTTTTTTGAAATAAATTAAGAAATTATTTTTTTGTTGCAAGTAAAACTTTTCTTATACGAGCTTAAGTAAGTAATGCGAGAGACACACATCGTAGTATAGTAATAATATTTCGATCTATACCACATATGTGTCACCCTCATATTGTAGTTTAATTGAAAATTTTCATAGCATAATATTGATATTCTAATATTCATACCACATGTGTGTCTGAGGCATAAGAAAATATTAAATATTAAATTAAGCAAATATTTTCTAAAAATATTAAAAACGTAAAAAATAAGGAAAATGAAAACTAATCATGAGGGATTAGAAAACCATAATTAGTCAACTAGTATTTTCCTAGGACTTGTTTATTGAAATGACAACATTTTATTTAATATAAATGAAGATGCAAATAGTGAAATCCTTATACCAAATGCTTCACTAACAATCTGAGAATTGCAAAATATTCAGAAATATGCAAAGCGGATGGCAAATGAAAAAAAATACATGTAACTTTGGAAATGCAAATTCAGCAAGAAAAATTTTACTTCGCTCAAGAAAACGTTTTCTTATTCATTTTACATTTTTTTTTCGCTGTATTTTGTTGTTCCAATTCGTCGAAACACAATTTTCTTAAATTCTTCTTGATATTAGCAAAAAGATTTTCTTCATTTAAGTAAATTTAAGAAAAGATGTTCTTATTTATTTAAACATTTTTTTTCAACATTTTTTTTCTATAGATTTTGTTAGTGTTCTTGAATAAGAAAATGATTGTCTCATTTTTGGAAAACTCAATTTCTTATTTCCAGTAATAATTAAGTCAATTTTTCTTATTTCCCTAAAAATTTTCTAAATTGAGTTCAAGAAAGCATTTTTCTTGATTCAAGTATACAAATTTCTTTCCGTGTACTGTTTACAGTACTTGTTAATTGAAACTGCTCACTGTTTTCACAAAATGAACATTTTTTGTTATCAGTACAATTTTTTTAAAAATGCCAAACGAACATATGCTACACAACTTTGTAATTTCGGAAAGCTCCAAGTGCAATTCAAAGTGCCGAACTTATGTATTGGCCAACCTTATTTTTTGCAACTTTTACCAATTCTTCTTCCGTAAAATTATTGTAACTAATATTGTCAAAAATTATGAGTCAAAATTCAATGCAAAATTTATAAACTGTATTTTGAAATTTTTGCAAAACCATTGCAACTTAGATTTGGTCATGGGGGGGGTTTAACCCCCAAAACCCCCCCCCCCCCGTGCGCACGGCCCTGGGTTAAGGTATTCTACGAAATTATAGCTCGTGCAATTTTAACTATCTACTTACTAACAATTTATTTCTATACCATATGCATTTTAACCCTTTTTTCATTTATTTAATAATCACTCAGGCGAAATTTCGCAAATTTAAAATGGTAATAAAAAAATTAGACCTCAGGGAGCGCATCGGTTTGGGTGTTTTTATGCAGCCAATTATTTTCCACGTTGCTACTTGCGTATGCTTTCAGATAAGGCATAACATTTCCGCTCAAATGGTTAGCTAATGTCAAACGTTAAACGAACGTTGATTTCTTTTGCTCCGTATTACATATATCAACATTGAATTTTATATCAATGCTGAAAACAATTTATATTTGCTGTATGTGGCCGCTGTGATTCAGTAGGTATAGTGCTCGCCTCCTATGCCAGAGGTCTCGGGTTCAAACCCCAGTCCCAGCAAAACAGCAAAACAATTTTTCTAATTAGTAAAAATCCAATTATTGGGTTTTTTAAGAGCAGCGATCACCTCTCGGCAGTGGGCAGCATACCCTCCGAGTGTATTTCTGCCATGAAAAAGCTTCTCGCAAAAAATGCATTCGCCGTTCGCAGCCGGCATAAAACTGTAGGTCCACCCAATTAGTTGGAAAAACAAAAGGAGCACACCTCGAATTGGGAGAGAAGCTCGGCCATAAAACTCGTCAGAGGTTTAATATCGCCATTGTATTATTATGTATATATTTACCCATGCACCATGAAATCGCACAAAATGCCCTTTATGTTTTGCTCTCAAATATTTTATTTATATTAATTTTGCCTTGTCTATGGCCAGCCGTGAATGTCATTTGCTGCCTTCGCTCCTTTTTCCCGCTTTGCCATTTTGCATATTCAATTTCTAATGCCATTGTTTTCATAGCGCATTAAAATAATATAAATTTTTAATTTTGCTTTTCGCAATTTCCCATTGACTAACGATGAAACTTTTGTCGCCGCTTCTTACCGCGTGTATATTGAACAGCTGTTAATTTATTTTTAAAAAGCTGCAAGGGTTATGGTATATACATAAGTATTTATATGTGTATGTGTGCATTATATATCCTTGACAGTATTCAACGATTGATATAAATAGTTAAATTGCAGGAAGTGCCTTGCAAAGTCTTTGAAGGCCTTCTGTGTTATATAAATAGTTTGTAAAATATATGTATGTATGTATGTACTTTCGAAGAATTAATCAGATCACTTGCAGCCGAATACACAAATTGAATATAATTAGCTGTTTAACTGGTGGAATTAAATCTGCTTCAAAGTGTCTACAGCTGAAGAATTGGTTGTATGGAAGTGCGTCAACTTAGCATATAATTGCGCTTTATTCAAACCTTAGCACCATCTATCTGTGAGCAGCGCATCGTTTATATCTACATCACCATGATCAATGAGTAGTTGGCAACACCGGCAACTGTCATTCTGCTGTTTATTTAAATTCTTCATTCTCTTTCATTTTGCCTTATCACGCCATTGAGGTCAGACGGTTATTCTGAATGAGTAAACTTTGTATATTTTAACGAATTAAAAAAGCAGCTGAAAGTTATACTAAAACAAATACATACTCCAAACCAAAACTAATTAAGTGTGGATGTACCGAAGTGATGTCTTATGCAAGGGTCATCCGACAGCGCTTGTCAACCTTGGTTTGGTTATAAAGCAGTGGTCAGCATTTTTTTTTGATCGAGTTTGATAAGAGTTGACGTATAAACGTTCCAAAATACATTATATTACTACCCTGTCGGAAAAACAAACAGCAAAATAGAAATAACCGACTAAAGAACTTTCGTATCTGCACAATTTGAATATGAACTCTAGCAAATCGAGTTCAGCCACGACATGTGAAACCACAAAATTGACATTACAAGCATTTCGCTGTCGCTTGGGTTTGCTTTGCCATTACACCTGATTGCCCAACAAGCGCCTGCGTGTACTCAACAAAAAAAGTTGATTGGCCTGTGCTTCATCAATCGGTTTTTAATGCTTTTGCCACCTTTGTTAGTTTGGTTTACGCTTTTTCTTTTTTCTTTAACACTTTTCGCGCTGCACGTGATTTGCATTGCAAATTTTCAGTTGGTCTTCGGTTTTTCATTATGCATTTCGAGCAATATTCCACTCACACTGAACTGTAGGTTACAACAATTACTTTTATTGCACGTTGCAACGTGCAGACAAACTTTCTATTTGTCATCTCCCTTCGCTTGTACGCACAGAGCAAAGCTTTAGCGGAGTTACAGACTCGGCGTTGGATGAGTGCGTGGTGAGTGGTTTTTGAGTGTTTGGGATTGGCTTTGGGCGATTTTGTTTTGATGGAAAACTGTTATTTTGGGATAACTTGTTGCATAAAAGCGTATCAGTCAGCCAATTGTGGGCTCATTCCAAGTAAAGAGTTACCAAAAAGGTGTGACCTGATTTTTCTCAATCGCATTTTATATTGTGGTTATGTCTATTTTTGGCAGTTAAGATTGTGAAATTCGTGGTGAACAGCGGCCATATTCGAATATTTCTCATCATAGTAGTTACTTTTTGCTTCCTAGCCGATTTTTCTTAAATTCAGCTAACAAGCCACTACCTTCTTATTTGAAAGAAGCTTTCGATAGAGAACGAAAAAAGACACTGAAGATGGCACATATTAGCCGAAACCGGTTTGTGTCCAAACCAAAATTGACAAGGGATGACCGAAAATCCTTTCAGTTACCTCCACAGCACTTCAAAAAGTCTTGAAATACAAACGTTTAGATCTGTTAAAGAGCCTCAACAACCGCAACCAATCGCAACCAATCGCAATTCCCAGCAACTCATAAAAACGAAGCTATCCTTTAACATTACATTATCCATTAGCAGCAGCATTGACTTACGTGGCAGCTTATCTAATTCATTAAGCGACCCGATTATGTATGTATTCCGTTTCATTTTATCGCTTATTCATGAGATCCGTGCTTTTATCATCACATCCATTGCACAATTTTGCTTTAGTCAACTACAAAATGGTAATTCGACTTTAATAACATTATCTTTCCCATCATCGACGGCTAGTTTACTCGGCTGTACATCATTTATCACGGCAAAAAGTGTTTATTACTGCCGTTGTTTTTGTTGTTGTTCTTGTCAAACTGATATATTAATTATGTCTACTAGAATTATAATAGAACAAGTAAGGAAGCCTAAGTTCGAGTGGAATCGAACATTAGATACTCAGCTGTATGCTTTCATTGTTTGTTTGCGTTTGTTCGATATAGGGTGTATTTTATATGAAACGAGTGCTGCATATACAGGGCGCAGCCACGCCCATTTTCAAAATTTGTATCAATCATCCAAATAAGCATATAAATATTATTGTTAGTGCAAAATTGCATCCCTCTATGACTTTTAGTTACAAAGACTTCACGTTACAAATTCCAAAAGGGTGTTCCAGAAATATCTTTGTTAAAAAGTAGGCGTGGTCATAAACCGATTTCAATACATTTTTGCGTGTCTATTAACACAAGTTATAAAAGTGAATAAACCAAGTTTCGTCATAATATCTCAGTTATTTGTCGAGTAATAGGCTCGTAGATTTCTTTGCATAAAAAGAGGCGGTGCCACGCCCATTTTATAAACTTTTTTTATTTTTTGTTTCCGGTCTATTGTAGAACTCATATCACAAAATTTCAATGAATTATCTTTATATTTCACAGAGATATCGCTAAAAATGATTTCATTAGGTCACTTTATAATACCCATATATAAAAGTGGGCGTGGTCGTCAACAGATTTTGGTAATTTTTCGTCCACACATTTGGCTAAGTAAATATATTACGCGTACCAAATTTCATCGATATATCTTTAACGGTTTCTGAGTTATGACATATAAAACTTTCAATGTTTGACCCTTAATAAGTGGGCGTGGCACCGCCCATTTTCAAAAATTTTTGTATTTTTTGTTTTATGTCCGTAGTTGGACTCCTGCCACAAAATTTCAGTGATAGATCTTTATATTTGACAGAGATATCGCTTAAAATGTTTTTATTAGGCCCCTTTATAGTTCCCATATATAAAAGTGGGCGTGGCCGTCAACCGATTTTGATAATTTTTCGTCAAAACATTTGCCTAAGTAAGCATATTACGCATACCAAATTTCATCGATATATCTTCAACGGTTTCTGAGTTATGACATATAAAACTTTCAATGTTTGACCCTTAATAAGTGGGCGTGGCACCGCCCATTTTCCAGAACTTCATCAAATTTCTTCATAAGGGCCTGAGCTCAATACGTGGGTAAAATTTTATCACTCTAGCTATATTAGTGGCTGAGATACCAAATATCCGATTTTTTCTATATAGGAAAAGTGGGCGTGGTCATGGTCCGATTTCGCCCATTTTCAATACCAACCGTCCCAGTCTCGATACCAACTTGCATTTCAAATTTCATCAAAATATCTCAATTTTTACGCGAGTTATCGTGCGTACGGACGGACGGACGGACGGACGGACGGACGGACGGACGGACGGACGGACGGACGGACATGGCTCAATCGATTTCTCTTTTCACCCTGATCATTTTGATATATATAAGTCCATATCTATCTCGATTATTTCATTATGTTACAATCCACCGTTATGAAATCAAAATTATAATACTCTGTGTACTAGTACAGCTGAGTATAATTAGTGTAGTCAGTCGTTAGCAAAAAGTCAAGGACGAAATTGTTTGTTTCATCCTCAATGATTGTGCTCGAACGCTTAAATAATTGATGAAGCAGCATTTACTAAAATGAAGGCATATTAGATGGAATGAATTGGACATAGTAGGTAAGTAGTGTGTTTATAAATAGATTGGACGTTTATTATAGCATGACTAGCTTTACCCAGCCAAGCTTTGCTTTGGCCCACTTCCTATTATAGGTACTTGAAGCGAAAAACGGCACACTTTAAAATATGTTGGAAGTATCTAGAAACCGAAATTACATCGGGCTGCAGGAGGTCAGCAAAATTCAGATAATTTTAAAAAAAGTGAAGGAAAAAATTGATATTTTCAAAAGTTTGCCCTCTTCACGTTCTTATCCCATTTTTCTTCGTATTAGTCTCCAACTCCCTTTCCCTCTACTTTTCTCTTTCCCTTTCCATTTATCTTTCCTTTCATTTCCGTTTTCCCTTTCCTTCCCGTCACATTTCCGCTTCTCTTTCTCTATCGCTCTCTCTTACCTCTCCTTTTCTGTCTTTCTCCTTTTTATTCCCCCCTCTTATCCTTTCTCTAATTCCCTGTCTTACTGTCTCTCTCCCCATCCTCTTCATTTCATTTTTATTATATTCTCCCTCTCCTTTCCCAGTCTCATTACAATTCCCCTTTCGCTAGGAAACTGAGTTTAGCATAACATACCCTGCATTCCACTTCTCATTTCATACCATCATTGCTTAAAAACATTCTGTGGCGTCCGAATCGTCTCTTTTACCCATAATTGAGTATCGGGACTAAGAATCAATATGAAAATATCTATATATAGCAGACCCGGTCAACACCTTTTATTTTATATCAGTATTGCTCAGAAGCAACCCGGGCTCATACGGGTCCACTTATTGACCCAGATCTAGGAACCATAATGGGTACGGTATCTGGAGACTTGACCAAGAAATCGTAATGGGTACGGCTCTACATGAGAGTCCGCTCAACACCTTTCATTTGGTACCAATATCCCTAAGATATATCCCGGTGTTATCCGGGGCCACATATTGACCCATATCTTGGGATCCCACCTACGAATCGTCATGCGCCGTGATTAAATAACATTATCTCTGGGAAATTATCCGGGGCCATCCGGATCCACATTTTGACCCACATCTGGGGACCTGACCTAGGAATCATAATGAGTTCATCTCTATGTAAAAGCCCTGCCTTTCAGTTGACACCAATACCTTTGAGAAATTTTCCGGGGCAATCCGGGTCCACGTTCATTTGGTACCAATATCCCTGAGAAATATCCCGGTGTTATCCGGGTCCAGGTGCTGACCCACACCTTGGGACCCGACCTAGGAATCTTAATGAGTTCATTTCTATCTAAAATCCCTGCTCAACACCCTTCATTTGATACCAATATCGCTGAGAAATTTTCCGGGGTCATCCGTGCCCACGTTTTGACCCATATCCGGAGACCCGACCTAGGAATCACAATGAGTACTATTCTATGTAAATTCTCTGCTCCATACCTTTCATTTGATACCAATATCGCTCAGAAATATTCGAGGGTCATGCGGGTCCACGTTTTGACCCATATCTGGAGACTCGACCTAGGAATCACAATGAGTACTATTCTATGTAAATTCTCTTCTCAATACCTTTCATTTGATAAAAATATCGCTCAGAAACATTCGAGGGTCATTCGGGTCCACGTTTTGACCAATATCTGGAGACTCGACCTAGGAATCACAATGAGTACTAATATATGTAAATTCTCTGCTCAGCACCTTTGATTTGATACTAATATCGCTCAGAAACATTCGAGGGTCATCCGAGTCCACGCTGTGACCTATATCTGGAGACCCGGGCTAGACATCACAATTATAATAGTTCTGTGCTGAAGTCCTCATTAAGACCTTTCATTTGATACCAATATCGCTCAGAAACATTCGAGGGTCATCCGGGTCCACGTTTTGACCCATAACTGGAGACCCGACCTAGGAATTACAATGAGTACTATTCTATGTAAATTCTCTGCTCAATACCTTTTATTTGATATCAATATCGTCCAAAAATATTCAGGGGAAAGCCGGATCCACGTTTTGACCTTTTGACCTATATCTCGGGAACCGACTTCCGGATTTGAAAAAAATATGCATATAAACCATCTAGGGCAAGGTGCTAAGCTGGTGTGTAAATTTGGTCAAAATCCCTCCACGCGTTTGGGCGAAAGCCGGCGACAAAGAAATGGGCTTGATTTTTATATATATATAGATATAGATTAAATAGCGTTTAATGGCGAATTGCGTATCAGCGGAACAACCAACTGGACCGCAGCCAATCATAGGACCAAGCATAGCAGGTACTGTGAAGCACAGCAAGGACTCCATGAGGGAATGTCTGACGGGAGACGCTGGAACTCTACACATTCCGTTAAAATTATAAAGTGTTTTCTGAAAAAATCTAGCAGGCAGGTAGTAAACTTTCTCATAAAGCAGAGCAGGAGGGAGCTTCGGGCCTTTTTGGGAGTGATTACAGCACACAATCCACTGGGACAGCACATGGTCACCATAGGCATCAACAAGAGCTCATTATGCCTATCTTCTCTGCACCTGTCCGACTTTTGCTAGACTAATATTGGGCATTTTCGGGTCAGGTATGCTGAGTATGGCGGATGCTATAAGAGAATCCGCGAAGTTTGCAGAGGAACTCTGATTGCATTGTCCAACCTTTTCCCTACATCCTGAGGGATGGGAAAATATGCCCCAGTGCTCGGAAGAGACATGATTTTCCCAGCCTATCCCAATTCCATTCCATTCCATTCCATTCAATTCCATTTCATTTAATTTCATTCCATTCCAATCCATTCCATTCAATTCCATTAAAACTGAAGGAATTCAAAGCAATTGATAGGTGGCAAAATCTCGGGAAGCATACAAACACACAAACCTAATTTGGCCAACTAGGAATGAGGTTTTCTCGCACTCATCATCCTGAGCTAAGCTAGGGAATTGTCCAAAAACCACGAAAGACGTAAAAAGAAGGGCCATCGAAGCTGATTAAATGCGCGTTGCGGCAATACTTTCCATAATTTTCCCCTCTCTCTCATGGTTATATACAAACCTATGATTGCAGTTCTGTGTACACAAGAAAAACTTATTTTCAATAATTTCCATAAAGTTTGTTAACACCTTTGTATCTATACCCATTAAACATTGAAAAAGAAATTATCAAACGTTTGAGAAAATATTGTTTCTAAGGTTGAGAATCAGCATATATATCATTTGAAAATAAACATATTTTCAAATGTTCATCAAACATTGTTTATCAATTTTAAAATAACTTACAACACATTTGAAAAAAAACTTGTTTCGCATTTTGTACCATTTCACGAATTTCAACATGTCAAGGCTTGAAGGAACGAAGAAATTGTGTGTGTTTGCCAATTTCAGTCAGCGTTCGTTGTTCTACTCGAGCATTCCCTTGACGGTTGAAATGATGATGGTTGAAAATGATTGTGTGTAATAATGATTCTGTATATCTTATTCTTATTTTATTTGTTTGTGGCTTTTTGTGAAGTTACACCAAATTTAATAGAAACATATAGGGGATTCACAACCTGTCATATTGCGTCATATCGTCATAAGTCATAATATTTTGTTGTTGCATTCTAAGCTATATGTGTACTTAATAAATACAACTCTGCACGATATGTTTTTGGGTCGTGATATTTGATCAGCTGTTTTTGTTTACTTCTTTACAGGACTTCGGAAAAGTCTTTTATAACTATTTCCGTACAATATTTTAATATGACATATGACTTTATGACACTTTGTGAATCACCTAATAGTTTGTTTCTCATATTAACATACTCATGTAACTGTACAAAAGGCACCGGAAAAATTCACCCGCACGGGTAAATGAAAAGCATCACATCAGAGTACAAATATGTAATACATATGTACATATGTACATCTATTTATTCCATTCCATTTCTGCGCTCACAACACGAACTCTCACTCTCACTATCGCTCAAATTTTCTGCACTCTAGGGTACATATATGTAATACATACAAACATCTATTGATTGCATTCCATTTCGTACCACCTTTGAAATAGGTTTGAGAAAATGAAATGAATCAAATTGAGAATCAGCCCAAAATCCCATACTAAAAATGAGCCTTTTTGTTTGAGAACGTTATCAGGGGAAATTTGAGGTGCATTTGATAACAAACGTTTGATATTTGACAATAGGGTTACTTCTCAAATGAACCTCAAATTTGAAGACAAATGTTTATTGGGTAAGTAAAATCACGTAACGCTTGTGTACCTTCCACTCGTAAAGCCAAAACCGAAGAAGAAGCGCACGGCAACACGAGTGGACACCCACTCAGCCAACGCAAAAGTTATACAAAAATAATTGAAGTAATTTTGTTGTTGTTATTTTATGTAAACGATATGTACAGCAAACTAGAACAGTAGCAACAAAGCAACAAAAACAACATCAACAACTACAACATCAACAACTACAACAGCAACAGTCCAGCACGCATAAACATTTTCCTTCTCCAGTTTATCTTCCTCAATCTAGTTTATTTATCAACGTACGGTAAATCGCGTCAGCAAAAACAGCAACAACAACAAGCACATACATCCAACATCCAACAGCCAACAGCTGACCTTTGCTTTCATGCAAAAATTAAACTAAATGGAATGAAGTGAAAAGTAGAGGAGTGAATGCAGGACAACGTAGAAAGAACAAAGATAGTGGAGTGTGAATTGGAAAATGTGCGAAGGGCGAGAGCGTGTGATAAAATGGAAAATAAAATTAAAATCAAATAAGGTTTTAATAGCGAAAAAATGCAACAACAACAAAGCATGCGATGCAGGTATGCAAGAGCTGTCAGCTGCTGCTTGGAGGCGAGAATATTTACGAGCATCGTCGGTATATATGCACCTGCATTGAGGTGATTACACTTTGCCAACAAAGTAAACGCACCTTTAAAGGCGAATAATGCCGCTTAAACTTCACAACCGCCTAAGACCAGCCACACATGACGGCAGAAAACGCGCTTCACTTGTGCAGAAAGCGCGCTTCAGTTTTCTGTGAAGGCCACACATGACCGGCGTTTTTTTTTTGCGAAAAACGCTCGCTTTTCCAGTTCATCAATTTAATGTTCTGTAAAATCGGTAAAAATCATTGGTTTTTGTAGTACAAATACATTTAAATTATCACTTACTGAGACTGTCATGGTATTTAATTTAATTTAATTTTATTTTACTTTTTTTATTTATTTTATTTTACTTTATTTTATTTTATTTTACTTTATTTTATTTTATTTTAATTTATTTTATTTTATTTTATTTTATTTTATTTTAAATTATTTTATTTTATTTTTGTTAGTTTTTACATGGTTATTTATGTATTTCTAATAATTACTTTTATGTGAATTTTATATGAGCTATTTATTTTATTTCATACTAACTATATCATTTTATTTTGTTATTTTTTTATTTTGTTATTTTTTTATTTTATTTTATTTTATTTTATTTTATTTTATTTTATTTCATTTAATTTCATTTCATTTCTTTTCATTTATTTTTCATATATCAAAGCATTAACCAAACAAATTTCAGCGGAAAACGCGCGCACATGTGTGGTTCCCCATTGAAATCCATTGACCATTAGAAACGCAGAGACGCCGTGTTTTTAAAGGGACTGCGCTTATTTTGCAGAAACGCTCGCTGAAAAAAAAGCGCGCGTCTTCATATGTGCACATTGCCCGAAATATAAGTAAATCGAGGATTTTTATAAACGCGCACTTTCTCCCTGCCCAAGTGAAGCGCGTTTTCTGCCGTCATGTGTGGCTGGTCTAAGTGCACCAAAAATTAAATTTGAATTTCTGACGCTCAACTCATAGCTGAAAATGACATTGGAAATAAATGTAGAGCTTCCCAAATGCCAAATTTATGGTATGGACCGATAGAGCTTGGGGCCAGGAGGAGAGTCTGGCAAACCCCATTTTTTCAATATTCGGTTATGAAAGTTTCACTTGGGCTGTTATGAAGTTTAAATGATGATAAGTACGAGTACTATATTTTGAAGATTTTTTTAACAAAAAAAAAAAATGTTTTAGAAAATCAAAAAAAAGTTTAAATTACTTTAATTGTTTTTCAGCTGCGTGCATTTTTTGGAAAAAACCGTTAATGAAAAATTGCAAATAACTTAAAGTATCTTAACTTTTTGCATTTAGTGTGCTTACATACACACACATTTAAATACCTAGATATATCTGCTCAACTCGTTGGATGCGCATTAGCAATACAAATGCAACAATGGTGGCAGGAGGAGGGCATGTATGTATGTATGTAGTTGCAATTCAATTCACCTCAATAACTTTTTAATAGGCGGAATGGCAATAATTGCTTTTTAAAAGATTCAGTTAACATCATTCAATTCATTTAAATTCTACGCTGTTTATTTAGTTTTTTTTTTTTTATTATTTTAAACAGTGTTGATAAAGATTGGCAAACGTGCGCAAATGTGCCTTGCACCAGGTGCTACGGTGCAGGATTAACATGATGATGATGCTGATGACGATGATGGCGATGATGATGCTTACGCTGAAAATCGAGCGTAAACATAATTTAATGCTGCGGTGGGCGGCGATAGTGTGCAGCAACTAACAAGCAATATCAGTAAACATGAATTTAATTAACACTTTATCCTATGAACACATTACTTAGTAATTACTTCATTTTATGTCAATTTTATATGAGCTATTGGCCAGTTTATAATTTCAGAAAAATTGAAAAAATTGTTTTGTAGAAGTTATGGATCCATTTCGGAGACTACCACATCCCCTCATCAGACTTCTTCTTCTTACTTAGTTTGTTGACTTTGCTCGTTTCATAGAACGAATTGAAGTAAAATTCTTTCAAATGAATTCAATCATTTTCAAAAGTGGCTATGTGAGTTTTTATACCTTTCATGAGAATGAAATGGTATTATGAGGTAGAGCTGCAAAACCATCGATAGTCGGACCACTCGATAGTTTCGATAGTCGAAAAAAAAACTATCGATACTATCGATAGTTTTTTATGAATATTTCACTAAAATAAAAAGAGGGATGGTTTTGTTTACAGCTTTCTTTCCAAAAAGTCTTTAATTTTTTACGCAAAACAATAATTAAATAAAAGATAAAATAAGAATTAGATACTTCACTTACACTGAGAGAAAAATCAACCAAAAGTTGGTTAATAGTACTAATTTCACACTTGAAATGGAATCAATGTGAATTTTGTTTAATATTTTTTATGGACGAAAAACTCGGTTAGATGACTCATCCGTGTATAGACAATAGATAAAATTTGTTTGTGACTTCACCCTCTCATAGGGTTGGCGTTAATCAGAGGTTGAGTAAACGGCCCTTAAGCTAAATATATAGATACTTATGTATTGTGGAACGATCTTTCGTCATCCCTTGTGAAAAAATCGTTCCACAATACATCATATTCCTACCCCGTCGGAAAACCAAGCAAAAAAAAGGAATAATGAAAATTACTTAACTATTGCTTGTCATTTTATATCAGAAGATTTCAAATTGCGAGTAGCTGTACTGTAGACACAAAAGCTGCTGTCAGATACAAATCATTCCGCAGCTAATATATTGGAAACCTTGCACCATGTTCCATGCGAGTTACCGTGTTTTGCATTTAGCTGTGCCAGCAAATTGTTTCTTATTTTAAAGGCAGTACTATTGAACATGAGAAGTTTAAGGCCGCGCAAGAAGTCTATAGTGTTTTGCAAAAAAAAAAGTTGTAAAACGACGCCCTATACACGGATGAGTCATATAACCTAGTTTTTAGTCCATAAAATATCCTTTTTGTTTCACATGAAAGAAATCGCTAAAAATAATGTTTTTATCAGATATCTTTGATATTACGTTAACAATTAAACGGGCTAATTTTAAAAAAATATATTTTTTCTGATTTTTATAAAAAAACTTAATTTGAAAATCAAAACTCTCAAAAATCGGAAAAAATTAAAAATTTTTACATTGACCAGATGTCATTTAGCGAGGTGTGGTTCAATTACTACAAGTTGTATATCGTTAGAAGCGTGGATTTTAGTCGCCTCTTACGACAGACATTCCTTACCACGCGTATATTCTAAGCCCCCTAACCCGCTGGGGTATTAATTTTACCAATATGATATCGAAATCCAACTCCTCCCTAACATTCAGTATTCTTCTCTTGGGACAAAACTACAAGAATGAATAGGGATAACCATCGATAGTGGAAAAAAACTATCGATAGTGACACGAAAATAAAACTATCGATACTATCGATAGTGCCATCGATAGTTTTGCAGCTCTATTATGAGGCGACACCAATGTGTGCCAAGGCGTATGAGTGACCTATTTTAGGTAGTGACTTTTGAATGTGTAGGTATAAATGAAACATAGAGATTTTTGAACGTGTATTTGTACATATATAAAGCTTTTTTTTTTAGAATACGGAAGGATTTTGAAATAAATTTTAAATGGACTTGGTAGAGCTTTAAATACTGGTACACAATCTATCAAAAAGTCAATATCGAAAGAAATTCACAAAGCCACTTTTGAAAGTGGGCTATTCAATTCAAAAGACTGCCGCCGAAACAGGCATATTTAAATTCCAACGAAACAAATATGAACATGTTAATAATCTTGTTTTTTATTAAAAAAAAAATCGCGCGATTAGTCTCAAACGTCAAACTTTGAAATATGCTTTTGTTCAGTTATAAAAGCGTACAACTTCCATTCGATATCCGATTGGCATCAAAGTGGAGTAGTCTACCTTCGTACGAGTACTCGTTCAGGTTTAAAAGGGTACGATTAGTCTCCCTATAGGACATGCTCAAACAAAAGGGAACACTTCAACACATATCAAGAGTACACAAGTTGTATTAGTCGCATGCTCACTTGCGAGTGATCCCGGACACATCCGGTACATCAGTACATCGCCTTCCAACAAAAAAAAAAAAAAAAAACATTATATGCGGAGAACATCGTCTTTATTACTGGCTTTTTGTTTTTGTTTTTGTTTTTGTTTCCGCATCGTTAATCATGTAATGTCAATCATGTTTCTATGACATTTAACGTTCGCGTTGCTTCCTCCTTCCTAATTGCTTCATGGTTATGCCGTGGTTATGCTTACCAGCAAAATGCTTACCAGAAATACGGACACATTTTCGTCATCGGCGAGAGCTTGTTAAATCGATGATTAGAGCGCACATACATATCATAACACATTATTACCATGAAAAACCGGCGTGCTGGGTGCTTGTTTCACCCAGCGAATTTGATCGATGTGACAGTCCGAAAATTCTCTCACTCGGCGGAGTGCACAACAATAATTACACGTTGCTCTTCGAGTATTGTCGTAAGCATAAGCACGGCATTACAAACGTCAAATGAAAACAGTTGGAAAATTAAAAACAGTGCAGGGTGATAAAAATTAATTTTTTTAGTGTCGGCTAAAAATCAGTACAAATCAGTACAAAATCCAAAAAATCTGTATTTCTTAAGGTTTTCAAAACCATAAGTACGGGGCACGAAAAATCAGTATTGTACTGATCAAATCAGTACGTCTGGCAACCCTATGTTGCCATCAAATGCAATATGCTGTGGCTGAAATTACTTACACAATAATAACAACAAAATGGCTACAATGTGTTGCACGCACAGCAAACAAGCAATGTCAATAAGTCTACGCCTGCTTAAGTCAAACCACCCACATTTAGAGTTTCACATGCATACAAACCATATCAAACATACAAAACTTAAACAAAAATGCGTGCAAACCAAAACACAAAAGAGCATGCTTGTGCATGCACAGATTGTTTAACTGACATGCATAAATGGTCTGGGGCTAAAAACATAATAACAGTAGAGCAGTTTGAGATGCAACAGCCTCAAAAGCAAACACAGACTGATGTGCAAATATGTTTACATATATACATGCACAGATGTTTGTAGAGTAAAAGCAAAAACATGGAGCACTCACGCACAATTAGCTTAAAGCTCACAAAACGAGCGTCGGTATTGTTTTTGCATGTAAAACGCATCTGTCGAAGGTCTTTTTATGGATTTTGAACAATTTGCAAAGAGGCGCATTCGAATGAATTAGTGAATGAGTCAGTGTGTGCAGATTGAACTCCAGAGAAACATGGACACCACAAAACCCCTACACGCATGAATTATTTATGAAAACCTAAGTGGCAGCATGACACAAATAACTGAATAAGATGAACTAATACATTGTTGTGTGTATGTATGTATCTATGTAAATTAGGCCGTCTCGCCTTATATGGACCAAGAAAAAAGTACACCGCACAGGTTGGTACAGGATTAAAATGCTCTAAAAAGTTAGTCACCATAAAATTTCACTAGGGATCTCCTGAGAAAAAATCTTTGTAAAATGAACGCAAAATAACACAGGAAGCAAAAAACAAACATATCGAGCCCTAACCGCCAAAAAAGTGTGACCAAGAAAATTACCGTTTTTACTTTTTTAAGCAAATCAATAATTTATTATCACACGCATCAACTCCCAAAATTTCGTAGTGATGAAATGTGCCGTTTCGAAGCTAGAGACTAAATAAATTCAATGCTGCATACAAACTGTATGTAAAGAAAATTAAAAACACAACCTTCTCCTGTAAAATTTACTTTTTGTTGGATATAATTTTAAGGCGGTTAGCGCTCGATATATTACTAGAAATGTTGAATTTGTCTTATTTCGGGTTCTGCTGAAGGGGACGGCGAATTTCGTTTTTTGCGATACGGTCTAAAGTACTTATGTAAATATGTATGTGTACATATAAGTAGACAACAAAGCAAAAAGATTGGCATATTTCATAGGAAAACCGCAAGTGAATGGAAAATGCAGATGAATGAGCTTTAGACCACAAACAGAGCCCTTACAATGACCGCATTCTTAACAAAATGAAATTGTTAGGCAAAAAGGCGAAGAATTTTATAGCAAAACAAGTAAGGAAGCCTAAGTTCGAGTGGAATCGAACATTAGATACTCAGCTGTATGTTTTCATTGTTTGTTTGCGTTTGATGGAAACACGGTGTACTTTATATAAAGCGAGTGCTGCATAAAGTGGGCGTAGCCACGCCCATTTTCAACATTTTTATCAGTCATCCAACTAAGCATATGAATATTATTCGTTGTGCAAAATGTCATTCCTTTATGACTTCTAGTTACAAAGATGTCACGTTACAAATTCCCAAAGGGTGTTCCAGAAATATCTTTGTTAAAAAGTAGGCGTGGTCATAACCGATTTCAATAAATTTTTGCGTATCTATTAACACAAGTTATAAGAGTGTATAAACCAAGTTTCGTTATAATATCTCAATTATTTGTCGAGTTATAGGCTAAGAAATCTCGTATATTCCTTTGTCTAAATAGAGGCGTTGCCACGCCCATCTTCCAAAATTTTTATATTATTTGTTTCCGGTCTATTGTGGAACTCATGCCACAAAATTTCTATGAATTATCTCTATATTTGACAAAGATATCGCTTAAAATGTTTTTATTAGGCCACTTTATAGTTCCCATGTATAAAAGTGGGCGTGGTCGTCAAACCGATTTCGCTAAAATTTTTAACATGTATTACCACAAGTAATAAAAGTGTACACACCAAGTTTCGTCATTATGTATCAATTATATGTCGAGTTATGACATATAAAACTTTCCATGTTTGACCCTTAATAAGTGGGCGTGGCACCGCCCATTTTCCAAAATTTCATCAAATTTCTTCATAAGGGCCTGAGCTCAATACGTGGGTAAAATTTTATCACTCTAGCTATATTAGTGGCTGAGATACCCAATTTCCGATTTTTTCTATATAGGAAAAGTGGGCGTGGTCATGGTCCGATTTCGCCCATTTTCAATACCAACCGTCCCAGTCTCGATACCAACTTGCATTTCAAATTTCATCAAAATATCTCAATTTTTGAGCGAGTTAGAGTGTTTACAGACGGACGGACGGACAGACGGACGGACGGACGGACATGGCTCAATCGATTTCTCTTTTCACCCTGATCATTTTGATATATATAAGTCTATATCTATCTCGATTATTTCATTCTGTTACAATCCACCGTTATGTGATTAAAACTATAATACTCTGTGTACTAGTACAGCTGAGTATAAAAAAGAGAAAGTATTAATATAAAAAATCGTTTTCGAGTGAAACAAAAAATATCAAATAGCCGGCTGTTGATTTTTAAAGGGTTTTGCATATAAAGCAGTGCTTGTTATAAATCTTGATATTTGAGTAGATATTAGAGAATGTCTTTAGCACATTACAGTCAGTCTGCAACACATTTTGTGCACTTTCAAGTCACCATTTTGCACAACCGGGTATAAAATTTAACAGAAATTTAGTGTGATGCCACACGGAGTCGTTTCTTGTTCGCTCATGCACGCGCTGTGTGTGGGTGTTGGTATCTACGACAATTTTGCAAAATCTAAACTTTCACTTCAAATGTTTATGCACACGTGTACATACGTACTTATATACATAGATATGTATGTTCATAAATATGCTTATTAACATGCAACCATATCTACGAGAATATTTCATAAAGATGCCATTCAGGCGAAAATGGTAAATACAGTTATTTGTTTTGCGGTGGCCAACCGCACACAGAATACGAATGTGCCACGTCGCTGCTGCCAAATGGATCATTGACAGGCTGTGCAGCTCACTCGAGTTGAGTGCTTGAAAATGTCAGTGAGGCGACAGCAACAAAAGCGACATTAACAACGAAAACAAGTTGGAGCATGAGCATATATATGTACATACACATTTCAAATGACCGACCAAAAAACTCGATGACCGTGGAATTAAGAGGGTAATCCAGAAAAACGCTGGCAATCGCTTCCACATTCGTTGACATAATGCCTGACATTAACATGGGCTTGTCACTGGAGGGAAGGACTTCCACTATGCATTACCGCCAAACGAATAAATCACGCAATACCGCAAGCATTCTAGTGAATCAAATAAAGAACACCTTACAGGGAAGCAGAGAAAGAAGGCGAAAAATGTAAGGCATGATCGAAATTTCCAGGGGTATTTATTCCAGTTCATTTTTCGCGCTCCATTCTACTTTGCATTACATGGAATAGGTAATGGAAGCTCATTCCACTCTGCATTACTGGCAATGCGTGAAAGAAGTGATGAACTCGCCAGATGTTCCATGGCAAGGCCTTCTATCATGCCTGACAGGTAATAGCGATGACCAGATTTTTGCTGGGGAGGTTTGTGCATGTCTGTATGTATGAATGCGTGTGACAGCATTGCTATGCTTACCGCCCAATTAGCCAATGTGACACACTAACGTAAAGATGGCTATTCGGTGGAAGAGGAGGAGTAGTGACAGTGATGGATTAGTTCAATGCAGGGTTTGAAATTGCTTAGCTACTTTTGCTGCATTTGCTTTTGCTTTGCTTTTGCTAACGAAAAGTAAATTAGCAAACTCGGCCAGCCGAGTAAAAAACGAGAACACGATTCATTCGCTTCAGTTTTCAGCTGAGCCGTGTTTGCTTGTATAGTTAAGCAAAGCAACGCGATTTGGGGGATTTCATTTTACTTCCAGCAATTAGTTGTGTCTTTGCATTTTTTCTGCTTTTGCTTATTTTGCTGAAACGATTTGGTTACGCATATTTCGATTTTTTATACATATTTACTTATGTATGTATGTACGTACACATAATATGTATGTATGTCCATTTGTAAACATCTTTTCATGTTGAATTCTGCTTAAAAACTAGTTTCAGCAAAATAAGCAACTGCAAGCAAAAATTTACCACTCAACTAATTGCTGGAAGTAAAAGCAACCCTCTCAAATTGAGTTGCTTGGCTTAACTATACAAGCAAACACGGCTCAGGCTGCGAACAGAGTGGGCGCTGAAAGCCGAGCCGAGATTGTCAATGCGATAAAGATTGTCAGTGCGATAAAACTGGTTACATACAAGTCAATACAAATAAGCTTGTGCATAACACAGTGAACGCCGATAAGAGTAGAGAGCAAAGCCGATGAGTGCGAGAAAAACAGTTTCAAAGCGTTTTGCGCGCTTGTTTGCATTGTTGATGTTTACTTTTTAGCGTGAAATCGTGTTTTTTAATGGTTTTTTTTAAATAAATTTAGCTGGATATTTTCTTAAATCATTATATAAATGATGAAATTCACCAAATTGATATATTTTTAGTGTAATTGGATGTTTTCCAAATTCTTTTGTTATAATAATTGCATTAACCACACTAGGAGAAGCAAAATACTCTTCATCAGATGAATCCATTACCGTGTACAGCAATTTTATAAACACAAATGAAAAATAAGACTAAATCACATAAAGGCAAAACACATGGAATAAACAGAATTTCAGCGCTGATTCTCGCATTCACTGTGTTATAGACAAATTTTCTTCTCGCATGAAAATAAGCGTCAATAAGCTCGGATCGGCTCCCCTCGGCATCAGCGCCCACTCTGTTCGCACCCTCAGCTGAAAACTGAAGCGAATGATTCGTGTTTTCGTTTTTGGCTCGGCTGAATTCAGCAATAAGCAAAAAACATTGGCTATTGCTGTTTTGCAGCAAGCAAATTCAAACCCTGGTTCAATGGATTAGTTCAAATGTTACTAATTGTAGTGTCACATTACTATTGTTACTTTATTGACTGAATGTGAGTTTGAGTTCGGTGTGATTAAGGATTTTGAAAATTAACAATGGTCACTAATGGCATGGCACTGAGTTTTAAATAGAAACCCATACACATTTTTGTACGCACATATGTATGTATTTATGTATGTTTGTAGGTTGCTAATGATATTTTTGTGGTTGTTTTGAAATAGATACTTTATAATGTAATTTATTGAGTTATACGAGTAGCTACCTTGTCTGTACCATATTTTATACTATGTAGTGCTTTTAACACTTATCCTGTATTCAAAAAAAAAAAAAGCAACTTACGTGACATAAGTGGTTAAATTTTGCCCAATAGGCGAAATATAAAATTTTGGTTATAACTAATTACAGTTTTGAAGTATTTTTTGGTTTATAGAATATGTATCAAATTTATTAATAAAAATACAGAAAAAAAGTGTTTGTAGGTTTATCTTAAGCTTATTCGGAGGAGTGATAATGACCAAAAAAGTCGTTCGCATAACACTCGGGCCAGTCTCAGAAGGAACCATTCGGTGAGTGTGCCGGAGACATGCTGAGAAGGGCTGTCTTGACTTGCCTTACACTTTCCATACTCCTTCGGGTAATGCATTAGTGGCTATAACAACAACAAAAACAAGAGCTTGATGTCAATATTAGCCCTACGGAGATACCGAGAAAACTCCATGTCATACTGTGTAATGCTTGTTCAATGATTCCATAGAATTGGCTTAGGGCGGGTGTGCGTTTCAATAATTCCCTTACAAAAATTGCAAAGCTTACTCCAATTTATATTGGGCAATTTTGACCCACTTATACAGGGTAATGGCGTATTCTTTGCTCGAAATAATGTTGCCCTGTATGATTTTCTTAGCCATTTTGTAAGTTTGTCTGGTCCTTCCACTAAATATTGACCTCTAACTAAGTAAGAGGGCACCCTTATCCACAAATTCAGCCATTTTATAGAAAGTCAGGATACGTAATTCGATAATTGGGATATAGGAGGGCAACATTTTTTCGTAGAAAAGAAAACGCCATAAGTGTTCAGACTAAATATCATATCATAGTTACATATGTACATATGCACAACCCCTTTGTCCTCCTTCCTTTAATAAAATTCGCTGAAAATAGTTTCGAAATTGCTGTAAAAGAGAAAATTTCACAAAGCAAAGTTGCAGCTAATATTTATGCAAGAACATACATACACACATACGAATAAAGTGTATGCAACTAGGCGAAATAAGTAGATAGCTCAGCTATAATTGGCATAACAAGCAGATAAATTGAAGAATGAAATGCAATTTGAAATTGTTAAATGAAAGAGAAATTGGTATACGTCCAGCCAGTGAAGTGCTACAAGCTACTTATGCTTGCAAGCTTGAACTTGAGAACACGCTACGTTGCCACTGTGCAAAAAGTATAGCTCAATTTCACTACAGACTTCTTTATTAGATACTTTCTTCAGTTTGAAGTAGTTGAAGTGCATATTTGTTTGATGAAAAAAGAAGTAAGGGCATGCCACAACAGCATATCGGTGTAATCGGCAGAATGGCAAAATATTTTTATTTTATTTATTTGAGGTGTTAGTGTATTAAGTCAATTAATAACTAACAATTAATGTTGCAGCAATATTTAGTAGCAATGACCTTCCGCTGCGTTAATTATGAAAAAAAAATACTGCTGTTGCTTTTATATTAGGTTTCAAAAAATATATTAAATTACTCGAAAAGCAATAAATTTCAAGTTTCAAAGCGAGCAACGTGACAAACATGCTAAAACTTTTTAATTTTCAAATTACTTGCAAACGAGTATAAATCAAATTTTGCAGTGCGCTGATACATACATACATTCATATATAGAAATTTTTGTATGTTCAAACAAACGTAACATGTATTTATGTTTATTTTTATATGTCACTTATGTTTGTTTGTAACAAATTGATTGTGACATTACTCAGCAACAAATATGTCCAAATATATTCACCATACAGCACTCATTCAAACACGCGTACACACACATCCTTACATACATATGTATGTATGTATGTGCATGCATTTATTTAAGTGTTTTGCCAATATATCGATTTGACATTGAAATGCTTAAGGACACGTATAACTTTGACTACTTTTGCACTCGTCCTTTGTGTCGCTTTGTCTCTTTGTCGTTTATTTGTGTTTTTACCTTTGTTTCGCTTCGTTTTTTTTGTTTTATTGTATTTTTTGTAGCGAATTGTCGCTGTGCATAATTTATGATGATGTGTTGATGTGACGCAAATACACACCTGCAATGACACGCACATACAAGTACGTACATGCCCACATTCGTGTTTGTACATGTTAGCATTGGCGTGCGTATGTGTGTATGTATATTTGCATTGACATAACAATAATGACAATGGAAAATAATATGATAATCCAGCCAGCATATTAATGGATTTGTGAACATTATTTATGCACATACATACATATGTACATACATTCAAATAAACAGCTGCTTATGAATATCTTTATATATATTACGCTAAGCGATTTTTTGTAAGCACCATAACTTTTACACCCTTATACCGATTTTCGAAAATGTGGTGTCAGATGAAAGGGCTTGACCTGTAGATGTGCAGGAAGGTTTAATTTTTTTGAAAAGGGTTGCCAGATGTTTGAAAATTTAATTTTACTGTATAGTTTGTGTGATTTTAAAATTTTTGGCACCATATGAAAGGGCTCGACCTGATATTAAGTAATTTAATAAAAATTTTACAAAAAGGGTTGCCACCTGTTCAAAAATTCAGTTTTACGCTATAGTTTGTTTGATTTTTAAATTTGAGGTGTCATATGAAAGGACTTGGCATGGAAATGAGTAATTTATTAAATTTTTTACAAAAAGGGTGCCACCGTTCAATAATCCATTTTTACGCTACAGTTTATCTCATTTTTAAATTTGAAGTGTCATAAAAGGCCTAGCACTGAAGATGGGTAATAAAAGGAAAGGGAAGAGGAAAATGAAAGGGACGGATATGGCGAAGGACAGGAAGCGAAAAAGGAAATAATACGGAAAATAAAATGGATAAAGGGATAATAAAGCGCAAATAAAGGGGAAAGGGGAAGAGAAAGAGAACTAGAAAGAAAAGGAGGAGCGCGCCAAATGGCCTTTTGAGGGTCGCTTTAAGGTTACCATAGTCTAGAAAAATATTCGGCACAAAACTTCCCTATGGGGCTCCTTGGTCAAAATCTATGTATAAAAAATCTAGGTCCACAGAAAATAAAAATAACCAGTAGCTATGAAGGTATATCAAAAAATTTTCAAATGTGGCAATAAGTGGTCTTCCACCCTCAAATTGTCACACAGTGTAATTGACAGCCACAGCATCGCGTGGCCGGGTTTACTAGTATAATTTATTTCAATGTGTTGGCGTTTAGCGACAATCGAATCAAATTGATTTTCCGGCAGCCGCCACACACACACACACACATTCACACTCATTTCGCGGAAGAGAGGACGCAGTGCGGGGTGTGTTGTTGCGTTGCTGCGTGTGTTTTGCTGAAGTGGCAACGTGTGTTGTAGTTGTTATGCTAATATTTATCATCATTGCTGCTTATTTTATTACATATTTATTTGTATTATTCGTATAATGGAATATATACACATATGTATGTATGTCGTGTTTTTTATTGCTTCCTTTTGTGCTTTTGTGTATATGAACATGTTTATAGGTAAGCCGTTTGTGCTTGATTTCATGCAAATTGCAAACTTGATGATAATTTTTTGTTTGTTTTTTTTTTTTTATAATTGTTGTTTTGTGAGCTGAAGAAGTGTTGTTGTTGCTAACGGAAAGCGGAAATGTGTATTTGATTGCAAAGAAAATTGAAACTTTTGCGCTTTTATCGCGCTGAACATCCAAAAAGGCAAACAAAACAAAGCAGATTTGTGGATAGAGGTACACACGGCGTATGAGCAACATTTTGCTAGTGTGAACCTTAGAACGTCTCGTCTTATAGGCACCGAAAAAGAAGTCCACCGTAGTACACAACAACAACAAAGACAACAAGTAAGGAAGCCTAAGTTCGAGTGGAATCGAACATTAGATACTCAGCTGTAGGCTTTCATTGTTTGTTTGCGTTTGATGGAAACACGGTGTAGGTACTTTATATAAATCGAGTGCTGCATAAAGTGGGCGTAGCCACGCCCATTTTCTAAATTTTTATCAGTCACCAAACTAAGCATATGAATATTATTCTTTGTGCAAAATTTCATTCCTTTATGACTTCTAGTTACAAAGATGTCACGTTACAAATTCCCAAAGCGTGTTCCAGAAATATCTTTGTTAAAAAGTAGGCGTGGTCATAAACCGATTTCAATAAATTTTTGCGTGTCTATTAACACAAGTTATAAAAGTGTATAAACCAAGTTTCGTCATAATATCTCAATTATTTGTCGAGTTATGGGCTCCGAAATCTCGTTGATTCCTTTGTCTGAAAAGAGGCGGTGCCACGCCCATTTTCCGAAATTTTTCTATTTTTTGTTTCCGATCTATTTTAGAACTCATGCCACAAAATTTCAATGAATTATCTTTGTATTTGACATCTTTATCGCTTAAAATGTTTTTATTAGGCCACTTTATGATACCCATATATAAAAGTGGGCGTGGTCGTCAACCGATTTCGTGAAATTTTTGAACATGTATTACTACAAGTAGTGAAGGTGTATACACCAAGTTTCGTCATAATATCTCAATTATTTGTCGAGTTATGGGCTCAGAAATCTCGTATATTCCTGCTTCTAAAAGAAGGCGGTGCCACGCCCATTTTCCAAAATTTTTATATTTTTTGTTTTATGTCCGCAGTTGGACTCCTGCCATAAAATTTCAATGATATACCTTTATTTATTATTGGTTTAGGCCATTTTTTTCAATTTTATTTGATGCTTTTTCGAGCTTTCTGGCCGGTGGAATTAGAAAGCGAAACAACGTTTCCTTTTACTCTCCTACGCGTTTCGGCGAATTTTTCCGCCTTCCTCAGGGAGACTGTTTATTTAACAAAATAAAACAATACATTATTATACACGACAATATAACTAAATCACTAAAAATTGCACAAGAAATAATAAAAATAATAAAACAATTTTTGACTCACTTTTTGACTAATTTAAATTATCCTACTCCTACCAACATTCAAACAGATATACATAGGTACAAACATCTCTACATACATATATAAACAATATTCTTCTACTTTATACTGTCATTCGTGCTCTATTCTTTTCTGTTCTTTGTTATTGTTGCTCTATACGCACAATTTATGTTGTCAACGTCTCTTTTTAACCTTATAAACAAAATATACGCGTTGAGTGACAGGCGCTCAGAAAAGAAAACGACATAACGATAAAAACAATTTTACATAAGAACGGATACCCAAACAAGATAATTAATAGGTGGTTAGCAACAACAAAGCTTAGACAAACAACAGGTAAAACGAACTTGACAATTACCGAAAAAACCAAAAACAAAACATTCAACAGATAACAAAACACTAAAAAAATGCATAAAAAATGACGACCTAATTTTTGCACATAAACCACAACGTACTCTTAATAATATTTTTATCAAGAAAAAGGACAGGATTACTAAGGAACAACAACATAATGTAGTATATGAAATTAAATGTAAGGGCAAAGACCATGAACCATGTAACAAAACCTATATAGGTACTACAAAACGCGCACTTGGAACAAGATTAGGCGAACATAAAACAGATATAAGAAATTGTAAGACAACGACAGCATTAGCTCAACACATGACGAATACTGGACATACAGCAGACTTCGATCGGTCGAAAATATTAGACATAGAGAAACGAACAAAAGTTAGAATGACACTGGAAGGTCTGCGAATACAAGAAAAAATTAGAGATGCAATGAATTTCAAAGAGGACGTTGACAACATAAATTGTGCGTATAGAGCAACAATAACAAAGAACAGAAAAGAATAGAGCACGAATGACAGTATAAAGTAGAAGAATATTGTTTATATATGTATGTAGAGATGTTTGTACCTATGTATATCTGTTTGAATGTTGGTAGGAGTAGGATAATTTAAATTAGTCAAAAAGTGAGTCAAAAATTGATTTATTATTTTTATTATTTCTTGTACAATTTTTAGTGATTTAGTTATATTGTCGCGTATAATAATGTATTGTTTTATTTTGTTAAATAAACAGTCTCCCTGAGGAAGGCGGAAAAATTCACCGAAACGCGTAGGAGAGTAAAAGGAAACGTTGTTTCGCTTTCTAATTCCACCGGCCAGAAAGCTCGAAAAAGCATCATATACCTTTATATTTGACAGAGATATCGCTTAAAATGTTTTTATTAGGCCTCTTTATAGTTCCCATATATAAAAGTGGGCGTGGTCGTCAACCGATTTTGGCAATTTTTCGTCCAAACATTTGCCTAAGTAAGTATATCACGCCTACCAAATTTCATCGATATATCTTCAACGGTTTCTGAGTTATGACTCATAAAACTTTCAATGTTTGCCCCTTAATAAGTGGGCGTGGCACCGCCCATTTTCCAAAATTTCACCATATTTCTTCATAAGGGCCTGAGCTCAATACGTGTGTGAAATTTTATCACTCTAGCTCTATTAGTGACTGAGATACAAAATTTCCGATTTTTACTATAAAGGGGAGGTGGGCGTGGTCATGGTCCGATTTCGTCCATTTTCAATACCATCCGTTCCTGTCTTGATACCAACTCACATTTCAAATTTCATCAAAATATCTCATTTTTTGCGCGAGTTATCGTGCGCACAGACGGACGGACGGACATGGCTCAATCGATTTCTCTTTTCACCCTGATCATTTTGATATATATAAGTCTATATCTATCTCGATTATTTCATTCTGTTACAATCCACCGTTATGTGATTAAAACTATAATACTCTGTGTACTAGTACAGCTGAGTATAAAAAAAAAACAAACAAAAAATTATAAAAACTATGGTCGCATTTTAATCCCAAGAATACCAGAAAGGGAATAAAAATCCGATTTCGGAACTGTCAAACACACATCAAACCAATTTTTTTCATATCTTCGGTATTTATAGCCCGATCTCTCAGTTTAATACACCAGTGCCTTTGTCTTGCCCAGGCGGTTTTTACTGTATAATCGTATTAACCCTACGTGCGCCATTGGGGTGACTTCCAGCCAGAACTAAGTTTATACCAACTTAATTTATGTTTTTCATTGCCTGCATGTTAAACTTCGTCAAAAATCATTAATCTTTTGCAAAAGAAATATTTCGATTTATTCAATAGAACTGGAAATAAAACACATTTAACATTATGATGAATATAAGTTTTTCGCTTCCTGTGGTCTTTTAGGCTAATTTTACAAAGCATTTTTTTGTTTGTGTGAGCATGCAATACATAAGTTTTTGCAGGTCTATTTCTGTATGAAAGCAATGTAATAGCCATGGAGGATTAGTAAATAGTTTAGCGTGACTACTTGTTAAGGTGCATAAGTTCTATTCACAAGCGCTACACACAAACGATGCTTGTGAGACGTCCATTGACTTTAACTTTCCGATTAGAGCTTACTTTTCATATTCATACTAGCTGACCCGGCAGACGTTGTTCTGCTAAAATTTATTTCTATGAAGCCTAAAGAAAAGTCTTTGATTATCGTATTGCTAACCGTTATCTTAGAGTCCATCTTAATGACTGCGAATAATAAAAAATTGTCTATTCTGTGAATAAAAGTTATAGTTATATTCGCCGCGACAAACCTACATCCCCGGATCCCTATCTCTATCTCAATCCCTATCTCTATTTCAGTCTCAATCTCAATCTTAATCTCAATCTCAATCTTTATCCCTATCCCTATCCCTATCCCTATCCCTATCCCTATCCCTATCCCTATCCCTATCCCTATCCCTATTGTTATGAAATTACAGGCCAAATCCGTGTAAGATTGCTCTTGTAGGTGGTAGTCTGCTACAGCGGCGTGTGCACTGGCTCATACCCGGAGCTTCAGTTTCGTGGGATCATGTAACACAGTAGCAAACTCAAGAAACAACCTCATGAACCTATAACAACAGAAAAAAATAAATTATCTTGCACACTAGGACACACAACTAAAACCCACAAGTCCCACACCGCTATCTGAAAACGCGTAGGGAAACCTACCTCAGTCTGGCAGCGCTTTATAATGTTGCAGGCTGCGTCTCGTACCCACCCTTCCATGGCTTTGTTGGTGTTGATAAAGCCCCTTTTTGTCCACCTACACTTCCTCAGAAATCAGACCCAATATGTCTCATTAGCAAACCATGTTTATTACATTAAATTGTTCATTTAATCATATCCTTATAGATAATATTTAACATAGAATTCATTTCAATATTCGTGTTATAATCTATGAGATACTTCATATCCTACCTACTCTGTAATTCTTAACACTAACATTTACACTAACATTTTTCTGTTGGGCTTATGTTAAAAGAATGTTCCTGACCTATCTCAACATTGGTAAACGACCTTGGCATTGAAAATTACTCTAATTACATACGGACTTATATATAAGCATCAATGTAAAAATATAAGTATGTATTTTTCATTGAGAATAAAAATAGCAAAACAAAATATGTATGTATATATTTTCGCTAGGTATGTATATATGCACATCGATTTATATGCTCCTTGATCATAGAGAGCAAGTAAAATGGAACAGCTGATCATGCAGAAATATATATCTAGGTACATATGTAATTCAATACGTTAAGAAAGAAAAACAAAGCAAAACAAATGTGCATATATGCATACATATATATTGACATATATACAAAAATGAAATATGCAGTTGTTGAACAATAAATAGGAAAACAATGACTTACATTTGGATTGTCGATAACGCAGTCCCACGAAGCGTCGAAGGCCTCCTCGCTTATGGTATGCTGCTGCACTGCTGCTTTGGAGCTGTGGAAACTAGATTTTGCTTTCTTTCCCTATTATATGCATTTCACAGCCGCAATATATATATAGATTTTTAATTTAAAAATTTTTCTTATTTGACCAAAAATAGTTAGTAATTGCAAGTATTTGTAAGATCGATCATATTTTAATGGCCGTCGGTGTAACTAACAAAAGCAAAGAAAACCATACTGAGAGAAAAAACTCTAGGGATTAAAGTGGCGATTTCTCACAAAAAAACTAAAAACACACATGGGGCTTAGAGAGGGCTTTAGCGAAGAACAAAAAAAAACAACAAAAATGCCCATATGCTCTAATATGACTGTTTAGAGTTTTTCATTCTTCTTCGATTTTATCTTTGCTTTTTCTTTAGAGCCACGTGGCTTGATTATGACGATAAGCTGAAAAACGACCTAACTCTAAGTTTACTGAAAATGTACATATGATTACATATGTATGAACAGCTAAATATATATGCACATAATTTTTAACAACTTTTTCACTTTTCGTTTTCTATAATTTCCTAATTCACTTTACCCGTACATATTAATCTAATACTTTCCTCAACAAAAAAAACATTTAATTAAATCTTTAAAAAAAATAAAATTAAATTATATAAAAAAATTATATAGATTAATACACGAAATTTCCAGGATTTCCTTCCTCTTGATGTTGCTTATGATGATATGACATTTGCAATGATATGATTACTTTACTCCATTCTTTCCTCGCGGATTTGGTCAAAACTGGATATTAATGCATGTAATCATACATGCCTTAGATTTCTGGATTTCAGGATTTTAAATAAAGATCATAGTGACGTGGTTTTGTGGCTTTAGCAGGTTTTAGGCAATCATCTTACGAAATCGATTAGCCGCTTATTTTGGAGGGTTTTAGTTAATCATATTCCGAGTCGGTTGGGTGCAGGTTTTGTAGCTAGACTACGGCACCGAAGTCACACTAGACCATGTGCTGAGATTTATATGTATGTATGCTTATGGACGTATCAAAGATTCAGTTTTTATTGTATGTGGAGCTTTTGGGATTTTGGGTAGTTTGATGGCATGGATTTCGCCGCGCATCGGCCAAATCCAGACCCACATTTCCTTTTGGCCACTGGATGGCAATGATAATTCGGGATAAACGCCACGTCTGTGGTGAAAGTTTCAATTAGACCACTTTTAATTCACAAGAAAAAATATTCACTAACAAAAAATGTTTTCTTACCTATTGTAAAATGGATAAAAGGCTGGAGATTCTAACTTCGCTTCCAAGATAAACTTTTATATATGTATGTTGGTACTTTAAACAAAACATAAATCACTGAAATTTCAACTTTTGTTCACTGCTGGCCACTTGTATTTTCTTCTGTGATCGATGCGGAAAAGAAAGATAATTTTGCTGCGGAAGCTTAACTAACCCCAGCTTGACATGGAAAATTATCGATAGTTGCTTATCGGTAAACATATGTTTGGCGTATGATAGTTCTTAGTATCGGCAAGGAACTGTGTTCAGTAAAGTAGTAGTACAATTGGCACTACTTGTACCGAAAGAGGAATATTGAAAAATGAATGTATGGATATATTAATGTCGGTACGATCCGTAGGAATTTTTTTTTGCATGTACTAATAAATATGCATAAGCATGCATATACATACACATAAAGGTAGATACCAAAAGAAATGAGATTTATGAAGGAAAAGGAATATGTATCTGTTAGATGTTATCAGATAAGTACGTAGATGTGGATAGAGGAATAATGGAGGGAAAAGGCAGTTCATGTACACCGGTACACTATCCCTATCCCTATCCCTATCCCTATCCCTATCCCTATCCCTATCCCTATCCCTATCCCTATCCCTATCCCTATCCCTATCCCTATCCCTATCCCTATCCCTATCCCTATCCCTATCCCTATCCCTATCCCTATCCCTATCCCTATCCCTATCCCTATCCCTATCCCTATCCCTATCCCTATCCCTATCCCTATCCCTATCCCTATCCCTATCCCTATCCCTATCCCTATCCCTATCCCTATCCCTATCCCTATCCCTATCGCTATCCCTATCCCTATCCCTATCCCTATCCCTATCCCTATCCCTATCCCTATCCCTATCCCTATCCCTATCCCTATCCCTATCCCTATCCCTATCCCTATCCCTATCCCTATCCCAATTCTATCCCTATCCCAATTCTATCCCTATCCCTATCCCTATCCCTATCCCTATCCCTATCCCTATCCCTATCCCTATCCCTATCCCTATCCCTATCCCTATCCCTATCCCTATCCCTATCCCTATCCCTATCCCTATCCCTATCCCTATCCCTATCCCTATCCCTATCCCCATCCCCATCCCTATCCCTATCCCTATCCCTATCCCTATCCCTATCCCTATCCCTATCCCTATCCCTATCCCTATCCCTATCCCTATCCCTATCCCTATCCCTATCCCTATCCCTATCCCTATCCCTATCCCTATCCCTATCCCTATCCCTATCCCTATCCCTATCCCTATCCCTATCCCTATCCCTATCCCTATCCCTATCCCTATCCCTATCCCTATCCCTATCCCTATCCCTATCCCTATCCCTATCCCTATCCCTATCCCTATCCCTATCCCTATCCCTATCCCTATCCCTATCCCTATCCCTATCCCTATCCCTATCCCTATCCCTATCCCTATCCCTATCCCTATCCCCATCCCTATCCCCATCCCTATCCCTATCCCTATCCCTATCCCTATCCCTATCCCTATCCCTATCCCTATCCCTATCCCTATCCCTATCCCTATCCCTATCCCTATCCCTATCCCTATCCCTATCCCTATCCCTATCCCTATCCCTATCCCTATCCCTATCCCTATCCCTATCCCTATCCCTATCCCTATCCCTATCCCTATCCCTATCCCTATCCCTATCCCTATCCCCATCCCTATCCCTATCCCTATCCCTATCCCTATCCCTATCCCTATCCCTATCCCTATCCCTATCCCTATCCCTATCCCTATAGCTACCTACCTTTACCTTACCGGGACCGTCCGTCACCATCCGGGCCCACTACTTTAGCCATCTCTGGGAAACAGCCTTAGAAATCCCAATCAAAATAGCTGTATGTGGAAGCCTGCTCAACGCTTTTCATTTGCTGACAGGGGTTATCCGGGTCCACGCTTTGACCCAAATCTTTGAACCCGGCCTAGGCATCACTATTTAAAAAGCTCTTTGTAGAAGTCCTCCTCAACAGCTTTCATTTGATACCAATATCGCTCAGAAACTTTCCAGGGTCACTCGGTCCCACGTTTTAACCCATATCTGGGAACCCGGCCTAGGTATCGGTATGTTGAAGGCCTACTCAACACCTTTCATTTGATACCAATATTGCTCGAAGACTTGCTGGATCGAGCTGGGTCCTCATTTATGCCTGAATTCCGGGAAGCTTCCACTTTTTCGAAATTCCATATACCCTACTATGTGCACTAACACCACATGAATCTACTGTGAAAATTTCATAAAGAACGGTTGGTTACTTTGGGAGTTTATAAAGGACACACATCAACAGATGCACACATACACACCGATTTTTCCAATTTTCGAACTTTTCCGTAGGGATTTTCCAAAATTTTCTTCCGTACAAACCATCTCCTCGAGAATACGAACCACTGACAAAAAAATTTACAGAAATCGGCCCAGCCGTTCTCATCTGATGGGGTTAGTAACATTTTTACACCATTTATATATATATAAATTCCTTTCCATTTACATATTCATTATTCCATTTATCATTTTGTGTGCTCATTATCATTCATGGCAACACACATGCTTTTTGTTTTTGTACGTAATAATAGAAATTGAAACATAATACTCATTAGTGGCAAACATGCATACATAGATATCTACAGATATTGATACTTATATACATACATACATACTCGTAAATAGATATACCTACATATAGTTATAAGTAAATATGACACTATTTCTCGGCATGAATTATTTAGCTCATTTATTCGGTAATTAATTATGCACATGGCACATTTATTGTGGCTTGTTTATTTCATCAAAGAAAAAACTTATACTACAAGACTTTTTTTTCGCTTTTTTCTGCTATAATTATGTAGGCGCGGCAAAGGGGATGTTAAATAAAAAACAAATTGTTAAGTGAATGAACATTTTTTTGTTATTTTTTTTTACGCATAATCACGTGAAATAAATACTCATCAAGCTGAGTCGCTAAATCTAAGCGCTGTCAATTCCGCATGGCAGCATGACAGTCAAATGCGTATTGGACGACTCTGCTTCAGGGCACAAAGCAACAGTTACTTTTGGCTTGGAAATTGATTGGAAAGTTACTAAAGAGAGAGCGAAATGGTAAATGCGCACAGCGCAGGCGTTCTCAATTGTTAGCTATGTACAGGTGAAGAGGGACTTTAAAGCGGAGAGAAAGTAGTATAGCTGAGTGCTAGAGAATTGACTGCTTTCGAAAAAGTAGTAGAAAAGTAGTAAAAGGTTTTTTGGCGAACTTCTTCCTCCTCAAGCAGAGAAGGAGGGAGCATCCATCCCTTGTGGAATTGATTATAGGGCACAAATCATTTGAACAGCACATGGTTACCATGGGAATCAGCGAGACCGTTTTAATTATGCCTCTGGAGTAGGACAACGACGGCACGGAACATTTTCTCTGCACCTGTACGGCTTTTGCTAGATTAAGATTGCATATTCTCGGATCAGATGTGCTGAGTATGGCGAATGCTTATACTCTACCACTCAGCAAACGTCTCAGATTTATAAATGAATCTGGGAAGTTTGCAGGGAAATTATGATTCCACTATCCCATCTTTTCATCTACAATCTTATTCTTTCTAAAGGTCCCAAGTACAAGGTGAAGATATGCATGAGCGCTATAGGGAACATTTTTTAAGGAAGTACGCACCAAAAAAAAAAAAAAAGAATTTAAATAAATAACACTGAGCCGGCAGAATTCTCTTTCTGTGTTAATATATGTATATGTACCCAGCCAAATTTAACAACAACCATCTTTTGAACTGTAAACCTCCGGCAAGATTTGATTTCAGTTTTGAGATCTGTGAAAGCTCCTCTACCCACTTGAAAAAGCGATTTTTCTGGGGGCGTGCTTCCTTAATGGAAAGCCGACCCCAGACATAGTTTTCCCGGCCCTAAACAATTTCATTCCATTCCAGTCATATTTTGCAAATTCGCACACATTTCTAACAACACGGCAACACTTAGTTATTACTATTATCATTACATTTTTTTTCTTTTTCATTCATACGAAAACACACTGTCAGCTGTTTTGTTTGCGTGGTTTGCTGTTTTGCTTGTTTGCTTGTCTCGAACGGTAAAACCCCCTACCGCGATTGAAATTCTTTGCCATTTTCTTGCCTAACAGCCTTTTTGGCGCCCATACACTCTTTCTCGCCGCTCTCACCCATAACACAAATACAACACAAGTAAAAGCCAAGAATTGTTAAAACAAAAATAAACTGTTAAGCAACAAATTCTCGCTCACTGGAAGTCGTGGCGGTTGTTACAACAAACACAACACAGAACGCATTGTCCGTGTCCAAACACAGCAACTCTGCTGCGAAATTATCCAACGATTCTCTTTTGTGCCGCTGTTCTGTCTTCCATTTGTCCAAACACATCAACTCGTCGCTGGCCAACTTTTGTTCATTATGTTTTGTTCTGGCATTCTTCGAACGCTCTGATTGGTCACTGGCGATAAGAATTGCTGCACAAAGCGTGTTGTCCGAGCACCGACGACTTGGTGCCCCCCTCCTTTCCTCGTCGCCTTCTCACCAACAAACGATCAAAAGCAGCGGGTTGCTCAACTTCGTGTCTCCGTGTTTGGACGTCGACATTAGAACGTGCAGCAGCGCTCGATTACACAGTAGTGGAACAATAACGGTTTGATTCAATTGCACGTTAAATTTCTGTTGCATTCGTTACCTGGAGCGCAGCCTGAATGGATGTGTTCGTTGAATACAAAAGCGGTTAAATTACAGCTTTTAACGCGCGTGTGAATGAAATGAAAACAATTTTAACGGTGAATTGTGAATAAATGTAAGATTTTTTTTTTAATTTTGAGAAGAAATAAAAATTAATAGTTGGTGCAACTAAATATACAATCTAAGTAAGAATAAAAAACTATAACTAAAGTTTAATGAAAATTAATGCAAAAAAAAATAATAAATTGAAAACTTCCGGTTTAGGGGACTTTACGGCATTTCATTGCCCAAAAAAAAAACACAAACAACCAATTTAAGCGGAAGTGCAAAGCATTGAGCCATATTTTACAGGCAGGAAGTGAAAGTGTTGACAGGAAATAAAAGGCACGTTGGTCAATTTCCAAATATAATAAAAAAAAAAATAGTAGCACTAAAAGGAAATTTAATTTTATGAAAAAGGGACGTTGTTAGAAAAAATCTGCCAAACAATGATTAAAAACAAATATGCACAAATTCACATTTGTATATGAAAGTGCAAATTATGTATTGTTAGATAAAAAACAAAAGCAAAAAAAAAAAAGAAGTGAAACAAACAAAAGCGAGCAAAGAAAAATAATGATTTATGAGTGCAATAATTTACGTGAATTGAAAATGAATGCAATTTGTGTATTTTTATATACGTGCATACAAGTTGAATAATTGATAGATAAGAAATTTAAAAGTTAAAAGTGAATGTGAAACAAAAGTGTAAAAGTGCGAAAAAAATTAAAGTCATCAGCAAATAATGAAATAACAACTACGGACTGAGTGCTTTGCAGGTAAGTGGTTTCCATATGCATCGAAAGCTTCAAATTTTCTAATATGGCGGATTTATGAACATTCAATTAAAAAAAAAAGCAAAGTGTGAAATTTTTAAAACATTTTTTGGAACAAGTGCAGAATACGGCCCGTTAAGCTAGACAAAAAACAAAAAGTGGGCGTGGTCCGCCTTTTTTTACTGATTTCAGTGATATAATTTTTTTTTGGGGCTCGCTCGTATTAAGGGTGCTAGGGGGGGGTAAAGATGAAATTTTACAAATTTTAAAAAGCGAATATCTCGAAAAGTATTTAACCGATTTTAAATTAAAGCACACCATTGAAAAGGTAATTAAAAACACTTTTTCATGATATGCATATGTATATGCTTATAGTAAATAGTTTGTAAGAAAATTAAGAAAATAAAAAAAAAAAATCAATTTTTTTGTAAAAAACGTATTTTATTTAAAAAAAAATTATTATAAACATATATTTTTGTTACTGAAATCAAAAAGAGAATTCTATTACCTTTAATTTGATATATAAAATGTTATATAAATGTATATAATTAATAAGAAAATTTGTGTGCATTGGCAACCACGTATATGCTCATACTAACGGCATATGGAAAAAAACGGTATATTTCAAACGTACTATTTAAATTAACTTGTATATATTTTTCCAACGTGAAAAAGGTGAATAAAAATGAGTTCGCAAATTAATTTAAAAAAAATTTATAAAATGTTTGATTGTGGGGAAAAAAAACTGGACCAAAATATTATACAGCAATTAGTTGCTTGGAAAATAATTCCTAAAGAAGGGGACTATTATTGTCCAAATGGTCACCAATTGAAAGTGGTAGAGCATCCCACTTCACCAGATGGATACATTTGGCGGTAAAACATTTTACTTATCCCAAAAACTTTAAAATATCTACCTTTAAATGTTCTACAGGTGCCGTAATAAAATAAAAACAAAAAAAGGAGGTGTATGCGACACCAAAATTTCTTTTCGTGCCAAAACATTTTTTGATAAATCTAAATTAAGCATTATGCAAATATTAGTATTTGTTTACATGTGGTCAAGGAATATGACACAGGACGACATAATCGCCGAAGCAGAGTTGGGGAGTCGCCACACAGCCGTAGACTGGTCGAACTTCTGCAGAGAAGTTGTCTACCATCAATTTCATATTAAAAAAGTTAAAATTGGAGGAGTTGGTATGTGAGTCATTAGCGATAATAAATTATTTTTTTTTATATAATATATATGTATATATGAATGTATATTATATTAGGTACAACTGTGGAAATCGACGAAAGCAAATTTGGTCGTCGCAAATATAATAAAGGACACGCTGTCGAGGGCCAATGGGTGTTTGGAGGCGTTGAACGTGGCACAAATAAATGCTTTTTAGTGCCAGTCGATACGCGCGACAAAACCACACTTCTTGCAATTATTAAAGACTGGATTTTGCCTGAAACAACTATAGTTTCAGATTTTTGGAAGGTATGCAATAAAAATATGTCTAACTTCTTTAACTAAGAATTGTTTATAATACTATACAGGCGTATGATTGTCTAAATGATGAGGGATACGTGCATTTTAAAGTGAATCATTCGCTCAACTTTAAAGATCCGGAAAAGCAACAACACACAAACACTATTGAAGGACTATGGCGGCACGCTAAAGTGTCAATGCCGCAATATCATAGGGAAAAAAAATGTTTGCCGGCTATTTAGCAAAATTTATGTATTTACGCCATTGTAAGTGTAGCGATTTAGACGCTTTCGAAGAATTTTTAAAGTATGCTGGGGATCTTTATAATCCAATTACTCCCCAAATTTTAATTGAAGAGGAAGAAAATGATGAAATTTATGAAATAGAAATTAATTAAAAAAACTATTTTCCGTATTTATTATTTATTTATTACTTGATTAGTATCTATAGACCGAGCCACAGCACTTTTGCGTGTAACACCCGTTCTCTATCTGGAATAGTATCTATGAACCGATCTACAGTATTTTTGCGTGAAACAACTCTTTGCGTTGGCTACCTTCGGCCGCGCTTTAAAAAACTAACCCTCAGCCGGCAGAATTCTCTTTCCGGAGTAATATCTATGGCCCGGTCCACAGTGCTTTTGCGCAGAACACTTTTCTGCGTTGGCGGCCTTCGGCCGCGCTTATAAAAAATAACCCTGGGCTACGCCATCCGTCCGGACGTGTGCCCCAACCGTGGCTACCGCCACGGTGATGTCCTTCTGCGTAGTACACCCTTCAGCGTAGGCGGCCTTCGGCCGCGCTTTAAAAAACTAACCCTCAGCCGGCAGAATTCTCTTTCCGGAGTAATATCTATGGCCCGGTCCACAGTGCTTTTGCGCAGAACACTTTTCTGCGTTGGCGGCCTTCGGCCGCGCTTATAAAAAATAACCCTGGGCTACGCCATCCGTCCGGACGTGCGCCCCAACCGTGGCTACCGCCACGGTGATGTCCTTCTGCGTAGTACACCCTTCAGCGTAGGCGGCCTTCGGCCGCGCTTATAAAAAAATAACCCTTAGCGGCAGAATTCTCTTTCCGGAGTAATATCTATGGCCCGGTCCACAGAGCTTTTGCGCAGAACACTTTTCTGCGTTGGCGGCCTTCGGCCGCGCTTATAAAAAATAACCCTGGGCTACGCCATCCGTCCGGACGTGTGCCCCAACCGTGGCTACCGCCACGGTGATGTCCTTCTGCGTAGTACACCCTTCAGCGTAGGCGGCCTTCGGCCGCTCTTATAAAAAATAACCCTCAGCCGGTAGAATTCTCTTCCGGAGTAATATCTATGGCCCGGTCCACAGTACTTTTGCGGCCATTTCAACTCGCAAAATTGTACAAACAATTTTTGAGAGCCCCTCTACCGCCCTGCATAAGCCATTTTTCTCAGGACGTGCTGGAATAATGGAAAGCCGGCCCTCGACATTTTTTAATTCGGTCAAAAATGTATTCGGTATAATAATGCTTTTTTCAATTCGGTCTTTTAAGATTCGACATTTTTTTTCGACTTATTGTACGGATCCCGAAATATAACGTTTTTTCATATGCCGTTAGTATGAGCATATACATGGTTGACAATTCACACAAATTTTCTTATTAATTATATACATTTATATAACATTTTATATATCAAATTAAAGGTAATAGAATTCTCTTTTTGATTTCAGTAACAAAAATATATGTTTATAATAATATTTTTTTTGAATAAAATACGTTTTTTACAAAAAAATTGATTTTTTTTTTATTTTCTTAATTTTCTTACAAACTATTTACTATAAGCATATACATATGCATATCATAAAAAAGTGTTTTTAATTACCTTTTCAATGGTGTGCTTTAATTTAAAATCGGTGAAGTACTTTTCTAGATATTTGCTTTTTAAAATTTGGAAAATTCCATCTTTACCCCCCCCTAGCACCCTTAATATAAGCGAGCCCCAAAAAAAAATTATATCACTGAAATCAGTAAAAAGGGGCGGACCACGCCCACTAAATTTTTTTGTCTAGCTTAACGGGCCGTATTCTGCACTTATGCCCATTTTTTAGTGATTTTTTTTAGGCTTTCTGAAAATTTCACAAATAAGGAAATTCTTTATTTTATATATTTTGTTAAAAAAAAATTTTTGAAAAGGAACTGCAGTTAAATGAACGCACCTTCTGCAGAAAATTAAAATTTCCCATAGTGGGAAATTTTCAAATCATTTGCTTTTGAAAATAAATAAAAAAAAGTAACTGCAGTTAAAACAACGCCTATTCTGCAGAAAAATAAAATTTCCCAGAGAGAGAAATTTTCAAATCACTTGATTTTGAAACTTTATTAAGTTTGAGAAATAATCTTTAATTAATTTTTTAAGTTTTCAAAGCTTTCTGAAAATTTTCCAAAAGGCCAATTTTTTATTGTATATTTTTTTTTTAATCTAAATGCTTGCAGAAGCAACATCAGTTAGAAGAAAGTGTTTTCTGCCGGAAATAAGAAGTTTCTTATAGTGGGAAATTTTTAAATCATCGATTTTGAAACTTAAATAAGTTCGCAAAATGGTTTTAATAAATTTTTATATGCTTTCGAAGCTCTGTGAAAATTTCCCATCAGGGGAAATTTTTTTATAATAAATTTTATTGTTAAAATGCTTGCAGAAGCAATCTCAATTAGAAAAACGTTTTTTCTGCTGAAGGTAAAAGATTTCCCATTGAGGAAAATTTTCAACTCAACGATTTTGTAACTCAAATAAATTAGAGAAACTAACTTGTTCAGTATTTTTAAGTTTTCGAAACTTTCTGAAAATTTCCCAAAAAGGGAAATTTTTATTGCATAACGTTTTTATACTCAGCTGTACTAGTACACAGAGTATTATAATTTTGATTTCATAACGGTGGATTGTAACATAATGAAATAATCGAGATAGATATGGACTTATATATATCAAAATGATCAGGGTGAAAAGAGAAATCGATTGAGCCATGTCCGTCCGTCCGTCCGTCCGTCCGTCCGTCCGTCCGTCCGTCCGTCCGTACGCACGATAACTCGCGTAAAAATTGAGATATTTTGATGAAATTTGAAATGCAAGTTGGTATCGAGACTGGGACGGTTGGTATTGAAAATGGGCGAAATCGGACCATGACCACGCCCACTTTTCCTATATAGAAAAAATCGGATATTTGGTATCTCAGCCACTACTATAGCTAGAGTGATAAAATTTTACCCACGTATTGAGCTCAGGGCCTTATGAAGAAATTTGATGAAGTTTTGGAAAATGGGCGGTGCCACGCCCACTTATTAAGGGGCAAACATTGAAAGTTTTATATGTCATTACTCAGCAACCGTTGAAGATATATCGATGAAATTTGGTATCCGTAATTTGCTTACTTAGACAAATGTTTTGACGAAAAATTATCAAAATCGGTGGACGGCCACGCCCACTTTTATATATGGGAACTATAAAGGGGCCTAATAAAAACATTTTAAGCGATATCTCTGTCAAATATAAAGATCTATCACTGAAATTTTGTGGTAGGAGTCCAACTACGGACATAAAACAAAAAATACAAAAATTTTTGAAAATGGGCGGTGCCACGCCCACTTATTAAGGGTCAAACATTGAAAGTTTTATATGTCATAACTCAGAAACCGTTAAAGATATATCGATGAAATTTGGTACGCGTAATATATTTACTTAGCCAAATGTGTGGACGAAAAATTATCAAAATCGGTGGACGGCCACGCCCACTTTTATATATGGGAACTATAAAGGGGCCTAATAAAAACATTTTAAGCGATATCTCTGTCAAATATAAAGATCTATCACTAAAATTTTGTGGCAGGAGTCCAAAGACGGACATAAAACAAAAAGTACAAAAATTTTGGAAAATGGGCGGTGCCACGCCCACTTATTAAGGGTCAAACATTGAAAGTTTTATATGTCATAACTCAGAAACCGTTGAAGATATATCGATGAAATTTGATATGCGTAATTTTCTTACTTAGGCAAATGTTTTTGCGAAAAATTATCAAAATCGGTTGACGGCCACGCCCACTTTTATATATGGGAACTATAAAGGGGCCTAATAAAAACATTTTAAGCGATATCTCTGTCAAATATAAAGATCTATCACTGAAATTTTGTGGCAGGAGTCCAACTAGGGACATAAAACAAAAAATATAAAAATTTTGGAAAATGGGCGGTGCCACGCCCACTTATTAAGGGGCAAATATTGAAAGTTTTATAAGCCATAACTCAGAACCGTTAAAGATATATCGATGAAATTTGGTACGCGTGATATATTTGCTTAGCCAAATGTGTGGACGAAAGATTACCAAAATCGGTTGACGACCACGCCCACTTTTATATATGGGTATTATAAAGTGACCTTATAAAAACATTTTAAGCGATATCTCTGTCAAATATAAAGATCTATCACTGAAATTTTGTGACATGAGTTCTACAATAGACCGGAAACAAAAAATAAAAAAAGTTTATAAAATGGGCGTGGCACCGCCTCTTTTTATACAAAGAAATCTACGAGCCTATTACTCGACAAATAACTGAGATATTATGACGAAACTTGGTTTATACACTTTTATAACTTGTGTTAATAGACACGCAAAAATGTATTGAAATCGGTTTATGACCACGCCTACTTTTTAACAAAGATATTTCTGGAACACCCTTTTGGAATTTGTAACGTGAAGCCTTTGTAACTAAAAGTCATAGAGGGATGCAATTTTGCACTAACAATAATATTTATATGCTTATTTGGATGATTGATACAAAGTTTGAAAATGGGCGTGGCTGCGCCCTGTTTATGCAGCACTCGTTTCATATAAAATAAACCCTATATCGAACAAACGCAAACAAACAATGAAAGCATACAGCTGAGTATCTAATGTTCGATTCCACTCGAACTTAGGCTTCCTTACTTGTTTTTATTAAAATGCTTACAGAAACCACATCTAGAAGAGCGTCTTTCCTACAGAAAATAGGAATTTCCCATAGAGGGAAATTTTCAAATCACTTGAATTTCAAGCTTAAATAAGTAAGAGAAATAATCTTCAATAAACTTTTTATGCTTTCAAGACTTTGAAAATTTCCCTACAAGGGACATTTTTTGGTTTTAATTTTTTTCTATTAAAATGCTCGCAGAAGCAGCAGCAGTGAGAAGAACGAATTTTCTGTAGAAAATTGAAATTTCCCATAAAAAGAAATTTTGAAATCACTAAAACTTTAATAACTTCGAGATATAAATTTCAATACACTTTTTTATGTTCTAAAATCTTTGTGAAAATTTCCCAATAGAGGAAATTTTTTATTGCATACGTTTCTTTCGACAAAATGCTTGCAAACGCAGCAGCAGCCCGAACAACGACTTTTCTGCTGAAATTAGAAATTTCCCATAGAGGGAAAGTTTCAATTTAAAGATTTTGAAACTGAAATTAGCTTGAGTAATGTACTACTCATTCATTATTTTTATGTTTGCAAGACTTTCTAAAAATTTCCCAAAAAGGGTAAGAAATTTTTTATTGCATACATTTTTTTGATCAAAATGCTTGCAGGAGCAACAGCAATTAAAAAAATGTCTTTTCTGCAAATATGTACTAAAATAATTTAGCAAAATATATTTAAGTCGACAATGGCGATAGTTACAAAAAAGATAAGATAAGATACGAGTACTTGATAGAATTTAGTCGCTTAAAACAAATACTGCTAAATTGATTTCAAGCACTCTCTCCATATTCATTTATTCAGTAAGTTCGAGGTTATCGCCTGTGATTTTATGCACATGCTAATGTGTATTTGAACTGATAACGTTATGAAGATACCGCAGAACAGTTACGTGTATGAAAATATGTTTTCCAACAAAAAAGCAGAGAAATATTTACATTGCTGAGATTATGCAAATATATATTTTTTTGACGCCAAATCCCCAATGGCAATGGCAATAGAAGCGAAGATTTTTCAAATTGACCCTTTACATTGAGATTTTCTACCACAAAATTTTTATTTGCCTGCACACACATACAAATATACACATGTACCGGTGAAGCGACATTGATATACATACATACATACATATTCGTATAAAAGCAATACTGAACGAATTTGTAGAAACTCATGTGGAAAATTTCCCAAGACTTTTCCAAATATTTTCCTGGTTTGGTTAGCGATTTTCCTTTGGATTAAGCAATTTTTTTTTTATTGGCAGCGTAATTTTTATTTTTGATTATGCATTGTTTGGCTGCTCTTCTGAACAGCTTATGTCTAGTGGAGGATATTGAAGTAAATGATTTTCATCAAGCTCTCAATGTAGAGGAGAAGCAGTAAGTAATCTGTGTTTTGTGGCATCACAATGTGCCTCTGCACTGCCTTAAGTGGTGGATTGTCGATTTTCTACTCTTCCCTTGCCGCTTTGTTATTTATTATTTATTTCTATGCTGCAGCAAGCCACCAAAAAAGTTATTAAATTTGAACACAATTTTAATTCAATTTCACTTTACGTTTTTAACACTAGCACTTTGCTGCAATCAACGTAATTTAATTGAAATTCTTATTTTATTAGCAACAAAATGAGTTTTCAACTAAACGTGCCAAAATGCACACAAACTAAAATCGTTTGAGGCCAAAATAAATTACTAAAATGTTATGCAGTGAATGCACGCTGTGGTGCAGTGGGTAGAGTGCTCCCCTGCTGTACCAGAGGTCTAGGGTTCAAACCACGGTCCGAGCCAAACACCAAAACAATTTTTCAATTAGTAAAAATCCAATTATTGGGTTTTTTAAGAGCAGCGGTCACCTCTCGGCAGTGGGCGGCATACCCTCCGAGAGTATTTCTGCCATGAAAAAGCTTCTCACAAAAAATGCATTCGCCGTTCGGAGCCGGCATAAGACTGTAGGTCCACCCAATTAGTAGGAAAAACAAAAAGGAGCACACCTCGAATTGGGAGAGAAGCTCGGCCATAAAGCTCGTCAGAGTTATAATAGCGCCATTGTATTATTATTATTATATTATGCAGTGAATGCAGCCATACGCTACCCAAATGTAAGCTAAAAGCTCCATTCCTGCTTTTTGTTGCACGTTAGTAAATTTACAAATTTCTGTGAAGTTATTTTAAGCCAAATCAAAGAGCAGAAATTGCTTGGAATTTTAGAAATGCCGACGTGAAAAATATTTAATTGCAGCTTAATATTCAATTGAAGGCACGTAGCTACTTTCTTTTTCTAAATAAAATTGAAAAGAGAAATTTCTGCTTGATTATTAAGATATAGAAGAAGAAGAAGAAGAAAAAGGAGAAGAAGAGGGAGAAGAAGAAGAAGAAAAAAGGAGAAGAAGAAGAAGAAGTAAAACAATGAAGAACAACACGCATTAAAGGCAGTCGTACGAAAAGTAAGACATGGCGTATGAGTAACGCGCGCACTTAAGTAGTAGGTAGTAGTACATTTGTACATACGTATATTTCTACGTGCTAATGCTAATGCATATACGCTTGCCGTTCACAAGCACTGGCAACTTATTTAAAAGAAAGGGTGTACTTTTTAAAGTTTGCAAGTTCACGAGCAGAGGAGTCTCCCCCCACACTCTCTTCTCACACAATCGAGCTGGTGTGGGGAGCAACAAAGCGTACATATGAGCAATATTTTATCATTGGACTTAAAAATAAATTTTTGTTTTTGTTTCAAGCTGTTTTTGCAATCTAAAAGTTTGTATTTTGTTTTTTGTTGTCATTTTACTTATTGTCTTGTACAAAAGATAAGAGAGCCTCGATTGTACAGTGGTTTATTTACAGTGGTGTGTTTCTACAAAAGCGACGCTAAGCGATTTGTTGTACGCGCCACGACTTTTACACTGTTATACCGATTTTCGGAAATGCCAAATGAAAGGGCTTGACCTGTAGATGTGCAGGAAGGTTTAATATTTATGAAAAGGGTTGCCACCCGCTCATAAATAAAATTTTCCTGTAAAGTTTGTTTGATTCTTAAATTTAAGGGACTCTATGAAAGGCCTTGATCTGGAAATTAGTAATTTAATACAATTTTTAGAAAAAGGGTTGCCACCTGCTCAAAAATTCAGTTTTACCACATAGTTTGTTTGATTTTTAAATTTCAGGTTTCATATAAAAATGCATTAAATTAAAATAAATAATTTATTATAACTTTTACAAAAAGTGTTGCCACGTGTTACAAAATTCAATTTTCCTGTAAAGTTTCTTGTGATTTTAAATTTAAAGGGTTATATGAAGGGCCTTGCCTGAACATACGAAAGAGCTAGAAAATAGTAATTTATTATAATTTTTTTGAAAAGGGTTGCCAGCTGATCAAAATTCACTTTTTAAGCTATAGTTTGTTTAATTTTTAAATTTAAGGTCTTATATGATAGTGCTTAGCCTGAAAATTACTAATTTATTTTAATTTTTATAAAAAGGGTTGCCGCCTGTTTAAAAATTGAATATTCCGGAATAGTTAGTTGAAATATTTGCACTATAGAAAAGAAAGGAAGGCAAAGACAGGAAAGGAAAGGCAAGGAAAGGAAAGGAAAGGAAAGGAAAGAAAAGGAAAGGAAAGAAAAGAGGAGGAGAGGAAAGGAAATGAATGGAAAGGAAGGGAAAGGAAAGGAAAGGAAAGGAAAGGAAAAGAAATGAGAGAAAGAAAAGGAAAGGAAAGAAAAGGAAAGGAAAAGAAGGAGAAGTGAAAGGGATGGAAATGGCGAAGAAAAGGAAATGAAAAGGAAAAGGGTAAGAGGAAGGTATATGGAAAATAAAAAGGATAAAGGCAAACAATAAACGCAAAAAGGAAAAGGAGAAGAGAAATAAAAAGAAACTGAAAAGAGGAAGACAAATAGAAAGAGAAATAGAAAGAGAAATAGAAAGAGAAAGAGAAAGACAAAGAGAAAGAGAAAGAGAAAGAGAAAGAGAAAGAGAAAGAGAAAGAGGAGTCCGAAAAATGTTATTTTGGGGGTCGCTAGATGGTTAAAATATTCTAAAAATTATTTATGGGTAGTGGTTTTTCCATCCTCAAATTGTCACACAGTTTTATTGGTCGAATTTGCGGCCACAGGCGATACTAATATATAAGTTTTTAAATTAATTGGTTTATTCAAGTAAAGTTAAGTTGTTACATTAAGTTAAGTTATTCATTTGAGTTAAGTTTTGAAGTTCAGTTAAGCCTTTAAATTTAGTTTAAGTTAAGTATTAAGTTGATTTGATTTATTGCGTTAACTCAAATTAAGTTACATTTAGTCATTAAGTTAAATTATCTGGTATTGATTTGCTTAAAAAGACTACGTTTAAGAAAGCTTCGCGATAAATTACCAGAAATTAGAAGAAACCTCCCTTTAGTCGATGATTTATGGAAAAGTGTCATACCAAAGTACCTTAAATACGTACATACCTACTTACATACATAAATACATACATACATATGTAAATGATGATGATGATAATTCAGCAATTAAACGCGTATGCTACTTCATTTCACCCATGTTGCACATTCAGTTTTATGCTCTTCCTTTTTCACATGGTTTAGCACCTACATACCTACACATACATACTACATACACACATCCACATACATCTTTCCTCTCCACCTTAACGTAACGCTTTCACGCATCATGTACGCCTTTGTGGCAAACGTGAACGCATGCGTGCTCATTCTTCTTTGGCTTTATTGCATTTTCATGGCATTACTTAATAGTTTTTACACTTTGTTTTGTCGGTTGTTGAGCTCTTTACTTGTGGCAGGCACATTCGCCATCGACACATTGGCACAACTGGCGCTAAAAGACATTTAACTTGAATGGCAACTCGTTTTATTATTATTATAATTACATATTTGCTCTGCGCTTTTTGCTTGCTTTTAATAACGCAATCATTAGCGAATGTGCTTTTCATCATCTTCTCTGCCTCATTTTATGTCATTCGAATCGCAGCATGAATGGCTCTTACTTACTACATACTTAAATACAGTGCGAGTATGTGAAGGTATTTACATAACAAGCATACATACATACATTGATGCTTACAAAAATACTTAACTGCATACTTTCTTCGCCTTCGTCTGCTCCTTCGTCTTCTTCTTCTTCTTCGCCTTCGACTTCATCATTCCCATTCACATTTCAGCTACTTTTAATGTCATATAAATATCATTATAATGCCAGGCACGAACACTTAGCGCGCTCAAGGAGTTAAAACTTGTACTTTTTCTTTTGTTCTTTTTACTGGTGTTGTACTGTAAGTCCTCCGCACTTGCTTTTGCCATGCCATTGCCACCACATGTTGAGCTATGTTGAGTTGGCGTGCGTGTTTGAATGCGCATTTTATTCTACGTATAAGCTTTTGCTGCTGCTGCTTCTGATTAAGATGCACTTTATGAGTGATTAGAAGACATTTCTTTCATTCTCTTTCATTTTATTGTTCAAAAATATAATAAGAATTATTAAAAAGGGTAATAAAGCCATTGCTGCTGGTTGTGATGATGATGAAGATAATGGATTTGGTGGAGCAATTATTGGATCTCAATGAAGATAAATAGCTCAACTGTCACGGGAGATTGTGTGTAATAAATAAGTGTGTGTGTGTGTGTGTTGTGGAATATAGCGCATTGAATGTGGCAGCTTCAGCATCAGCCTCCGGCTCAGCTGGGAATTGAATTAAAACAGGGTTGCTCGTCAAATTAGTTCATGATGTAGAGTGTACAATAAGAGGGTAGTTCGATAAAGACAGTGATTATCTAAACATGTATATATTGAGAATATCCATATAGAAAAGTTAAAGTTCGGACATTCATACCTTGCTCAGCTGAGTCTGAACTGGAGTAATAAATCGTGGTGAGATTTTAAGGGCAAATTTTTTTTAGGATAGTTGCAAAAGTTTAACTTGATTTCTTGTGTATTTGGCTGCCTTTCACAATAACTATGTACTAAATTTTTAACCCATCACCCATCTCCATCAGAGAAAAAGTGTAAAATATAAAAAAATTTGAAAAATCATCATTCATTTAGAGTTCATCATTCAGCAGTAATCATTAATATTTCATCATTTGTCATTCATCACTTCTCATTCATCACTCATAATTTATTTCTCATATTTCATCATTCATCGTTAGCCGCTCATCATTCATCATTAAAAATTGATCATTGATTGAAAAATGCATCATTCATCATTAAAAATTCATCATTAAAAATTCATCATTAAAAATTCATCATTCATCATTCATCAATCATCAATCATCATTCACAATTCATCATACATCATACATTAATCATCCTTCTTCATTCTTCATTCATCAGTAATCATTAATATTTCATCATTTGTCATTCTCACTTCTCATTCTTCACTCATAATTTATTTCTCATATTTCATCATTCGTAATTAACCGCTCATCATTCATCATTTAAAATTCATCATTCATCATTCACCGTTCTTCATTCATCATTAAAAATTCATCATTCATCATTCATCATTCACCAATCATCATTCACAATTCATCATACATCATACATTAATCATCCTTCTTCATTCTTCATTCATCAGTAATCATTAATATTTCATCATTCGTCATTCATCACTCATCGTTCATCATTCAAAATTCATCATTCAAAATTATAACCCACCACGTGCACTTTATCACCATTAGAAGCACTACATATTAGAGAAAAGGTGCCAAATATAAAAGATTTTATTAAATCACATTTAAAATAAAATGCACAGCTTGACTTGCTGTCGTTTCTTAAATGTAAAAAAGCTCTTTAATAATTTAATCTTTGTGTAAACATGCACAACAAATTGACTTTTGATTTGACATATTCGGCTTTAAAGTGTTATTAGCTGTTCTTTTTTTTTTGGCGTGCGTAAAATGCTATAAAAACAATAATCCTTTAAATCTTTTTTCACAGTTGTTTGTGTGGCTTTTTTGTTGCTGTTTAAATGCGCTCAATCATTAAATATTTGTGCTTTAAGTGCAGTAAGCCTTTGCTGTACAAAAACCAATTTTTTCTAGGTACCAAGTTTTTAGCGCAATCATTGCAGTTATTTACGATAAATAATAAAAATATATATATATAAAAACATTCGGCATAAATTGAAGCATCGGCATGCATTTAAGCAAATTGTTTGTTTAAAAAAAGAGAAGCATTTTAGTACTGTATGACTTAATTATGTGCAATATATGTATAAATGTTTCATTTATTCCTACTGCTGCATAATAATTTGCATTATTTAAAAGCAAATAGTTATGCACAATTTTTACGCATACTTGTAATGCAATTTAGCTGTAAATCTCAACAATATCCATACTATACATATATACATATGTTCATTCATATTATATATTGCAAATAGTAACCATTGAGCACTTCAAGCTAAATACTCTTCGCTCACTGCATAACGGTAAACGTCATTCTCAGCATTTATAAACAGTTTAATGGCTGATTTGTTCAGTAGCTGCCTGTAGGCGCATGTATACAAGTGCTCGGGCAGAAAGTACATGCTTATGCACGTACAAACGTGCACATACTTAGTTAGTACGTCGACTTAACTCTACCCAAGTTGCCAACAAACCATTATCAGTGGTGCCAGATTGAGGGAAATTTCCCTTTTTGAGGGATATTTCACTGCAAAATTTTTAACGAGGGAAAAAAGGGACATTTTGTTGTCGTCCATATAACAAAAGGGATTTTTTGGTTGCAGAACTGTTTTTACATACCTACATATGTATAATTTATAGTATAACTTAAAATAAGCACATCTCACACTGAAAAACTCCCATTTAGTGTATGAATACACACGCTTTCGCGTTAACTTATGCAATGCAAAAAGGAGTCGGTTACATACGTACAAGTAAACATACAGTAAACTACACTGCGTATACGTAACTTGTTTACATACCCTGTAGGATCTCGGAGTAGACTTAGTGTACTCCATAAACTAGACTTTAGGGGATTGTAACTGGTCCAAAATTTGGTCTTATCCCATATAAAATTCTATTTACATTTAACATTGCATGTCCTAGGCTAGGACCAATTGTCCCTGTCTGCATTACATTCAGGCCAGCTTTAGGTCGATTGAACATTTGTGCATTACAATCGGAGTATACTTTTTCTATATACATTGAAACCATTTCATGTCTAGACTTTCCTCAATACAATCGGAGTAGATTGAAACCATTTTAGTCTCTTTTTTAAACAATTTCTAAATATTTAATTTTATTTTATTAAAGAAGTACATTATATCTAAGATTTAATAAACAAAATACATATTGCAAACAAGTAAAGTAGTAATTAATTAAGTAAAATATAATGATAGAGTTATAAATATTCTACACACAGGTACATACATATGTATCTTATAAAATATTTTAATTTGAACATATATGTATACTCTTAAGTTCATTCAATTTGACATCCCGGAACTGGCAACATTTATAGCAGGATGCGTTTCGTCATATAAATATGTAGATAAGAACGATATCGTACATATTCATATGTACATATGTACAAGTATTTACTCACTTCATGCAAGGATTCCTCTTGGATTCTGTAGCATCTTGCTTGTTATCGGACTGATTTTTATCCATTTTTAGTTTTGAGCTATTTTTTATTAATTTTCCAAATTGATTTTAATTTTTTTTTGCTCAATTTATTTTAATTATCAAAAATTTTCATTGAGAAAAGTTGACATGAACAAAAAATTTCAAAAAACAAAGTTGATATGTACGAAATAGGTATAACAAACAATACACACAATTGACCTACCCAGCATTACATTTGGATCATTTTTGTGTCAATTGACCTACCCAGCATTACATTTAGACCTTTTTTGAGACAATTAACCTAATTAGCACTACATTGCATTAATTTTTGGAACTCTCTTTTGTCTACTTACAATCCAACTATACCTAGGGCTATAATTTTAAGACAATTGTCCCTATCGTTCCTTCAGGGTAAATACTTACACACATACATACATACAGGTGAAAGTAATAAAATCATGTTAATAATCGCTCTTAGGTAATTTATTTTTCATTGTGCACATTCGTACTGTATTGTTAATAATTGAAAGAATTTTGGAGAATTAGGAGCCACTTAAAAACTATTTTCGCCTGGCCTCATTTGAAGATAAGCGTAAAAAAGCAGAAACTATTTATGAAGAATTGGAAATTAACGCATTGTTCCAAAGCCGAAATGTACTTATACACCGACTAGGGCAAGAAGCTAAGACACTTGTGTTGAAAATTGCAATTTCAGCTAAAAGTTTTGGAACTTCCAACTCCATATTTACTTGACGTGCATAACGTTTACGTTGGTTATGAATTCGAAGATATTTTGTCAAATTTCAATTTGGAGGAAAAGATTGTATTCAAAAAAGTGTTTGCGCTTTTATGGAGCTTCTATTTTTCATATCACGTTTTCCAATTGACGGTGTTTTCGAAGAATTGCTGTTTTTAGATCCCGATATTGTTTTTGATTTCTCTAAAAACAATCGTGTATCACTTCTTGCTCTAACTAAAAAATTAAATCATAATCCTGATCTCACAGAATCGGAATACAAAAGTATTTGTTTAGTTTTAACCGAAACACAAAATGACGATTTAAAAAAATTACCTGTTTATGTAATGTCGAGTAAAATAATAAACTTTAAAAACTATAATAACAATTTTTTGTTTCATAATCTTAAGCAATTGATTGAAATTGTACTTACGTTACCCCATTCAAACGCTGAATCAGAAAGAATATTTTCAATTGTAACGGATGTTAAATGTAAAAAGCGAAACAAACTATCTAGTAATATGTTAAATAGTATAAGTAAAGTAAGAGTTGCCTTTCAATCCATAAATATCAATTGCTTCAACTTTAAAATAAACAAAAATCATATCCACTTACACAATACAAATAATTTGTACAACTGATACTTTTAGCTATTAAACAAACTGTATTTGCCTGTTATATATTCTTATATTACTGAAATAAATGCTTTAAATTCGGTGGGAATTTTGTGGGTTTTTTTTATTTAAAATGTGGGAAATTAGGGATTTTTTTCCAATTTCTGTCGGAATTTTAGAGGATATTATCTGGCATCACTGACCATTATCAGCAGCTGTTAGAGCAAAATACGTACATGTCTGTGCAGGCATATATGATGAATTTCATATCAAAGGCTGAAAAAAACGAACATTTTGAACCCGACCCCCTCAGAATTTGATGAAATTTTGCATAGAGGTACATCTTACCTACTCAAACACAACCTCATTTTTAGAAATTGCATTTTCGAAAAATTGTGGGCGTGGCAAGGTATCGAAATATTCGAAAATATCCGAAAATAATCGAAAAATGACGATAATAGGTACTTTTAAAGTGTGATTACTAGGGAACGGCTTTACCGATTTCAAAGATCTTCACACCATTAGAAAGGTATTGAAATTAGCTTATATATATATATTATATATATTAAATAGACCTTTCTAAAAAACATTCTTATTTTTCAAAATCGCTTGGTCTTTGAAGTGTTCTCCCAGTTTGAAAAAAAAAAATGTTGAAAATTTTTTTTTAGGTGTAATATGTAATATAGAGTTTTTACAGTGTATGTTTTCAAAAGGTGATTTTAATACCTTTCTAACGGTATACAAATTTTTGAAATCGGTTGATTAGTTTACGCGTGATATCAAAATATAAGAAAGCCAAGAGATGCATTTACTTAAATAAATTTAAAAAAAAATAAAGAAAAAGGCCATTTTAGTTTTCAGATATGTTATATATATTAAATAGACCTTTCTAAAAAAAATGTGTATTTTTCAAAATCGCTTGATCTTTGAAGTGTTTTTTCAGTTTCAAATTTTATTTTGGAAAACATTTTTTTTTCAGTGTACTAAAACAAAAAAAAATTTTACAGTATATTTTTTTGAAAGCTAATTTCAATACCTTTCTAATGGTGTGAAGATCTTTGAAATCGGTAAAGCCGTTCCCTAGTAATCACACTTTAAAAGTACCTATTATCGTCATTTTTCGAATATTTTCGAATATTTTTGAATATTTCGATACCTTGCCACGCCCACAATTTTTCGAAAATGCAATTTCTGAAAATGAGGTTGTGTTTGGGTAGGTAAGATGTACCTCTGTGCAAAATTTCATCAAATTCTGAGGGGGTCGGGTTCAACGCGTATTGGGTTTGATATGAAATTCATCATATGTATGTATTCACTTATGCATGTACTCGTACCTTTGGGCACAGAAGGGTCGCCGTGGCGTATGAGCGACCTACAATATTGAATGAACCTGAACATGCTTGCTTGCTTGCTTGCTTGCACGTTATCTACAAGAATCAATTTGTGATTCTTGTTATTTAACATTAAATTCTCTTTTTTTTAAGTTTTTTACTTTGCACTTTGAAAGTGGTTGCTTTTGCTTGTTTGCTGCTTTTGGTAAAGTAAAAATGTTATTTTTATAATGTAAATCGAATATTACTTAGTGGCTGTTGAGCGAATGTTAATGTGAATGCACATGTATGTGTGTATGTATGCAGGTATGTACGTTACGATGACAGTAGGAGGTTTAGTTCGGGTTAGAGTCCCACACTGACGGGGTAAAGGCTTTAAATAAAATGTATGCAGGTATGTATGTAGGTATGTGTGTGTATGCGAATGTGGTAAATGATATCGACAATGGATTAATTTAGTGCTACCAAGTGTTAATAATGGCGAAAATGTGGAAAATGTAAAGAAATGCAATCAAAGAATGCGTGAGAGTGAGTGAAAGGTGACAGGTAACAAGGTCAACGGAAATAATGTCAATTGACCTTATTTCCCACCCAGTTGGGAAATAAGGTTAATTGACATTATTGCGTTTTTGGAAAACGCAATAAGGCCAACGAAAATTTGGAAATAAAATAATTGACCTTATTTCCCAATCCAAATGGAAATAATGTCAACTATGCTTAAAACTTGTTCATTCATGAAAATATTTGCTGAGTTCTTCTGCAAACCCATTATGACTGACGAAAATCTTATTGCGGATTGTGGTGCAAGTATATCAGACGCAAGCGGGGAGGAAGACAACAATGAAGTCATCCATTTCAGCCAGACAAATGCCATTTTAAATTGTATCCTCTGTACCGAAACCTCTCGCGATACGGTATTATTTCCATGCAGCCATTTTAAGCTTTGTGCCGAATGCTATTCAAAAATTGCGCAAAATGCCGCTCGTGTAAAGTGCCCTGTTCTCTGTCCCTACTGCAGACAAGTTGTTGCCAACACAGCAAAAATATTTCAATAAATTATATAATAATGTAAAGTATGTTAAATATCTAGTTATACAAAAATTTAAATAAAAATGTATATAAAAACTATGTCTACTTGCCTTATCCTGCGGCATGGCAAAAAAGTAGAACAATGAAAATTTGGAATTAAAAATCGCGCGATTTTTTATTCCAAATTTTCGCCTGCGGCGCATTTCTTTTCTCATAAAAAGCAGTTTAGGAAAATGAAAATTTGGAATTAAAAATCGCGCGATATTTCATTCCAAATTTTCGCCTGCGGCGCATTTCTTTTCTCATAAAAAGCAGTTTAGGAAAATGAAAATTTGGAATTAAAAATCTCGCGATTTTTCATTCCAAATTTTCGCCTGTGGCGCTTTTCTTTTCTCATAAAAAGCAGTTTAGGAAAATGAAAATTTGGAATTAAAAATTGCGCGATTAAAAAACGCAATAATGTCAATTGACCTTATTTCCATTGAGCTTGTTACCTGTCACCGAGTGAAAGTGTATGAAATAATGCAAAAGGAAAGGCCTTCATTAAAGCATATTTTTGTGATAGAGTAAATACATGTGTAGGTAAATGATGATGATGATGAGGTAGATAAATGAAATGTAGGCTCTTTGTGAGATCAAAGCGTGCAATGAAGCGCGATTGTGGAATGTAATCGATATTTTCATGATGGAAGCATAACTTTGGCGTATATATCAACATACATACATACCTACATATGTTCATATGTATATAGTCTCTGTTCATACCGTGTTTCCGCTTTTAGCCAATATGCAGCAGTTCCGGGTTAAAACTAGTTCTTCAAATAAAGCCAGAGTATTACTTTGGGATTAGTTTAAAGTCTTCCAAACACTAGGCAGAAAAAATAGGTACCTACTTCTTGAACTTTTTTTGTTTTGCTGAAGTCCAGCGAAATTCACATAAGGGCAGCCATTAGCATGCCCAAGCCCTTAAGCTTGTTTACGTGCATTTTGAAAATTTCCTGAATTATTTACGCCTTGTTTGCCAGCCATTTAGGTATGTATGCACGTATGTATTCAGTTTCATTTGCTCATAACCATTTCATCCATAATCCATTCCATTGCATACACTTGCCATTGTTGCCTTATGCCGTTGCCACCAACATGCCTGGACATGCATTCGCATAGCCAAGCCAATTTGATTGTGCTGCACAAAATCTCCTAAGTCGTCAGGTGCATTGCAATAATAAGCCCCCGGTGTGCAATGGCATGGCATGCGTGGGAAAATGCTGCTGTGCTGCGTTTATTCGATGTTGTCGCCGTTGTTGTTGTTGTTGTTGTTGTTGTTGTTGTTGACGTTGACGGTGACGTTGACTTTGCATCATGCCAAGCGTAGGCTGTTGCTTGATGGCTGTTGGCTGTTGGCATTTGCTGCATGCAATCGCATCTATACTGTAGGCTTGTGATAGTTGTGTGTGTGTTTGCAATCGTTTGTTTGCTTTCGACACTAGAAACTTTTGTTTTTCATATTTGCTGTGGCTGACATACAGACATAGATCGTATATTATCTATATATGTACGTACAAACATACATACATACATATATCTACTACCATGTTGCTGTTCTGCAAATTATAATTGTTCAAGCACATCCTCTCTTTCTCCACACTTCCACTTTGTTCATATCTATGCACGCATCCCCATCACCCGCCAGTTACACAGTCGAAGTTTTGCTTTCTCTTGCTACGAATGACAGCTAATTATGCGAATGTTAATTAACTCAAAACCCTTCGGCTACTCGCTCTAAGTGAATGTAAAAATATATGTGTGTATGGATGTAAGTGGAGTAGCGGCGACATTAAGAAGTACACACAAACAGAAGCAAAAAAAAAAAGAAAAAAATGAATGAGTGAACATTGTTGGGTAATTGACTGTTTTGTGAAGTAACTTTGTGGGCGTTTAAGTGGAAGTTTTAGCTTGTTGTTTTTGTTCTTTTAAACACTCGCTATTCTATTATCGCATTTTAGTTGATTTTTATGATGCTTAGGTAATATGTGATGAGGGCGTGAGCGCATGAGTTACACTAATTTGATTTTCACTGCATCGAAACTTAGTTAATGGAAAAATAACTTCAGTAGAGGTAGTGCGAACGCAAAGCCAATTAATGAAATTTTTTTTTACACTGAGCAAGAAGATAAATATAAATAAAAATAAAGAGTGCAAAAATGCAAAAGTGTAAAAATGCAAAAATGCATAGGCGACGAATAGATAAAGATCATAGTTATCATATTACCAACATTATTATCATCATCACAATCAATGATAATAACTAGAGTGCGGATCTTTATGCAAAAAATTTAAAACGATTTATTAAGAGTTATATTGATTCAAAACTATATATTCACATTCCAAAGCGAATTTTCTTGCTCTGTTTTGGATATGCAAAATATATGCAACTTATATGCAGGTTATATGCAAGTTATATGCAAATTAAAAGTACACCTTTTTTACATCATTTAAGGAATTTTAAGTGATATACACAATAAGGTGAAGTGAAATCATATGGAGATTTTTTTTGTGTTCTTTTTTTGAACGTACCAGCAATGAAAAGTTGCCTTTATACGAGTTAATGAACCCCACAAAATTTTATGGCGATAGGATGACGTTTTGAACTGCTAGGGATGGCAAAAAAAATGAAATAACCGATTAACCGTTTTTTAGGTTAATCGAAAGCGTTCGATTATTAATCGTGAATAATTGTGGGGAACTAACCGATTATAACCGTTTTTCGATTACAATTATTCCTTAAAAAAAAAATATATAATAAACGAAAAAAAATCATCATTTATTAGGAAAAATGACGATAAAATCGTCTATTCGGGAACTGGTGGGAACATTTATTGCGTTTTTTTGGATATACTCACAAAACCGTGGGTAACCGAATTCGGACTCGGATGAAAAGGCGGAAATTCCCAACTTCGATTATTTCCTTTCGATTATTTTCGACTTGAGAGGAAAAAGGTTAATCGAAAAAATAATAAAAAGGAAAAAACCGATACATTTTAATCGTTAACCGAAAGAAATTAACCGATTATAATCGTTTTTCCGGTTATTGTTGCCATCCCTACCCCCAGCCCCGCAAAGTTGAAAGCAATAAGCACGATCTGGTACAAATATGAAATTTTGAAAATTATAAAATTAAATAACGAAGTATAAGGACTGATAAACATGGCTAAGCTGAGTATTAAAATGAATTATTTTTTTTTAAAACAACAACAACAAAAGTTATTAAAGGTCAAAGTTTATATTATGCATTTTTTAAATTGCAATTACTTAAAAACTATTGAACCGATTTCGAACATTTTTATACCATTCGATAGGTATTTTGATTCCCTTTAGTTTGGTATACATTTTATATATGAAAAGTAAGGGGGGTAAAAGGGGGTTGACCCCCGCAAGGGGGGTATTATGGAACCCACATAAAATGTATATCAAATTAAAGGGAATCAAAATACCTATTGAATGGTATATATTCGAAATCGGTTCAGTAGTATTTAAGTAATTGCAATTTAAAAAATGCACAATATAAACTTTGACCTTTAAAAACTTTTGTTGTTGTTGTTTCCAAATAAAAAAAATTCACTTTAATACTCAGCTTAGCCATCTTTATCAATCCTCATACTTTGTTTTTTGATTTTATAATTTTAGAAATTTCACATTTGTACCAGATCGTGCTATTTTTTTCAACTTTGTGGGGCTGGGGGCACCTCTAAACACGCGAGTAGGTCAATAAAATATTACAGGCTTATTACTGGGCTAGAAAGGTGCCGTTCTGGCTTTGGAACAAATTGAATTTCCAAAAAAAATGTTTCACTCCACCTTAATACACAATAAGTAAAGTATAGTTGAATGCAAAAATCATATGTTCTATGCTGAATCTTTTGTGCTATGCAAATATAAAACCCATTAACACCCAAAAACAAACTGCAAATGGGAACTAATTTTTATTATAATAATTTTGAATGTAAAGAGGTAATTTTAGTTGCAGTTAAGACCACAATATACTACAAGTGTTTTCTCCACATTTTCAACGGAAACATTGTGACGCTTATCGGTTAAGATCTGTTTATATGCTGAAAATGAACGCTCAACATCACAAGATGTAACCGGAGCATACTTAAATTCGCTCCAAAATTGACTGGGAATCTGTATTGCAGTTTCTAATATTTTGTTGTCACCTGAAAGTAATTTGGCTACTCCTAATATGACTTCAAAAGCAGGTTCTTTTTTGAAAAAGCTTCAATTTTGACCAACTTGCCCACATGATCCTGACGTAGCGTCAAGTCCTTCAAAAGCATCTGTTATTAGGGCCATTGAAGCCATTAGGGGAACTCCGCGAGACTCTAACTTGCGGATTAAAACTGCTAAACCTCAATTATTATGCAAATATGCACGTTATATGCAATATGCAAAATATGCAGAAATAAATATGAAAATTATAATATTTTGTTAATAACTTTCATTTTTCTCTTTGGAACCATATCGCTATCTCTTTTCCTTAAAATTATGCAATTGCATAAAGATCAGCAGTCTAATAATAACAATTCATCATTCGTCGTTTATCATTCCGCATTTATCATATATCATAAATCATTCATCACACAAAATTCATCATTAATCGGTCATAATTCATCATACATTATCCATCATTCATCATTCACCATTCATCGTTCACCATTCATAATTCATTATTCATTATTCATCATTCATCATTCACCATTCACCATTCATCATTCACCATTCATAATTCATTATTCATTATTCATCATTCATCATTAATTATTAATCATTCACCATTCATCATTCATCATTCATCCTTCATCATTCACCATTCACTTTTGATCGTTCATCATTCACCAATCACCATTCATCATTCATCATTCACCATTCACGTTTCACCATTCACCTTTCATCATTCATCATTCACCATTCACAATTCACCATTCACCATTCATCATTCACCATTAATCTTTCACTATTCACCATTCGTCATTCATCATTCATCATTCACCATTCACCATTCACCATTCATCATTCATCATTCACCATTCACCATTCACTATTCACCATTCATCATTCACCATTCATCATTCACCATTCATTTTCATCATTATTTCCCTTTCGACATAAGCTACTGTCCGATATGAACACAGATATTACGCTTAGCATGGTTGCTTTCTAAATACATATAAATAAGTTATCTAGATTCAATTATTTTTTCGTTGCACGGAAAATTAATTTTGCCTCCGTCTCATGTCACTTGTCGTTTTCGTTGGTGCATTTGACTCTTTGATTTATTTATTTTATTTATGTAGCGTTTTTGCTTAGTTGTTCTTTTTCAAGTTTTTCTTTTTTCCTACCACGAACCCTGTCATTTCCGCTTGCATTGTTGTTGTCGACTATTCGGATCGGATTTCTGCATGTTGTCAGCTTTATTTCACTTCGAACGTGCTCTAATTGCATTTGTTTGCATTTGCTTATAAAATTTGGCAAGGCCATAAGATATCTATGCAAGCACACATGCACATGCATGTTTGCATAGATAAATACGTGTGCCTACATGCATGCATGCATGCATACTTTTTTTGTAATATTGTTGTTGTTATTGCACGTATTATTAGAATTGGCACGCTATGCACTAGTCCTGTTACACGAGTGCAGATAAAGTTTGGTTCCAAAAATAAAAATAAAAGCCAAAAAAAGAGTGTAACAAAAGAAGGAAATGATAAACAAATACAAAAAAAAAATAGCCCAAAATTGGCACTGTGGCCAGTGAAAATGCGCAAAAATGTACTCAACTCAACATGCGGCTAAATATTTATGTGCCACTTAAACGAAATTGATAAAGTTGGCAACAGTAGAGCGGAAATGTGAGTGAAAACAAAATGGCTAAAGTGAAATTACGGCAAATTGTAAAATAATTTAAATTTATTTTACTTTTTAAAAAATAGCATAATAATAATAACTTTGTTATTTGCGGATTATCCCAAGCACTTGAATTTAATATTTGTCGCTCATACGCCATGTTGTACCTACTCGTAGGCCTAACTGCCTGCGTGGCTGCCTGCGTGGCTGTCTGCATGTTTGCCATCAACGTTGCTCATCGGCAGCTTAAGCGTGATTTGACTACAGAAAAAGAAATATTCCCCATGGCTTTGTTGTTATTGTGATGTTGTTATGTTGTTATGTGCTTCTAGCTACACACGACACAATAATAACAATAACAATACCTAACAAACAACAATTCGCAGAATCAGCACTTTGAGCGCTCCAATATTTGGCCGTACGAGTGTTCTACTGTGTAACAGAAATATAAATTTTTTTCTATCGACATTCTAGAAAGTTCAAGGCCTTTAGAGAATATATTACATTTTTATATATGTAATTGCTTTAGCAGGAATTATAGTGTATGTACGTAGGGGTACACCACTGCGTATAATTTATCTATTTCGTTTAAAATTTAAACTTTAAATTACTCGTGTGCCTAATAAACATTTTACCAAGATTTTTTGGTCCATTTCCTCTATATTTCCTCTCTAAAAAAATCCCTCATCTTTACCGCACAGTGTAACAACAAATCATTACCAGGGTTGCCACTTTGAAATTTTTTTTCCGACCAAATTCGTCTCAAAAACCTACCAAAATAGCTTTCAGCCGACCAAATTTTTTTTTTCACAAAATTCGTCATTTAAGCTGGTTTTTGAAAATTTATGTATTTTTATTTATTCATTTAACTGGTACATATATAGGAACTTATACATACATATCACTCTTCAAGTATTTTCACATGTTTTAGCTTAAAATAATAAGGTACGAATGCGTTTGTACCAAGGCTGCTCAACAAAATAAACAAAAAAAATTTGTTTCAATAAACATATAAAAAAATATCAAAAATTTATATTGCTTTGCTGCTTATCAAAACCAAAATATTTCCGATTACATTAATTTTTGTATGTAATTTATGTTAACATTTTAAAATAGTTACGGCTATGGTTTAACAGGTCTCCAAGTAGGTATACAAATGAGATTAGAACTTTAATTAAATATCAAAATTGAATATAAGATCTTTTTTAGTGCATATTGCTTATTTCTAATTTGTTTCTGAGTTTGGTTTCATTAAAGAAAGTGTAGAAAATTTGCGCTCCGCTGCAACAGAGCTGTGTGGAAGCATAAGCAAATTAAAAATAAATTTCTTAAGCGCATTTTTCATCAAACTAAAAAATGAAGAAAGGGTTTTCATACGTATTCGTTCACCTTCTTTTATCCACTTTACTTAAAACTCTGCCGAAGAGAAACACAAAATGTATTAAAGCAAACTGTTGCTGTGAGAAAGAGACATGAATACATGAACTTCCAAACGTTCTTTCAACAGTGTTGTGGCAAAATCTAGCAAATCAGTGATGTTACTTGAAGGAAGGTAAAAACCTACCAAAATTCAAATCGTGCGACCATCCGACCAACAAGATAAAAACCGACCAGTTTTGGTAGGAAAAGCCCACTTATCACATCCCTGATCATTACCTTATCTACGTTGCTCTTCGTACTCTCCACTCCGCACTCTCTGTTCTCTCCACATTTGCTTTCGCTACGCATTTTCGCTCATTCAAGTTTATTTGTTAGGCATGCCGATTTGCTATTTTTCCCTTATCAGCTTTTTCTTTGCTCTTGTGTGCTTGTTTATGCATGTTTGTGCTTGTGTGTGCTTGCAGGTAATTTGCGTACCTACACTAAAAATAAAATTTCGTAAAAAAACTACGAAAGACTTTCGTAGTCTAGAGTTTCGTAAAATGTACGAAAGTTTCGTATATATTACGAAAGCATTTTTCTCAACAAAATCTAATTTTACGAATCTTTCGTAAATATTACGAAAGGGCTTTCGTAAACCATTTTCTAATATTTTTTTCGTATATATTACGAAATATTTCGTAAATATTACGAAACATTTTTTTAAAATTATCTTTACGAATAATTTCGTATATTGTACGAAAGTTTTCGTAACATTATCAAAGGATTAAATGATTTACGAAATACTTTCGTACAACAATATTTTACCGTACAAGTCTTCTTTCATTGTAAAGTGTTGAGTCGGTGCAATAATATAAAAAATTATTTTAAGTAGTAAGTGCGTAATGAAAAAGAATAATGCATTGTATATAAAAAGACGATATTGATATATAAAATAAACTGTGATATTTTCCAACTTGATTAAACTTAAGGGTGAGTACATTAGTTGCATTTACTTTACTTTTTTTTCGGTCTTATCTATTTTCCTAAATAAATACTTAATAAAATAATATAAAGAGATATTTCTACACTCAGAGAAAAACATTTTAAAAACATATGAAAACGTACTTAAAATTGGCAAAAACGTATTTAAAAGTGATGTAGATACGACCATTTTTATTTTAAAAAGGTTCATTGTAAAATTGTAAAATTGTAAAATTAAGGAAAAACATTTAAATTTAAAATTGTTTATTCAAGCCCTATGAGCTTTTTAACCTAAAACTTGCGATTTTATTCCCTTCATTTTAATTTTTAATTTAAAAATTATTCTATTTAATCCAAAATGCATTTTTATTTAAAAAGTTTCATTTTAAATTTACAAATTTTCATTTTTAAAATAAAAACGATCTGGTTTAATACGTGCATTATAAAAATAAAATTTTTTTATATTTTTTTCTCCGAGTGTAGCTGCTTCAATTTTAAGGTTTTAAGTAGTTTCCCTTTATTTTTATCTTTATCTTTATCTTTATCTTTATCTTTATCTTTATCTTTATCTTTATCTTTATCTTTATCTTTATCTTTATCTTTATCTTTATCTTTATCTTTATCTTTATCTTTATCTTTATCTTTATCTTTATCTTTATCTTTATCTTTATCTTTATCTTTATCTTTATCTTTATCTTTATCTTTATCTTTATCTTTATCTTTATCTTTATCTTTATCTTTATCTTTATCTTTATCTTTATCTTTATCTTTATCTTTATCTTTATCTTTATCTTTATCTTTATCTTTATCTTTATCTTTATCTTTATCTTTATCTTTATCTTTATCTTTATCTTTATCTTTATCTTTATCTTTATCTTTATCTTTATCTTTATCTTTATCTTTATCTTTATCTTTATCTTTATCTTTATCTTTATCTTTATCTTTATCTTTATCTTTATCTTTATCTTTATCTTTATCTTTATCTTTATCTTTATCTTTATCTTTATCTTTATCTTTATCTTTATCTTTATCCCTATCTTTATCTTTATCTTTATCTTTATCTTTATCTTTATCTTTATCTTTATCTTTATCTTTATCTTTATCTTTATCTTTATCTTTATCTTTATCTTTATCTTTATCTTTATCTTTATCTTTATCTTTATCTTTATCTTTATCTTTATCTTTATCTTTATCTTTATCTTTATCTTTATCTTTATCTTTATCTTTATCTTTATCTTTATCTTTATCTTTATCTTTATCTTTATCTTTATCTTTATCTTTATCTTTATCTTTATCTTTATCTTTATCTTTATCTTTATCTTTATCTTTATCTTTATCTTTATCTTTATCTTTATCTTTATCTTTATCTTTATCTTTATCTTTATCTTTATCTTTATCTTTATCTTTATCTTTATCTTTATCTTTATCTTTATCTTTATCTTTATCTTTATCTTTATCTTTATCTTTATCTTTATCTTTATCTTTATCTTTATCTTTATCTTTATCTTTATCTTTATCTTTATCTTTATCTTATCCTTATCTTTATCTTTATCTTTATCTTTATCTTTATCTTTATCTTTATCTTTATCTTTATCTTTATCTTTATCTTTATCTTTATCTTTATCTTTATCTTTATCTTTATCTTTATCTTTATCTTTATCTTTATCTTTATCTTTATCTTTATCTTTATCTTTATCTTTATCTTTATCTTTATCTTTATCTTTATCTTTATCTTTATCTTTATCTTTATCTTTATCTTTATCTTTATCTTTATCTTTATCTTTATCTTTATCTTTATCTTTATCTTTATCTTTATCTTTATCTTTATCTTTATCTTTATCTTTATCTTTATCTTTATCTTTATCTTTATCTTTATCTTTATCTTTATCTTTATCTTTATCTTTATCTTTATCTTTATCTTTATCTTTATCTTTATCTTTATCTTTATCTTTATCTTTATCTTTATCTTTATCTTTATCTTTATCTTTATCTTTATCTTTATCTTTATCTTTATCTTTATCTTTATCTTTATCTTTATCTTTATCTTTATCTTTATCTTTATCTTTATCTTTATCTTTATCTTTATCTTTATCTTTATCTTTATCTTTATCTTTATCTTTATCTTTATCTTTATCTTTATCTTTATCTTTATCTTTATCTTTATCTTTATCTTTATCTTTATCTTTATCTTTATCTTTATCTTTATCTTTATCTTTATCTTTATCTTTATCTTTATCTTTATCTTTATCTTTATCTTTATCTTTATCTTTATCTTTATCTTTATCTTTATCTTTATCTTTATCTTTATCTTTATCTTTATCTTTATCTTTATCTTTATCTTTATCTTTATCTTTATCTTTATCTTTATCTTTATCTTTATCTTTATCTTTATCTTTATCTTTATCTTTATCTTTATCTTTATCTTTATCTTTATCTTTATCTTTATCTTTATCTTTATCTTTATCTTTATCTTTATCTTTATCTTTATCTTTATCTTTATCTTTATCTTTATCTTTATCTTTATCTTTATCTTTATCTTTATCTTTATCTTTATCTTTATCTTTATCTTTATCTTTATCTTTATCTTTATCTTTATCTTTATCTTTATCTTTATCTTTATCTTTATCTTTATCTTTATCTTTATCTTTATCTTTATCTTTATCTTTATCTTTATCTTTATCTTTATCTTTATCTTTATCTTTATCTTTATCTTTATCTTTATCTTTATCTTTATCTTTATCTTTATCTTTATCTTTATCTTTATCTTTATCTTTATCTTTATCTTTATCTTTATCTTTATCTTTATCTTTATCTTTATCTTTATCTTTATCTTTATCTTTATCTTTATCTTTATCTTTATCTTTATCTTTATCTTTATCTTTATCTTTATCTTTATCTTTATCTTTATCTTTATCTTTATCTTTATCTTTATCTTTATCTTTATCTTTATCTTTATCTTTATCTTTATCTTTATCTTTATCTTTATCTTTATCTTTATCTTTATCTTTATCTTTATCTTTATCTTTATCTTTATCTTTATCTTTATCTTTATCTTTATCTTTATCTTTATCTTTATCTTTATCTTTATCTTTATCTTTATCTTTATCTTTATCTTTATCTTTATCTTTATCTTTATCTTTATCTTTATCTTTATCTTTATCTTTATCTTTATCTTTATCTTTATCTTTATCTTTATCTTTATCTTTATCTTTATCTTTATCTTTATCTTTATCTTTATCTTTATCTTTATCTTTATCTTTATCTTTATCTTTATCTTTATCTTTATCTTTATCTTTATCTTTATCTTTATCTTTATCTTTATCTTTATCTTTATCTTTATCTTTATCTTTATCTTTATCTTTATCTTTATCTTTATCTTTATCTTTATCTTTATCTTTATCTTTATCTTTATCTTTATCTTTATCTTTATCTTTATCTTTATCTTTATCTTTATCTTTATCTTTATCTTTATCTTTATCTTTATCTTTATCTTTATCTTTATCTTTATCTTTATCTTTATCTTTATCTTTATCTTTATCTTTATCTTTATCTTTATCTTTATCTTTATCTTTATCTTTATCTTTATCTTTATCTTTATCTTTATCTTTATCTTTATCTTTATCTTTATCTTTATCTTTATCTTTATCTTTATCTTTATCTTTATCTTTATCTTTATCTTTATCTTTATCTTTATCTTTATCTTTATCTTTATCTTTATCTTTATCTTTATCTTTATCTTTATCTTTATCTTTATCTTTATCTTTATCTTTATCTTTATCTTTATCTTTATCTTTATCTTTATCTTTATCTTTATCTTTATCTTTATCTTTATCTTTATCTTTATCTTTATCTTTATCTTTATCTTTATCTTTATCTTTATCTTTATCTTTATCTTTATCTTTATCTTTATCTTTATCTTTATCTTTATCTTTATCTTTATCTTTATCTTTATCTTTATCTTTATCCTTATCTTTATCTTTATCTTTATCTTTATCTTTATCTTTATCTTTATCTTTATCTTTATCTTTATCTTTATCTTTATCTTTATCTTTATCTTTATCTTTATCTTTATCTTTATCTTTATCTTTATCTTTATCTTTATCTTTATCTTTATCTTTATCTTTATCTTTATCTTTATCTTTATCTTTATCTTTATCTTTATCTTTATCTTTATCTTTATCTTTATCTTTATCTTTATCTTTATCTTTATCTTTATCATTATCATTATCATTATCTTTATCTTTATCTTTATCTTTATCTTTATCTTTATCTTTATCTTTATCTTTATCTTTATCTTTATCTTTATCTTTATCTTTTATCTTTATCTTTATCTTTATCTTTATCTTTATCTTTATCTTTATCTTTATCTTTATCTTTATCTTTATCTTTATCTTTATCTTTATCTTTATCTTTATCTTTATCTTTATCTTTATCTTTATCTTTATCTTTATCTTTATCTTTATCTTTATCTTTATCTTTATCTTTATCTTTATCTTTATCTTTATCTTTATCTTTATCTTTATCTTTATCTTTATCCTTATCCTTATCTTTATCTTTATCTTTATCTTTATCTTTATCTTTATCTTTATCTTTATCTTTATCTTTATCTTTATCTTTATCTTTATCTTTATCTTTATCTTTATCTTTATCTTTATCTTTATCTTTATCTTTATCTTTATCTTTATCTTTATCTTTATCTTTATCTTTATCTTTATCTTTATCTTTATCTTTATCTTTATCTTTATCTTTATCTTTATCTTTATCTTTATCTTTATCTTTATCTTTATCTTTATCTTTATCTTTATCTTTATCTTTATCTTTATCTTTATCTTTATCTTTATCTTTATCTTTATCTTTATCTTTATCTTTATCTTTATCTTTATCTTTATCTTTATCTTTATCTTTATCTTTATCTTTATCTTTATCTTTATCTTTATCTTTATCTTTATCTTTATCTTTATCTTTATCTTTATCTTTATCATTATCTTTATCATTATCTTTATCATTATCTTTATCATTATCTTTATCTTTATCTTTATCTTTATCTTTATCTTTATCTTTATCTTTATCATTATCTTTATCATTATCATTATCTTTATCTTTATCTTTATCTTTATCTTTATCTTTATCTTTATCTTTATCTTTATCTTTATCTTTATCTTTATCTTTATCTTTATCTTTATCTTTATCTTTATCTTTATCTTTATCTTTATCTTTATCTTTATCTTTATCTTTATCTTTATCTTTATCTTTATCTTTATCTTTATCTTTATCTTTATCTTTATCTTTATCTTTATCTTTATCTTTATCTTTATCTTTATCTTTATCTTTATCTTTATCTTTATCTTTATCTTTATCTTTATCTTTATCTTTATCTTTATCTTTATCTTTATCTTTATCTTTATCTTTATCTTTATCTTTATCTTTATCTTTATCTTTATCTTTATCTTTATCTTTATCTTTATCTTTATCTTTATCTTTATCTTTATCTTTATCTTTATCTTTATCTTTATCTTTATCTTTATCTTTATCTTTATCTTTATCTTTATCTTTATCTTTATCTTTATCTTTATCTTTATCTTTATCTTTATCTTTATCTTTATCTTTATCTTTATCTTTATCTTTATCTTTATCTTTATCTTTATCTTTATCTTTATCTTTATCTTTATCTTTATCTTTATCTTTATCTTTATCTTTATCTTTATCTTTATCTTTATCTTTATCTTTATCTTTATCTTTATCTTTATCTTTATCTTTATCTTTATCTTTATCTTTATCTTTATCTTTATCTTTATCTTTATCTTTATCTTTATCTTTATCTTTATCTTTATCTTTATCTTTATCTTTATCTTTATCTTTATCTTTATCTTTATCTTTATCTTTATCTTTATCTTTATCTTTATCTTTATCTTTATCTTTATCTTTATCTTTATCTTTATCTTTATCTTTATCTTTATCTTTATCTTTATCTTTATCTTTATCTTTATCTTTATCTTTATCTTTATCTTTATCTTTATCTTTATCTTTATCTTTATCTTTATCTTTATCTTTATCTTTATCTTTATCTTTATCTTTATCTTTATCTTTATCTTTATCTTTATCTTTATCTTTATCTTTATCTTTATCTTTATCTTTATCTTTATCTTTATCTTTATCTTTATCTTTATCTTTATCTTTATCTTTATCTTTATCTTTATCTTTATCTTTATCTTTATCTTTATCTTTATCTTTATCTTTATCTTTATCTTTATCTTTATCTTTATCTTTATCTTTATCTTTATCTTTATCTTTATCTTTATCTTTATCTTTATCTTTATCTTTATCTTTATCTTTATCTTTATCTTTATCTTTATCTTTATCTTTATCTTTATCTTTATCTTTATCTTTATCTTTATCTTTATCTTTATCTTTATCTTTATCTTTATCTTTATCTTTATCTTTATCTTTATCTTTATCTTTATCTTTATCTTTATCTTTATCTTTATCTTTATCTTTATCTTTATCTTTATCTTTATCTTTATCTTTATCTTTATCTTTATCTTTATCTTTATCTTTATCTTTATCTTTATCTTTATCTTTATCTTTATCTTTATCTTTATCTTTATCTTTATCTTTATCTTTATCTTTATCTTTATCTTTATCTTTATCTTTATCTTTATCTTTATCTTTATCTTTATCTTTATCTTTATCTTTATCTTTATCTTTATCTTTATCTTTATCTTTATCTTTATCTTTATCTTTATCTTTATCTTTATCTTTATCTTTATCTTTATCTTTATCTTTATCTTTATCTTTATCTTTATCTTTATCTTTATCTTTATCTTTATCTTTATCTTTATCTTTATCTTTATCTTTATCTTTATCTTTATCTTTATCTTTATCTTTATCTTTATCTTTATCTTTATCTTTATCTTTATCTTTATCTTTATCTTTATCTTTATCTTTATCTTTATCTTTATCTTTATCTTTCTCTATCTTTATCTTAGTCAAATTTTTTTTTTTCTTTATCTTAGTCTTAATTTTTTATTTTTATTTTTCTTTTTCTTTTTTTCTTTTTCTTTTTCTTTTTTTTCTTTTCCTTTTTATTTTTCTTTTTCTTTTTTTTCTTTCTTTTTCACAGGGTTATCATTTAAGTGGATCGGAACGACGTCCACATTTGCAAATTGCGATTTGCAAAGTTTCCTATGTTTGTCAGAACACGTATAAGCAATAAGTATCTCTTATTTTATTAGTTACTAAAATTAATATTAATATAAATGTAAAATATTAAAATAAATAAAAAACTTAAATTAATTGAATAAATTAATTTTAGTAGATATTTAAAACTAAAATGAAATTATCTAAACTTATTTCTTATGCATATAGTATAAAACATCTTTCTCGTAGCATTATTTTATTGATATACATATTTCTAAAAAGTTTTCAAATTTCGTTGAAATATACATCATATGTACATATATATAATTATGTAATAATTATGGTTTTTTTAATGTAAAGCTAAAAAATAATTTGGTCAATTGTACAACAATTTGACAGCTCTAACAGCCTTCGTAAATGTACGAAAGCGGTTTCGTAATATTTACGAAATCTTTCGTTGCTCAAAAGTACGAAAGTATTTCGTAAATAGTACGAAAGCCTTTGTAAATACTACGAAAGTATTTCGTAAATAGTACAAAAGCCTTCGTAAATATACGAAAGTATTTCGTAAATACTACGAAACTATTTCGTAAATAGCCTGCTGCTATGGGAGGCGGTGCAAAGTTCGTCAACAACTCGTCCAAAGTGGCTGAAAAAATTGTTGGTGCTAACTTGCCGAAATCTCCTGCTGCTATGGGAGGCGGTGCAAAGATCGTCAACAACTCGTCTACATTGGCTACAATAGGTAGTGCATCGATCGTGAGTAATGATGTTAAAAAGTTACAAGATACCTTGGGTATTATACTTAGTGAAATATCTGCTCTTCGTATGGAGAATACTCGTTTAATATCTCTTGTCGATGCTCTACATGAAGACCGAAATCTTTTAATGCAAAAGGTCGACGCCCTACAAGCAGAATCAATTTTAGTGCAAACTAAACTATCGAATAACGACGAAATTATTTCGTCTCTACATTTGGAGCTAAAAAGTATTAGTGCAATTGTTGCGGGCTCTGGTGTTGCGCCAGCAGCTAATAAGAGCCGCTCAAACTCTTCTTCGGCTGCATCTCTCTCATCGTTGGCTGCCGCTATGGGAGGCAGTGCTATGATCGTCGACAATTCAAAGGTGCGCTTGGGAGGCAGTGCTGAGTTTTCCGACAGTTCATCTGCCGTTCTGAGTGGCGGTGCTATGGGAGGCGGTGCGGAGTTAGTCGACAATGCATCTACTGTTTTGGGAGGCAGTGAAGAGGTTTTCGACAATTCATCTTTAGCTGAACAGAACGCAAAGCAAGCATCTGTTACAGCTGTGGTTAACTTAATAAGTCCCAAAGTGTCACACTTACGGGCATCAAATAGTAAATCTTCGGAAACGGCTTTATCTAACATAAATAAACATAAAGCTTCTTATGCGGCTGCGGCCAAATCACATAATTCCAATGGGTCTCATAGTCGCTCATCACAAGCTGCCAATGCGCCCATGAGTGCGACGCAGAATAATTTGACACAGGCCTCTGCGAGCAAATCTGGCAGTCAAACTCATGGCAATAAATCTACGGCCTCTACGAGCAAACCTAAAGTAAACATTGTTGGCTCCAAAAAAAGTGCAGATTTAGGTGTAGCTCACAAAATGAAATGGATACACCTCTCATATTTCAAGCCTACAGTTACTGTTGACGATATTCTGTCGTACATAACGAGTGAAACAGGCATCCACTCTAATTCTATCGCGTGTTATCGTCTGGTAAAAAAACAGCCAATTGATAAACAGCAAAGCAGTGATAATAATGAAATAAATGCGGGTGCTGGGACTCTCAAACGCATTAGCTTTAAACTTGGGATTCCATCCTCATTATATAGCACAGTATATAACTCGGAGTTGTGGCCAGCTGATGTAAGTCTTCGTCCGTTTAGGTTTTTTCAAAAACCGGGTGCTGCAGAAGGGAAAACCTGAGTCTATCGTCACAATTAACTGATGGTAAAAATAAATGCTTAAGGATATTGTACCAAAACGCATCCGGTTTGCGCACAAAGTCCCTATCTATTTTCCAACATTCGTCTCAAATGGATTATGATGCTGTGGTGATTACGGAAACCTGGCTGAATGATCAGTTTTATGATGAGGAATTTTTCGACCTCAACCTCTTTCATGTTTTCAGAAAGGATCGTGATGCTGCTAAAACTGGCCGTAAGCGAGGTGGTGGCGTACTGATAGCTGTTAAGCGTATTTTTTCCGCAAGTATTGTAGATTTACCAAACAATGATTCCCTGCTGGATCAACTCTGTGTTTTGGTTCCAGGTATTAATGAGAATGTTATGATATGCGTGTCCTACATTCCTCCGAATAGTTCGGTTGAACTATATAAATTTCATTTAGATAATATTAAGCACTTATCATTTAAATCAAATGCAAATCACCACATGTGTGTTTTAGGGGACTTTAACCTTTGTAAGTTAGATTGGCATTATGCTTGTGATGATGATTTTTTCCTTACTCCATCAAATACTTGCAATGAAACTGAATCCTATGTAATTGATACATTCTCTTTACTAGATTTAATTCAAATCAACCGATTTTTTAATGAATTGAATAGGCTTTTAGACTTAGTCTACATTAGTAATAGTCTTAGTTTTACTATTAATAGGGCTGCTTTCCCAATGTCGGCATCTGACATGCATCATGTGCCATTGCTTATCGATCTAAATGTTTATTCATTTCTTCCATCTAGCAGAACTATAAATAATCAATTTAACTTTGATTTCAAAAATTGCAATTTTGATATTTTAAATAAACACATATTAGGTGTTGATTGGGAATGTCAGTTCAAATACCATAGTTTAGAGTCTTCTTTTAAGTTGTTCAAGTCCAAAATAATTGGTATTTGCAATGTTCATATGCCAGTTAAGGCCAAGCCTACCTATAAAATACCTTGGTATACGCGTGCTCTAATCAAGTTAAAAAACTTACGTAACAAATTCTATAAAAAATATCTGACTACACATGATGTTAACTACTTTCATATTTCCGGCATTATATGCGCGAATTTAATCTAAATAGCAAAGCTCTGTATGTAAATTATATCAATAAGTTTGAAATCAATATTAAAAATAATCCTAAAGAATTTTGACGTTACATTAACTCAAAACGTAAAAGCTCGAATATACCAAATTCCATGTTTTTAAACAATAAAACTTCAACAAATTCTTTAGAAACAGCAAATTTATTTGCAGATTTTTTTGAATCTAACTTTGTAAATGGGCCTAATATTATTGACAGTTCGTGTATTACGAATGGGTATACACCGAATATCAGTTCTATCACAGTGTCAGAAGATGATGTAATATTGGGCATCTCGAAATTAAAAATGTCCCGTAAACCAGATAATGATGGCTTATCCGCTTACCTTTTGAAAAAGTGTTGTAATGCTCTTGCGAGTCCGCTCCAATATATCTTTAATTATTCGTTAAAATCCGGGATCTTTATCGAGGAATGGAAGCTCACTTTTATTACTCCAATTTTCAAAGCTGGCAATAAAAGTAATATCTGCAATTACCGTCCGATATCAAAGATTACAACCATAAGTAAGCTCTTTGAATCCATTGTAAAAGACAAACTTTTCCGTAGTGTCAAAAATTTAATTTCTCCCCTCCAGCACGGTTTTATGCCTGGCCGATCAACTGTTACAAATCTAAAAATTTTCTCCGAATACTGTGTTTCATCATTTCAAGAAGGCTACCAGGTTGATGCTATTTACACGGATTTTTCTAAGGCGTTCGACAAAGTTTGTCATTCCCTCCTTATTGAAAAATTATCGAAGTTTGGTATCCACGCAAATTTACTACGTTGGTTTGAGTCTTATCTTAAAAACAGATTAAGTTTTGTAAGCATTGAGGAAGCACATTCAAGACCTATTGTTGCCACTTCTGGTGTACCACAAGGCAGTGTGCTTGGGCCACTCCTTTTTGTTCTTTTTATAAATGATATCGTATCTCAAATAAATAATGCCCACTGCCTTTTATTTGCAGATGATATGAAATTATTTTTAAAAATACGTGACTTGCGTGATGTTGATAAACTCCAAGATGATATCAACTCTGTTAATAATTGGTGCACAAGAAATCTTCTGTTTTTGAATATTAACAAATGCTCTGTGGCAACTTTTTCTAAATCGAATACGCCGATACCCACGAGCTACTTTCTCTCTAATTCACGACTTAACTTTGTGAAAGAAGTAAAAGATTTGGGAGTGATTTTTGATACGAAATTTTCTTTCGTACCTCATATGAATTTCATACTACCGAAGGCATACTCACTTCTAGCCTTTATACGTCGAAATAGGTCAAACTTTACTGATCCTTACACTTTTAAGTCTCTATATACCAGCTTAGTTCGTTCAAGGCTTGAGTATGCTTCGGTTATATGCAACCCAGTTTACTCGATACATGCATATCGCTTAGAGCGTGTTCAAAAGGCATTTATACGCTTTGCTTTACATCCCCTAAAATTTAATGAGCCCATCCCATCTTACGAATCCCGCTGTATGCTAATTGATCTTAAAACATTAGAGAATAGAAGAAAGATAATGTCACTTTCTTTCATAACTGACATCATTGTTGGAATTATCGATTGCCCGCATCTGCTTGGTTTAATTAACTTTAATGTACCGTCAAGGTTGCTTAGGCACTCTTATCTTTTTAATATGGGAGTTTGCCGTACTAATTATGCTTTAAATTCGCCAATAAACAGAGCGTTAACTGAATTTAATAGCCTTGCGAAGAAATATGAAATTGATTTTGGGCTTGGAAAAAATTATGTTAAATCTGTTTTAATTCAAGCTTATCGCTAATATAGATACCGTTAAATTATATTAAAATATGTAATTGTAAACATATATTCTTTGTAACTTAGGTTTTTTTTTTAATAGTCTGTAAGAACTGGTTTCATAGACGAAATAAATAAATAAATAGTACGAAACCTTTCGTAAATAGTAAGAAAGTATTTCGTAAATAGTACGAAAGCCTTCGTAAATACTACGAAAGTATTTCGTAAATAGTACGAAACCTTTCGTAAATACTACGAAAGTATTTCGTAAATAGTACGAAAGCCTTCGTAAATACTACGAAAGTATTTCGCAAATAGTACGAAACCTTTCGTATATACTACGAAAGTATTTCGTAAATAGTACGAAATAGCTTTCGTACTATTTACGAAACCATTCGTTGCTCAATTTTACGAAAGAATTTCGTAATATGTACGAAAGATTTCGTAATATTTACGAAATATTATTTTGAGTGTAAGCACAACGGGGACCCCTTACGTGCGGGAATAAGATGTTCGTCTAAATTTTTTTTTTTTTTTAATAAAAGAAAAGTGGAAACTCATTCCACTTGTCAGCTCAATTTTCTCAACCTTCGCTTGTGCGGTGAAATTGTTTGCACTTGTCGATGCGTCTGGCTCAATTTCTTTTTCTAATTTTTTATGTCGTGTGTGCTTGTAATATTAATTTGAATCGATTGACATTTTTTTTGATATTGCAAATATTGATATTGATTTATATGTATGTATATTTTCGAATTTCTGTGTTTGTTATACTTTTTTTAATATGTTTTCATAACTTATTTGCATATTTGTTATACGACAATGTAGATATCAAAGTAAATTGAGTTATTTATGGCAGCAGTTTTGATGTGCAAAAGAAATTAAAAAAAGAAAAAAAATTAAAAACCTACACAATGCTACGAGTATTCGTCTGGGCTTTTACTTTTTTTTGCAGATCAAAATGAATACTAATAGGAATACCGAGTTGGCATACAGAATAGGAAAACCGAATGCGAATACCGGATACGAATATGCGCACCAAATATAGAATACAGAATACGAATACCATGTTTGAGCATCGAATATGAATAGCGAATGCGACTATCGAATACGAATACCGAATTTTAGCACCGAATATGAATACCGAATGCGATTACCGAATACTGAATATGATTACCGAATACAGAATATCAATATCAATATAGGATACGAGTTCCTAATAGAGAATATCGTATACGAATACCGAATACGAGTATCTAATACAGAATACCCAATACGAATACGGAATACGGAATACAGAATACCGAATACGAGTACCGAATACTGAATACACAATACCGAATACTTTTACCGAATTTAGAATACCGAATATCAATACAGAATACAGAATAACAAACAACGAACACGCATACGAATATGAACACCGAATACAAAATGTGAATACCGAATTTGAGCAACGACTGCGAATACCGAGTACAAATAAGGTACACGAAGAGGAATACCGAATAAGTGTACTGAATTTGACCACCGAATTCGAATACCGAATACAAATACTTCCACCGAATACGAATACAAATTAATTTAAACTAGTATCGCCGTTGCTCGAAATTCGACCATGCAATTTATTTTTTCAACTTTGTATTGGTACAAAAATTATTCCTTTTCGCGGAGATAAGCAACACTTTCCAAATTCCAGTTGTACCGCAACACTGATTTGCCCTTTTGATCACGGTCCGACGCGAAATCATGGTCAAAATAAAGGCAGATCTAGGAAGGTAGGCCCGGTGGCGCATTCAGAAATTTCCCATGTATTTTGTTATTGTAATTGGTAGATTACATTACACAACAACAAAGTCGATGAAACCCGTCCCAGCAAAACAGAGCAGTCCGCACGTTGCTCCGTTAGGACTCCCTAAACCGTGCGCTCACCCTCCTATGGAGGCTCTGACAAGAATCCGAAAAAGCTCCTAATGGAGCGTTGATAACGGAGAAAAATGCCTTTTTAAATGTATGAAAAAGTGCACTTTTAGGACTCCTTAAATTAGTGTTTTCGGACGCTCCCTCAAAGACTGGCGGACTCGGCATTCTAAAACGGTGAAGCCGGTGGGCACGACACAACCGTGAAATGCGGTGAAATAGTGCCGGTGTTGGATGCTCTGTATATGGTTTGGTATTTTTTTTGCAAGATTACACATCAACTCAATTTGTTTCAGTGCCATTTGTGCTAGTCAAACTAATCCACTTTATCGTGTGTGCTTACTTAAGAAAAAATTCCACGAATTCCAGACACGCAATCAGCTACGACGGCTGTGCAATTCATCACAAACACGTTAGCTATCAAGTGGTATTACAAATAACTCTGAATTCCAAAGAAGTATAAGTAAGAAAAAAAAAAAAAAAACACACAACCACATGAACAGCAGAAAGAAAATCTTGTACTGATTTACATAAGTCATTTTACGTTAATATGACATGCAAAATAAACAAACGCCATGACGTACATAATATGTATGTAAATCCATTTGAAATATGCAAATGAAATAAAAAAAAAAACAATGAAAATACCACTAACAACAATAAAAACAAAATTTAATATAGTAATTGAACCACGTTCATAGCCGTTTCTTGGAAATTGTTGAGGTAATAAAACTGAAAGTTTGTCACAAAAAGAAAACATTTCACCACATCAACTCAACGTCATTCAGCACAGCAGTCAAACACTTTTGCAGTGGCATTCGTGTGTGTATGTACACGTTTTTTTGTGTGTAAGTACACACCGCACATTTCTGCGCACATTAAATTTTATTGACATGAAATTTTCCTGATCCGAATTTACAGCAATTGAATAAATTACTCAACTTCCGCTAGCTGTCACTTGCCACTTTAGTTCGCTTGTCTCACACATCTCATTTTCTCTTTCTTTTTTGATTTGCATATCACTCCTTTTATGTGGTTTACATATGTGCCGTTATGTTCACCTTTTTGACATAAATTTCTGGTGATGAAAACACATCAGAGTGTAAGTGCAAGTGTGTTTGGATTGGGTAGCGGATGAAAATATATAAAAACATCAACGCACTTATGAAAATATTTTTATTGTCACACAACACAAAACACAACGCCTCAAGCAAGAGAGAAGTGTTGTTTGTTCTGGAAAAGTGAGAAAGGAAAATATTATCGAAAAAGTAAGTGGAATTTAAAGCGTGTCACATATCAAAATGAAAGTGGTGATAGCAAATTTTCAAAGTTATGTATAGAAAAAGTCGACAAATAATTCATGAATTGGCACGTCTACACGATCATTCGTGTTGTCTTTCATTCATTATTGAGCTTATTTGAGCTCCAATTCCTGTTTTTACTTGTTCATTATTCTATGTATATCATTGCGACTGGCATTCTCTATTTTATATTCACCTCGGGATTCGAACCATGACATCAACCTGAAATTCACTCCAACGTCATGATCTATTGGGACATTCAATATTATATTGAATTTTAGTGACCCTTTATACTTCCCTTTTCCGAAAAAGAATCTATGAATTAGTATATAAATCATTGCAAAAACAAAATAAAAAATAAAAATATTGATTCTTGAGCACTTCGATTGAGTTTGTTCGTTCGCTTTCAAAATTTTGCATGAAATTAAGCGTGATTCAAGTGTGAATGACGATTGAGAGCAAATAACATCACGTTTAAACATACTATTATAAGCGTGTAGTGTGAAGCCATGACAGATTACTTGTCGTCGCTTTGAAAATCTATTTTTAATATTTGCGTGTTTTGTCTTTTGTGTGTTTGATTCGAGTGTTTCAGCAAATGTATGATTATCATAACTAGTAAATATCTTCGTACCCTACGAAAACTACATAGCATTTTCAAAATTTCTTACAAAGAATTTCTTTGTATATATCAGGGCTGCTCAACGCTCTCGTATTGAAAGTACAAAACTCAATACATCTACAAATTTTGTATATGCACTGAAAAATATTTTCGCTCATTTAAATTTTTTTATGAATTCCAATAAAATATTATTTAGAATTTATTTTCAAATGGTAGTATCACATACATACAAATTTTTTTTATTTTTTATATGAAAATTTTTTGAATACTAATTTTTTACAGTGTTTTCATTTTTTGAATTTTTTTTCATTACACATTTGTTATTGTAAATTTCGATTTCTTACGGCAGTGCTCGAGCTCCTATACAAAGTGCCTTTGCTCTGCACATTCAATATGAATCATAGGCACATACATATAAAATTTTTTTTATATCTGAGTGCTTATGGGAGTGCAAAGAAAATTTTATTTTCATATTTGTAGTGAATATATGTATCTGTGCCTATGATTCGGAACAAAACAAAACCAATTGTGCTTTGAGTGCCTATGAGGTGAGCAGCCCTGGTATATATGTATGTATGATGATATGTATACATTGCCGTTATACTTCATAACAGCCTAATCGACATTTGTGACAAAAACTAATATTGAATTCCTGAAACCCAACTTTACGATTTGTAACATGCGTACGCATTTGGCTTGACCAACATCACAGCGTAAACGCGCCCACCTTCAACGTCATCGCGTAATCGCACCCACCTTGTGGGGCATCGTGTAAACGCACCCAGCTGACCGACAGGTAGAGAATAAACCTGCCGCCATCATTCTTTTTCATTCTATTCGCGAATTCTAATCGTGCAAGCAGCTTTGGTGGTAGCTAAAAATACTTCAATAAAATTGAATAAAAAAGTAAAAGCAGTAGTGCAAATAAATAAACTTAGAATTTAATAGAAACGTTAAAGAGAATTTTTATTACAACGAAACCAAGGAAAAACACAGAGCTGAAAAAACATTAGAAATAAATATAAAGCTTCCCAAAGGCCAAGTTTATGGTATGGATCAATCAGGAGTTAAAGCTAGGCAAATACAAACTTTGGCATAGGCGGTTATGAAATTTAAATGACGATCAGTGCTTATTTAGGCAAAACGAATGTATGAACCCTTGAAGTATGTACCTACAACCACAAGAGTGATTATGGCTTGTAAACAAAAGGTTCATATACATACATACATACATAAGTTCAAGTGTTTAGTAGTAGTAGAAAAAGGGCGGTTAAAACAATATTTGTTAGAATTTATTTTAGAATTGCGAAGTGTCTCATATTATATACATATGTACATACATATCTACATACCATAGTAAGGACTTGTTGTTTTTAAAGAACCATAAGCAACATGAAATTGTAATAAAAATACACGCGACAAAAATTTACGTGAAAACATATTCGAACATGTTTTTGTCGCTTTGGTTTTTCTGGCAGCACATTTAAATGTGCAAACGTTTTATTTATTAATTGTCTTTTTTTAAAGGGCAGCTTGGTTTTTCCCTCGCCCCTTGATATGTATCTTTATTCCTGTACATTTTTTGTGACACATTTATGGATTGACGTGCTCGTGGATATATTTACGTATAATGGAATTTTACTTACATACTTCATACAAAATATATGTACATAAATAAACAATAAAATATGTATGTATATGTATGTGTGTAAATATAAATTGAAACACGCAATTCGAATCAGCAATAAAAGTTATAGTAAAATGCAGCGTCACGACGCTAATTGAATGGCCGCAGGTATTATTTAATCAGGTGTCTGCATTTACACAATACTGAAGTGTGCTCCGCTTATAGTACATATTGGCTGTGAATATCTTTATGGCAACATGTATGTAAGTATGTATGTATGTATGTATAATACATAGCAAAATATAGTCATTATAATCCTTGCGATAACCACAATATTGAATGACAAAAAAAAAAACATAAAATGAACCCAAATAAATTTACTACATACTATTACTGAGTATAATAAAAGAATTTTTGAGCGTAGTCAGAATTTACGATAAGAACTGGGATTATCTCCATATGGCGGGGTTGGAGAAATCAAAATGAAAATTGTTGATAACATATAGACAACTGAGTGGAAGACCACCGCAGTTCAATTGATATATACATACATAAAGACCTGCTTAATACCCTGCAAAAAATGCGATCACTCCGGGATACATCCGGGACAACTCGCAAGGGAGCATGCGATTACTACCCATTTGTATCTCTTTATATGGGTTGAAGTGTTCTCTTTTGTTTGAGCATGTCCTATGAAGAGACTAATTGTACCCAGTTTGTACCCGAACGGGTAGCAAAAGCGCACAATTGTACCCGTTTTGTACCCGAACAGGTAGCAAATGCGACACATCCATTTGTGCGACTAATTGTACCCGTTTGATACCCTTTCGGGTACAATTCGTCTACAATTAGTATACATATGTACCCGTTCGGGTACAATTGGGAACAATTGTAGACTAATTGTACCCGAAAGAGAGCGCTCCCGGACAAATCTTTTTAGAGACTCGTCGCACACTTTTTTACAGGGTATATACATATATGTGCACATATGTATGCATGTATATATATTCAATTTAGAAATTTAGCGAAGTTTAACTTTTTCCAAAACTCATTTAGCGTGTGAAAGAACGGGGGCGGGTTCCTGGGCTTAATTGGCAGTTTGATAACTGCAAGTAGTTTGTGGGAAGACCCACATTTACCAAAAATTTATATATAATTATATATCTATAATTTTTGATTATGTTATAAGCACATGACAGTGACTATAATGCACCATTTGTTAGCCTAAACACGGACCCAAATGATACCCAATTGAACTTTCTCACGATAGATAGTAGGGGTTAAGTGCCAAAATAACCCTGATTTATATGCGGCAAAAGACTGTCCGCACCTGTTCTGTTATTGAGTTTTTTTTCTTGGCGTTACAACAACAAAAAATTAATAAATTGTGGATCATTAATGTACATTTATTTAGTTGCAAATGTTAAGTGTATTGCCGTGGCACTCAAACTGTTAGGCATTCAAACACACTTTTCTACTTTTTCAGCATGTTTATTACGTATGCATCTATACTATTAATACGCTAACATAAATGTTGTTCCATATTCTCCGTCGAAACTACTAAACTGATTTTAAAACTAAGCGCACCATTAGAAAGATATTGCTCTTAAATAGAACTGCGCCAATTTTCATGAAAATTGATTGGAAAATGCGTCCACAATCGTCGTTGGAAAATTGCCGTGTGGTTGTTGTTGCATGCTTTTGCACACAACAGAGCTGTCTCATTGCGCAAGCATATGTAGCTGACTTTGTGCGTTTTCACCAAACTTACCATGCAATTCTGAACATGTTTGGCTGAATGTGGTGTGTAGTTTCAAAGAAGTAGAAACGTAAAAAGTAGCAAAAGCACTGCAACAAAAACATAAAGTCAAGGAATAAGTAGGATAAGAAAGAATAAGTAGGAAAGAAATTGAGGAAAGAAAAGAGCAGAAATAGAAATAAAGAAGTACACTCAGGGAAAAACAGCATTTTAAAATCAAAAATAAAATTTTTGTTTTCATAATGCACGTTTTAAACCAAACCATTTTTATTTTAACAACGAAAATTTTTAAATTAAAAATGAAATTTTTAAATTAAGAATGAAATTTTTTAAGTAAAAATGCATTTTGGATTTAAAAAGAAGCATACTTAAATTAAAAATTAAAATGAACGTGGATTCAAAAACTCGCTCTTTGTTCAAAATTTTTTGTGAGAAAATATTTTTTTTGTGAGAAATCCAACAAAAACAATAATGAGAATCGATTTTTTTTAATTTTGTTTTTACAATGATTCATAAAATTCGTGGATTCTTTTTTAGGAAAAGGGAAGTATAAATAGGTTACTACAATTCAAGATAATGTTTATTGTTCCACTATGTGATGGCGTTGGATTGAATTTCAGGTTGATGTCATGGTTCGAATCAGGGGGAGAATACAAAATAAAGAAGAAAAAGGAGAATAAGGAGAATAAGAAATAAAGATAGCAAACAGTTGAGGCGAAGTAGAAAAGAAGAGGAGAACAAGCGGAGGCTATATTTTTGTAGTTGGGACTCGGATTGAGAGAAGATGAAGAGAATGCCGTTATATAAAATTTCGAATCCGGAAGAGAAAATGATATAGAGAACACTGCAGCGTTTTTTTTCTCATAGTGCGTAAAATAAAAATAAAAATTTTTAAATTTAAAATATTTTTTCTTGGTTTAAAAATTTTACAATGAACATTTTTAAAATAAAAATGTTGGTATTTGCATCACTTTTAAATACGTTTTTATCCATTTTCAGCACGTTTTCATATGTTTTTATAATTGTTTTCCCTGAGTGTAGGTAGGAGAATTTGGAACACCAACAACATAATAGTAGCAGTGACAGTAGCAACAAACAATTATACAAAAACTATAGTTGCACTTTAGTCATAAGAAAACATCTAGAAAAACTGTCGAGTTTCGACAATAGGCAGCACTCTAGTATATTTAATTGCTTTGAATCAAGAGGTGTGATCGCTAAGAAATAAAAATAAGATAGTTATAATCATCAAAAAATGGCTGTTGTAGGTACCTAAAATGCAATAATTATTTAGCCGTGTCGAACGCAAAAAAATCAACCAGAAAATGAAAAGAAATTCGAGGCCTTGCTGAAATATTTCTCGTCTGAGTAAAGTCATCAAATGGTATAGGAGTTCATAAGAAAACTCCTAAAATTCATTAAAACACAACATAAAGACTGATGTTATCAGCTTTATGCACTTATGTATATAAATTATAATTCATTAGTACTAATGAATATGAATACGCATGTACATACATATGCATATATGTATGTATAATATCCTATGTACAAAGTACATATGTACTTATATTTGCCCATAAACCAATCAATACTCGCATAAGTCAGTGTCTCTATAATAAAAAAGCTCTGTAGCAAATCATAAAAATGTACATTATCTCGCATCATACGGAGCTTACAAAGCTACCGGCGGCGGGCAAATTAACTATTAACTTACACATAAACAAATATACAGCCATTTATGCCCATTAAAATATGAACTAATGTATAAAGAGTCTGACATTAATTTGTAACAGCAAAAATGTCCATGCAGTAGATTTGGCGAGAAGGCTTGTGACTATTAAAAACAAAATACAAGGTGTCTCTAAAACTGTTCGTTCATCACCATACTAATAATGATTATGAAGCGCTCCGCAGCATGCAAGGGAGTGTGTGCTCTAACCTATATAACTGTACAAAATGTCGAACAAAACGTGCTTCTCTTTTGCATTGAATTTGCTAGGACTGCTAGTAGGGCAAGTACAGAGCACATGGTTTAAAGCAAATGGAAACACAAAACTCTCTAAATGATCCAAAATACATTAGGCGATCATATGTGATAAAAATGGCTCTGTAGTTGTTTCGCTATTTGCTTGAAAATAGCTGATTGTAACCTAAAAGATAAGCAAGCAAGTTCTATCATGCACAAAAAAAGTGATTATGTTTAAACTTGTACGTTCATGTATGTACGAGTGTATTTATTATAAATACATACCTCTATGAGTATAAAACTTTATGTTTAACATGTTCAACACTTTGTAGCATAAGCGCAAATAATACGCAGAGCACAGAGTCATTTTGCGACACACTTAATGTGACAAAAATAACAACAAAAGTTGCAAAAAAGCATGAAAAAACTCTAATGGCAGCTATTTGAGATTTTAAATTAACTCTCTCAATTTATCTATGTTGCGGTAACCTGGCATTTCCACAAAAAATAATTCCGTCATAATAGGCACCATTATAACACAGATGTCAAATGGAGACCGCCTCTGTCTTCTGGTATACCATAGATGTCAAAGAAATTGGTTTAACATCTATGGTGTAACATGGGCTGATTTGACAGCTAATTTTTCATTTCAACGAAAAATTCACAGTGGCAACATCTGCACATTGAACGTGAAATTTCGCACGGCGTCCATTTTGCTTGAGTGTTTTGGCCTAATGTTAGCCACACACCTTGCAATTTTTTATACAACTTGAGCCAGTTGCGGTCGAAATCGCAGCGTTTTTGGGGCTGTTGTATGTAGTTGTGTATCGGTTGTACGAAAAATCAAAAAGTTTTGATTTTTTGGCAAGTTGTACAACTTGGTTGCATCGTTTGGGGGCATGTTGTTCAACATTTCATTTTACGAGAATTCTTGAAGTGAACACATAAAATTAAAATAAGTAAAAATAAGCGAATTCAACGCAAAAAACATAAATATAGTAGAATAAATAACGTAAACTGGAAAGCTCGTAGGAACCACTTTTTTGCAATTTTTTTTCCTTTAAATAATCGTACTTTTGCTGTACGTTCTTTTTCTTCCTACAAGCGCAATATTATCCTATTCCATCTTCACTCAAAGTATTTTTTTAGAAAATGAGATTGTACAACAAGGTTGTACAATAAATTGCACCATATGTAGGCAAACAGCCAAACCCGATTGCAACCGGGTTGGGTCAACGGTCGCACCGTGTATGGCTACCATAAAAAATAAATAAAAAGAACTTTAAGTGTATATGTATATGTTGCGAGCATCATACCATGAAGTGCCCACGCATACGAAAACATGGATGTCAGACAAGATAATGGTATAATACCATTACCATTATTTTTTTTCTTGCGGAGTTTCGGCGTAAAAGGGTTTCAAATGAAACAAAAAACAAGTATGGAAATGGCATCAAACAAGTTATCCCTGATTCAATCCACATCAATTTCCTTGCTCTCTCTCTCTCATTTCACTCATACTCACTCATTTTTGGGGCGTTGAACGGAAATTAATACCACAAGGTTGCCATCGAATGCCTAAAAATCAATTACAAGCAGCTGGACCGCATTGCCAATTGGAGAGTTCGTTTGACCTTTGCGATGTTGAGCGACATTTGTATTTACTCTCGAAGTGACAGTAGTTGACATGTTGCAAATGAATGAATGAATGAGTGATAGGCATAAAAAGTGGCGTTGATTAGTTTAACTTGCAGAGTGATTCCGATGTAGAGAGAAGATATACACAATCCTATATGTGTTTTTTTTTTTAAACCGATTTAAGCTTTTTAGCAAGAAGGCTACAATTTTCTTTCATTTAGTAAACACATACATATACACATATGTATATTAAACAGAGTACAATTTGTTATTTGCAAATTTTGAAAATATTGCAGCGGCTCGCAAACTGTTTGAGCTTCGAACAGCTGTTGCTGTTTAATGATCACGAAAGTACTTCAGTTATACTCAAACTGTTGGTTGTTTTTGCACAATATACTGCATATTCGCAAAGCCTTATACTTTTACCGTAGGCAGACACATGTGCATAAATACTGCCATATACATATGTACATATGTATGTATGTATGTGTAGCATGTATGTGCAATTTTTAAAACAACAAATGTTACAACAATTTCGTTCAATTTGCAATTTGTTCGTTTTTATTTGTTGCATTGTTATTGTTATTGCTACCATTAAGTACAGCTGTTTTTTTGCTGTTGTTGCACTTGTATAAATGTACTAACACACTGTACTAAAAAAACTGCACTAGTACACTTTACAGAAAATATTGCACCTTAATGCTAGCGCATGCATGTACAAACATGCACCTGCACCTGCACATGCACAGCGTGTTTGTGCGTGTTTTTGTGTGGTGCTCACTGCGCCCTCGAGAATTAATTGTTGGCCATTTGTTCAAAGAGCGCTTATCTTAATGCGCTTTGCAAGTAAATTATGGTAAAATGAAAGTAACAACAACAACAACAAACAGCAAAAAATAAACAGCAAACAACAAACAACAACAACTGATCGTTAACATTTAAAAATAACTACCACTAAAGTTGAATTATTGTTACAAAAAGGAAAAAAAGGAGAAAAAAACACGAAAAAACACGAAAGAACATGAACGAACACGAAAAAAACCAACGAAACAAAAACTTAATGAAGCGCACAAATTGTAGCTTAAGTTATAATAAAAATACACTTAGTCTGAGTAGTTTTGCGCGTGCAGAAACAAATTAAAATCGTGTGCAATATAAAATGTACTTGTTTGTGCATTTTTGACGTTGCTCATTCATGACTGATTTGTGCGAGTAGTTCACCCTTCAGCTGCGAAGGCAAAGCTTGCAAATTAAGGACAATAACTATTTGAGAGGGAGCTTTTGATGTGTAAACATCTTTGCTGTAGCTACGAGTAATTTCGAAAAACAGGTAAAGTTTACGCGTAAACATGTAAATGCGTAAACGAGTAAACATGTAAATGCGTAAACCGTAAATGACCTTGGCATTGTCAGTGGTAGGTAGGTAGCTAGGCATGTACTTACAAATGCTTGCATGCATAGTCGTGCAAATGCAAATATCAGCAACAACAGCAACGAAGCGAAGCGAAGTTGTTGTTGTTGTTGTTTTCTGCAACAATGCGACAAATAGGCAAAATAAAAAGGGCCAACCTGTTTGAACATGTATGGATATGCATCTGAGCAATATTGGTATCAAATGAAAGGTTTTGAGCAGGACTTCGATATGAAGCTCTTTTCATTGTGACTCCTAGGCCGGTTCTCCAGATATGGGTCAAAACGAGGACCCGGATGATCCTTGAATGTTTCTGAGCAAAATTGGTATCAAATGAAAGGTTTTGAGCAGGACTTCGATATGAAGCTCTTTTCATTGTGACTCCTAGGCCGGTTCTCCAGATATGGGTCAAAACGAGGACCCGGATGATCCTTGAATGTTTCTGAGCAAAATTGGTATGAAATGAAAGGTTCTGAGCAGGGATTCTACAGGGAGCTCTACTCTTTATGAGTCCTAGTTCGGGTTCCGCGATATGGGCCAAAACGAATACCCTGATGATCCTTGAATGTCTCTGAACAATATTGGTATCAGATGAAAGGTTTTAAGCAGGACTTCGATATGAAGCTCTTTTAATTGTGACCCCTAGGCCGGGTCTCCAGATATGGGTCAAAACGAGGACCCGGATGATCCTTGAATGTTTCTGAGCAATATTGGTATCAAATGAAAGGTGTTGAGCAGGGATACTACATGTCTATTCCTTATGATGTCTAGGTCGGGTCCCGAGATATGGGCCAGAATGAGGACCGGATGATCCTTGAATGTTTCTGAGCAATATTGGTATCAAAGAGCTCTATTCATTTTATGAGTCCTAGGTCGGGTCCCGAGATATGGGTCAAAATGTTACCCCGGATTAACCCGGAATGTTTCTGAGCAATATTGGTATTAAATGAAAAGTGTTGAGCAGGACTTCTATACGGAGCTCTACTCTTTATGATTCCTATGTCGGGTCCCGAGATATGGGTCAAAACGATGACCCTGATGATCCTGGAATATTTCTGAGCAAAATTGGTATCAAATGAAAGGTTTTGAGCAGATCTTCTACACGGAGCTCTACTCTTTATGATTCCTATGTCGGGTCCCGAGATATGGGGAAATACGAGGACCTGGATGATCCTTGAATGTTTCTGAGCAATATTGGTATCAAATGAAAGGTGTTGAGCAGGGATACTACATGTCTATTCCTTATGATGTCTAGGTCGGGTCCCGAGATATGGGCCAGAATGAGGACCGGATGATCCTTGAATGTTTCTGAGCAATATTGGTATCAAAGAGCTCTATTCATTTTATGAGTCCTAGGTCGGGTCCCCAAATATGGGTCAAAATGTTACCCCGGATTAACCCGGAATGTTTCTGAGCAATATTGGTATTAAATGAAAAGTGTTGAGCAGGACTTCTATACGGAGCTCTACTCTTTATGATTCCTAGGCCCGGTCTCCAGATATGGGTCAAACGTGGACTCTGATGATCTTGCATGTTTCTGAGCAATACAAAACAAAAGAAAATAAAAAATCAAAATTTAAAAACCAAAACAAACAAAAACAACAAAATAGTAGCAGTCACAATGACAACAAAAATTACAAAAACTATAGTCGCATTTTAATCCATAGAAAACCAGGAAAAAAAAGGAATAAGGAAAAGGGAATAAATATCCGATTTCGAAACTGTTTACACATCAATGTTCATGAATACTCGTTATTCACGCTTTAATTTTTTTTTTAACAATTTGTCCGGCTGAATGTTAAATTGTTTAATTTTAGTGATTTGTCGATTTGTGATAATTAAATAAATACAAGAAACGCGATTAGGGCAAATTTGTTTATTGCCTTGAGCGAATGCTTAGCAAATGAACGTACATACATATAAACTAAATTATAGCACAGCCAATCACTTAGTGGGTAATCGCAGGCAAAGTTATTAAGCTCATTGTTTTGTAAATTATCTACCTTAAATTTGCTTGTCTAATTAATTGTAAAACAATTTCACTTAAAGGATTATTACATCACAGTACGTTGCAGGCTTTTGCACTTGATTGAGTTAATTGCTTTTTATCAACGCTTCGCGCGCTGAACACGTTTTTCTCTCTCTCTTTTCCCTTCACACTTTATATTATTGTTAAATTTATGTATGTGCGTATGTTTGTATGTTTGTGTGTGTATAACGTTTTACGACTGTTATTTTACGCGAAAATCTGTTAGCAAAAGCAGAAGTGCCCACCTTTTCTTGGCAGCTTCACTTAATTCTCTTTGCTCCGCCCACTGCACCGCAGATCTGCTGCTTTGCTCGCCGCTGCTGAGCTAACTAATCTATTATATAAAAATGAATGTGTGTGTGTGTGTGTGTGTGTGTGTGTGTGTGTCCTTTATGGACTCCCAAAGTAATCAACCGATCTTTTTGAAATTTTCACAGTAGATTCACGTGGTACTAGCGCACATAATAGGGTATATAGAATTTCGAAAAAGTGGGAACTTCCCGGAATATAGGCCCAAATGTGGACCCAGAGTGACCCAGCAAGTGTTTGAGCAATATGGGTATCAAAAGAAAGGTGCTGAGCAGGCCTTCAACATAGAGTTATTTTCATTGCGATGCCTAGGCCGGGTCCCCAAATATGGGTCAAAACGTGGACCCGAATGACCCACGAATGCTTCTAGGCGATATTGGTATCAAATGAAAGGTGTCGAGCAGGGCTTCAACATACAGATATTTTCATTGTTATTTTTTGAGTCGGTTTCCCAGAAATGGTTCAAGTAGTGAGCTCGGATGGTGATGGGTGGTCCCGATAAAGGTAAGGGTAAAGGTAAAGGTAAAGGTAAAGGTAAAGGTAAAGGTAAAGGTAAAGGTAAAGGTAAAGGTAAAGGTAAAGGTCAAGGCAAAGGTAAAGGTAAAGGTAAAGGTAAAGGTAAAGGTAAAAGTAAAGGTAAAGGTAAAGGTAAAGGTAAAGGTAAAGGTAAAGGTAAAGGTAAAGGTAAAGGTAAAGGTAAAGGTAAAGGTAAAGGTAAAGGTAAAGGTAAAGGTAAAGGTAAAGGTAAAGGTAAAGGTAAAGGTAAAGGTAAAGGTAAAGTAAAGGTAGAGGTAAAGGTAAAGGTAAAGGTAAAGGTAAAGGTAAAGGTAAAGGTAAAGGTAAAGGTAAAGGTAAAGGTAAAGGTAAAGGTAATGGTAAAGGTAAAGGTAAAGGTAAAGGTAAAGGTAAAGGTAAAGGTAAAGGTAAAGGTAAAGGTAAAGGTAAAGGTAAAGGTAAAGGTAAAGGTAAAGGTAAAGGTAAAGGTAAAGGTAAAGGTAAAGGTAAAGGTAAAGGTAAAGGTAAAGGTAAAGGTAAAGGTAAAGGTAAAGGTAAAGGTAAAGGTAAAGGTAAAGGTAAAGGTAAAGGTAAAGGTAAAGGTAAAGGTAAAGGTAAAGGTAAAGGTAAAGGTAAAGGTAAAGGTAAAGGTAAAGGTAAAGGTAAAGGTAAAGGTAAAGGTAAAGGTAAAGGTAAAGGTAAAGGTAAAGGTAAAGGTAAAGGTAAACGTAAACGTAAAGGTAAAGGTAAAGGTAAAGGTAAAGGTAAAGGTAAAGGTAAAGGTAAAGGTAAAGGTAAAGGTAAAGGTAAAGGTAAAGGTAAAGGTAAAGGTAAAGGTAAAGGTAAAGGTAAAGGTAAAGGTAAAGGTAAAGGTAAAGGTAAAGGTAAAGGTAAAGGTAAAGGTAAAGGTAAAGGTAAAGGTAAAGGTAAAGGTAAAGTAAAGGTAAAGGTAAAGGTAAAGGTAAAGGTAAAGGTAAAGGTAAAGGTAAAGGTAAAGGTAAACGTAAAAGTAAACGTAAAGGTAAAGGTAAAGGTAAAGGTAAAGGTAAAGGTAAAGGTAAAGGTAAAGGTAAAGGTAAAGGTAAAGGTAAAGGTAAAGGTAAAGGTAAAGGTAAAGGTAAAGGTAAAGGTAAAGGTAAAGGTAAAGGTAAAGGTAAAGGTAAAGGTAAAGGTAAAGGTAAAGGTAAAGGTAAAGGTAAAGGTAAAGGTAAAGGTAAAGGTAAAGGTAAAGGTAAAGGTAAAGGTAATGGTAAAGGTAAAGGTAAAGGTAAAGGTAAAGGTAAAGGTAAAGGTAAAGGTAAAGGTAAAGGTAAAGGTAAAGGTAAAGGTAAAGGTAAAGGTAAAGGTAAAGGTAAAGGTAAAGGTAAAGGTAAAGGTAAAGGTAAAGGTAAAGGTAAAGGTAAAGGTAAAGGTAAAGGTAAAGGTAAGGGTAAAGGTAAAGGTAAAGGTAAAGGTAAAGGTAAAGGTAAAGGTAAAGGTAAAGGTAAAGGTAAAGGTAAAGGTAAAGGTAAAGGTAAAGGTAAAGGTAAAGGTAAAAGGTAAAGGTAAAGGTAAAGGTAAAGGTAAAGATAAAGGTAAAGGTAACGGTAACGGTACAGGTAAAGGTAAAGGTAAAGGTAAAGGTAAAGGTAAAGGTAAAGGTAAATGTAAAGGTAAAGGTAAAGGTAAAGGTAAAGGTAAAGGTAAAGGTAAAGGTAAAGGTAAAGGTAAAGGTAAAGGTAAAGGTAAAGGTAAAGGTAAAGGTAAAGGTAAAGGTAAAGGTAAAGGTAAAGGTAAGGTAAAGGTAAAGGTAAAGGTAAAGGTAAAGGTAAAGGTAAAGGTAAAGGTAAGGTAAAGGTAAAGGTAAAGGTAAAGGTAAAGGTAAAGGTAAAGGTAAAGGTAAAGGTAAATGTAAAGGTAAAGGTAAAGGTAAAGGTAAAGGTAAAGGTAAAGGTAAAGGTAAAGGTAAAGGTAAAGGTAAAGGTAAAGGTAAAGGTAAAGGTAAAGGTAAAGGTAAAGGTAAAGGTAAAGGTAAAGGTAAAGGTAAAGGTAAAAGTAAAGGTAAAGGTAAAGGTAAAGGTAAAGGTAAAGGTAAAGGTAAAGGTAAAGGTAAAGGTAAAGGTAAAGGTAAAGGTAAAGGTAAAGGTAAAGGTAAAGGTAAAGGTAAAGGTAAAGGTAAAGGTAAATGTAAAGGTAAAGGTAAAGGTAAAGGTAAAGGTAAAGATAAAGGTAACGGTAACGGTAAAGGTAAAGGTAAAGGTAAAGGTAAAGGTAAAGGTAAAGGTAAAGGTAAAGGTAAAGGTAAAGGTAAAGGTAAAGGTAAAGGTAAAGGTAAAGGTAAAGGTAAAGGTAAAGGTAAAGGTAAAGGTAAAGGTAAAGGTAAATGTAAAGGTAAAGGTAAAGGTAAAGGTAAAGGTAAAGGTAAAGGTAAAGGTAAAGGTAAAGGTAAAGGTAAAGGTAAAGGTAAAGGTAAAGGTAAAGGTAAAGGTAAAGGTAAAGGTAAAGGTATAGGTAAAGGTAAAGGTAAAGGTAAAGGTAAAGGTAAAGGTAAAGGTAAAGGTAAAGGTAAAGGTAAAGGTAAAGGTAAAGGTAAAGGTAAAGGTAAAGGTAAAGGTAAAGGTAAAGGTAAAGGTAAAGGTAAAGGTAAAGGTAAAGGTAAAGGTAAAGGTAAAGGTAAAGGTAAAGGTAAAGGTAAAGGTAAAGGCAAAGGTAAAGGTAAAGGTAAAGGTAAAGGTAAAGGTAAAAGTAAAGATAAAGGTAAAGGTAAAGGTAAAGGTAAAGGTAAAGGTAAAGGTAAAGGTAAAGGTAAAGGTAAAGGTAAAGGTAAAGGTAAAGGTAAAGGTAAAGGTAAAGGTAAAGGTAAAGGTAAAGGTAAAGGTAAAGGTAAAGGTAAAGGTAAAGGTAAAGGTAAAGGTAAAGGTAAAGGTAAAGGTAAAGGTAAAGGTAAAGGTAAATGTAAAGGTAAAGGCAAAGGTAAAGGTAAAGGTAAAGGTAAAGGTAAAGGTAAAGGTAAAGGTAAAGGTAAAGGTAAAGGTAAAGGTAAAGGTAAAGGTAAAGGTAAAGGTAAAGGTAAAGGTAAAGGTAAAGGTAAAGGTAAAGGTAAAGGTAAAGGTAAAGGTAAAGGTAAAGGTAAAGGTAAAGGTAAAGGTAAAGGTAAAGGTAAAGGTAAAGGTAAAGGTAAAGGTAAAGGTAAAGGTAAAGGTAAAGGTAAAGGTAAAGGTAAAGGTAAAGGTAAAAGTAAAGGTAAAGGTAAAGGTAAAGGTAAAGGTAAAGGTAAAGGTAAAGGTAAAGGTAAAGGTAAAGGTAAAGGTAAAGGTAAAGCTAAAAGTAAAGGTAAAGGTAAAGGGAGAGACCCATTATAACATAAAAGCTTTTGTTTGTCGCTGCGAAGCGGCACGGGTATTTGCTAGTTCAATTTAAAATGTTTAACAGTTTTTCCACACTTCGTTTATACCACTGCCAATGAAGGAAGTGAAGAATAGGGAAATGAAATAATTAGACTGCTGATGACTAAATTAAAGAAAGGCGAAAAAGGTTGGTATTAATTAAAGTGAGCTGAATTTGAATTAAGTGCGAGAAATTATCCAAGGAAAACGGTGGTCTTTTGGGTAGAGTGAATTTATGAATATGAGTATGAGTGTGATAATTCCCCGCAGGGAACTCAATAACTAGTGAGCAAAATTTCTAGTTCCGAACTAGAGAAAAGGTGTCAAAGGGGAACTAGATCAATTGTAGTTTGACCCTCACCAGTTCAGAAGGAGAGAATTGAGTGACCATTATAAAACACACTTTGATTGTATGCAATTTCGAAGTGACAAAAATTCTATGAAAATTTTTTGTTGGTTCAATTGCCGTCGGCTTTGTATATTTCTGCAATTCTCAGATGTTTAGTGAAGCATTTTATATAATGAGTTTTCTATTTGCATCTTGTATAAAATGAAATGTTCCCCTAATTATGCTTTTCCGATCCCATATGCTTATTTTAATTTTATTACTTTTTAAATATTATTGTAAATTTTTATTAAATAAAAAAATAAAAAAATATTAGTTAAAAAAAATATTAAAAAAAAATTGTCATTCACGTTGACACCGACAGGATTCGAACCCGCGTCCATCAGATTGAGAGGCACATGCGTTAGCCAGTCGGCCATCGCGCCACTTGCATGAAGTGTGTCAAATGCTGCTCTTAAGCTGCAGATGTAAAACTGTAGAATTTTTAGGTACTTGTAGCTAGTTCAGAACTATCGAAATTGTGCCAATAAATGAACTAGTGTAAACTGTAGAATTTAGTACTAGTTCGGAACTATCGAAAATGTAGTGCAGAGAGGGACAATTGACACCGCCTAGGACATCGTCGTGTTAAATTCGCCAGTTGATAACATGCAAAAGAGATTTAGCTCGCACTAGTAGTGGCGAAAAATGCACTAGAAGCGACCTAGTTCGGAACTAGAGATTTTCCCTACAGGGTTAGTATGAGTATGAGTCGTCGTACCATACGAAAACTAACATACGATTTTTTGTGGCTGAAGAAAAGTAACAAGTTCGACTTTTGGCCGACGAAAAGTAACAAAATCGTGTTTTGGCTGACGAAAACTATCAATTTCGTTTAAACAACAACAATTTTAATGTAAAAATAGTATATAATTACTGATTCTTTTCGTCAGCCAAAACTCGATTTTGTTACTTTTCGTCGGCCAAAAGTCAAATGTTCTACTTTTCGTACAGAATTTTTTTATTGATAGCTTTCGCCAGAAATTTTAAATATGTTAGTTTTCGTATGGTACGACGGAGTGTGAGTAAGAGTTGGAAAATAGTTCCAGAGATATGTACGTACGCAGTATGCCAGATTTTGTTGATTGTTTGATATATATACATACGTAGATATAGAATATTTATCGCTAATTTGCACCTTTATACACTGTATTCCAACAAATACATACATACATATGTAGTATTTTGAAGCAAATGCGTAAAGGTTGACGTATTTGTAGTTTGTTGAGTAATTAATTAGTCAATTGCATTTCTTTAATTACCATGAATTTTTTTTTTGAAGAAAAGAAAATCCATAAAATATGTAGGCCGTCTCGCCTTATAGGGTCCTAAAAAAATGTCCACCGTGCGCCGTTTCCTTTTTGGAAAACATTTCCGCAACATTTTCTTTTTTGAAACCGCTAGATGTCGCCCAAAATAATTTTTTTCATATTTTCGTTATTTATAGTGCGATCTCTAATTTTTACACACCAATGTCTTTGGCTTGAAATATCGGTTTTTACTACGTAATATTATTAACCCTATATGCGCCATTAGGGTGACTACCACCCAGTAATTAGTTTATAGGTACCAGCCTAATGTACCTTTTTATGACTGCATGTTAAACGTAGTCAAAAATGATTAAACTTTTGCAAAAGAATTATTTCGATAGCTTAATTAGATCCCGAAATAAAACACATTCAACACACCGAGGAATATAAATTTTCCGCTTCATGCGATCTATTAGCTTCATTTTACAAAGATTTTTCTGAGGAAATTTTTTGGCGAATAATTTTCTAGAACATTTTACGTACGGCGAGCTTTAGTTTTTGCAATACGGTCTAATGCACATACGTATGTAGGTATATGTGCCTATTTAAATGTACATATTAATTTCTCAAATTATAAATAACTATATAATTAACTATATAATACTAATTAAATAATTGTACACTTCGTCACTTCCTGTATCGATAAACATGGCCGGAAACTCGCTATATCCGCAACCAACACTCCCCAATGCCACTGTGCAAAGCAGTCTGCCGCCTACAACGCCAGGAGCACCAACATCCCCATAACATATGTTCGATTTTCTTGGGTTTGCAGCACAAGCATGCTCCGGCTGAAAGGTTACACCAGCGGCATGACCATAATCGTACTCGCACTTCTGCCAATTCTTTACGAACAAAGAACAGGTCCTCAACTCCGTCTCGCATTGTTGCGCTTGTTCGTTTATTAAGCCCCAACCGCTCACCTCTAGTCTGCTGTCCTCCGGCAACTCACAACCCCACAGCTGTATTGGAGCGATTGCTTCATTTCCAGCGGGACAGGGTTGGGCATGATTCAACTAATTTTGAGTGCACTCAGCCTGCAACTATCACTCAAACATGAGTGGTAGTTAAATATCTGATTTTAATTGATTGAGTGTAGTTGCAGATATTCAAGTTCATCTACTAGTTTGTTCTAGTTAAAGTTCTAGTTCACTTTCTAGTTCACCCCTATTTCAATTTCTAGTTCAAATCTAGTTCACTTATGCCAATTTCAAAACTAACGACTCACATATACTCACATCCATATGTATGTACATACATTTCACCACAAGCTGATGTGTTGATTAACTTCTCAATGATTCCACTGCCTAAATAGGTTTCGAGCACCAAATTTGAGTGGTAGTTGAAAAATGCCCATCCTTGCAGCGGGAAAGAAGTCACTCACTTCAACAACGGCGATACCCATTCTTTGTGTATCTGGCTCATACTCTTTTGGAATATGAAACTGACTGGCCCTGCGGGTTACTGCTGCCGCTCTCAAATTGGCAACACCGGCTTTCACAGTAACGTGCAACGTTTAACTAAATTTAAAGCGAAAAATAAAAGCGTGTTAATAGACATGCTTGTCAAATAGCGTATGCACCTATATTGACAAACTCGTTATAACCCAATAAGCACACGCGACAGAAGTTTCGAATTATGTGTATCTCACGGCAATGCTTCACATCGCGAATTCTCTGGTTTAAAGTATCTTATATTAATTTAAACATCGTGCTTTCATTGCACGTTCAAAAGCTTCTGGCTGTGGCAGACAATTTCTCATACATGCCGATGTTTGCAAAATTTTCAAAAAAACAATTCAGCATCTTTACTCAATAATCCGCCAGCACTGGTGATGAGCGCGTCCGAGATGTTTAGACAATCGAGAGAATCGCCATCGAGTCAAAAGTTGACTCGCTCCTCGACTACACAATCGAGATGTTTTTGCAATTGTTCCGAGTCGGCGGGCCGGGTGTTGTTTTGATGATATCTCAACTACAAAATCGAGCTGTCCTCCGGCAAGCTTGAATTTAAGTTTTGAGATCTGTGAGAGCACCTCTAACCCCGCGAAGAAGTGGTTTTTCGTGGGGCGTGCTTCTTTAATGGAAAGCCGATGTTTTGACATTTCGATGTTTTTACACGGCAAAAATCGATGCTTTCTTCTTAATATCGATATAATATACATATGTTTATTGATATATTTTTCCAATTTGCCCATCCACAAATGAGCATTTCTTTATTAGTTGAATGTCGATGAGTTGAATGTCGAATGTCGATTTAATAACATCTCTTGATGTTCTTAGCTTTCCAAACTGTTTGGCAAAAAAAGTGTGTGTACCAGCCAATTGAATGCCTTAATTACTTTTACTTTAAGTTCTGAATTCAGATTTGAACTAAAGCAAAATATCATTTTTACACAAAGTTCATCAATAATACAGTACTTTTACATACATACATACATACATACATACATACATACATACATACATATATCGACATTAAACTATTTCATTATTCACATTATAAAGCTTTTGAAAAAATATAACCGATATTATGAAGTACAGTAGTTTATGTCGTTTTAATATTAAAAAAAATTTGGTTGGAATTTTCTTTGCTAATAAATATTTTGATAATTAAAAGTAACGACGTTAAGGTAGTTAACAAACAATTGCAAAACTACAAGGTATTAAAGTTATTTTGCTTTATCGGTATTTACATACGTCATTGGCTTGACTCATGTTTGTGCACATGTGCCTGGTACTTATGTACATTGTACATATTTGACACAATTAAACAAAAACAACACGCTCGGCAAATAAGAATGATTTTTAGCGCTAATAAAAAATGTACATAAATACAAAGTCAGCAAATTCTCTATCTCTACTTCTCTGGCTGCAGGGTTGCGTGATTTTGATTTGACTGAATCACTAATCAAAAATATTTTCTGATTCTTGATTTAAAATATTTTCAAATCAAAGATAAAATTGATTTGTGATTCATTTCTCAAAAAAATCAAAAATCTTTTTTGATTCTTGATTCAAGCTTGATTTCGAATCAAGATTCTTAATAAATTTTTGATTCGAATAAAATTTTTGATTTGAAATCAAAATTGATTCCAATCACGCAACGCTGTCTGGCTGTTATAGCCTATCTCCACATAACGTAATTGGATCTCTAGCTAGTTCTATAAGTATCTCAAGAACTAATCCGTCTCTACATATGTATGTAGCTATCGTTTAGTTCAGTCTTTTTGAAATCGGTTTTCTTGCATAAGAAAACTTGTCCATCAGTATTTTATTTGACTGAACAACAACAATTATACGTGGCTTGCTTGTAAAAAATAGTAGATCTTTTGGCGCTCCTGGAAAATTTTGAATTTTTGAGTTGTGTCGCTTTTTGATTTAGGTGAACAATGTACAAAATCTGTTATTTTTCAATTTTTGTCATTTCTACATTTTCTTTTGTACGTTTTTTTTGTGTGTGTTCACTTTTAGCGCAGTACGGCAATGAATACTTTGTTTGAGATAGAAATTAATCTGGAAGCCTTTGCGTTGATTAATTGGGCGCGTGGTATGTGTGCAAATATGTATGTATGTATATATGTATGTATGTATGTATGTAAGACAATTGGCACAAGGACAAACTCGGCAAGGAAAGAAAGAAAACAATAAAAAGCGCTACAACAATAGCAAAACCACAAACTTCATATACATACGCGTACTAATGTATGTAAATATGTAACAATAGATTTTAACACGAGCTGGTTGGCAGGGAAGGGAGAAAATGTAACCTCAAACCATAACAGAAAGAGCGTGGAAAAAAAGAAAAAAATCGCAATATTCTAAAAAGATATGGAAATATAACCGCCGTTGCTATATGTATATATATACATTAAGGTAGAGTGAAACCATATGGAGATTTTTTGTTTGTTCTTTTTTTGAACGTACCAGCAATGAAAAGTTGCCTTTATACGAGTTAATGAACCCCACAAAATTTTAGGGCGATAGGACGACGTTTTGAACTGCCCCCAGCCCCGCAAAGTTGAAAGCAATAAGCACGATCTGGTACAAATATGAAATTTTCAACATTATAAAATAAAAAAACGAAGTATGAGGATTGATAAAGATGGCTAAGCTGAGTATTAAAGTGAAATTTTTTTTTGAAACACCAACAACAAAAGTTATTAAAGGTCAAAGTTTATATTATGGATTTTTTAAATTGCAATTACTAAAAAACTACTGAACCGATTTCGAACATTTTTATACCGTTCAATAGGTATTTTGATTCCCTTTAATTTGATATACATTTTATATATAAAAAGTAAGGGGGGTAAAAGGGGGGTTGGCCCCGGAAGGGGGGTGTTACGGTTTGGGGCTGTTTAACCTGATGGAAACTCGATCCATTAATAAAAATAAGTGGAGCTATGAAAAAGGAAGATTATCTTCATATTTTAAGAATAGATTTGCCTGAGTTCGCCGGAATAAGCGCATATTCCGAAGACGAGGTACTATTTCAGCAAGGCGGTAACCCCAAAAATAGGCGAAAATCATGCGAAACTGGTTATCTAGCCAATGATTTGGTGTGATAAAGAGGGCTGCCCAAAGCCCAGATCCTAATCCCATTGAAAATCTATGGGATTTTTAAAAAAGAGGATGACTGTGTACGAAAAAGTTCCCACAAATTTGAATCAACTTTGGCCCCGAGTTGAGGACGAATGGGCCAAGAAACCAAGGGTAACCATAGCAGAATTAAAGAAAAGCATGCCAACGCGCATTAAAACAGCCCCAAAATATAAGGGGCTACGGAGGATATATTATTGCTCCATACCAAATAAATTTTTTCCCCACGAGCAAAATTGTATGAATGTGGATGTTTGAGTTTTTCGCCCTGAAAAACGTGGTAATCGAGAGGGAATTAAATTTCTTTGTATGTTTTCTATTAAAATAATATATGTGCTAATTAATAAAAAAAATTTGGTTGAAATTAGGCGCTTGGATTAGGTTTTATGAACACATAAGCACAGAAGAGGGAAACATTCATCCATTAATGCTCGCCACTGTATATATGTATGTGAATGTATGTACATATGTGTGGAAAAAACTTGTATGCGCTTGAAATAGGGTAACCATTTCGAGCTCTGTTTTCAGTTCCCTGCAGGGAACTCAATAACTAGTGAGAAAAATGTCTAGTTCCGAATCTGGCGAAAAGGTGTCAAAAAGGAACTTGCTCCATTGTAGTTAGACTCTCACCAGTTCAGAAGGAGTGAATTGAGTCATCATTATAAGACACACTTTGATTTGTATGCAATTTCGAATTGACAAAATTTTCATGTATTTTTTTCGTTCATCTGTTTGCTGTCGGGTTTGGATATTTCTACAATTCTCAGATTGTTAGTGAAGCATATCGTATAAAGAGTACAATTTGTATCTTAAATTAATGAAATGAAATGTTCGCCTAATTATGATTTTCCAATCCCTCAGGCTTATTTTAATTTTTTTTTTTTATTTTAATAATTTTTAAATATTTTTGTAAATTTTTATTATATAAAAAAATATTAGTTAACAAAAAAAAAAAAATAAAATAAGAAAAAAATTATCCGCCTCGACACCGACAGGATTCGAACCCGCGCTCGCAAGATTGATTGTCACACGCGTTAGCCAGTGGGCCAACGCGCCACTTCCATGAAGTGTGTCAAATGCTGTACTTAAGCGAAAGATGTAAAATTGTAGAATTTAGAGGTACTTGTAGCTAGTTCAGAACTATCGAAATTGTGCCAATAAACGAACTAGTGTAAACTGTAGAATTTAGCACTAGTTCGGAACTATCGAAAATGTAGTGCAGAGAGTGAGAATTGACACCGCTTAGGACATCGCCGTATTAAATTCGCCAGTTGATAACATGCAAAAGAGATTTAGTTCGCACTAGTAGTGGCGAAAAATGCACTAGAAGCGACCTAGTTCGGAACTAGAGATTTTCCCTAAAGGGTTACTTCCTAGAATTGCTTAATGTATGCATATGCTTGCGTTTTTGTTATGAATAGGTAGGTACATAAAAGAAATACCTATGTATGTACTTATGTACATTTTCATGTATGCATGTATGTGCATATGTACATAACTATGGACGTTACAAGGAAGATTTTGACTCAAACATTAAATTTTCTTAAAATTTCCCGAAAAGAGAAACTTTTACACACGCTCACATTAAAAAAAAATCATTTTGTGGGGAAAAACTAAGTTTTGTAAAAATTTCCCAAAAGGGATTTTTTTGTGATGTATTGTGGAACGATCTTCCGTCATCCCTTGTCAAGCCTGGTTTGGAGACAAACCGGTTTCGGCTAATATGCGCCATCTTCAGTGTCTTTTTTCGTTCTGAGTTATTTTGTGTAAGTTCGATAGTACTTATAGTAACTAACTTCCATCGTTTGGTCACGTACTTCGTGTTCGTGTGATGTAATTTTGCAGTTATGTATGTTTGCGTGTAGGTACATATGCCCAGCAAAAATCTGGTCATCGCTACTACCTGTCAGGCATGATAGAAGGCCTTGCCATGGAACATCTGGCGAGTTCATCACTTCTTTCACGCATTGCCAGTAATGCAGAGTGGAATGAGCTTCCATTACCTATTCCATGTAATGCAAAGTAGAATGGAGCGCGAAAAATGAACTGGAATAAATACCCCTGGAAATTTCGATCATGCCTTACATTTTTCGCCTTCTTTCTCTGCTTCCCTGTAAGGTGTTCTTTATTTGATTCACTAGAATGCTTGCGGTATTGCGTGATTTATTCGGTCGGCGGTAATGCATAGGGGAAGTCCTTCCCTCCAATGACAAGCCCATGCTTATGTCAGGCATTATGTCAACGAATGTGGAAGCGATTGCCAGGGTTTTTCTGGATTACCCTCTTAATTCCACAGTCATCGAGTTTTTTGGTGGGTGTGTGTGAATGTAAGCGCAAGTGAAGGAAACAAATTAATCATTTAATTTTACATTCAAACCAAAAAAGGAATTTGTTGGAATTTCTCCACATTTCTTCAACTCGCCTCAACCGGGCTACAATTTCTGTAATTTCATGCGTTGAAATCACTGTCACAACAACAACAGCAAGTGTAGCAAACTATATTTGTATGTATCTACAAATATAAAATGCTGCCAACAACCAGCAGTGCCAACGGCGAACAGCCAGACCAACGAATGTATTTATGTATGTATAAAGAAATGGGCTCTGTGAATGTGTGTGAAACAAACTCAGTAAATTTCGGTTGTTGTTTTGCCAAAAGGTGCAGTAAAACTCATACATATGCAAAAACAACAACAACTACTATTCTATTATATAAAAATAAGTCGCATTTTCCTCCCTGATGATATAACTCCAGAACGGCTGGACTGAATTAAATGAACTTTTGCACGTAGTTTTCGATTGAGCCCGACATGGTTTATGGCCAAAAAAAGTATAAGAATCCGGGGATGGTTTTGGAGATATTCCACAAAATGTGGACCAGGGCAGCCCTAAAACGGGTTCGTACGATATGGGTATCAACTGAAAGGTGTTGACGAGTGCTTGAACTAGGTGTAGTTATTAGTCCCATATAAGACCCCGTATTCGAGGTATTTCCCGAAATATGAACCAGGTGTGACCCCAGACGGGTTTTCTACAAAATGGGTATCAAATAAAAGGTGCTGGTGAGTATTTAAAAAAGAGGTGACTTTCAAGACCCTATGCTACCCCGTTAGGAGATATCGCCAAAAATGTGGACCAGGGGTGACTCTAGAAAGTCTGGAGGGATAGAATAGGCATAGGGATAGGGATAGGGATGGGGATAGGGAGAGGGATAGGGATAGGGATAGGGATAGGGATAGGGATAGGGATAGGGATAGGGATAGGGATAGGGATAGGGATAGGGATAGGGATAGGGATAGGAATAGGGATAGGGATAGGGATAGGGATAGAGATAGGGATAGGGATAGCGATAGGGATAGGGATAGGGACAGGGATAGGGATAGGGATAGGGATAGGGATAGTGGTAGGGATAGGGATAGGGATATGGATAGGGATAGGGATAGGGATAGGAATAGGAATAGGAATAGGAATAGGAATAGGAATAGGAATAGGAATAGGAATAGGAATAGGAATAGGAATTGGAATAGGAATAGGAATAGGGATAGGGATAGGGTTAGCGATAGGAATAGGAATAGGAATAGGGATAGGGATAGGGATTAGCGATTAGGGATTAGCGATTAGGGATTCGGGATTCGGGAGTAGGGATTAGGGATTAGGGATTAGGGATTAGGGATTAGGGATTAGGGATTAGGGATAGGGATAGGGATAGGGATAGGGAGAGGGATAGGGATAGGGATAGGGATAGGGATAGGGATAGGGATATGGATAGGGATAGGGATAGGGATAGGGATAGGGATAGGGATAGGGATAGGGATAGGGATAGGGATAGGGATAGGGATAGGGATAGGGATAGGGATAGGGATAGGGATAGGGATAGGGATAGGGATAGGGATAGGGATAGGGATAGGGATAGGGATAGGGATAGGGATAGGGATAGGGATAGGGATAGGGATAGGGATAGGGATAGGGATAGGTATAGGGATAGGGATAGGGATAAGGATAGGGATAGGGATAGGGATAGGGATAGGGATAGGGATAGGGATAGGGATAGGGATAGGGATAGGGATAGGGATAGGGATAGGGATAGGGATAGGGATAGGGATAGGGATAGGGATAGGGATAGGGATAGGGATAGGGATAGGGATAGGGATAGGGATAGGGATAGGGATAGGGATAGGGATAGGGATAGGGATATGAATAGGAATAGGAATGGAATAGGAATTGGAATAGGAATAGGAATAGGAATAGGGATAGGGATAGGGATAGGGTTAGCGATAGGAATAGGAATAGGGATAGGTATAAAGATAGGGATAGGGATTAGCGATTAGGGATTCGGGAATCCGGATTAGGGATTAGGGATTAGGGATTAGGGATTAGGGATTAGGGATAGGGATAGGGAGAGGGAGAGGGATAGGGATAGGGATAGGGATAGGGATAGCGATAGCGAAAGCGATAGCGATAGCGTAGGGATAGGTATAGGGATAGGGATAGGGATAGGGATAGGGATAGGGATAGAGATAGGGATAGGGATAGGGATAGGGATAGGGATAGGGATAGGGATAGGGATAGGGATAGGGATAGGGATAGGGATAGGGATAGGGATAGGGATAGGGATAGGGATAGGGATAGGGATAGGGATAGGGATAGGGATAGGGATAGGGATAGGGATAGGGATAGGGATAGGGATAGGGATAGGGATAGGAATAGTGGTAGGGATAGGTATAGGGATAGGGATATGGATATGGATATGGATAGGGATAGGGATAGGAATAGGAATAGGAATTGGAATAGGAATAGGAATAGGAATAGGAATAGGGATAGGGATAGGGGTAGCGATAGGAATAGGAATAGGGATAGGGATAGGTATAAAGATAGGGATAGGGATTAGGGATTAGGGATAGGGATAGAGATACATACGGCAACACGGTAATCTAGGACTTTTCCTTTAGGCTTTATAGGAATAAATTTTAGGCAGAACAACGTCTGGCGGTTCAGCTAGTAAAAATATAAAATAGTAGAGCGTATTTTAATAAAAGCTGGGCAAATTAAGTTTTCATTGCACTTGAATCGAATGTTGGCATTTTATTGCTTTTGGTTGGTCGGTCGGCCATGACACCACTCACACGATCACTCGCGAGTCGGCTGTTGGCTGGTTTCCACTTCAGTAATATGTTTTCTTGCCACTTTATAATTATGACAATTTTTGTTTTATTTTTTTGCATTCTTTCATTTTTTGCGCCGATTTCTATATCCGCTCGTGTAAAAATAACATATCGCACACTAAATCAAAAAGCGATACAACTCAAAATTCAAAAATTTTCAGGAGAGGCAAAAAACTTTTTAATTTTTATATGCAATGATATGGGAAAAGGCTACGTATAATAGTTATTTCTCAGTTAAAAAAGACTCTGATAGAAAAGATTTTTTGACAGCCGCTAGAGATATATTCTGTGTACCAATTTATGGAAGAAACCCGATTTCGAAAAATTTTGAGTTGTGACGCTTTTTGATTTAGTGTGCGATATGTATACAATTTCTGCGGTGAAAAATTTCGGTTGCCTTAAAATTCTCCAAAAAGGGAAATTAAAAAAAAAAATGTTTGGAAACTTTTGCACACAGGTACCTTATAAAAATCATTTTGCGTTGAAAAACTAAGATTTGGTGAAATTTTCCAGTAGGGAAATTTTTTTGAGGTTTTTTTTTAAACTTTGGCCCGCAACTACGTCATTGGAAATGTTTTTAATGCAAAATTTACATTTTCTTAAAATTTTCCAAAAAGGGTTTTTGAAACTTTTCCAAACAGCTACCTTATAAAAAGCTTTTTGTGGTGAAAAACTACGTTTTGGTGAAATTTCCCAAAAGCGAAATTTTTTGAAAAGGTTTTTTTTTTAAGTTTTGCCCATAACCAAGTTAGAGGAAACAATTGTTACAGAACAATTTATATTTTCTCAAAATTCTGCATAAAGGGAGATTTTTGGAAGAAATGTTTTTTGATAATTTTGCACACAGCCACATTATGGAAAGCATTTTGAGGTGTAAAACTAAGTTTAGGTAAAATTTCTATAAGAGAAATTTTTTTGAAAAGTTTTTATTTTTTAGTTTAGCCATTAACCAAGTTACAAGAAACGATTTTGTTGAGAGATTTACATTTTTCCCAAAAGGGAATATTTTGTAGAAAGGGAATTTTGTTTGATAATTTTGCACACAGCCACATTAGAAAACATTTTGTGGTGAAAAACTAAGCTTTGTTAAAATATCAAACAAAAGAAATTTTTTGAAGTTTTTTTTTAAGTTTTGCGCATAAACATGTTATAAGAAACGATTTTGTTGAGATATTTACATTTTCTCGAATTTCCAAAGGTAAAATTTTATTATACCTTTCATGGGAATGAAATGGTATTATAACTTTGTGCCGAAGCACGAATGGTGAAAGTACCAGAAGTAGGCGTTGCAGACCTAGCAAAATACATATATACCAATATGATCAGGATCATGAGCTGAGTCGATTAAGCCATGTCCGTCCGTCTGTCTGTCTGTCTAGCTGTCTGTCTGTTTAATCGCAAACTAGTCCCTCAATTTTTGAGATATCCGCATGAAATTCGGAATGTGAGCGTATTTTTAGGAGAAGCTGATCATTTGTCGGAATCAGCCCAATCGGACCACTATAACATAAACTTCTCCATTTAAATAGCTAAAGGCAAGAAATTTTGAAGTATTTGTACCCATATGGATCCAAATAATGTCACCGAAATTTGTCAAGATTGAACCACTATAACATAAAGCTGCCATACCACCGATTGTTCAGATATATATATTTTAGGGTATAACTTCTCCATTTAAATCATGACACTTCTTTTTCTAAGGCATCTTTATATAAATAACCCACAGAATTGAAAGTATAAATTAAACAATATCAGACTCATTAACTTTTCATTTCCCCATTCATGAAAGGTAAGAAGTCTTCGGTACGTCCGAAGACAGCCGAGCTTACTTGATTTTTTTTATATTTTTTGGACTCTCCTCCCACTTAAGGCTTTAATATTATGCATCACAGTAAGTTTTGTTAGAAGAATTTAAATATTAAAATCAAAGGTTTAACCTCAATAAAATACAAGCATTTGAGAAAATCTATAAAAACAACAAAAAATCATGGTTACAAATAATTGGCGCAAAGCAACGAAGGTGGAGTTTTTGTTTGAGCTTAGGCACGTGTCAATTTTAATTAAAAAATGTACATATGTACATGTACATATGTATGGATGTACATATACATATGTATTCATATATTTAGCATACAGAGTATTAGCTGCATTTGCATGTACATACAATGTATGTAATTCGGCACAACACCTGCCAGCTAGACAACAACAACAAAACATGTGCTCTAAATATAATATTAAACAGATTTTGCTTAGTATTTTAAATTAATACAGTTAAAACGAGTATATGTTAGATATTCAAATGTTTGTCTATCCGTCTGTCTGTCTGTTTATCCGTTTGTTTGCTGAGCTCATTCCATTAAATTGTCATCGCCAACCATTTGAAGTTTTGAAACTCTTAATGCCATGCACAGCCGTTTTCCAAAGTTAATTGAGTTAGCCGGATGTTGGAAGTGGTACGATGTACATATATAGTTTAGCTATGGAAGAGAAGGAAGGGATTATTCACTTCGCAATTTGTTGTAAATATGTATTAACAATGTACATATGTCAAACTGCGAAAATGTATATTTTTTGTTCTTATGTGTGTTCACTTTCACTGGTTCCTTTATTTCTTTGATGAGAATTCGCTTTAACAGATTTTACTTATTTCGTCCAAAGGAAAAAAAGAGCTTCATGAAGTTGTTCAAATTATTATGTTACGTATATTAGGATTTATTTTGGTGACATATGTATGTATATATGTGTATATATATGTGTTTAAAACAATATAGGTATACCTTCATATTTGTACAAAAGAACACCAAAATTCAGGCAAATTCCCCCCTCCTCCATAATAACCGCAAAACTAAGAATAAACCCAATGACACAAGTTGAGCACATACATATGTACCTACCATTCATTATCTATGATTAATGTCAGATAAAATATTGCAAATGACATTTCCACAAATCTCACGTGTCATCGTCGTCGTCGTCTTCGGTCAGCGTCTAAGCCCAAATTGTCGCTCACGCGCACCAATGCAAAGACAACAAAAAAACCGAGGATAAAGGCAAAGGCACGTGTGTCAACCGCAATGCGCAAGGTGCGAGCTCATACATATGTACATATGTTTTATTTACATACAAATGTAGGCCTGTCCATATCTGTATATACATATACAAACATATAAATACATAGGTTGTTGTATTTCCTATGCCATTTATTTTATAATATGTGCACATATCTGCCAATTTCTATCATGTTTCCGCATTTTTTCTACCCATTTCCATCATAATTTATTCGCTCACCAATTTGTGACACTTCATACCCACATCATTTTGGCAATACGAGTGTTAAAATGAATGAAGCGAATTCCAAAGTTGGGCATATACTATGTATAGCATTGCTGCGTGCACGTGTGTGTTTGTTTCCTATTTTTGTTGTATCTGATTTTTATAAAATTCATATGTTGACATGCTTGACAAAGTTCATCGAACCGACAGAAGCAAAATAAATTACGTCTATAACTCGGAAATGTTTCGGCATAGACTCTTGCTAAGGAAGTTCCTGTGCTGCGAGGCACTTGTGTGTATATCGAGCCCTAACCGCCAAAAAAGTGTAACCAACAAAATTATTGTTTCTAGCTTTTTTTATGGAAATCAATAACTTATTATTAGACTGCGGATCTTTATGCAAAAAATTTAAAATGATTTATTAAGAGTTATATTGATTCAAAACTATATATTCACATTCCAAAGCGAATTTTCTTGCTCTGTTTTGGGTATGCAAAACATATGCAACTTATATGCAGGTTATATGCAAGTTATATGCAAATTAAAAGTACACCTTTTTTACATCAGATATGGAATTTTAAGTGATATACACAATAAGTAAAGTATAGTTGAATGCAAAAATCATATGTTCTATGCTGAATCTTTTGTGCTATGCAAATATAAAACCCATTAACACCCAAAAACAAACTGCAAATGGGAACTAATTTTTATTATAATAATTTTTAATGTAAAGAGGTAATTTTAGTTGTAGTTAAGACCACAATATACTACAAGCGTTTTCTCCACATTTTCAATGGAAACATTGTGACGCTTATCGGTTAAGATCTGTTTATATGCTGAAAATGAACGCTCAACATCACAAGATGTAACCGTAGCATACTTAAATTCGCTCCCAAATTGACTGGGAATCTGTATTGCAGTTTCTAATATTTTGTTGTCACCTGAAAACTATTTGCCCACATGATCCTGACGTAGCGTCAAGTCCTTCAAAAGCTTCTGTTATTAGGGCCATTGAAGCCATTAGGGGAACTCCGCGAGACTCTAACTTGTGGATTAAAACTGCTAAACCTCAGTTATTATGCAAATATGCAAGTTATATGCAAATATGCAAGTTATATGCAATATGCATGTTATATGCAATATGCAAAATATGCAGAAATAAATATGAAAATTTAGAATATTTTGTTAATAACTTTCATTTTTCTCTTTGGAACCATATCGCTATCTCTTTTCCTTAAAAATATGCAATTGCATAAAGATCCGCAGTCTACTTATTATCATACGCATCATCTCCCAAAATTTCAAAGCGGTGAAATGTGCCATTTCAAAGTTAGAGACTAAGTAAATTTTGGGGCTGCATACTAACTTTATGCAGAGAAAATTAAAAAAAAAAGGCCTTCTGTAAAATCTACTTTTTGTTGGATACACTTTTATGGCGGTTAGGGCTCGATATGTACTATGTACAAATGTATCTGCATACATGAATTTCCCACAAGTTTCTCAATAAATAAATTTCACTGTTGATATCATAAAGTAAAAGACCACAATGTTCTCATTAAGAAGATTAAAGACATTTGTGTAGACTTTGAAATTAATAATTTTTCTTTAGTAAAAATGTTTTATAATTTTTGGAGAGTTTCAAAATTTTTGGAGATTTTTAAAAACTGTTGTGGTTTATTGATTTCTGTGACTAACATACAACTGTGAGAATGTTACTTAAATTGCGGAGCCTGTTAAAATTTGTGAAGACTTTCAAAACTTTTGGAGACTTTCAACGTTTTTGAGGACTTAATTTTGTTACTATCATTGCCCTCGGGAATTTTATTTGAATTTCGGATACTTTCCGAATTGTGTAGACTTTCGAAATTTTTGAAGCATTTCAAATATTTTGGAGATTTTTGAAAAATTGTAATGTTTATTTGTTGGGGTAAGTGGAAAAAAATTCAACAACTATTTACAGCGAAGGTTGAGTGTATAGCTATTTCACGAAAAACCATTTTCGATCATCAGCACTCTTTTTTTTTTTCCACTTACCCCAACAATTAAAAAATTGAATTAAAAAATAAAAATTTCGTGCTAAGCACTAAAAACTCTTTCAAGTAAAATTGTTAACGTTGTTTGGTATATACATAAAATAAATACCAACAACAATGTTCATTGCGAACTGCCTACAACAAAAATTCAGCACGTTTGTGGAGAATATATGCAAAAAGCATATACACACTAACGTTAATGTTGAAAATGAAAAAGGCAAAAGTGGGGAAAATCCAACAGCTTGCACAGAGTCTCAATGGCCGAGTGTGTTTATCCGTTGGGTCATTGCGGCTGAAGTTGGAATGGACTCGGGTTCAATCCCCGGTGCATCCACTTCCGAAAAGAGTGCTGATGATCGAAAATGGTTTTTCGTGAAATAGCTATACACTCAACCTTCGCTGTAAATAGTTGTTGAATTTTTTTCCACTTACCCCAACAATTAAAAAATTGAATTAAAAAATAAAAATTTCGTGCTAAGCACTAAAAACTCTTTCAAGTAAAATTGTTAACGTTGTTTGGTATATACATAAAATAAATACCAACAACAATGTTCATTGCGAACTGCCTACAACAAAAATTCAGCACGTTTGTGGAGAATATATGCAAAAAGCATATACACACTAACGTTAATGTTGAAAATGAAAAAGGCAAAAGTGGGGAAAATCCAACAGCTTGCACAGAGTCTCAATGGCCGAGTGTGTTTATCCGTTGGGTCATTGCGGCTGAAGTTGGAATGGACTCGGGTTCAATCCCCGGTGCATCCACTTCCGAAAAGAGTGCTGATGATCGAAAATGGTTTTTCGTGAAATAGCTATACACTCAACCTTCGCTGTAAATAGTTGTTGAATTTTTTTCCACTTACCCCAACAATTAAAAATTGAATTAAAAAATAAAAATTTCGTGCTAAGCACTAAAAACTCTTTCATGTAATGTTTATTGTTTTTTGTGCCTATCATAAAAAGTCACTATTGTTTTTTTGTCAACTTTTTATTGTTTTTGTTGTTTTTGTTTTTGATTTTTGTAGCATCATGTTTGAGCTTTTCATTTTACACAAAAATATTTCTTAGTTCAACTTCCTTTGCTACTTTGACATAACAAACTTAAATCAATCCTCTCCCACTCGAATACACTTTTATTCGCCTTATCAGCCGCTCTCGAGTTGAACTAACATCACAAAAACTCAGTATTTTCTTTCTCATGCTTTAATTTTTGTCCATCTTTTTCTGGTCATAAATATCCTGAGTATAATAAATTTTCGCATAACGCACGTCTCTGGCTGAGATCGCTAATAAATTTCAGGCAGGCCGGTAATTCACTGTTTAATAGATTTGCTATACGGCTTAGCATTTCTTTCATATCTATACATGTTTATACACATAGCAAAGCTGCATTTATTGCTGTCTCGCTCTTTCGAATTTTACTGACTCGTAAACTTTTTCTGTAGCAGAAAAAATAATATGTATTGCATTAAGTCTTTATAACCGTCGAAGAATTCAAGTGTCAGTCTTGACATTAATTAATTTTTCTACCACTAGCCCGTCGTCCGCAACGTCGACCACAAAAGTAGGTATCTTAAGTAGGTATGTATGTACATACATATGTATGTATGGCCGTATCATGACCGTTCAACTCGATTGCGCAATAAATAAGAAATAAGCAATTTGCCGGTGCAAATGAAATCAGAAGGACTTTTTGAACTGAACATCATTCAGTTAATGTTCGTTGCTATTAAAGCCAAGAAAGAAGAGAACGTTGATCAGTGTTATTCAGCGTCATTACATACATACATATATACAGGCACATCAGTACATAATTATCTACATAGGTATTCATTACGGTATATGTGCTAATAAATAACGAGCGCTGAGTATGTGGCCGTCCATAAATTTGTATTTTGTTTTTGCTTTCTGCGTGATAATGGCTGTGTTTTGTCGCTCAATTTCTCATATTCGCATGCCCATGAATAGACCTGTTTATACAAATGTGTTCATGTACGGAATGCTCACATTCCACTGATATACTTATTGTCAGGTCACTAGAGGCTTGTTTGCTCATTTGTTCCATGTTCATGGGCATGTGCATTAGGCCGTCTCGCCTTATAGGGACGTAAAAATAGAGTTCGCCGTACGACCTCGCATATGATGTATTTTTGGAAAACATTTCCGGAAAAGTTTTTTATTTTTTTTTTGGAAGCCGCTAGATGTCGCTAAAATTTATTTTTCTCATAACTTCGGTATTTATAGTCCGATCTCTAAGTTTAATACAACAATGTCTTTGGCATGAAAGGCCGCTTTATACTATGGAATATTATTAACCCTATGTGTGTCATTGGGGTCACTACCACCCAATATTTAGTTTATACCACCCTAATGCAATTTTTTATGCCTGCATGTTAAACGTAGTCTAAAATAATTAGTCTTTTGTATAAGAATTATTTCGATCGCTTCAGTAGAACCCGAAATAAAACACGTTCAACATTCTGTGGAATATATGTTTTTCGCTTACTTTGGTCCTTTAGGTTCATTTTACAAAGATTTCTTCTAAGGAGACCCCTACTGAAATTTTATGGCGAATAATTTTCTAGAACATTTTAACCCTCTAGCACCGCCAATAAATGGTTATTTTGACACCCTTTTTTTAGAAAATCACGAAAAATAGTATTTTTAAGGTCGTTAGAGGGTTAAAGTGTTCTAGAAAATTATTTGGCATAAAATTTTACTAGGGGTCTCCTCAGAAAATTTTTCTGTAAAATTAACCTAAAATACCAAAGGAACCGAAAAACCTATATTCCTCAGAATGTTGAACGTGTCGGGTTCTACTGAAGCGATCGAAATAATTATTTTGCAAAAGAATAATGATTTTTGACTACGTTTAACATGCAGTCATAAAAAAGGTACATTAGGGTGGTATAAACTAAGTACTGGGTGGTAGTGACCCCAACGGCGTACATAGGGTTAATAATATTCCATAGTATAAGCCGCCCTTTCAAGCCAAAGACATTCGTGTATTAAACTTAGAGATCGGACTATAAATACCGAAGATATGAGAAAAATAAATTTTAGCGACATCCAGCGGCGCCCAAAAAAAATTTAAAAAATTTTCCGGAAATGTTTTCCAAAAAGACATCATATGCGGGGGCGTACGGCGAACTTTATTTTTTGCGATACGGTCTAATGTGCATGCATGTTTGTACATGTGTATGCATGCGTAGACAATCAACTGTCAAATTTGACACTCAACACAATCGACTTAAGCAATTGAGGGCAAGTCTCAAACTTTGTTAAGTGAACAACAACCAACAAAAACTTCTTCTATTGAAGTGCAGCCATTGAGTGAAGTAGATAAGCATATTAGAATACTGACGGATGTACTACAAAAAAAAATATATGTACATATTTACGTGTATGCTGGATAGTAAGGTTAGCTATTTTATTATCTATTAATATAATAAAAGTAAGTTGAATATTTATAATCTTTTCTCTATATTATTTTTAATATACATATGTATTTGTTTTCTTGAATGTCTTTTTTTAATAATAAAACATTTTTTTTTAAATCATTATTTACATATCATATAAAAATCAAAAGTTGCTTATTTCATTTAATATATACATAAGTAGTTTACAGTAAGAGTAGTTTACATATTGAACGTGCTATGCAAAAGTGTGTATGTATGTCTGTACAAGGCACATATGTATGTACTATGTGATTGATTATGATTTTGCGAAAAGAACATTGCAAATAATACGATTAAGTAATTTGACTTCTTCAAGCGACTGATTTATTATGCGCCATAGTGCTGACAGTTTTCCACTGACTTTTAGAATATAAATTAGAAAATTTTTACTGTTCCAAATTCACATCTCAGCTGGTGCCTTAACTTACCGCGTTCTATTCGTGAAAATTTATTACTTAACTAACTAACAATCTGTAATGCGAACTTGGCTTAATATGCATCATCATTCATGTATAAATGTATGTCAAATACACATACGTTGAATAAAAGGGCACCACGTCGTATACGCAACATCCAAACGCCCTCGGACAAAAACATATCCCTGGAAAAAAATGTGCGATGAATCTCGAAAGAGATTTGTCCCGGATTGATCTCTTTCGGGAACAATCGGTCCACAATTAGTTCCCGATTGTTCCCGTACGGGTATAAATGTAAATTAATCGCATTTATCCCGAACGAGTACAAATCTATCATCATTAAACGTAGAAATTATACAAAAATATGCAATGTATTTAAAAAATTTTATAACAATAGGTAAAAATAATGAACGCCTTTTCCTTTAATAACAATGATGAATAATAATTGCAACAAAATGTTACCAAAAATATCCATTGCAAAATCAATTACACTTGCATAATGCACACTCAAAAATGAAAATTTATTTAAAAAACTTTGAATTTATTGAAGACTTTTTTTTACAAAATTAAAACCTATTGTATAATCTTTATTTAAATAGGCATGAACATTTATAATTTTAAAAGATTGCTATAAAAAATGCATTGGCTAACAACTTTGAAAAATTTCTCACATGTCTTTTACACTCGCATAATGCACACTCAAAACTTCAAATATTTGGAGAAAATACTTAATTTTTTTTTAACCATTTCACTACAAAAAGAAAACTAATCGAATAAACTTTGTTTTAATATATGTATATAACAATTTATAATTTTTAGACATTTTCATAAAAAATAGCCTTGGCTTGCAATTTTGTACCCTTTCGAGATAAAAGCGATTGATCTACATTGGTACCCGTTCGGTATGTTAGTGATTAATCTACATTGGCACCCGTTCGGGTATACAAGTTGAACAATAAGTCTCTTCATAGGACATGCTCGAACAAAAGCGATCAATTCACTTCATATAAAGGGATGTAAAATTGTATTAGTCGCATGCTCCCTTGCGATTGATCCCCGACACGTCCCGGATTAATCGCATTTTTTGCAGGGATTATATAAATACCTAAGTTTGTAGTGGGCGCTACATTAAGTATGTAGTGCGATGTGAAATTATTATTAGATATCATTAGTCATATGCATTAGTCCCAGCAGAGCCATTAAGTCGCTGTGTAAGCTGTTAAATGTAAAAGCAATTTTTATGGCACCTTTTTCTTTTTCCATTTTCTGTTTTTTTTCTTCTTTTCTTATTTCCCACTTTTTCGCTTACACCATTTATACTTCACAGAGCGTCACACAGTTAATGTCATTGCTCTAAAATAAAAGTGGACAGATGAAAATGTGTCACTTCATGACATTTATTTCTTTGCTAAAACAACTAAGTGGATTTGTTTTGGCTTGTTTTTTGTTTTACCCTTTTTAGTGGTTTTATTGCTTTGTATTTTGAGTTTTTTTTCACGAATGTGGTGCACTCTGCAATATTTTTGTTCACTGTTTTACAGGGAAAATGTGTGATTTTGCTTTTTTTTTATAGGAATGGCATGTGTAAGCTCTTTTTTAGGAAGTACTTTTACATATAAATGCATCAGATATGTGCAAAATCTCTACGTGAATCAAGTTGTGTCTCAAAAAAAGGTGAAACAGTGGCTTGTTTACATTTCTTTGTTGTTGAGTTTATATTTATGACATTCACTTTCTTCGATTCCATTAAGCAATCCATTTCTGCTTCCCCTCTCAGTTTGCTCTTCTTGGCTTATTCAGTCATGGATTTATATAGTTAGTTTGGGAAGTATGTATGAGCATTTGAGTACGTTAACAAGTTGGGCGACTATCACACTCGACCAAGATTAGCAGTTAGTAGACCCTAAGTATGTACATGCACACAGGCACACACAGATGCACACATAAACAAATATGAGCTTGTAATAGCTTTCGTTGCAAGAAGATGTTGTAAGGCATTTGGATGTTTTGCCAGCAAAACTTTTGACAAATTGGTGTTATAAACTTTGATTGCAAGGAAGATAGAAAACGATATAAGTGAGAAGATGCTTTCATAACTACAAGGAAAGGAAGCTGCTGCTAAAATTTAAATTTACTTTGCTCTTTTGAGTCTTCTTTATATCACTATTTTTTAAAGAATTTATAGGACTATACACGTAAATACATATGTATGTACATTAGGGTGCTTTTAATTTGTATGAAAAATTTAAAAGTTCATAAAAAGACTGTATCGCCCCCTCAATCTGTAGTAACATGGTCAAAGATATCACACATAAATTTTGGTCCCGATTGGTAGCGGTTAAGGCGTGGCGCATTGAGGTCAAAGTTCAGAAAATTCTATGAAGGGTAAAAAAATCAAAATATTTTTTTTAATTATCTAATACCCAAAATTAATACTTCTATACCCAATGATAACAAATATAAATTTTGGTTCCGATTGATGACGGTTTAGTGGTGTTTTAAGGGGGTCAATGTTCAGATTGCCGTAGTAGACTTACATTTTTAGTGTCGCATATGGTAATCTGAACTTTGACCCCCATGAAACACCAGTAAATCGTCATCAATCGGGACCAAAATTTATATTTGTTATCATTGGGTATAGAAGTATTAATTTTCGGTATTAGATAATTAAAAAAAATATTTTGATTTTTTGACCCTTCATAGAGTTTTCTGAACTTTGACCTCAATGCGCCACGCCTTAACCGCCACCAATCGGGACCAAAATTTATGTGTGATATCTTTGACCATGTTACTACAGATTGAGGGGGCGATACAGTAAAATATCGTTAATTTGAATTTTAAACGCACTCTAATGTACATATGTAATATATTATCCCTCAGGCTGAGGTATATGCAAAACAGGAGGTTTTAGCATCTTTGAAAACAGAACCAATCGAATCCAAAGCATCTCCCTCATCTTCTTTGGCTAAAAAATTTTGAAAATCTCCAAGAATTTTGAGTCTACACAAATTTTGAAAGTCTACACAAATTTTGAAAGTCTCCGAAATTTAAATATTATCTTCTTTGGCTAACAAATTTAAAAATTCTCCAAGAATTTTGAGTCTACACAAATTCTGAAAGCCTACACAAATTCTGAAAGTCTAAAAAAATTTTAAAAGTCTCCGCAATTTAAATGATATGCTATGATAGTCCCAAAAATCCTCACACAATTTATAAAACATTTTTTAAAGTCTACATGGGCTATAATAGCCAAAAACCTGAATTTCTAACAAAAATAAATGAATTTTAATGTCTACAAAAAAGTCTCGATTTTTTCGAAAAATCTTAATAAACTCTTGCTCTGAAAATAATGTAAAAATATAATATGGTTTTAGATTCGCAGGTAGCTAACAATTTTTAAGTCTGCACAAATTTTGAATTTCTCCAAAAATGTTGAAAGTTTCCGCTATCTAAATAATATTCTCCAAATGCTCTGATAGTCAAAGATATTAAAAAAATATCAATCAACTTCAAAAATTTTAAAATCTCCAAATATTTTGAAATTCTCTAAAATTTATAAAACATTTTTTAAAGCCTACATAAGCTATAATACCAAAAACCTAAATTTCTAACAAAAATAAATGAATTTTAAAGTCTACACAAAAGTAAATTTTTTCGAAAAATCTTAATAAACTCTTGCTCTTAAAATAATGTAATGCTTCTCAGATAGCTAACAAATTTTAAAGTATTCATAAACTTTGAAATTCTCCAAACATTTTGAGTTTACGCAAATTTTGAAAGTATACGCAATTTAAATAACGTTCTCTAAAGGCTACGATAGTCACAAAATTCAATAAAAAAGCAATAAAGCTCAAAAATTCTGAAACTTTTCAAAATTTATAACACATTTTTAAAAGTCTACATAAGCTATAATATATCAAAACCCCGCATTTCCAACAAATAATAATTAATTTTAAAGTCTTCACAAAAGTCTCGAATTTTTAAAACCTCTTAATAAACTGAAAATAAGGTTAAAATTATATCTAACTTTATTTTTTTTGCGTTTTCTTCTCATTTGCAGCTGAGCTTTAAAATTCGACTTACAAAAACGCAGCTGTTGCATGGAGTAACGCAGACAAGCTCAAACATGCTCGTTTTGAAACTAAACGCCTGTGCTCCGTTTATTGCCAATGCCTAATGCAATTCGCGGAAAATGAAAAACCGTTAGTTTAACAACAACAAACAAAATGTTGCATTTCCCAGCGCCATTAATTTCCTTGGCCAACGGGAAATGAGAAAACGAAAACAAAAACAAAAATTTGCCAACGCGTTAATTGCCAAGATTGCCGACGATGCTGGTGGAAATTAGAAAGCTAATGGTGACAAATAAAACAACAACAATAACAGCAACATAAACAAAATGCAAACATATTAAAGCTAAGGAATAAATAAATAAATACAAAGAAATGTAAGCAAAAAGTCATGAAGATGTCGAATAATCGAAGAATAATAAATAAAAAGAAGGCTTCTTAAAAAAACAACAAAAGCAACGTTAACCAATAAGTCACGTACTTAAAACTCAGCGCAGCATCGCCTACGATGAGCCAACGCATTGCAATAAAACGAAGAAGAGATGCGGTTGCAACTGCGACCGCGAGCAAGAAAGCAAAGTCAACATTTAAATCTGCGCACAAGCTGGCAAGCAACAACAACAACAACAACAGCAACTTGAGCATAAACAAAGAACGACATGTTTTTATTAGAACGAACCAGCGACTGGTGCGAAAGTGGGAAATGTAAAATCAACATTTTCAAAAGTCAACAACTAATAACAAAATAAATAGAACTTGTTCAGACCGGAGTGAAAAAAAAAACAACAACAAAAAAGCAAATTCGAAAAGCAACTGAATTGCATGGCGCAGCGCACATCTGTGCTAATGATTTATTGCAAAACGTGAATAAAAATAAAAGCAAGAGCGAAATACAACAGAAACTTTTATTCTTTTTGCAATTGAAAAAAAAAAAAAACAACAACAAACACCAGCACACGCATACATGTGTAACAACTATTAAAATGACCGATGATGCATCATATGCCATGGCGGATGATGTTATTAATAGTGTCCCATTTGGCGCTGCCGCCACTGACACACAAGCTGCTCAAGCTGCATCCGCCTCCGCCTCTGCATCCTCCGCTTTGGCATTCGACAGCAGCGGCAGCGTGGAGGATCAATTGTGGAGCAGCAATTTGCTGGGCAGCGACAGTATGGAAGATATGTACGATGCATCGGGCTTTGCCGTGCTCTGGAGCACCGACAACAACAACAACAACAACAACAACAGCGACAACAATTTCATTTTCAACACAACAGAGTTGATTGTGGCATCGGCTAATGGAATATTGATGCATACGCTGGCACCACTCGCCCCGCTAGCGCATAATGTTACCACAACAACAACAACAACAACAACAACAACGATGTTGGCGGTAACGGCGATAAGTACCGGTGGCGGTGCCGGTGGTGGTGGTTTGGAGCATGTGGATTCGAGCATGGGCATGGGCATGGGCATGGACTTGGGTTTGGGTGGCGATGATAACAATTATTGGGGCTTTCTGGCGATTCTGTTGGTTATAGCGACCGCAGCGGGTAATATTTTGGTGTGTTTGGCCATTTGGTTTGAGCGACGTTTGCAAAATGTCACAAACTATTTTCTGATGTCATTGGCCATAACCGATTTGATGGTGGCGGTGCTGGTTATGCCGTTGGGCATAATTACGCTGGTGAAAGGTGAGTGGCTTGAAAGGTACATTTGAATTGAGTGCTTATTTTGTTGTATTGGTAAATATTATGTAACCACGTGTGATTGAGGTGGACATGGTAAAGTTTAAATGGATGCAAAATAACACTACATACATACATCCATCGATTTTTTCTTATTAATTTTTGGGAAATTTTAGGGAAATTCTTTTTAAATTAAAAAATTGCGATATTTATAAAAATTTAAGCATCTATAATCGTTTTCCGTTATTTTTATAAAATGTTTGCTAAGGGAAATTTTTGAACAATTTTAAGGAAATTTTCTTAATTCCAAAAATTGCAATTTGTGTAAAAATTCCAGCATTTTTAATTGTTTTCCTGTTAGTTTTACAAAAATTGCCTTAAGCGAAATTTTTAAAAGCTTTAAGGGAAATTTTAAAAATTTCAAAAATTGCAACTTCTATAAAATTTCAACCATTTTGAATCTTTTCCCGTTATTTTAGAAAAAATTCCTTAAAGGAAAATTTTTAGGTTTTGTATTTGTAATCTGTCCCAGTTGTTTGTGTAAAATTTCCTTAAATGGAACTTTTTTGAGTTTTGAGGGAAATTTTTTTAATTACAAAACTTGCAATACTCTAAAAATCCAAACATTTGGAATTATTTTTCGTTTTTTAGCAAAAATTCCATTGAGGGAAATTTTTAAATTTTTAGGGGCATTTTTAAATTTCCAAAATTGCAATTTCTATAGAAAGACAAGCATTTAGAATCGTTCTCCTTTATTTTGGCAAAAATTCCCTTAATGGAAATTTTTAAAAGTTGAGGGAAATTTTTTAAATTACAAAAATTGCATTTTCTTTTAAGATTCAAATATTTATTATCAATTCCCGTTATTTCAGCTAAAATTATCTTAAAGCAAATTTTTGTATTTTGAGGAAAATTTTCTATAAAATCGTAACCATTTAGAATCGTTTCCAGTTATTTTAGCAAAAATTCCCTTGAGGGAAATTTTTAAATTTCCAAAAATTACAATTTCTATAGAAATTCAAGCATTTACAATCGTTTTGCTTTATTTTGGCAAAAATTCCTTTAAGGGAAATTTTTAAAAGTTTTAAGGGAAATTTTTTAAATTCCAAAAATTGTAATTTCTATAAAAATTTCACATTTCTGAACGCTTAGACAAACTTAATCTTTTTCTAATTTTACTATATTGAATTCACTCCGCCGCCAGCCAATAAATTTTTTAATTTTCGCAAAGTGTATCTAATTATAATTCACGCCTAATAAACTGCGAAAAATTATAATTTAATAAATTGTATTAGTTATTTAAAATTATCACCTGTCACGGCTCATTTATTTAATTAATGGAGTTGAATTTTAATCGCATTATGGTTGCTGTTCATTTTTTATAAGTAGAACATAGTGAAAGGGAGATAAAGAGGATTACATCATGCGGCTTTTGTCTGTTTCTGTTTGTCATATTCACTTTAGCCACAAAGGATAATTAAACCAAAAAACCACATGTGTTGCTAGCAAAGCGGCGCCAAAGCCACATTTGTTAAATTAATGCGTAAATGGTAAACATAATAATAAAATCTGCATGAACTGTGTTTAAAATGTGAGTTTTTTTATGTTTTTTTTTTGTGAAAAGCACGCGATTGAACAAATTTTAGATTTAACAAAAAAAAAGTTTTTTTTTTCATAATAAAAAGTTAAAAAAAATCTAGTTATAAGATGCTTATTAAAATTAAAATTCCCGTTAAATAGCACATGGTTGCAACTTTCAACACGCGCCTTTGCTAAGTGCACGCGTACCGAGCACCGGTGGCGTATCAGTAAGGGCCTTTTCACATTACTCGGTACGACATCGGATCGACATTTTTTGCTCGGTATTTTCAGCTTACCGAAACGATTCCGCGTTGCTGTGTTTTTCACACTTGTGGGAATACTTTCGGTGCGTAATTGGCAGAAAATAGGAAAACAAACATCGAAATTTGCAAAACAAAATTTTTAACTTCAACAAATCACTCAATAATAACAATAATGTCTTCTAGCGAAGACGAAGACATTACAACTTGGTACATTTATAACCGAAACTAGTTTTTTACTGACTTTGTTCTTCTTCTTTTATTACGCCGCAAAAATGTATGCAGTAATTCCTCAAATTTTACTGACCGGTCTTACCGCGTTGCGGTATACCGAAATTAATCCGCTCCGATTTCATGTATGCAACACTAATGTGAAAGTGCCAATTGAAATACATGTGGTCAGTAAGGTTTCGGTATACTTTCGGTAAAAACCAAAAATGTCGATCCGATACCGCACCGAGTAATGTGAAAGCGCTCTACATTAACATTTGCGCAAACTCGTCTGGTAATTTAATTTAACTAGCCGGACCCGTGCGCATCTTGCGCAAAAAATAATAAAACATACGTGGCGCCAGTCGGTATTTTTTGTGCTGTCACGCCCATTTTAAAAAACTTATTATTTATTTGGTTTGGTGGAACTTATGGAACTTTCAATGAATTACCTATACATATGTTTGACAAAGATATCGCATAAAATGTTTCTATTATACCTATGTATATAAGTATGTGCATTATATTTTTATATATTTTACATATATTTTTATGTACATATATGTTGTCCCTACCGACTTGGGTAAATTTTTTCCACACGTTTGCTTTGGCAAGCAAATCAGTGGCCGAAGCTTAATCGATTTATCTGCTACAGTTCCTGAGTTTTGACTTATAAATCTTTGAAAATTTACCCCTCTTGGCCCATTTTTTTTAATTTCAGCATATTTCCTCATAACGGCATAAGGTCATTGCATGGATGAAATTCCATCACTCGGACTTTATTAGTGACTTAATTATCATGTTTTACGTGTTTTTCGAAATACATACATATGCCTTATTTTCAACCTCAACCTTCTCTCTTCCCAGTAGAATCTGTGTACCAAATTTCATTAAAATATTTATATTTTTGCGCCAGCTAGATTATGTACGGCCGGTCGTTCAATCATTTTTTTTTTCATCCTGATCGTTTTGATTTATGTAAGTCCATATCTATCTCAATTATTTTATGGTCTTACGTACAACCGTTATTTGATCAAAAGTATAAATACATATACATATATTGTACTACGTATAGCTGTGTATAAATAAGCACATCTGATGCTGAAAAACCCCCTTTCAGCGTAAGTATGAATACACACGTGTTCGCCTAAAATAATGTGATGTTTACATACAAACATACAGCTGAAGCTTATAAAAGTGTTTTAAAACATACACGACTGTTCAACTGGAGCGACGTCTACATTTGAAATTTGTACTTAACTCTGCACTCTTGTTAGAATAAAATAATTCTGAAGGCATAGTTTTAGGCGCAAATCTTTTAGTTTAAATTTAAGCATTTTATTTTTGCAAAATACTATTAAAAAAGTACCACGCCCAATAAAACACTGTTTCGCATGCATAGCTAATTTATACCTTTAAAACGATGCCTTACTTATTAATTTTGGTAAATTATGTGAGCAGAAAAAGGGATATTTGCAAAAAAACCAATTAGAAATAATATATATATGATTATATTGCATACAAAATCTTTGAATAATAAAAATCGCCTTCTTTTCACGAACAAAGCAAAAACCTGCTTTATCCACCAACACACACAAAGCGTTTGCTGCCAGCTGCTGAGCGCGGAGTGCGGCGCAAGAAGCAAGCACTTTTGTATTAAATTGCCGGCAAAGAAGAAAATCAATTTGAAGCTTAAATTTCAAAGGCTGATGAATGCGCCGTCTAATGCATTCAAATATTGTTTTACTCCTTTTTCATGCTGCTTGTTTTTAGTTTTTCTTTTTTCTTTTCTTTATTCTTTCGTTTTCTTTTTGCTTTCTTTTTCTTCCGCCAAACTTACTTGACTTGCACTTTACTTAAGTATTTTGATGCTGCTTCTCCTTCTCAGCTTGTTTTTTCTATATTTCATATTGAATGGATTTGAAGACAAGAACAAAATCCCTAACAAAAGCCTTTCCCGTTAGTTTTCTTTCTTTCTTTTTTTTCTTATGTTTTGGTTTTTACTTGGTTTGCACGCTCAGGGACGTGTAACCTCAAGATTTTTATACTCAGCTGTACTAGTACACAGAGTATTATAGTTTTAATCACATAACGGTGGATTGTAACAGAGTGAAATAATCGAGATAGATATAGACTTATATATATCAAAATGATCAGGGTGAAAAGAGAAATCGATTGAGCCATGTCCGTCCGTCCGTCCGTCTGTCCGTCCGTCCGTCCGTCTGTCCGTCTGTCCGTCCGTCTGTAAACACTCTAACTCGCGCAAAAATTGAGATATTTTGATGAAATTTGAAATGCGGGTTGGTATCGAGACTGGGACGGTTGGTATTGAAAATGGGCGAAATCGGACCATGACCACGCCCACTTTTCCTATATAGAAAAAATCGGAAATTTGGTATCTCAGTCACTAATACAGCTGGAGCGATGAAATTTTATCCACGTGTTGAGCTCAGGCCCCTAGGAAGAAATTTGATGACATTTTGGAAAATGGGCGGTGCCACGCCCACTTATTAAGGGTCAAACCTTGCAAGTTTTATATGTCATAACTCAGAAACCGTTGAAGATATATCGATGAAATTTGGTACGCGTGATATACTTACTTAGTCAAATATTTGGACGAAAAATTTCCGAAATCGGTTGAGGGCCACGCCCACTTTTATATATGGGTCTTATAAAGTGACCTAATAAAAACATTTTAAGCGATATCTCTGTCAAATATAAAGATATATCATTGAAATTTTATAGCAGGAGTCCAACTGCGGACATAAAACGAAAAACACAAAAATTTTGGCAAATGGGCGTGGCACCGCCTCTTTTTATAAACAGGAATATACGAGATTTCTGAGCCCATAACTCGACAAATGATTTATATATAATGACTAAACTTGGTGTGTACACTTTTATTACTTGTGGTAATACATGTTGAAAATTTTAGCGAAATCGGTTGACGACCACGCCCACTTTTATATATGGGTATTATAAAGTGACCTAATAAAAACATTTTAAGCGATATCTTTGCCAAATGTAAAGATAATTCATTGAAATTTTGTGGTATGATTTCTACAATAGACCAGAAACAACAAATGGAAAAATTTTGGAAAATGGGCGTGGCACCGCCTCTTTTTACACAAAGGGATATTAGCCTATAACTCGACAAATAATTGAGATATTATGACGAAACTTGGTTTATACACTTTTAGAACATGTGTTAATAGCCACGCAAAAATTTATTGAAATCGGTTTAGGACCACGCCTACTTTTTAAGAAAGATATATCTGGAACACTCTTTGGGAATTTGTAACGTGACATCTTTATAACTAGAAGTCAAAAAGGAATGAAATTTTGCACAAAGAATAATATTCATATGCTTAGTTGGATGACTGATAAAAATGTTGAAAATGGGCGTGGCTACGCCCACTTTATGCAGCACTCGCTTTATATAAAGTGCACCGTGTTTCCATCAAACGCAAACAAACTATGAAAACATACAGCTGAGTATCTAATGTTCGATTCCACTCGAACTTAGGCTTCCTTACTTGTTCTCAATGAGTTTTTTATTATTATTACTGCAAATTCTGCTTCAACCAAAAACAATTGAGCGCAGGTTGCTGCTGTCTGCTGCACTAACAAAAAATAAATAAAATAAAATAAAATAAAATAAATAAAATAAAATAAAATAAAATAAAATAAAGGAAAATAGTTAAAAAAGGTAAAAAGAAATTTCGTAGTAAGTAAAACCGCTGCGAAATGGAGCATTGGCAGCGCTGAGATTGTGCATAAAAGATAATGAAGCAATAGAGTTTGCTCTGCGAATGCGGAAAAACTGCAAATACAACAATGAACATACAGGATGACGCCCGCGGGCGTTTTTTCCTTTCTTGAAAAAGAAATAGCGCCTGCGAATAAAACGAAATTAAACCCGTGGGTTTTATTTCCATTCAGAAAGGGAAAGAACGCCCGCGCGCCCTATTCGGCGATGTGGGCTTTATTTCACTCTCGGAAGGGCAATTAACCCCGCAGACGGGGTTTTTTTTTTAAATATGGTGTATTAGTGGGAAAAGCGCCACAGGCGAAAAATTGGAATAAAAAATCGCGCGATTTTTAATTCCAATTTTTCGTTTTTTTTAAATATGGTGTATTATTATTGGAAAAAGCGCCGCAGGCGAATCAAATGAGTAATCCCGAAAAAATAAGACATGTGACACAGAAGACATTGATGTATCGGAAATGGATTGTTCTGACTATGAAGAAACGGCGAACAATTTTTGCCAGAGTCAAAGCATGTTATTGTGTGTTATTTGTTTTACCAAGCCACGCGATGTTCTCTTAAGCCCATGCAATCACTTTAAATTGTGTGCGGATTGCTTTGGAGAGCACAGTAAGGTTGCAATCGTAAATGGCAATAGAAATATTTCGGTGATTATGGTTAAAGCAAATTTTTGTGTTTTGAGGAAAATTTTTTAAATTCGAAAAGTTGCAATTTCTATAAAATCGTAACCATTTAGAATCGTTTCCATTTATTTTAGCAAAAATTCCCTTGAGAGAAATTTTTAAATTTCCAAAAATTACAATTTCTATAGAAATTCAAGCATTTAGAATCGTTTTGCTTTATTTTGGCAAAAATTCCTTTAAGGGAAATTTTTTAAATTCCAAAAATTTTAATTTCTATAAAAATTTCACATTTCTAATCGCGCGATTTTTTATTCCAATTTTGCGCCTGCGGCGTTTTTCCAATAATAATACACCATATTTAAAAAAAAAAACGAAAAATTGGAATTAAAAATCGCGCGATTTTTATACTCAGCTGTACTAGTACACAGAGTATTATAGTTTTAATCACATAACGGTGGATTGTAACAAAGTGAAATAATCGAGATAGATATAGACTTATATATATCAAAATGATCAGGGTGAAAAGAGAAATCGATTGAGCCATGTCCGTCCGTCCGTCCGTCCGTCCGTCTGTCCGTCCGTCTGTAAACACTCTAACTCGCGCAAAAATTGAGATATTTTGATGAAATTTGGAATGCAAGTTGGTATCGAGACTGGGACAGTTGGTATTGAAAATGGGCGAAATCGGACCATGACCACGCCCACTTTTCCTATATAGAAATAATCGGAAATTTGGTATCTCAGTCACTAATATAGCTGGAGCGATGAAATTTTACCCACGTGTTGAGCTCGGGCCCCTAGGAAGAAATTTGATGAAATTTTGGAAAATGGGCGGTGCCACGCCCACTTATTAAGGGTCAAACCTTGAAAGTTTTATATGTCATAACTCAGAAATCATTGAAGATATATCGACAAAATTTGGTACGCGTAATTTACTTACTTAGGCATACGTTTGGACGGAAAATAGTTAAAATCGGTTGACGGCCACGCCCACTTTTATATATTTGTATTATAAATTGACCTAATAAAAACATTTTAAGCCATATCTCTGTCAAATATAAAGATCTATCATTGAAATTTGTCGCATGAGTCCAACTATGGACATAAAACAAAAAACACAAAAATTTTGGAAAACGGGCGGTGCCACGCCCACTTATTAAGGGGCAAACATTGAAAGTTTTATGAGTCATAAATCAGAAACCGTTGAAGATATATCGATAAAATTTGGTGTGCGTGATATACTTACTTAGTCAAATATTTGGACGAAAAATTTCCGAAATCGGTTGAGGGCCACGCCCACTTTTATATATTGGTCTTATAAAGTGACCTAATAAAACATTTTAAGCGATATCTCTGTCAAATGTAAAGATAATTCATTAAAATTTTGTGGTATGATTTCTACAATAGACCGGAAACAACCAATAGAAAAATTTTGGAAAACGGGCGTGGCACCGCCTCTTTTTACACAAAGGGATATACGAGATTTCTTAGCCTATAACTCGACAAATAATTGAGATATTATGACGAAACTTGGTTTATACACTTTTATAACTTGTGCTAATAGCCACGAAAAAATTTATTGAAATCCGTTTATGACCACGCCTACTTTTTAAGAAAGATATTTCTGGAACACTCTTTGGGAATTTGTAACGTGACATCTTTATAACTAGAAGTCATAAAGGAATGAAATTTTGCACAAAGTATAATATTGATATGCTTAGTTGGATGACTGATAAAAATTTAGAAAATGGGCGTGACTACGCCCACTTTATGCAGCACTCGCTTTATATTAAGTGCACCGTGTTTCCATCAAACGCTAACAAACAATGAACCCATACAGCTGAGTATCTAATGTTCGATTCCACTCGAACTTAGGCTTCCTTACTTGTTTATTCCAATTTTTCGCCTGCGGCGCTTTTTTCCCTAATACACCATATTTAAAAAAAAAGCCCGTCTGTGGGCTTAATTGCCCTTCCGGAAGAGAAATAAAGCCCGTGGATCAAACGAAATAACGCCCGCGGGAATTATTTCTTTTTCAAGAAAAAACTCCCGCGGGTGTTATTTCCTTTTTTGGGAAATAACGCCCGCGGGCGTTAATTCCACGGGCGTTATTTCACTGCACCGCCAAAAATATCCCCACTGGTTCAAAGGAATATACAGATATTTGTAAGAAAGGACCCGTTATGTCTTTCCATGACAAAAAAAAATAGTTTTATTTAAACATGAAATCTCCCACAGTTCGAAAAATGTAAGTTTTAAAAGATTTAAAGCCAAAAAGGCCAAGAATAGCGCCCTTTCTCCAAACCATGCAATTCTGAACATGTTTGGCTGCAAGTGGTGTGTGGTTTCAAAGTAGTAGAAACATAAACAAAGAAGCAGAATCACGATACCAAAAACAAAAAGGGACAAGTAATACATACGTTATAAAAAATAAGTAGGAGAGATGAAATATAGAGGGAATATATGAAATAAGTAGGTACCTAGAATAATTAGTACTAGTATCGCCGGTGGTCGAAATTCAACCATGCAATTTATTTTTTCAACTTTGTATTGGTACAAAAATTATTCCTTTTCGCGGAGATAAGCAACACTTTCCAAATTCCAGTTGTACCGCAACACTGATTTGCCCTTTTGATCACGGTCCGACGCGAAATCATGGTCAAAATCAAGGCAGATCTAGGAAGGTAGGCCCGGTGGTGAGCGATTTTAAATTAAAGCGACTCTTCAACTGTTTTTACGATATTTGTAAACACGTTTACGATATCTATTTATCTTAACTAAAAATTTTATTTATTAATTATAAAGAAATTAAATAATTTATAGAAAAAATTATATGCCTATGCACTGCTCCTGACTCATACGAACACATCCATATCAATTTTATGTGGATATGAGTATGTTAAATGTGCAAAACAGCCTGGCAATTGTTTGTATGGGAAAAATGTTAGCCTATTAATATATAGATATAATAGCAACAACAAAATAGTAGTGGCAGCAATAACAACAAATCTCAAAATATACTATAGTCGCAATCTCAAGCAGAAATACCAAAATTTGGAGAGAAAAATATATTTGAATTCAAAGTCTTTTATATTAATTAAATGCAATAAATTTGTTTCTCTGTACTAATATGGTTAATCTCAATAATAAAATAAATTTTGAGTATGACATTTTTATTATTTTAGCTCTAAAGTTTAGGTTTCTAAATATATGAAATTAACAAAATTTCAGATCTCGGTAGAGCCCTCAAGATCAAATTCAATTCCGGGTTTTTTTCTTTTATTGTGATCTGTATTCAATTACGCAACCTTTGAAACCTCTTGCGATAGCGTAGCTCGAAAGAAACTTTTTTTCATACATGAACGGGACACCCTAATATACATATCTTGCTGCGTATTCGTTACAACTGCAGCTCTACTTGCCAGCAGCACAATAAACATTTCCGTTTCCGGACTTTGAGCAAAACAGACTCGAGCAGAAGATTTTTTTGGTAATTCAAGCGTAAAACGGTAATTGTGTATTTTTTATAGGAAAAAGCGAGAAAGAAAGCAAGAGAGGGAAAATACAACAAAAGCTTTACTTTCAAATTTGTTCGATTTCTGTACATACAAGAAAAAGCATGCACATACATGCACATTAGACCGTATCACTACCAAAACTCCAAATAGTCCTTTTGGGCATAGAATTTCGCCAGGGGTCTCCTCAGAAAAAATCTTTGTAAAATGAGCCTATAAGAGCGCAGAAAGCAAAAAACTGATATTCCTCGGAATGTTAAATGTGTTTATATTGGGTTAGAATGAAGCTATCGAAATACTTCTTTAGCAAAATATTAATAATTTTTGACTACGTTTAACATGCAGCCATAAAAATGGTACATTAAGGTTGTACAAACTATGTACTGGGTTGTAGGGACTCCAATGTGCACACAGGGTTAATACAAATATATAGTGAAAATCTCCATCTCAAGCCAAATACATTGCTGTATTAAACTTAGATATTGGACTATAAATACCAGAGATATGAAAAAATTTATTTTTGGCGAACGGCGTCCAAAAAAAAAAAAACAAAATAAAAATTTAGGCAGGAAATTTCTTCAAAAAGGCATCACGTATATGTCGAGACGGCCTAATGCACAGGTATATAATGAAAAGCGAACTGTCTATACTTAAAAGCAAATTCAGACAATATGCACAATAAAAATAACAAGCAATAGATTCGAATCTTTCAAGAATATATTTAAAGTAATTAAATACGAATACGAATGCTGTGGAGAATCAGATTTTCTGAAATTAATTGGCATTTGTGCGCCACATTTAAACAACAGAATTGCGCCTCAGAAAGTCACTTTTTTGAAACACCTTTTAAAACATTTCCAATTATGCAGTTTTGTAGCCCAGGGAATTATCTGCTAACGCAATGTAGGTGTTGCAGTTCGTGAAGATAACTTTCATTGCACAGTTTCCAAAATCTTTGGATGATGAGTTATCGAGATTGCCAGTAGGAGAGCCAATTCTCCGGCCTTTCCATTGTTATTTTCTCCCCCCGCTGAGGGAAATAGTGCAGCTCCAATTAATAAATATACGAGAGTTAAAGGAGTTAGATCTCCAGTATCTGCGATTTGTGCACATCATGGACGCGAGTTGAGTAGTGCGCTTAGGTGGGGTGATCAAATGCTACTCTATTTGCCTTGTTGACAATTGATCAAATTGATATGTATTTTTTTAAAGTCTATAGCATTCGTCCAAGTTCTCATTCTGCTCTCTTATCGTCTCCCAACAATTTCACTGTAAATAGACAATTCCTTCAGCTCAACTGACGAAATTTTTACGACGCAGCACCTTTGCTCCCTCTGAGTTCACTTCGTGCACTGGCTAATTTCTCCAAAACAGAAGTTTCAAGTTTCTAAAAAAGTTTCTGTTTTCGGTTTTGTATGTGATTATCTGCCTTTTGGATTTATCGGTATTTTGATTTTCTGTTATCCGGATTCAGGGTTGCGTGATTTCGAATCAATTTTGATTTCAAATCAACTTTCAAAAAAAGAATCAGCTTGATTCAAAAATTTGATGCGAAAAAAAATCTGATTCGAATCAAAAATTTATTTGGAATCAAGATTCAAAAAATATTCTTGATTCTAAATAATTTTGATTTGAAATCAAGTTTGAATCAAGAATCAAAAAATATTTTTGGCTCTTTTGAAAAACGAGTGACAAATCAAATTTATCTTTTATTTGAAAATAGTTTGAATCAGGAATCAAAGGGTATTTTATATTCTTCTTTGAAATGAATCACAAATAAAAATTATCTTTTATTTGAAAATATTTTAAATCAAGAATCAGAAAATATTTTTTATTCGTGATTCAGCAAAATCAAAATCACGCAACCCTGTCGGGATTCTAATTTTTTGGTTTTGTCTGAGTGAAGTGGTACGGGTAATGGCTTGGCTTACACATAACTTTTCTTCTGGGTAACTGATCTGTACAATATTTATATATGTATGTATATTTATTTATGTTAATACATGTTCACCTGCTTTAATGACAAATTTCCCCGTCGTGTTAAGCTACGAATAATAAAAAATCTAACTTTGGAAAAAACTGATGTATCGCATTTTTCTTAGTGCTGCGAGCTGCGAGCTGCAAAAATTGCCAACGACAGCAACTTTTTTGTTTCAGACGTCATTAATCTTTGTGTCTCATACGCACACTCACACTTGCAAACATACCCTGCAGGGAACTCGATAACTAGTGAGCAAAATTTCTAGTTCCGAACTAGCGAAAAGATGTTACAAAAAAAACTAGCTCCATTGTAGTTAGACCCACACCAGTTCAGAGGGAGTGAATTGGGTGACCATTATAAGACACACTTTGATTTGTATGCAATTTCGAAGTAACAAAAATTCTCATGTATTTTTTCGTTCATCCATTTCCCGTCTGGTTGGCATATTTCTGCAATTCTCAGATTGTTATTGAAGCATATCGTATAAAGAGTACAATTTGCATCTTCAATTAATGAAATGAAATGTTCGCCTAATTATGCTTTTCCGATCACTCAGTCTTTTTTATTTTTTTATTTTATTACTTTTTAAATATTTTTTTACATTTTTATTTAATAAATAAAAAAAAAAAATTATCATCTGCGTCGACACCGACAGGATTCGAACCCGCGCTCGCCAGATTGATTGTCACACGCGTTAGCCAGCGGGCCATCGCGCCACTTGCTTTAAGCGTGTCAAACTGTAGAATTTGTAGGTACCTGTGCTAGTTCAGAACTATCGAAATTGTGCCAATAAACGAACTAGTGAAAACTGTAGAATTTAGTACTAGTTCGGAACTATCGAAAATGTAGTGCAGAGAGTGACAATTGACACCGCCTGGGACATCGCCATGTTAAATCTGCTAGTTGATAACATGCAAAATAGATTTAGCTCGCACTAGTAGTGGCGAAAAATGCACTAGAAACGACCTAGTTCGGAACTAGAGATTTTCCCTACAGGGTACATATCGCCGTACCATACGAAAACTAGCACTTTCAAAAGTTTTTTTACAAATAATTTCTTCATAAGAAGTTTTGAAAATGCTAGTTTTCGTATGCTAGGACAATTTGTTTTTCACCTTCACTTTTTACAGTAACTTTTATTATTCTTTATATTCGTGGCACGACAAGTTCACCTGCGCGGCGGCGTTTGTCTTGCTTTTCAGCAGATAAGAAAATTACCCCCAAAAAAAGAAAAAGAAAACGAGCGCTAAATCTAAGCATTGCACAGGTTTGACTCATGGCGAAGTCCCTTCTAAAAGCAGTGCTTTACAAGCGCATTTCTTTTTTCTCTTTTTTATTTTTCTTCTTCTGCAGATGGCGCATATTATCCAAAACCCGTTTGTATCCAAGCCAAACTTGACAAGGGATGACGGAAAATCCTTCCACGAAACATATTTTTTTCTTCTTTTTTCTTTCTTTTTTTTTTTTCTTATTTTAGCAAAAAAAGTAGTTGAGTTTTACATCTTTTTGCTGAATTATCTCCTCCATTTCTTTTCACTATCATCTGACATATGCCAAAGCAGGCATTTGAGTGTGGATGAAGGCAAAATATCATCAAGCAATTTATTACAATCCTTTTTTTGTTATTCTTGATCCTTGAGATTATTTGCATAAGTCGTGAAGAGAAGAGGGTCGTTGGAGAAATAACAAAACCGAAAAGCAAAAACTAAAAACGAAAATATAAATTATTGCGAAATATATTTTAGTTTGCATCTTTTCATATTTACTTCAATTTACATATATGTATATAGCGAAAATTTGTAATAGCGAAATATATGTACATAAATATGTATATCTATCTGGGTTTCATTTTCAAGCGAAATATTTATGTTCAACCATAGCGCATTCAAGCGCTTGCTGCTACTCAAGCTGATGCTTATTTAAATAAAATAAATTGGACACTTTAATTTTGTATTTGCTGCATTTCAGGCGTTATTTGCATAGTATTTTGTTTTTGTAAGAATGTCAATTTCTATTGCTTGCTAATACCAGGGACACACATCTGGTATTTCCATTTTGGTAAATTTATTGTGATATTTAAAATACTACCATAATGACAGACAGTAACTTGTTATTTCAGCTCTGAAAAAGGAAGTAAACAACATAAAAATGGAAAACATTTCCGAAGTAAATCGTTACTTTGTTCAATGATTTTTATAATTTTTATCTCATTTTTACGCAAATATTTTTCTGCCATTTGGCTGTCTCTTTCGGTTTTTTGCAGCTGTTGATATTGTTGGTATTTCTGCAGCTGATCTTGTTGATGTTGACCCAGCTGGGAACGTTGAAATTGTCATCGATGAACTTGGTGATGCTGCTCGGCCTGAAGCTCTTTGTCGGACAGCACAATAATGTGCCGCTTTTGCAGTTCTGCGAACATATTTTGATAGATATGGCCGTTCTTATGCACACCTCTCAGTTTTTGAATGTACTCACGCCACATATCTTTTATTAAATGAGTTTCATCACTTTTATGTACATATGTACGTTTATTTTTGTCCATTTTAATGCTTTTTTTTAAATCTTAAACATTTTGTTGGCTTTTTTAATTTTTAATTTTTTTTTTTGATTTTTCGAATAAACGTCTTTGGTTTTTTGACTGACATTTGTCACATTTAGGTATGTTCAGTGGGAAATGCTAATTCACAAAATTACAACTTACGGATAGTTGGATTTTTTACTACAAAAATACTAAGATGCTCGTGTAGTATTTTGAAGAATATTATAATATTTGGTGACAGATATATGGTATTATGAAATTGCTACGAAAAAATACTAGATGTCTGTCCCCGGTATAACACTGAAACACATGACAAATTATGCGTAGATAAAAAAGGAAAAGTTTTCTTAGTAGTGTAGTGGTATGATAATGATGAAAAAATTACTTTAATCTACTTTTGGTGTATTTTTCGAATATTACTCGTATATGAAGTTTGTTGTCGAAAGTCAACAAAATTTCTTAGAAACATGAGGTTATATCCTCATCGAATAAAAACGACGAGAGTGTCGGTTAGGCGTTTATGAACTTTAAACGACGAATTTTCCAGCCAATCAAATTATTTATCCATCACGAAAATCGAATTGTTTTTGTTATTGTAAAAAAGTTGTATTGAGCTTAAATAAAAAATAGGCAATTTTCACAACGAGCAAACACAGCTTAAGCACATAAGGTGCAAAAATAGAACAATAAAAAACAAGCTTGTAGTACATTCCATTTCGATAATCGTTATTCGAATATACATATGTACGTGTAGCTGGTACAAATGATTTCGTCATTAACATGTGGCTGACTTTGGCAGTGTTGCCAATAAAATCGATAATGGAAAACGATGAAGGGGAAGGTGGAGAAAAAAAAAAAAAAAAAAAAAAAAAAAAAAAAAGAGGAATATGAAGGGGAAAGGAAGAGCAGGAGAAAGAAGAAGAAAATAAAGAAGAAAAGGAAGAGGAAGAAGAATGATAAAAAGAAGATAAAGAATAAGAATAAGAATAGGAAGAAGAAGAAGAAGAAGAAGAAGAAAATAAAGAAAATGAAAAGAAAAAGAAGAAGAAGAATAATAAGAAGAAGATAAAGAAGATAAAGAAGAAGAAGAAGTAGACAGAGAAGGATTAGGCATAATTTACATACCTACAAAAATATGTACCTACGTTCTTCTATAATATCGCTGCTCAAACGTGCATGCGTCAGAAGATAAGCAGCTGTGGTAAAGATACAAGCACAGTTAACTGTTTGGAAAAGGAGGAAGACAACTGAAAAAGAGGAAAATGTACATATGTACGCACACACACACACACACATATGTAGATATCAGCCACGAAGGCAGGCTAAAGACCAAAAACAGATTCAAATAAGACATTGTTGTGCATTAATACGATTGTATAAGCAAGAAAATGATGCGAAAATGAAAACGAATCAAGCCCTTTTTTTCTTGCCTACTAACAAGGGTTGAATGAGTTTATAATGTTAAAAAGTATCTGAGTCCTTCATGCACTCACTTAATATTTAAGTATGTATGGAAATTTGTATATGTACATATATATACATATATATTCATGTATATATGTACATATATATATATTTTTTTTTTTTTGAAGAAGCGCAATTCATGCTCTTAACTGTTTATACACATACAAACGACAAACAATATACATAAACGGGAGTAAAAGAAAGGTCCAAAACAGAACACAACACAACACAACCGACCGACCGACCGGGGCGTATGAATAACTTATATTTACATACATATGTACATATGTAAAAGATGTGCTGGAGAGGGCTTGTTATGTATTTATTAGACAAAAGTCTCCTCGTTTGTATTTTCTTATGCACGCAAGGACATGCAAAGAATACTCGTATACATACATACAACATATACATGTTAAACAAGTAATTATTTTCTTTATTTGTGTGCGTCCATGTGCGTCGTGCATTATTCTGCTGTCTCATTTCAAAGGTTACTTACCTGACTGCCTGCCCTAGCGCCAGTTAGGAAGTCAAATAAACGCGTGTGCTTAGGTATTTGTGTATGTATGTAAGTAGAAATATATGCATGGGCAAGTGCAAAATTTTAAGCGCAAAGCTATTTATATGGCCGTTTAGCCTTAATAGCGGTCAAGCGTAATAAGAGCGTAAAAGTCAAGTGCACGGTTTTGAAAATGAAGAAATAAGTGAAGGAAAAAATTAAAGGAAGAAAATCAAAAAACTATAAGTTGCCCTAAAAGTATTGGGACAAGTGAATTTTTTTTTATTAAAGTTTTAAAATAAAAAAATTAAAAAAAAAATTGATTATTATTATTATTATTAACAGTTATTTAGTAAACACATTACAAAATAAACTAAAAAGAGTAAGGCAATAGCAACTAAAGGTTAAAAAAAAAATTGAATAAAACAGATTTAAAATAAAAAAAAATATTATTAATAAAAATATTTTTATAAAAAAAGTTTATAAAAAATATTAAAAAAATTTTTTTTAAATAATAATAATAAAAATAGGTATTTAAATAAAAAAGTTGCCATAAAATAAAGATTTTCCATAAAAAAAATAATCAAGAAAAATTTTTTTTAAAAAACAGATTTTCAATAAAAAAAATTAAAAGCAAAAATTTCAACAAAACAAAAATTTTCTATAAAACGATATTAATAAAGCAAATTTCCGATAAAAAATATTTAATAAAAAAAATTATAAAAAAATATTGAAAAAAAATTTAAAAAGAGATTTCAATAAAACAAATATATTCGATAAAAAGATACTCAATGAAAAAAGATCTTTTAATAAAAACAAGACTTCAGCAAAAAGATTTTAAATGAAACAAAAATTTTTAATAAAAAAGATTTCCGTCAAATAAAAAAGGTTTAATAAAAAGAAATTTTAAGAAAAAGATTTTGAATAAAACAAATAATAAAAATATACTTATTAAAAAAAGTTTATAAAAAAAGTTTCAATAAAAAAATTAAAAAAAAAAAATTCAATAAAACAAAAATGTTCGGCAAAACAAAAATTTTCTGTTAAAAAAATATTTAATAAAGCAAATTTCCGATAAAAAATATTTAATAAAAAAAATTATAAAAAAATATTGAAAAAGATTTCAATAAAACAAATATATTCGATAAAAAAGATACTCAATAAAAAAGATCTTTTAAGAAAAACAAGACTTCAGTAAATAGATTTTGAATGAAACAATGATTTTAGTTAAAAAAGATTTTTAATAAAGATTTCCGTCAAATAAAAAAAGATCTAATAAAAGAAATTTTAAGAAAAAGAATAAAGAAAAAAAGAAAAGAATAAAGCATATAATAAAAATATACCTATTAAAAAAAGTTTATAAAAAAAGTTTCAATAAAAAAATTAAAACAAAAAAAAATATTTTCAATAAAACAAACATGTTCGAAAAAAAAGAATATTTAATTAAAAAATAGTTCTTTATAAAAACAAGATTTAAGTAAAAAAAAATATTTAATAAAAAAAGATTTTTAATAGAAAAATGTAATAAAAAGAAATTTTTAATAAAAAAGATGTTTATAAATTTAAAAAAAGTATAAAAGAGTTGATAATAAAATGTTTTAAATTTCAATTATTGTGTAGGTACCAATTAATTAAAAAAAATTTAATTGAATAAGGATTTTGAAATAAAAAATTTAATAAAAAAAATTTGGCTTAGAGAGCTCAAAAATTACGTAATTAAAAAAATACTTTCTTGGATGCACATTTTGCTTAGAATTTTGCTAAGAAAGCGTAAGCTCACGCCTCTGTATATGTATTCTTTTGCGTAACTGTGCATCGAACCCACATCCACTCACTTTTAGCCAATCCAGTATGAGTGAATGGCATTGTATTAAACCGAAAGGAAACCTTATTAATGTATCTATAAATAAATCATTTCATCAATCAAGAAATATGTATTTAACTAGCAAAAAAAGCTAATGTAGGCAAAAATAGAAACGCGTCGGGTATCAAACAGCGAATTTCCAAGAAAGCAGCAGAAGCAGAAGCCTCCCTGGAATTTCTAACGTAATTACTTACGGTTTGATTATTTTTCAACCGTCATCGTTTAAGCTCTCTAAACACATAATTTGCTATACTTCTGTAACTGTTGTTATTGTTGTTGCCACAAATATACACGTGACATATGTATAGAGATACATATGTACATAAAAAAATTTAGCCTTTGAACTCAAGGCCAACAAAGGGTATATAGTATATGTATAGATATGTGTGTATAATCCTCATGAGGGATTACATTGGTAATTATAAAAAAATCGATTTTCTGCACTAGTGCATTTATACCTAAATACATACATATGTATGTACATATGTATGTATGTATGTGCTCTGAAAAAAAATACCCGTAGTTAAATCAACAACTTTTCGCTGTTGAATTTCCGTCTTTGATTCAACAGCAAAAGTATTTGTTTTAACGGCAAAGTTTTTGATTCAACAACTTTCCATAGTTAATTCAAAGACGGGCGTTTTTGATTCAAAAACTCCCTTGCTGTTGAAAAATTTTGAAGTAAATAAAAAATAGAAAATTTTTTTTCCAAACTTAAATTTTCGGGGAAAATTTATACATACATATATGTATGTACATTTAATATATAATTACAAATAAAGGTAAGTCACAATAATAATATTTATATATTATTATAATATATTAATATTATATGTACATATGTACGTTTAAAAATACATATATGTATTTTGTATTTTCAGATTAAATATGTTTGATTATCCCGTTTTTCCGATAGCGAGCAATCGAGGTAAAACGAGCAAACGAGGTAAAACTTGTCGGCGATGATTGCGCAGAAACCTACAAATCTGGCGGTCGGAAAACAATGTAACTTAATATAAACAAAGTGTTATGAAATAATAAAATAAAATCAGTTGTGTTTATGTGTTTGTCTGTGTAAAAAGCCCTACAGACAGTGATAGTCATTTGATATATCATTTGAGGTGCAGGATTGATGGATATTTCTGCCACTACTGCCTACAAGTTTCCATAATCTTTATATTGGCGCTGTGAAAATGTGATGCAAACCTTTGTGGCCGTGTCTCTTTCCACGCACCGTGTTGTTCAAATGATGCATCAAATGACCGTCTCTGAATAGAAAAAGTTTGTTTGGTGAAACCGGGCCTTAGTATTAATATTACTATGTATGTAAACATATATTATATAAAAAAACTAAATAAAATAATATCTATTATATTAAAAAAAAATTACTATTGTTCACAATTTTTTTGAGGTTTTAAATGCGTAAGTATTTGCTTCAATGGTGCCCATTTTTGGACCAAAAACTTTTGCGGTTAATTCAAAAGCAAAAGTTGTTAGCTTATGGCGTTTTCTTTTCTACGAAAAAATGTTGCCCTCCTAAATCCCAATTATCGAATTACGTATCCTGACTTTCTATAAAATGGCTGAATTTGTAGATAAGGGTCCCTTCTTACTTAGTTAGAGGTCAATATTTGGTGAAAGGACCAGACAAACTTACAAAATGGCTAGGAAAATCAAACAGGGCAACATTATTTCGAGAAAAGAAAACGCCATTAAATACGAAAAGTATTTTAATCAACAGTGCTCGCTTTTGGACTAAAAATTTTTGCTGTTAATTCAAAAGCAAAAACTGTTAACTTAAATGTAAAAGTATTTCTTTCAACAGTTTCCGTTGTCAACTTAAATACGAAAAGTATTTGAATCAAAAACGCTCGCATCTTTGAAACAACAACGGAGCGTTGTTGGGCACATTTCAACTGCGGAAAGTTGTTCATTTAACTGCAAAAGTCTTTGTATTTACAACGTTTTTTTTCAGAGTGTGATTACTTATTTGTTCATATGTACATATGTATGCGCAAAAACGTGGATACACCAACAACTATTTCCATTGCCTTTAATAAACTGCTGAGTGCTACTTACTTAAGTATTTCATACAGCTGCAGATGATTTTAAGATACTTAATGATGAGATAAGTAATAATAAAAATAATAATAAATAAGGATAAAAATAAGAATGTGGGCATTTCACTCACTCAGTGCGGGAAAATACAAATCTTTTAAGCATCTGATGTAGGCAGATTTTTGCGCGGAGGCCAACATAATGCCAGAGAAAAAGAAGAAGAGTAGAGGAAGCAGAAGAGAGAGAATGACAATTTTGGCTGCACATCGGCCCACAACAACAACAACAAAAACAACATCACTTTGGCTTAAAAATATATACATACATAGGTATGTCCCTTGATTAAAGGAATTGATTACTTTTCCCAATTACATGTAATGGGGAATTGGGAGTAATTTAATTCCTTAAGTAATGATTAATACCCAGCTCTGTCCCTTGCTAATTCAGTATGTAAGCATTTTTCTTCGAATTATCATTTTTTTATCATTCCCATGATACAAGAAAGAAGGTAGTGTAAACGTCAAATTTTTGTCGCCATATTAACCACCTGACAATTATATGGATTATGACATTTCGCGCTGCCATACTCAGTGCTAAAAATCCTCCATTTATGTTATTTTTTATTTCCATGGTAACCGATTGTAACAAAACTAATTTTTTTAATTTGAATATTGATATATATATATAAATACGTATATTTACGTATTAAATTCTTCATAATATCAGATCACAAATAATTATATAAAAAACAAGATTTATTCTTAAAATAAGTTGCGGCAAGTTTGTGGAATATAGTACATACTACAATCCCACTACACCTCTTGTGAATTTCATTGAAAAATTTCAGTGGTTTAGAAATTATGAATATTGGCACGACTTATGTACTTGTAACCGAAAAAACAAGTGCGGTTGATGGCATGGTTATATGTAGAGCTCTCGATTTTTTTTTTGAACATTTTCGAGTAGCCCGAACAATTGGTGTTCAAATGCTCGAACAGTTGTTTGTTTGTTCATTACCCGTATGTTTGTACGGGCATTTGAACAACAAACGGGCTTCAAAGAAAAACGATCAGATCGAATTGCTCGATACCCGGGTATCTAGGGCTCTAGTTATATGCAAAATTTATTAGTAAATAAAATATTTAATTTAGATGAAAAGTTAGTAAAAAGATTTTTTTTGCGAAGAATCTATTTCAGAATTAGGTAAATAATAAAATAAAGGAAAATAAAATTAGTAACGTAAGTAAAATCTAAGGAAAACTGCAACATAAAAATTTAAATTAAATTTACTTTCTTATATAACTGCTAAACAATTTTCTTAATAAATATATTTTTTAAATGTGGAAATATTCTTGTATAAAACATTGAAACCAAATATGTATTCATATATATCGTCGATCCGGAAGAAGAAAGACGCATGCCAGTAATTTGTTGACGAAAAAAGGCGCATTAAAAATATGTCGGGGAAGAAAGACGCTTTACAAAACATGTCGACGAAGATAGACACATTAAAGATATTTCGACGAACAGAGAAGCATTATAAAATATTTCGACTAAGAAAGACGCATTAGCATTATTAACTGCGAAGAAAGACGAATATGCATTAATATTGACAAAGAAAAATAAAAAATCGAATACGTCTTTCTTTCCTAAAAAATATTTAAATGCTTCTTTCTTTATAGTAAAAAAAATAAAGCGTCTTTCTTCGTTATAAAAAAAAAAATAGAGTCTTTCTTTCGAAAAATATTTTTAATGCGTCTTTCTTTGAAAAAAAGTTTGCGTCTTTCTTCCTCAACAAAACAGTAAAAAATCGAACAGTTTTCAAATATTGAAATATAATGGACGTTTTGATAATATTTTTCGACTTTAATAACTGCATAAATCTATTTTATTTTTATGAATAACTTATTTTTTATTTTCTTTGGAAAGCTTTTTTTTAGTTTTTTAAAATGTTAAAATATACTCATTACATCGGCTGATTGTTGTCTTTTATTTGTTTTGTTGATTAGCATATATGTGAAAAACAGCATTTCATTTAAAATACCCAATATTTTGTTCAAATATACCCTCAGCCAAAAAATTTTGATTGGGCAACGCTATCCTAAATTTTTGACTTAAAATAAGACGTCAAAAATCCATATTATAATCAAAAATGACTATGTCAAAGTGAAATGGAACTACCTTGTTTGTTTGTATCATGATCATTCCAGCAACATTGTTGTTGTTGTCAAATATATGACGTTGTCGTCTTAGTATGACGCTGTTGGCCAAATTACTTGGTCATCCTTGCACAAAGGCATTCGTTATTTTCCACGTGATCAGCGCACATGCATACATATGTATATACCAGACATTGAAAATAATTGTTAACAATTTCAAAGGTTTTGAAAATAACAAAAAATCTTAGACAAAAACTCTAACAATCTTTTAAAAACAAAAATCCAAAGACAAAAAAAAAATTATTTTTGTCTGAGAGAAAACCTTATTTCTTGATTTTTTCTGTTATTCACTGATATTTATTTTCAACAGAAAAAATTTGAGCAGGAAATAAAAAAATATTTACATATCTACATACATCCAATGAAAATTTTTCAAATAAGTGTTTTTTATATTTCTCAACATGTGAGATTTATTTTGAAAAATAAAATATTTTTTTTTTTATTTTTATTTTTTTTTATTTTATATATTATTTATTTTTTATTTTATTTTAGAAACTAGAAAAAAACTTTTTAAGCATGGATGTAACTACAGCTGTTTCACCTTAGATCCCTCTAAGACTCATCAGGTTACTTTTGCTTCTGCCAAGACTCGAACTTGCGCACCTTGCAGTACAATAACTACAGTTCTTACCGCTGAGCTATTGCCTGCCTTCGACGTCTGATAGAAAATTTGTTTCTAGTTTCTTTCCTACTATAATTCGTTTCGAACTTATGCACATACATATGTACATATTTACATATTATTGTATGATTAAACATAAGTAGCGAATAAAGTGTAGGGATGTTCAAATGAACTTAATTTTTTATTTTAATTTATTTAATTTTAACGAGCACAGGCCCAGGTTATATTTTATTTTTTATTTTTGTTTGTTTTTTTCTTTTTTTTTTTTTTACATCCATGTTTAAAAAGTTTTTTTTCTAGTTTCTAAAAAAATAAAAAATAAAATATAACCTGGGCCTGTGCTCGTTAAAATTAAATAAATTAAAATATTTTTGTTACCGAAAGACAAAAAAATCTGATTTTAAATTTTTTTTGTTGAGACCGAAATTTTTATTTTCCAGTTTTTTTGTTTTTTGTTTGTGAAAAACAAAAAATATTTTAAATGTTAACAGTTAAATTCAATCTCTGATATATACACATGTACATTAGGGTGGTTCTTAAAAATTATATTAGCGATTTTCTTCGGTCTCACCCCCAACATTGGCAGCAGCACAGTCAAAGATTTTAAATATTTTGGTTCCGATCTGATACGGCTAAGGAGGGATCACATATGGTAATATCAAATTTGACCCTTGTGCGAGACAACTTAACCGTCTTCAATCGCGAATGAAATGTATACTTGATATCTTCGACTATATTGGCATCGACCTAGGGGGTGAGGTTGGAGAAATGTGATATAAAATTTGTCTCCACACATTTGGGGGCCACCCTAATGTATATATTGAATGGGTCATATTAATAAAAGCCAAACATTTGCTTTTGCTTAAGATTTCAGACGTTTTACTCAAATTTTGAAATTTGCTACATACAAATTAATGTAAAACTAGCTGGACCCGTGCGCATCTTGCGCAAAAAATAATAAAACATACGCGGCGCCAGTCGATAAAGTTTGTACTCACGCTCATTTTAAAAAAAATTTATATTTATTTGGTTTTATGTCTACAGTGGAACTTATGGAACTTTCAATGAATTACTTATATGTTTGACAAATATATCGCATAAAATTTTTTTATTATTTGATATATTAATTGATTCATCTGCTACAGTTCCTGAGTTTTTACTTATAAATCTTTGAAAATTTGCCCCTCTTGGCGCATTTTTCAAAATTTCAGCATGTTTCCTCATAACGGCATAACGTCATTTCATCACTCGGGCTTTATTAGTGACTGAATTACCTATCATGTTTTACGTGTTTTTCGAAATACATCCATATGCCTTATTTTCAACCCCAACTTTCTCTGTTCCCATTAGAATCTGTGTACCCAATTTCATTTAAATATTTCTATTTTTGCGCAAATTAGAGTGTGTACGGCCGGACGGGCGGACATGGTTTAATCATTTTTTTCATCCTGACCATTTTGATATATATATGTAAGTCCATATCTATCTCATTTATGGCCTTACGTACAACCGTTATGTGATCAAAAGTATACATGCATATACATACATATATGGTATGTACTACGTACAGCATACACTATACTGAAAAGCCCCCATTTAGCATAGGCATGAATACACACGTTTTCGCCTAAAATAATATAATGTTTACATACAAACATACAGCTGAAGCTTATAAAAGTGTTTTAAAATATACACGACTGTTCAACTGGAGCGACATCTACATTTGAAATTTGTATTTAACTCTGCACTCTTGTTAGAATAAAATAATTCTGAAGGCATAGTTTTAGGCGCAAATCTTTTAGTTTAAATTAAAACATTTTATTTTTGCAAAATACTATTTAAAAAAAGTACCACGCACAATAAAACACCGTTTCTCATGCATAGCTAATTATTACCTTTCAAACGATGCCTTACTTATTAATTTTGGTAAATTACGTGAGCAGAAAAAGGGATATTTATAAAACACCAATTAGAAATAATATATATGATTTCTCATTTCTTGAGTAAAAGCATTTGCTTGGTTTAGTGATGGGCGAGTCCGAGATGTTTAGACAATCGAGAGAATCGCCATCGTTGCAAAATCACAATCGAGTCAAAAGTTGACTCGCTCCTCGACTACACAATCGAGATGTTTTTGCGATTGTTCCGAGTCGGCGAGTCGGAGGTTGTTTCGATGACATCTCGACTGCACAGGCGAGATGTTTTTGCGATTGTTCCGAGTCGGCGAGTCGTAGGCTGTTTCGATGACATCTCGACTACACAAGCGAGATGTTTTTGCGATTGTCTCGAGTCGGCGGGCCGGCTGTTGTTTTGATGATTTGTTTTAGTTGATAAAATAAACTGAATGAGTGTTGTTGATGAAGAAAGTAGGATTGTTAATGGAAGTGAGGCAAATACATATGTAAATAAATGCACCAAATTGAAAAATATGCTATATATAGACGCTGCATTTTTGCAATCACAATTAAAGAGTGTCGTGCTTAATAAATACAATTAATTATTTAAACATTAATAAATTTTCTGAAGTGAGACGCTTACGAAACAAATTAATTTTACGAGCAGTAACAACGGCAATAGATTTGTACCACTGTATACTTTTTTAAGCAATTTTGATATTCAAACGGCAACAACAAATGTTATGTATTTTTTGCAGCGAGTCCGAAATGTAGGGTTGCTTTGAAAATGAGAGGAATCATTAGCGAGTCCGAGATGTTTTAGCGGTTGTTTCGACTGACGGCCATTTACGACTTGACTCGAAAACGAATGAAAACCATCGAGAGCATTCGAGATGTTTCAACAATCGAGAGAATCGAATAAAACATCTCGGACTCGCCCATCACTAGCTTGGTTTTTATTAATACGACCCAATAGCTCGAAACCGATTTTGCCCATAATAAAATCCATTTTTAGCACATTTCGCAAAATTTAAATTCAATTTTTGGTCGGAACTTTAATAAATTGTGGTTTCTTTTTTTTAGCCAACGAATAGAAAAGCATTAGTTTTGTTAACAATTAGCATTCGGTTTTATTCTGTGAATAGCACAATCGACAATCGGCGTTATTTATTGTAATTGTATTAGCTTTTGTTGGTTTTCGCGTGATTTAAATGAATATAAATTGCATACATACAGCGATTGTGAGGGTTTTATTAGACGCTGCCAGAAAATATCACTTTTAACTCTGAGGCTGATTGCCCAAAGCAATTTTAGATGGTAATTTTATGTTGTTGTTGTTGTAAGGCAGCCTTTTCCTTCGCAAAGCATCTCTACACAGGTTGCAATTCGCTCTCGTTATCATAATTCTATCCCCCAAATCATGATTCATCATCGAAAAAGTTACTCATACGCCCCACCACTTCGTTGCGAGAATTGTATGAAAAGAAGACCTAATTTCATGCCCTTGAAATTTGTTTTTTTTTTGTTTTTGTAATGCATTTTTATAAGCTATTCTTCCGAATTTCACATATGGTCTAATGCACGCCACATGCCAATCGCTAAACGTAATGAGTTGCAAATTTAAAATTATTACGTTGCGTGATTTGCATTTTTCAAGCGCCGCGAATGGCGAGAATGTTCGTTTTGCTTTTTGTTTCTGTTTTTTGCTTGTTTTTTTGTTGATTAGATAATTTATGTTTTCTTTGCGTTTATATTTATGTATTCAATTCATGCAAATTTATGTGCTTTTAATTGGTTTAAGTTTGGTTTGGTGGCAAAGAGACACAAAAAGTTGAGGCGGCAATTGTTGCGGCAGACACTAAAATTTACTGCGCTTTTGGCATTCGTCGACGCTTTTCCAGTGTTTCTTTTTTCCTTTCGGTTTTCAAAAAAGTTTAGTTTTTGTTAAAAAAAAAACCTTTTAAATTTCTTTGCTATTTGCCAAACTTTGGCAGCAGACTTCGGAAGCCACTCAAGCAAAGTTATTGGAAACTGTTTGTTTATGCGGAATCTAATATTTCTATGCTATATGTATACATATATATATATATACAATTTATCTCGTTACCGCAAAACCAAAATCTGCTTCATTTGCGTTGCTGAAGCTTTAAAAAGCACTTTTGTTTATGTACATACATCAATGGGTGCCCGCATTGCAGGTTTTTGTGAATTATTCACCTAAAGCTTAGCTCTTAATATTCTTAACATAGGCCGTCTTATTATGCTACATTTAAACATAAAATATGCTTTGAATGTAGCATAGAATTGCTATTAAATAAATCACTTGATGTAATTTATTGCAGTTACATACATATATTCACATGAACATATGTACATATTATGTTCTGCTCTCTAGGGAAATGCTTAAAGCAAAATTTGCCAGGTCAGCAATTGGGAGTGCCTTCTGTCTTGTGATTTTAATCTTCAGAAACTGAAACCATTGAGTATTTTAGTTTTTCCTTTTTCGCGAATGAATTTTGGATTTTGGAGGTTAATCTTGATTAATAACTTACTTCATAAAATATTTATACAAATGTTGGCGGCGTTGCCAACTGCCTATTGAGCATAGTTGTCGACAAATTTACCGACAGATGGCGCTAATCATTCGATTTTTTGCAAATTCCAAGGAATATTTGTTTTTTGCTTTCTGTGGTCTTTTACGTTCTATTTATAAAGATTTTTTCCGAGGAGATCCCTGGTGAAATTTTATGGCAAATAACTTTCTAGGACACTTTAACCCGCTACCGACCTTCAAAATACTATTTTTGCGGACTTTATAAAAAACGGTGTCAAAACGGCCTCTTTCTAGGCAGTTTTAGAGGATTAAAGTATTTTACGAAATTAAAGCCCATGCAAAGCCTATGCGTACTATATGTTTCCCAAAATATATTTCTATACGATATGTTTTTTAACCCTTTTTTAATTATCAGTCCAAATTTCGAAAATTAAAATGGCAATAAAAAAATTTAACTCAGGGAGCAAACACTTTGCGGGTTTTACTATATGGGTTTTTCGCTCTATGTGTAGTTAAATTCTTTCGCCGCCAGATAACAACCCTCAATTTGTGCCACAGTGTACATAGCTAATTTAATTTGTAACACACGTGCCTTAAATAAAGCTAATTAAACTTAAATCTAATATGAATTCATAAGCAAAATTTCACTCCCTCAATTATAAACAATTTTCCAATGAATGTTTTATGTTTGCTGTTTTCATTTGAACTTTTCCACACCACAAGCCCTCTTATTATTTGTGGCATGCGAGTATATTTAAATATATACATATGTATCTATGTTTTTATAAACGAATTTCGTGCCAGACCGCAATGACATCGCTCACTGGCACGCTTATCTGTGTACCCTTATTAATTTAAAGTCAACAAAAAAAGGCGAAAGTCAATAACAACAACAACTTCATTTAAGCTTTGGAAAAATGATATTTTAAATAAGAAATCTAAGCAATTCACTTGAATTACGTTCGTTGCTTTGCCTCATTGCAAAAAATTTAGACTTAACAAATACACATAAACATTTTGTCTAATAAATAATCCTTACTCCAAACCACTAACCCACCACCACCACCAACACGACTTCCTGACAGCACAGCTTATTTCTAAATAAACATACATACATACATACATAAATGGATAAATCAACAAATGCGCTTAGACGTTTGTATTTTCTTTACTTATTTTTATTCCTCACTTCTTTTCACAAAAGTATAAATGTCTGTCTACAAAGTTAAACAAGCCAGCGAAGTAACGAAGTTTTAATAATTCTGTTAATTTTCCTACTCCACCTACTCACTTTTATTCTTAGCTCTTCCTTCCTGGGCGTTGCTTAATTCCAGGATTAAGAGAGTAACCTTAGGAAGTGCGTAGGAAATCCGCATTTGTATATATTTTTTTGTTTTTGATTCTTAAAAATTGTTTTATTCTACAAGTAATATTTGTGGCATTTCAGTATTGCTTTCTTGTTTACAAAATACTTTAAATTAAGATTGAGCTTAGTTACGTGTAATGGGAGAATCTCTGCTGACTGGAATTTAAAACGTTCACAGCCGTAGAAATCTTAGAGTGTTGTTGACAGCCAGTAAAGCATATAAGAGGATTGTCGTTTATCATCTCCTCGGGTCATATCAAAAAAAAAAAAATATTTTTTTGCTTTCTGCCGCCTTTTAGATTCTTTTTTATGCTATATTTGCTGTCTTAAAATTTTAAAAATTTGCTGAAGGTTCCAAATTTGACATTTTCCTCCCAGAACTGAAGATGCTAACTATACAAAATCATTCCAACAACAAAATGTTACCAATTCTAGAAATATAAATCGTCAAGAAACTCTTTGATGCATAGGTACATATGTATGTATGTACGCTGCTTTTCATTAAAATTAATTCTCCTTTAAGTCAATTTAATTTTAAGTAAATTTCATTTGACGAAATCACTTTTTGAACAAAGGATTTAATCGCATTAAAAATACTCAAAATTGTAAAGGAAATTGAATGACTAAAAATAAGGACACACACACACAAGCTTTGAGGCAAATGCGGTTTAATTGAGAAGAAATAAATGTGCAAAGAGATCTAAAATAAGTAAAAATATAGAAGAAAACATAAAAGAGTATAACATTGTTATAAAGAAGAAGACATGCAAATTCTATTTAAAATGATATGAGAAACTTGAAGTAATTCAAATATCAAAGCGAAAAATTTGTCTGGCAGCAGTGCATTTGATTAATTGAGAGGATAAGTGTGAGTGCGTGTGTGTTTCTTTTGCGAAGGCAAATATGGAAGTGAATGCTAAAAAAAGCGTAAAACATTTTCTGTCTAACGACCGACCTTTGCGCAAACAAATTTTTCATTTCAATGTTAAGGCACAACAACACTTTTGAAAAAGATGAAAAATTTGCCTATTCTCTTGTTATATCTTTAAATTTATATCAATGCATGGCTTTTCAAAGGTTTCCTTATACGTATGTAATTATAAAAAATACTATCTATGCGCTTGCATGAAAGCAATTCTACCATTTGTGATTTGGTATTGTTGTTGGTTCATTTATTTTTCGTACCGTACAATGCGCATGCAGCAGACTTATAAAAGCAAAAGCCAACAACAATAGCACATACAAGTACAAGTACAAGTACAATCCATCATGCAATACAATCAAAAGTAAAATAAGCGAAATATCAGAAGCGCCGGCAATATGTTATATTAGGGTGGTCAAAAAAAAATTATAACCCAACGAAGCATTGCAGAACATGGCTATTCTTATGCTATTATTCCTAAAACAATATGTGTTCCCTCTTTGTAGTGACAAAAAACGTGTTTCATGTTCATTGAGGACTTTCCAAAAAATCATATAGCATCACTGATATAAAATGAGGGGGAAATTTGGGGCAATTGCGTGATCTCTAAACTTTAACATATTAAGTCCAAATTTTCGGTATAGATTTCCGTAGTACAGTTGCATCAAAGGCGGTTTGTTGCGAAGATTTCGGCAGAACTCTATTTTCTTCATACATTTTTTGACCACCCTAATATTATATATATGTGTGTGTACATCAGCTTAGTTCTTTAAAATCAAAAGAAGTATCAATATCACCCACTTACTTTGTAATTCAAGCTCAAAAATGTCACGTGAAAATTTTGGCACTGCTTGGGGACGGCTAAAGCGTATCGGGCGGGGTTTCAGATTAACGTATATGAAAATTCAAAATCACCAATCAGGCCCAAAATCTTGTTTGTCATACCTTGAACTATTTACAGTTATATCGACGCAGTTGATCGCTTGAAACACAGAAATCTGTTGTAAACAAATTCTACCTAAATTTATGAGCCACCCTCATATTATGTACATTGTAAATTGTACAGATAAGTGTATAATATTTTCATATACTTAAATACTCCCAACTTTTTTTAAGTGCGAGCAAAGAAAAATCGAGTACAATAAATTTGTTGATGGAGTACGAATTCTTTGTTGAAATCAATCAAGGAAATTGCTTATTTATGAATTGCTTTCAAATTTAATTTAAGAAATTCAAAAAAAAAAATAATAAATTAAGTTAACCCATAACGTTAAGTGACTTCTAGTTTCCAATAGCACAATTAGGCTCTGAGGGTCGCATTTTGATACCACGTGGATCCGAAAGGGCATTCAACCATTCTTCATGCTTCTATAGGATTATGTGGCCCGTTAATATGGCAGTCATTAATGATAGTCCCGATCTATCTACACTCAAAAAAAAAAAAATTACTCAGATTATGGAAAAGTGGGAATGATTCGGCGCAATTTTTATTGTTGTGATGTACAATGTTCTCTAAAATGTGGTTGTTATTCCTTGATTTGAAGAAAATTGTACATCAAAACAATGAAAATTGTCTTTAGCGCCAAATCATTCCCACTTTTCCATTATATGAGTAGTTTATTTTTTAAGGGTAGTGCGAGTAGAATATTTGTGCGTGTGGCGCTCCATCTTGGCCACATAATAACTTTCGTATGCTGGCATGGTCTCCACCTGTCACTAGCTTGTTTGAAATGGAACTCCTGAAGTAAGAGCTTGCTGGTAGCTTGCGGCATACCTAGACCATTCCTCGACGATGAAAGTGGAACGGATGTGCCCTATATAGCAAGTTCATCTGCCATCTCATTTCCCGGTAGGTATATTACAGTGTCCAGGCACCCATACCAGGTCAGCTCATGAGGATCCGCAAGGCAGCCCAACTGGTGTCTTATTGTAAACGCAAACAAGATTTAATACGTAAAATGAATTCTAGCATGCGAAGATATTTATATACGAATGAATATATATATGTACATACATATGCATGCATGTAGGTGCCCTGCAAAAAATGCGATTAATCCGGGACGTGTCCGGGATCAATCGCAAGGGAGCATGCGACTAATACAATTTTACATCCCTTTATATAGAGTGAATTGATCGCATTTGTTCGAGCATGTCCTATGAAGAGACTAATTGTTCAACTTGTACACCCGAACGGGTACCAATGTAGATTAGTCACTAACATATCGAACGGGTACCAATGTAGATCAATCGCTTTCATCCCGAACGGGTACAAATATAGATCAATCGCTTTCAGCACGAACGGGTACAAATGTAGATTTTTCCTTAAAAAATTTTAAATGTTCATGCATATTTAAATAATGTTTTACTTTTGTAAAAAAATCTCAATAAATAAATTTAAGTATGCATTATATGAGCGTAATGTAAAGGATTTTTTCATAGGATATTCTAGGCAACATTTTGTTAAAATTGTTATTAAAAAAGGGTATTCAATTCGTTTTACCGGTTGTTCTATAATTTTTTAAATAGATTGCATATTTTTGTAAAATGTCTGCATTTAAGGAATCTAGATTTGTACCCGTTCGGAATGAAAGCGATTAAACTACATTTATACCCGTTAGGTAACAATTGGTCTACAATTAGTCTACATTTATACCCGTTTTGGAACAATTGGTCTACAATTAGTCTACATTTATACCCGTACGGGAACAATCGGGGACTAATTGTGGACCGATTGTTCTCGAAAGAGATCAATCGAGGACAAATCTCTTTCGGGATTGATCGCACATTTTTTTGCAGGGTGCTTGCATTTGCATGTTTCTACGTGTGTGTGTGTTGTGTCATTTGTACCAAACATTGTATGCATTACAAATTCCTGAACAAACGTGCTTTGAATAATTTTCGCTTACATTCCGTAATGCAATTGTACATTTGCTCTTTGTTATTGCCGTTGGCTGTTGACTGTTGTTGTTGCTAAATACACTCAAAAAAAAAATTTCTCTCGATCAAAGACATAATTTTCCTTATTTTGAACACGCGTCCCAATACAAAATTTTCTTTGTTTTGTGTAAATTTTCTCAAAAATGTGGAAAAAACATAAAAAAACATTCAAACAAATTCGTTGCCATGGGGATTTGTATGGGAATTTTATTTCTCAAAATTATAGAAATCAAGTCTTCAAAACAAGGAAAGTAGGGAATGGAATGGCGCTTAAAGAATTTTTCACTATTTTAATGTATGAATTTTTTCAAAACAAGTATATGAAACCATGGTAACGCATGTAACAACAATATTTTATGAACCTTTTAACATGTTTTAAGGAAAATTTACTCAAAACAAAGAAAGTAGTGTTCAAAATAGGTAAACAATTTCTTTGACCCCTCCATATATTTTTTTTCTCTCAGTGTAGTGTTTTTGTTGGTGATATGCTAACTAAATACATACATACATATTTGTATGTCTGCATGTGTCATTGCATTTGTCTTTGGCCCCCGAGCTATCATGGCATAGCATTGCAGAGCGTAGTGACAAATTATATCCTGCTCTCACATGCAAACAAATGCAATTCTTTAGTTAAATAATAATAGAGAAAGGAGCTGCGAGCTGCGAGCTGAGGACTGCGGGCTGCTGCATTACGTCGGACGGCCTGAGGGTAGACATTTCTCCAACTGCAACACCAATGCGATGTGGAGGCGAGGGCTTGCGCGTGTGTGTGCAAGTTTGTGTCTTAGGTTGCAATAGCAGTGCGAATGCATTTAAATCGAAATAATCAACAAAATGATATGTGATAGCGAAAATTTTTTGGAAGAAGCAGAAAATGGCAGTAGCATTGTTAGTGTATAAATATTTGCACATGCACACAAACTTTTAGGAATAATATACATAGTAATTCTTCATTAAAATTTGATGCAGTTCCATGCAGCTTTTGATGATAGAAAACTAAATTAAGTGTTGAATTTCGAAAATGAAGCTTTTTTTGTTGAATTTTGTTTGTTGACAAAATCGACAGCACTAATGAAATGAACGAAAAATGCGCCATATTCGGGACCCACTCATGAACTTAATGGCCCTTATGCACAAAAACTGAGCTCTTTCTCAAGAGACTCAACTCAAACTTAATTTCGAAAAATAACCAAATAATTTAAATTTATTGGATAATTTATAAAATTTTAAATGAGATAAACCTAATTTGTTTAATAAAATCAAGCAATTTTAATAATTTTTATACATACAAAAACCACATTTTACGAAAAAAATGAGTATGAGCTATAGCTCGATTTTTATGAATTAGGCCCAATAACCTACAAAGTTACATAGTGGGTATTCTTTCTTCTTCTTCTTCACATTCTTCTTCTTCTTTTTCTTCATCATCTACTTCTTTCTCTATTACCGTTCTTGTTCTTGTTTTTGTTCTTGTTCTTGTTCTTGTTCTTGTTCTTGTTCTTGTTCTTCGTCATCTTCATCAGCCCCATTATCAGCTTCTTCTCCTTCATTTCAAAATCAAATCGTGTGCTTTAAGAAAAAATCCAGCAAACCAAAATTCCTTCACGGCAAAGAGGCCCTTAAATCTCACTTGTTTCATTCATAACCAAATTGGCAGCAAATTGGAAACATTTTCAAATCAATTTTCATATCCTTTTTACTTTATACTGCTGCGTGTTCAAAGTAAACTTTCATTATATTTCAAGTGTTTTTATTCCATTAAATTGACTAGCAATCAAAGCATTTTAAGCGTGAGTAATTGAACGAGCACTTAAAGTTCATTACGAACTTTGTTTTAAGTTGATATTTGCTCTAACTCTCTCATCAGTTTTTGCTTTCACTTCTTGTTCTTTCTTTTTCTTTTTTTTTTGATATTCTGCCACTAAAAATATGCTTGCTACAATTTTTATTTTGAGCCCTAGAAACTTTTAAATTACTTATTATTTTTTACGAGTACTTTGCTTGATTATGATTTTTTGTGCGAACTCTTTCACCAACCCCGATAATATAGATGCCTTCTCCCAATTGGTATCGCAAATCTAGCGAAATCTCACACAGTCCCAAACAAAAACGCATAAATGTGCGAAAATACCAATATTGAAGAAGAACAAGAATGAAAGCTGAACGACGATGAGCTACGTGGAAACGAGTTATTTCGCCAAATTGTTCGCTACATTATTCGAATGCTAAATAAGTTATGTCGAGACGGGCCCTTAGCTTTTCTGGTATAAGAGAGATGATATGTACATACGTATGTGTATACGTATAAATTTAAATATCCCACAATCTGCTGCTTTTAAAATTTTCTTTTAACATCTTTTGATTGTCTCTTTTTTTTTCTTTGTAACAATTTAGACACGAATTCAACGCAGCTGTTACAGTGAGTATTTTTGTATGTCTTTTTGCTTTCTTTTACTTGGCGCTTGACAATATTATGGCTACACAAAATTAATAATTAGTTGTTCTAATTCGAGAAGCATATAATATAATGATTAAAGTAATAATGCATTGGCTTCATTATTAACTTTCAAGCTGTTCCATGCCATGACATTGAAATTATCTTCATCCATGGAAATTACTTTATACTTTTTTATGTCTCCAAAAAATAAAAAATTAAACAGCCACATAAAAACCGTAAAATACCATAAAAATTACCAGAAGTTAGTCAACATTTAATGTTAATCGCTGAGGATAAAAAAAACTCTTCAGAATCAAGGAAAAAGAGCTTAGAAACAAGGACTCATAACCTATGTAGGTACATACATACCTGACATTTACTCACCGCAGATTACAAAATAGAATCGAAGCATGCCTCAAAGTCTCCACACATCCATACCTGATTGCCACACTCTCACGCAGCTTAGTAATCTGTTATTTGTCCTGCCACATTTATCTTGCATACGTGTAGCGGATGGAGGAGGAATGAAACCGTGGAGAAATGAAGGTGTCGTCCATTCACGCCCTTTGTCTAGCAAGCCAATGACAAAAGTATTCGGGCGCTTCTACACAATGAATTATTACGCAATTACCAAACATTTCACTAAAATAAAAAAAAAATAAAAAATTAGACTAGAGCATAGCTGTAGGCAGCGAGCAATCGGTATTTGTATCGTGTATGTTTAATCGCTGCCAAAGGTAAGCCTAATAATTCATGGGAATAAAACAAAAAATACAAACACAGCAGGTACCCATTTAATACACGCAATGTACGGTGCTTTTTTAATACTCTTACATCTAAAAAGTGCGGCAAAAAATGGACACATTCTGTGTGCGCGCTGTGCGTTGGGTTCTTAAGTATGTACTTGAGGGCGATGACACAAAAAAAGATAACCAGCTGTGAGATTATTGGAAATTTGTTTTGGCTGTTATATACGAGATTTTTTTCTTGACAAAAACAAACTAAATCGAAACACAAAAGGTACTTGCAAATGCTGTCATGAATAAAATTTAGATAACTAAGCTGCCGCACATGCAATCCTGAAACCCCATGAAGAACTTTAATATGCAACATACAGATTTATTAAACTCAAAATCACATTTTTCTTAAAAAAATTAAAACTTTGTCCGTGGAGACTCCTAGTGAATTTTAATGGCGAATAACTTGCTAGAACACCTTAACCCTCTAGCGATTTTCAAAATGCTATTTTTTTAATTTCTCTTAAATAGAGTTAAATGGGCCTCTTAGTGAGAGAAGTAAAGGGTAAATCGAACAAAATAAAGGGAAAATTTTAGGGAATTTTTTTTAAACTCCAAATATCGCAATTTCTTTCAAAATTTAAGCATTTGCTCCAATCAATTGCCGTTATTTTTGTAAAAATTTTCTGCATTCCCAAATTTAAAATTTTTATCAAAAATTAAGCATTTACAAACAATTCATTAAATTTTTTTTTAAATTTCCCTTAAGTGAAATTTTTTAACGATTTGAGGGATTAAAAGGGATTTAAAAAAAAATGGTATTTCAATTACCGTGATTTTTGTAAAATTTCCGTAAAGGAAAATTCCTAACGATTCGAGGAATTTTTTTTCTAAATTCACAAATTTGCTATATCTATCAAATCCAAGCATTTAATCGTTTTCCGTTATATTTGCAAAATTTTGCTTAAGGGAAATTTTTAATGATTCGGGGAAATTTTTCTAAAATCACAAATTTTCAATTTCTATTCCCGTGATTTTTGTAAAATTTCCCTTAAGGGAAATTTTTAATGATTTGGGGAATTTTTCTCTAAATTCACAAATTTGCAACATCTACCAGAATTTAAGCATTTATAAACAATTCTTTATACTTTTGCACAATTTCCCTTAAGGAAAATTTTTAATGATTCGTGGAAATTTTTCTAAATTCACAAATTTGCAATTTCTATCAAAATTCAAGCGTTTATAAAAAATTATTTTCAAAATTTCCCTTAAGGTAAAGTTTTTAGAGATCATAGTGATATTTTTTTAAATTTCGTAAAATTGCAATTTCTATCAAAATTCAAGCATGTTATAATCGTTATTCCGTAATTTTTACAAAATTCCTCTTAAGGGAAATTTTCAAAAGATTTAAGGGAAATTCCCAAAATGGCATTTTCTCAAAAAATTCAAGCATTTGCATGCATATGTATGATCGATTAGACAAATTTAAACCTCGTCCACGATGCCTAAATTAATTGAAATGGAGAGCTTAATAAATTTATACGAATTTCAAAGCAATATGGTGCGCATTTTCCAGAAGTTGTAACAAACACACTTTTTCGCGCTTCAATTGTGCTGCTGAAGCGCTTTTTAGTACGACTGAATGTAAATTTAAACGAAATATTGCAGGAAAACGTCCGCCACTGCCTGTTCAGATCGATTATTGTTGTTGTTATTTCGTCCTTGTCTTAATACATCAAACCCTTTTAAGGTTATATATTTTTGTTAGTCTTCCTGTTTAACTCACACCTTAGCTCTTTTATTTTTAGGTTGTGTTTTCTTTGTTTGTTTGTTTGTTTGTGTGTGTGGGTATATTTAAACGGAATTATGATTTAGTAGACATTACAAAAAGGATTTCCTTAATGACTTTGCTTTCCAATGATGAACTTTTAACTTTCTTGTAATTTATTTTATATTTTATTTTTTTCCTTTTTTTCTGAGAATCATGGCGGTGTTTCTGTTTAAAACAAAGCGGTTGTTTTTATGTTTGGCTTTTAGTAGCAGCGTTTTTTTTTGCCTTTTTTGTGTGCTTAAGGGTATTTTTTGGGGCCACTTTGGCTTGGTAATTATTATTGAAATGGTATTTTGTAGCGATTTTACATCTACCGACAGCTTTTAATGTAATTAAAATGTTTTTTTTTTTTTGCTTTTTTCTTTTTCTAAATCAGTTGTGCTAACCATCGTGAAAATTCAAGAGCTGCCTGCATTTCTTTTTAGAAAATGCAATTCACTTCACTCTATAGCTGTTACCCACTTGTTATGGCATTTTCTACTTATAGCATCAATAGCCACTCTCCTGTTACGTAATTTAATATTGAAATTGCCAAATTTAATATACTATCTTGAAGTATGCCCTTTAACTAAGAAAACGTTACCCAGACATGCATGAATTTAATCAAGCAGCACAAGATTACGTGCAACTCTCCCATTATTGTGAAAGAAAGTTAATACAAAAGCCAATTTAATTTCGCGTGTCAACAAAGGAAAGCAACAATGAGGAAAGAGGAAGTTTCCTTTTCGTTTTCTCATTTCCATGGCTTTAATTATTTTATTTTAAATGTGGCGTGTAAATTACGGATCATTAAGGCGAACGACTTTCCTGGAGCGCAAGAAATAAAAGTGCTTTAAAGAAGAGTTCGCATGTTATACATTCATATACGTATATGCATGGAGCAAGAGTCATGGGAATTACGTAATGTAATTCGTAGAACCCTTACATTTAAAGTGACTTCGTCAGAATGCTGTTACGAGGCCAGTAATTCAATTTCCTTCTTCCACAACTCCAGCATCTGCAATAAACTCATTTATCATTTCTTGTGTGATATATTCCAAGATACATATTAATTAATTAACTTACCGTATGTTTATGTCATGAAAACATATGTCAATATGTGTGATGATCCCACGCAGTCGACTTTAAAAGTACCCCATTCCATTCATTTGCCATTTACTTTTATTAAGAAACTTATTTTTAGCATATCTACGCGGGACATAATTCGCTTTTATTGTCATATTTCACGCGTCATTCAACACACGAATCACGAGTCCCTTCGCGGTAGGTATTGTGTAGGTATTGTTTTTTTGCCATAATCAACATTATAGGCCTAGGATTTTAGTCGGCTCTTATGACTGTCATTCAAGGCAAAGCATTCTTCTTCTTCTTAATTGGCGCGTAACCGTCTAGACGATTTTGTTCGGGGTCCAATAAAGCGCGTCAGTTGTTTCTGTTTCGTGCAGCATAGCGCCAAATGGAAATACCAATGCAGGCAGCATCGCTGTCCACCTGATCTTCCCAACGCAGTGGAGGTCTCCCTATTCTTCTGCGTCGATACTCGCCCTCGCTAACGCGCAAAGGTCCATAAAGAAGATCTTTTCTCTCGAATACTCCAAGTGTCGAGCAAAGCATTAGCGCTGGCAATTTGGCAAATAGTTAACGAATGACCAAGTGTAGAACGAGGTCAGTTCTCGAAGCATTTATCGTATTATTTCTTGAGTCAATTACTTACCTACGTCACGATATACATGTTTTCACGTGCATATATATTAATAAATAGATCATGATCGCAAGAAATGCCTGTCTTGCCTTGGCTTTTCATTACAATGATTAATAGCAAATGGCTTTATTTATGTAAATCGGCTGATTTTGTATGCGCTTAAAGCTGTCAAACATTTTTTTGTAAAATTTTTATTCTTTTTACCTTTTTTCCTCGTCTTTATCTTCCCCTTATTTTTCCACTCGATTTACCTCAATTTTGTCTGCTCTGCTACAAAAATATTATTGGCGCCGGTGATCAGCAAAAATATGTTTGCCATTCATTTCATTTATTTTCTTTTGCTTTCTTTACTTTGACTTTGGCACTAATAAATATAATGAGCATTAATATACCTACAAATGCTTTCTCGTGAAAACCAAAAAGCAAAATAAGCAACAAAAAATATTTTAGTTCCAGATAAAAAGCTTCTTGTTTTAATGTGCATGTTTATTCTTATCATTATTTTAGCCGCTTTGTTATTTGCTTGCTCCTTCGCTTGTTTGCTTTCATTGATGTTCCCTTTCGGTCAGAAGTGCACTTAATTCTTAGCAGACCTGTTATTTAATGATTAAACATTTTAATGTTTATTAATTAAAGCATATTTTTTTTTAACTTTTTGAACAATTAAATTTCAAATTTTTAATGGTGACTATTTAATTAAATTAAAAAGTATTATTAATTAATCGATTAAATAATTTTAGTTGCATGATTATTTTGATTTTCTCCAATTATTTTTCGATTTTTTTAATTGCATGATTAATAATATTAATTAATTATTTCCAATTATTAGGTACTGATTTTTCTAATTGCACGACTAATTAATTAATCGAAGAATCAATTTTAGTTGCATTATTATTTTGATTTTTCTTGCATGATTATTAAAATTATTTTATTATTTACAACTAAATTATTTTTTTATTTTCAATTATTTCAGATTTTCTTAAGTGCATGTGTAATAGATGAATTAATTTTAGTTGTATGACTATTTTGTTTTTTCCTCAATTATTTTTCGATTTTTATATTGCATTAACATTATTTTATTATTTTCAATTATTTCTGATTTTTTTTTTCACGATGAATTCATTAATCGATTAATTATTTATAATTTTTATTTTTATATATGTAATGTTTGGCGACCTTTATTGCTTAATATTTGTTGTTTGCTGGCTCCAGGTCTTAAGAAAAACAACAAATAATTTTTATTTTATTTTTGCCTGAAAATGTTATTCATACGCCATGCTTCGTATAAAAAAATTTAATAATTGAAAATAATCAAGCAATTAAAAAAATTAAGTAAATAATAATAAATAAACAATTAAAAATAATCAAGCAATTAAAACCAATCAAACGATTGATTAAAAGAAAATCTCCGCAATTGAAAAAAATTATACAATTCAAAATAATTTAGAAATTAAAAACAATCAGACAATAAAAAATAACACTGCTCTACAGCCAAAAAATACTCTGAACGCGACCATCCTATTTATATGTAAAATCGGTCGCTGATTCCGAAAATCGGGCTCATTTTTAATTCTATGGGAAGGTTTTTGAGATATCGGCAATTTACCGTTATTTGGCCAATGGCTCCACTTAATCCTGTATACCTCTTTAACGCAGTGAGCTATCTTCCTTGGAGTGACACTCAACGAAAGAAAATTAAATTTCCTTTTCATCGCTGCTACAACATTTTTCTGTAACTCTTATAGTTTCTGAAATATTGACGATTCAATTTGAATTTTTTCGATTTTTTACGATTTTTTGAAGAAAAAATTGACTTTGTCAGGCAATATCTTTTAAACCAATGTCTTCACCTTCCTTTACGTGAAGCTCCATTCTATTGGGAAAAAGATAAGCTATCAACGAAGAAAATCCATGGTAAAATAGAAAAGTTATAGGCGATCAAGTAAATACAGGCACGTCGCGCAATGCCTCTGCACGGGTATATTCTATGCATGTTATACCCGTAAATGGGCTTTTATCTACTGCGCTGCCAATGTGCTGCTACTGCAGATGTGTAGGTATTGGTATAACATGCATAAAATATACCCGTGCAGAGGCATTGCGCGACTTGGATGTATTTACTTGATCGCCTATAACTTTTCTATTTTACCATGGATTTTCTTCGTTGATAGCTTATCTTTTTCCCAATAGAATGGAGCTTCACGTAAAGGAGTAAAACCGAAGGTGAAGACATTGGTTTAAAAGATATTGCCTGACAAATTCAATTTTTTCTTCAAAAAATCGTAAAAAATCGAAAAAATTCAAATTGAATCGTCAATATTTCAGAAACTATAAGAGTTATAAGAGTTAAAATGTTATAGCAGCGATGAAAAGGAAATTTAATTTTCTTTCGTTGAGTGTCACTCCAAGGAAGATAGCTCACTGCGTTAAAAAGGTATACAGGATTAAGTGGAGCCAGTGGCCAAATAACGGTAAATTGCCGATATCTCAAAAACCTTCCCATAGAATTAAAAATGAGCCCGATTTTCGGAATCAGCGACCGATTTTACATATAGATAGGATGGTCACGTCCAAAGTACAGACAAAAAATTTCATTTTGTGATCCAGTGTAATTAAACCATTAAAACAAAAATCTTATGATTAATTTTGATTACATGATCCCTTCTGATTGTTTTTTTTTTTTCATGGCAGTAAACAAACATAATTTTTTGTAATTTTTTAATTTGTTTGATTATCAATTGCCTTTTAATGTAAGACAATTAGAATAGTCACTAAAATTAAAAATTCAAAAAAAAAAATTATCATTACTAATTTTAATGTAAATTCCCATTTTCGTCTTTTGTTTTTGCTTAAAAATGCACTTAATATTTAGACGCTTTAATTTGTCGTTTCATTTTTCATTTTTATATTTAAGATTAAAGTTCATAAAAAAAAATTGTTAAAATCAGTTTTTAAAACAAATAAATTATGAATTAAATCTTCTTTTTTGCTTCCACTTGCTGCGCCACCACCAACAACTTCTCTGGAAAGTGCACTTTCGTATTCGCCAAAAATTCAATCCTTTTTAACTTTCAGCAAAATTTTAGTTTTAAGCAACTCTTGAAAGCAACTTCATTGCAAATTCTGCTTCTTTTTTGTTGAATCAAATTTTTATTTAAATGAGAAATCTCATTTCAGGTTGAGCATAAAGCGTGCATACAAAATGATGGACACGGACATGGACACGGTCAAAACTCGTCTGCGACACTAACGTCCCCATTCAGCTGCCACATTTACCTTCCACTCCTCACCTTCCACCCCTCACTATCGACCCCTCAGCTAGCAATAAATGAGCGCTCACCGTATTCTTGGCACGTCCAACGTCAGCTGTAAGCACTTGTCAGGTTTACGTCTGCCTTCGCTTTCCCTCAACTCAACTCACTTACTGCTTTCTTTAGCTCCATCCTTCCTCAGTCCTCAGCTCGCTTTTCCTGTGTAATACTATAATATAACATTCCTTTATTCGTTTGTTTAGTATAATAAAAAAGCGATTCTAAGAATGCACTGCTCTGCCTCATTCTGGCAACTTCTTCGCCCTCATCTTCATCCACTGCATACAGTCTACTCTGTTCGCTATATAAAAGTTTCTTTGAAGCACCTGCGTTTGCTTGTTGTTGTTGTGGTTGTTGCATTTTGTTGCTGCTTCTCCATCTTCTTGCGACAGCTGCCAGCGGTTTTTGCATTTTAAATTTATAATAAGGCTTGATTCACCACAATGGCTGCCGGTTACGAGTGATTGCCGCAGAGCTTTGCTGTGTTTTACTAAAAAATTACTATTCGAGCAAGTTGGCTTTTGCATTGACTTTTACTAAGCTACGGAGATTAGATTGCTTTTTAGGGTTTGTTTTGATAATTTTAATAATCAGATATTGTGCAATGGCTTAGAGCTCGATACATGTGTGTATGTATGTAAGTCTTTACCGAAATGTCATTTTAGTGCGAGGAGCCACTAACGAAAGCGAACAAGTTCAAGATTACGTATTACCAGCGATGGTAGAAGTGATAGCTATTTCGAAAAAAAAAAAACAAAAATAAAAATAAAAAAACAAAACAAAATATATATAAAAAAGGGAAATTTTTTAGATATTTGGGGAAATATTTTAAAATTCACAAAATTGCAATTTGTATAAAATTTCCAGCAATTATATTCAATCCCCGTTGTTTTTGCACAATTTCATTTAAGGGAAATTTTTTAAAGATTTGGAGAAATTTTTTTTTAAATCACAAGATTGCAACTTCTGTAAAAATTTTAGCATTTGTAATCAATTCCCGTAATTTTTGCAAAATTTCGCGCAAGGGAAATTTTTTTAAAAATTTGGAGGAAATTTTTTTAAATTCACAAATTCTATAAAAAATCCAGCATTTACAATGAATTCCAGTTATTTTTGAAAATTCTCCTTTAGGCGAATTTTGTTTAAATTTAAGAAAATTATTTCAAAATTCCCTAAATTGCAATTTCTGTAAAAATTCTAGCATTTGTAATCAATTACAGCTATGCATTTTTACAATTTTTTTAAAGGTTTGGCAAAATTTTTTTAAAATTCACAAAATTGCAGTTTCTATAGTTTCTTATTTAAGTATTTAAAATTAATTCCCGTTAATTTTGCAAAATTTCGTTTAAGGGAAATTTTTTAAAGATATGGGGAAATTTTTAAAAATTCACAAAATTGCAATATCTATTAAAATTTAGGCATTTATAATCAATTCCAGGTGTTTTTGCAAAGTTTTCTTTAAGGGAAATTTTTTAACGATTTGGGGAAATTTTCTTAAATTCCTATAATAGCAGTTTCTATAACACTTTTTATGTAGCGGTTATGGTTTGTAAGGATTGGCCAACTACATATGTACAATGTCCATGTCTACAGAACTCTGCCAATCATCTTAACTAGTTGAGAACTTGTTGTTGTTAGCCTACTGGCGTAAAGAGCGCTTCTTTCGTGTTCGCAAAATCATCGCAATTTCCAGCAATTTTGTTTGCTTATCCATCGATTGCGTTATTTAATGCTACAAGTGCCAAAGTGCAAATAAAAATGACTACAACAGAAGCTAAGCGTATAAAATTGAATATATTATCCTTATTACCTTCCCTTCCCTTCCCATCCCTTCTTATTTATTTGGCGACCGTTGTGACCGCTCATGTGCACAGGTCATTTGAAATCGGATTAGAATCAATACAAGCCATAATAAACAAATTAACTGACCAGAATGACACTTGATGATGTTTATTTATAAAAACATGCTGCCTTTCATAATAAACATAATACCACAACAACAACAACAACAACAATAACAATAACAACAACAAACACTGAGCAAAGGTCAATTGCTGTTCATAGTATAGTATAGATTAGTAGAGCAAATAAAATATGTAAGGGATTTTGGCGCTGTTTGAGTTTTACGGCATAAACACAATAAACCGATTTGAATGAGAATTTAGCTTTCAACTTTTTCGGTTTGTGGTTATTATTGCCTATTGACAAATTCGTTAAGAGCCAATAAGCCATAGATAATAAGCACAAGTTGGGACAAGAATATATTAGAGATTTTGGTTTGTTTTGCGAGAGAAGGGAAAATAATATTTTCTATTGATAAAATGTTACGTATACGCAATGGCTGATGAATCTACAAAATGTACATTAGGGCGTATCGCAAAAAAAAACCACTGTACGCCCCATCCTCATATAATGCATATGATGTCTTTTTGGGAAAACATTTTCGGAAAATTTTTTTATTTTTGTTTTGGACACCAGATGTCGCTCAAATAAACTTTTTTCATGTCTTCGGTATTTATAGTCCGATATCTAATACCGGGGACAGACATCTGGTATTTGCATTTTGGCAAATTTATTGTGGTATTTAAAATACTACCATAATGACAGACAGTAACTTGTTATTTCAGTTCTGATAAAGGAAGTAAACAACATAAAAATGGAAAACATTTCCGAAGTAAATCGTTACTTTCTTCAATGATTTTTATAATTTTTATCTCATTTTCACCGCAAATATTTTTCTGCCGTTTGGCTGTCTCTTTCGGCGAGCTCCAAACCTTTTTTGATTTTGCAGCTGTTGATATTGTTGGTATTTCTGCAGCTGATCTTGTTGATGTTGATCCAGCTGGGAACGTTGAAATTGTCATCGATGAACTGGGTGATGCTGCTCGGCCTGAAGCTCTTTATCGGACAGCCCAATCTTGTGCCGCTTTTGCAGTTCTGCGCACATATTTTGATAGATATGGCCGTTCTTATGCACACCTCTCAGTTTTTAAATGTTCTCACGCCACATATCTTTGATTAAATGGGTTTCATCACTTTTATGTACATATATGTACACGTTTATTTTGTCCATTTGTAAGTAATTTGGGCTCACATTTCCTTCTGTCTACCAAAAGCTATATCTCCAAAAGTATTAATGTTTTTCAAATTAATTTTTCAGGGAATGTTAGGCGAGACTTTTCTTTATCTAAATTTATTACTTTCATAAATATTTTACTAATATTAATAATAGCAAATTGTTGTTAAATAAACTAACACCATTATCACCAATTTCTAAATTAAACACACACCTAATCCTTACTATATTTTCACACGTAGCTTTATTAAGCTGTTCGAACCACTTTCGCACACTTTTAATTAATTTTATTTGCCGAAATTTTACATTTTAATTGTTCGACCAAATGCTTTTACACATTTTCAATAATAATAATGGCCACCAACATATAATGGTGATGCCACACCTACCAAAAGGTAAGTCACATGATAAGGTCGCATGCACAGTGCGCCATTCGGAGCCAATGAAATGAGTAAATAAAGGCGAAGGCCGCCTACGCTGAAGGGTGTACTACGCAGAAGGACATCACCGTGGCGGTAGCCATGGTTAGGGCACACGTCCGGATGGATAGCGTAGCCCAGGGTTATTTTTTATAAGCGCGGCCAAAGGCCGCCAACGCAGAAAAATTCTATACGCCCCAACTCGTTTCCCACTGTGACGACGGCCTTATGAAATAGTCGACTGCGTGTGGCAACACCGGTGTTTCTATTTAATTGTTTCGCAGAGAAAAGTGAGTTAAAATATGACATTTTTTGCAACTTTAACTACAAATTACTTAAAAACTATACATCTTCGGAAGCCAGGACTTTTACATTTAGAATCAGGAGGATCTCCTCTACAACGCCCAATAACTCTTTTTTTCCAACGCGTGGTAGACGGTTGGAAAATTTTTCCGTAATTTGTTTGCTTTTTTAATTTTTAATTTTTCGAATAATCGTTTTTGATTTTTTGACTGACATTTGTCACATTTAGGTATGTTCAGTGGGAAATGCTAATTCACAATGAAAATACCACAAAATTACAACCTACGGAAAGTTGGATTTTTTACTACAAAAACACTAAGATTCTCGTGTAGTATTTTGAAGAATATTATAATATTTGGTGACAGATATATGGTATTATGAAATTGCTACGAAAAAATACCAGATGTATGTCCCCGGTATAAATTTAAAACACCAATACCTTTGGTTGGAAATGACGGTTTCTATTATATAATTGTATTAACCCTGTGTGCTCCATTGGTGTCACTACACACAGTACTTAGTTTATACCACCTTAAGTAACCTTTTTTTGCCTGTTAAACGTCGTCAAAAATCATTAATCTATTGCCAACGAAGTATATCGATCACTTCAGCATAAACACGAAATAAACCCCATTTAACATTCCGTGGAATCTACAAATCTGTATTGCTTCCTATGACCTTTTAGGTTCTTTTTATAAAGGTTTTTGCTGCGGAGTCCCCCGGCCTTAATAATACTATATTTTCAAACTCTCTAAAAAAGAGTTCAAAATAACATTTCCGTGTGGGTGTTGAAGGGTTAAACTAATCCAGCAAATTATTCTTTGGGTTTGCCTGCGGTCATAATAAGCCCATGTAGATTATAGAGTTGTGAATAACTTCGCCGAGCAGGATAGTTTTTCCACTTCTGCAAGTTTTTAGCTACCTTTTCAGCTTCAAACCGTAAACATGCTACACCTTCCAAAAACGTCTTTCTAGTTATAAGTATTTCTACTGCATTTTCTGTCCAAACTTGTGTTTTCTTCCTTTCCACCACATTGTCGGCAATTTTAACTGAAATTAAAATTTTGTAAACACATTTTCGTGAAACCTTCAAAACTTTTGGTGGAAACAGATTTTTTTCTTATTTATATATGTACATTTATTATTTATTTGTATTTTCTTTTATCGCTTATACTTGTACACACACACATATGTTCATACATAAATTTATTTTATGAACCACTTTTGTATAACATAGCAGCAGGGATGGGCATTATTCAAAATTTGAATAATTCAATAACGAAAAAATAAAAATAAATTTTTTTTCTTCATTCTCATATCCTTGAATAAAGAATAAATTTTTATTCTTCATTCGGGCGCGCTTGAATAAAGAATAATTTTTTATTCCTTGTTCTGATACCCTTGAATAAAGAATAAAAATTTATTCTTCATTCTGATACCCTTGAATAAAAAATAAATTTTTATTCTTCATTTTGGTGCCCTTGAATAAAGAATAATTTTTTATTCTTCATTTTGATGCCCTTGAATAAAGAATAAAAATTTATTCTTCATTCTGATACCCTTGAATAAAAAATAAATTTTTATTCTTCATTCTGATGCCCTTGAATAAAGAATAATTTTTTATTCTTCATCCGAAATTGGTTGAATAAAAAATAAAATTTTATTTTTCATTCAGATAATTTTGAATAAAGAATAAATTTTTATTCACGTTATTCAAATTATTCTTGCAGGTCACACAAGTAAATGATTTTGCGAATATTTTTCTGAATACGAACCAAGTATTTTCCCGAGCCCCAACCGAATATTTTTCCGAATACTTTCCCGAATCCAAACCCATATACTCAACCGAATATTTTTCTGAATCCGAACCGAATATTTTACCGAATACTTTCCCGAATCCGAACCGAATATTCTCCCAAATCCGAAACCGAATACTTTCCCGAGTCTGAACCGAATACTTTCCCGAGTCTGAACCGAATACTTTTCCGGGTCCGAACCGAATACTTTTCTGGGTTCGAACCGAATACTTTTCCGGGTTCGAACCGAATTCTGTACCGAGTCCGGGACCCGCTGGCTCTGTAATTAACGAAGTTATGGTAAAAATGAAAATGTCCTTGTATTTGAATAGAACGGCGCCAAATTTCATTAACAACCGATGACCAGAACATAATGACAACAAGAAACTACATACTTCTTTTGCTTTTACATATGTATGTATGTACATATGTATATATGTATGTACATATGTAAATATGTATGTACTGTATGCGTATTCGTTTGCATTTTAATTTTTACCATAACTTCGTTAATTACAGCTGGTAATCGGTTCGGACCCGGAAAAGTATTCGGTTCGAACCCGGAAAAGTATTCAGTTCGGACCCGGAAAAGTATTCGGTTCAGACTCGGGAAAGTATTCGGTTCGGAATCGGGAAAGTATTCGGTAAAATATTCGGTTCGGATTCAGAAAAATATTCGGTTGAGTATTTGGGTTCGGATTCGGGAAAGTATTCGGAAAAATATTCGGTTGGGGCTCGGGAAAATACTTGGTTCGTATTCAGAATAATATTCGCAAAATCATTTACTTGTGTGACCTGCAAGAATAATTTGAATAACGTGAATAAAAATTTATTCTTTATTCAAGGATATGAGAATAGGCGCATTTCTGTCGTACCCCAGCATGAAAAGAATACTCGCTTATTCATAAAATTACCTTCAAAGCAACAACACCAACTCGACTATTTTTAAAATAGTCGAGTTGGTGTTGTTGCTTTGAAGGTAATTTGATGCATAAGCGAGTATTCTTTTCATGCTTGGGTACGACAGAAATTCGCCTAATGAAGAATAAAAATTTATTTTTTATTTGAATAAAAATTTATTCAAAACCGCCCATCCCTGCATAGCAGCAATTTCAATTCACTTCATGCAGCAGTTGACACACGGCACTTACTTATATACATACATACATACTTATTACCCTCTGTGCTTCATCTTCTCCGCGCTTCAACGCTTCAGCTTTACAGCGCATTTCCTCGGCACGTTTCATGCTTTCGCTTACAAATAAAATGGCGCTTTTAGCGGCAACTTGACGGCGTTGCAAATGTGCTGAACGAGAAATATTTGCGCTGAAAACTTTCTTGAAAATTGTTGACAATACTTGCTGGTATTTTTATAAACAACAACAACAATAAACAAGAACAACACACACATATGCTGCTGCATGTGCATTTGCTTGTGTGTGTGTGTGTATGTTACGCAGATTTTATGGCTCCACTTTGGGCGAGTGCGGCATAAATGATGTTGCCACATTTTTTAGCGTCTAGCATTTCGCGGGGGGGGGGGTTAACATTTCGTTAGTTGCACTCACTTACATGCACTCTTATGGCTCGTATTAACTTTTACACGTATAACTTTAAGCATTTTTGTTCGCTCATTTTCGTCCTTTTTTCATAGCCATTAAGTTTTTGCCACTGCCTTGACGTGGCGACGGCCGGCGTTGGGGACGCTTTACTGCCGAAATGTAATGCACCTCTAAATGCAACACATTATGGTAGTTTTTTTTTCTTTTTTTTTTTTGTTTGAATTTTAGTTTGAATGTGTAAAGTAGGGCTTACGATTCGATCTCGAGCAGTGTCGAGAAATTCGAGACTCGGGTTCTCGATTAAATCTCGTTTCTCGGATTTCTCGATAACATACTAGCCGTGTTTTTATTCAAGCGCATATACATCTGCGCTTAAATTTTGTATGGACAACTAAGCGCGGATAGAGATGTGCGCTTAGAAATCCATACAAAATTTAAGCGCAGATGTATATGCGCTTGAATAAAAACACGGCTATTGTGTCAAAAAACATGAATATCAAAAATTTATCGTATGTCATTTGGAAGAAAAAATTTTATATTATGAAATTGTAATTGTATTTCTCTGGGAATTTTGTGCATTGATTTGTGAAATACACCTGGGAATGGCGTAAATGGCATATATTCATACACATGTAAGTACATACAAGCAGAACAATCTACGAAACAGCATAGTATGCTTATACCGCTTATTTCTGCGATGTAGTTGAATGTCGAGAAGCTCGCGAATACCCGAGAAATCGTAAGCTCTAGTGTAAAGCTGAAAATTTCATGTTATTCTTCTTCAAGTGAGGTACACTTTTTTTGTACATGTTTTTCTGCATATATGCTTGGTTGCTGATGGCTTTAATTTGCATGGTAGTGCATTTATACGCTCGAACGCTTTACATTTTCTGCGTTTTAAGCTCTTCAACGGCGGCTTTCTCACCCCAAATTGTGGCAAGAGCCACCCAAAATACCTTTTAAATACTCGCATTGCTGTAAAAAAAACAAAATTCAAGCATTTAAATATGCAAACAAAAATTTAAAATCCCTCATTCTCCTCTCTGCCATTCTACCATTAGCTGCTTTCTTTTGCAAGCAAGTTCGAAAAGAAAAAACACTAGCTAGCTTAGCGAATAACATGAAAAGCAACAAAAAAAGCTAAGCTAGTTGAGTTGGCTAAGCGAGTTGAATTGAGAAAGAGCTTAGCAGTTTGTCAAGCCGAAAAGCAGTGTTGCAAAGTAAAAGAATGCAGCTATTGTGAATAGCACTTGCAAGTGCATAATTAAATACCAGTAGCCCGTTTCTGTAACCTTGCGTTATAATAACGAACGAAATGTTATCGCAAGGCTCGTATCGCTTGCGATATGAAAAGTGTTTCTGTAATTCATGAATTCACCTTGCGATATGGTAATGGTGAGTTGTCGTCATATCGCTGGAATAATCGAAAAATGTGTCACTCCCAACAAAAAATTGTAAACAAAGTGCGCGTTCGTTGCCAAATATTAATATTTAACGCTACATAATTTTAGGATGAAACATAGATTAAGTTTCCCGATATCAACGGGAATAGAAATTTCGTTGAAGTAGAGTTTCTTGAAAAAGACCGTCCAAATGATGGTTTGTTGAACCGAGGAAGAAGGGTTCGAAAACGAATCATTACCGCTTCATTTCATTTATTTTTATTCGATATCAAAAGTCAAATAAAATAATAATAAAAAAAAAATAAATAAATAAAATAATAATAAAAAAAACTAAATATCCAGTAAGATTAGCTCTGTTCAATAACAAAACATTTTTAAGAATTTTTCGTAAAAAATGACAGATCTCCATATAAAAATGACACTTTTTAAGAAAAATTCGTAACAATTTTTTGTTATTGAACACAGGTATTGTGTATGTGATTTAAAAATAATAAAAAACGAAAACGATAAGGTAAATAGAAAAGGTAAAACAGTGCCACTCTTTCGTCTTGTCATGCACACGTATTTATAAATACATTCTTTTTTCACTTAGCTATTACCTTTTTCCATTGTTCCGCGGTTTTGCAAGCTCTGCGAGTTAGGCACTATTCGGCCCACTAAATATTCCCATTGCGACTATTTACTGGATTTCATAACTTCCATGAGCTTCACTTTTTGCAACTTGGAAATTTTCCCACTTATAGTTTTATTATACAAAACACAAACTAATGTAATAAATAAAAATGCAAGAAATTTAATACAAACCACAATCACCATTTTGAAATGTATCTGTTTTCACTAACCTCAAAGCTGTTGATATGAATATCGCAAGAAATAACGAAAACCAAAATTCACCACACTTACAGAAACGCTACCTTGCGAAAAATATGAAACAGGGTTGTATTTTGCGTTATAATTCATATCGCAAGGTTACAGAAACGGGCTACAGATCATTTTGTTTCTTTTCGCATTTTTTTTTTTGCTTGGCTATACGAAAATATGTACATACATACTCTGAAAAAAATACCCGTAGTTAAACCAACAACTATCGGCTGTTGAATCTCCGTCTTTGATTCAACAGCAAAATTATTTGTTTTTACAGCAAAGTTTTTGATCCAACAATTTATTCAAAAACGGCCGTTGTTGTTTCAAAAACTTGCTTGCTTTTAAAAAGTTGTTTGTGAGAAAATATTTTTTGTGAGAAAACGAACAAAAAAAAGATAATGATGCAGAGAATATGAAGAGAAAAATCCTAAAAAAAGTTTATTTTTAGCAATAATTTTCTCCCCGTTGTTGATTTAAAGGCAAAAGTATTTGATCCAATAGTTTCCGTTGTAAACAAAACTAATGAGAACAATTTTTTTTTAAATTTGTTTTTACAATGATTCAAATAATTCATGGATTCCTTTTTAGGAAATGGAAGTATAAATAGGTTACTACAATTCAATATAATGTTGAATGTTCCACTATGTGATGATTGGATAGAATTTCAGGTTGATGTCATGGTTCGAATCCGGAGGAGAATATAAAATAAAGAAGAAAAAGCAGAATAAGAAATAAAGATAGCAACCAGTGAATGATAGGAAGGAGAGAAGAATAGGAGAACAAGCGGAGGCTACATATTTGCAGTTGGGACCTGGGTGGAGAGAAGATGAAGAGTAAAATGCAAACAAAAATTTATTTTTAGGTGAACATTTTTTCCAACCATCTCCGTTATTGACTTAAATCAACAACGCTCGCACCTTTGAAACAACAACGGAGCGTTGTTGGGCACATTTCAACTGCGGAAAGTAGTTGATTTAACAGCGAAAGTCTTTAGATTTACAACGTTTTTTTTTCAGAGTACATGTTTCTAATTACGTATTTTATGCAAAATTTATTAATCTATTTTAACTTATGTATATTTACTTTTCTGGTTCCCAACATTTAATTTTAATAGCTGACACCAGCGTAGCAAATAAGCAAGCAAGCAAGTAGTTGTTTAGCAAGTTGTAGCGTTCTTTTTAAGCTCGTTAGCAGAAGAAAAGCACTTTTCTAATTATAATCTCAATTATGTATTCGAATATTTGCTCGCGCCTTCATTTTTATGGATGGAGTTTATCCTCGTTTACGATTTTGCATTGTTAATTCTGTTTGTGTTACAAAATTTTTGTTATAATTGTAATTATGTACATACATGCACAGTAGGGCGGGTCGATTTGTAGGGAGGCAAAAAAAATCGCCCATGGCTCTGTGAAAATCATATTCTAGGGATCAAAAACCGATTTTAACTATTTTCCGTCCAAACGTTTGCCTAAGTAAGTAAATCACGCATACCAAATTTCAACGGTATATCTTTAATGGTTTCTGAGTTATGACATATCAAACTTTCAATGTTTGACCCTTAATAAGTGGGCGTGGCACCGCCCATTTTCCAAAATTTTATCAAATTTCATCTTAGGGGCCTGAGCTCAACACGTGGGTAAAATTTCATCGCTCCAGCTATATTAGTGACTGTGATACCAAATTTCCTACCCAAAAGTTCGACCCAAATTGGGGGACATCAGAATTCGTTTTAGAGGTATGGTTCCTTCGGCAAAGTTTCTTACTTTGATCCCTAGAATACGATTTTCACAGAGCAATGAGGGATTTTTAAATCGACCCGCTCTAATGCACAGATAAGTATATTTGCATGCGTACATAATATGCATGTATTTAATTACTACATAAAAACACACCAACCAACAAAATTTCTGCTTGCCATGCTCATTAAAATGAAACTCTCACAATTCACTGTTATTGCTTTTTTTTGCTGTTTAAGTTGTTGCTGTTATTGCTTATTTGCACTCTTGCAGCTGCTGCCAATTTTCGTTGCTTGGCTGTTTCGTTGTTTTTGTTGTTGTTGCTTTTCGCTATTTTCATTATACATACATATCGTCGCCCGGATAAATTAATGTCGTATGTTGCATTTGAAGACTTTTGGGAAAACAGGTTTGAAGTTTGGAATTGTATTTCTCCAAAACTTCTGATTAGTTTTTCTCCAAAGTCTGGCAGAACACTACTAGGCCACAAAATTCTTAAATTATTTTAATTTTGTTATATATTGTTTATTATTTTGGAATTTATAAAGGATTTTCTTCAGTAAAATTTTGTCGTATGTTACCTTTAGCAACATTTTTGCAGGAAATTTGTATGACGTACGACAAAATGTGTTCCCAATTTTAACTAAATTAAAGATTTTTAAAATTAGTTAAATATTGTATTTTATTTCTCATAAAAGTAAATAAATTAAATAATTGACAGCAATTAAAAGCACATTGGAAATTAGACGAAATCGCTTGCGACCTTGCACAAACGAAAAAATTCTGCTCAATATCTCTTAAACTAAAGGAGATAGCAAAAAACGGATAACGTCATTCGAAAGATCTTGATTAGTTTAGTATAACTGTATTATTAACTCAATTCGGCCCAAAATTCACATACGACACTAATTTATCCGGGCGACTATATGTACATATGAATTCAGCCGTTGCTGGCTTCTGATGGAGAGATGATAGAATGCAGTGCACTTACATATGTATACATATGTACAAACAAACAACAACAAACAGTACATGCAAATTCATGTCATTTGCATGCTGCAAAAGTTTTGCGTGTGTGTGTGTGCTGGCTGTGCACAATTTTCAGGTTGAAAAGTTCATGCGTTCACATGCACGCGCAAAACTAAATTCTTGTTTTTGTTTTTTGTTTTTAAATAAACAAACGCGAAAATATAAATTGAATGTGTTTTCCCCATGGCAATTTCCAAAACTGAATTTGATACATTTTTTGGTTGGTGTGCTTGTTGTTGTTGGTGGTGGTGTTGTTGTGTAAAATGCACGTATGAGCATGCACGCATGATTATATTTGTATAACTTTATGGAAATACATACTTATATACATATGTATGTACATGCATAAGGCTAAATGCAGACGTGCATTTATTGTTAGCGAAAAAATATTTAATTACGTGTCTAAACGCGTAAAAATTTTAAATGCTTTTAAGCGCAGTGTTCAATACACGACTCACTCTCTGCCTGCATTGCTTTAGGCTGCGCAATTTTATCATACATACATACGTACATGAATGAATCAGTTTGAAACAAAATCTAATTAAAGCCGGTCGTTATCAAATGAAAATAATGGAATTTTTATTTGTAGTTTAACGAGTTAATTTGTAGTTAAATTTAGCTCAAATATAACAGCTAACCTACGCGTAAATAAGTTTTAAATTCACAGTAGTAATTAACTACCGAAAATTAAGTGAGCGAAAAATAGTCAACTGTTTGCTCTAATCAAAAAAAAAAAAAAAACAACTCTGTTTTTAAATTCACCACCGTCACCACATACTTTGCATGTAGATGTCGCTGTAAGGATTTTGGCAACGCTTGGCAGGCTCTAACATGCATTAAGTTTTCTTTTCTTCATTTCAACGGAAATTGCATTTGATAGCTTCAGCTTACTTTGTTGACATTCCAACCACTAGCCAAAAGCAATAACAACTAAGAAAGCAGCAACAACAGCACTACAATGTGTATATCAGCTTCATTTCGCTTTAGTGCACTGGGGCTTACGCACGCACGGTTGCATTTTGGAAAGGAAATGCGCGTAAAGATATTTGACGTACAGCAGCTGGCAGTCAGCGGTAAAAGCAGATAAGTAGTAAACAACAACAACAACAACAACAAAAATATGTGTGAGTCAGTGTATGCTTGCGTGCACACGTTAAAAGTAAAGCCGAAAAAGTTGATATGCCAAAATTGTTACGACATTCCTTCCGCATGGTACTCGTAATTCCACCGCAGTGCTGAAGCGCTGAGCGTTAAGTTATGGCAGCCAAGCGGAAATTTGCGATTGCAGGTGAATGTGTGAAGGCAAGTGAGGTGCAATGGCTGGTACGCTCTTGACTGTTTTAACCCAGTTGTGCGTATAGTAGCATGAATATAAAAGCGTGCATTTTTGTTATTTTTGCTAAGTATTCCCAATGCAGTTGTCGCTCGATTTGACCCAACATAAAGTAACAAGGTCATGAATCTATGAATCTATTTTCGTTGAAATCATTCCTTCCGCATTTTCCATGCCTCTAAATTCCAACAATTTGATTTTTATATTTCAATTTATGCAATATTTACAAGCTGTTTTAATTTTACTTTTGTGCTTTTATGTTTGGCACGTGTTTTGGCCACAACGATTTCGTGCAAAATTATGTGTGTGGTGGCGTATGGTGGAAAATGTCAACAGAGTTTACGTCACTAGATATCCTTATCGTCAACATCAGGGAAATTTTTGCCTTGAGGAGCAAGTTTGCTACCTCTTTGTTAGGCTTTTTCAGAAAGCACTTTGTAATTTTACAGAAATCTTTAGAGTGCCGGCGTCTATGGCGAGTTTCCCTCATGAACTCACTGATGTATTTAACAGCTATATACTTGGTCCTATGATTGGATCGGATCCAGTAACTGTATATTCTGTTTTTAATGCGTCTTTGTAGATGATTTTCTTTGTTCTTACCAGCAGAGTTTCTGGATCTCTCGCCATTGGTCTCTTGTGCGAAAATCGACAGTTTATCGCCTACCAAAGGAAACTCGGGGTACCAGCTTGTCAGAAATAAAGGGTATTACTCAGACCGCCTGCTAAATAACTCATCGTATCCCGAGCTGCAAACGTGGTGCCAGAACCGGAAGGGTATAGTCGACATACCGTTCTCATAGCCTCCTCTTGGATCACCAAAGCCAGAGGTAGCAGGTTCAACAGAGCATTAAGGCCAGAACCTGACGTCGTACTCCCTGCAACCATAATGCTGATACACACACTCCTCTGCTGCTTTTTCAGCACATTAAACGTGGACCTAACCATGGTCTTAAGCCACCAAAGAAAAGTTAGTAAAAATAATTTTATGGTTGAACATTGGAAAAAATTTCATGAATCAGCAGCTCATTTTCTTCATGTTGAAGTTTTTACAAAAAGGAGCGTATGAACTTTGTAGACAGATTTTGTGTCCTTTTTGCTTTTGCTAAAAAGGTACATTTTTGTCTTTATTTTTTTTTTATGTAACCTTGACCTCGTGTTATGCTTTAACTTAAACATCTTACTTGAATTAACGCAATACATCACTTATTTACATATATACATACGTAAATTTCGATGCCAATTTAAATACCCTCAATGCTCACTCATGTTGTACTCGTAATATGCCCGATAATTTAGCATATTTTTAGGCGCACAAGCATCCACCGACGTTGCTTAGAAATTTTGCGGTTTTCATGCTAAACAATTTTGTTGATTTTATGTGCGGTGGCGCGTCGGCTTCTATTTTGAGACGAAAGCAATAAATTTGCATAAATCGTGTAGTAAATGCGGTTGAAACACGTGTGTGGCTGTCGGCTGCCACAAAAATAACAAAAAAGTTGAATGAAAATAAAAGGGTTGAAAAAAATATGTGGCAGGGGAAAGAAAACGTTGAAAACATTTATGCTGAGCTATTTTCTATTTTCTATCCTTTTCTTCTTTTTGTACATAAACACTTTTAACTTAGGCTGCTTTTGCATACAAAAATAGTAGCAGTGGCGGCCCTAGCATAAATTGGCTGCGCAAGCCTACATATGTATGAAGCATAGCCATCAGCCATTTATGTAATTTTCTTTGCTGTATTCTCTGAATGTGTGACAAATTAAAAAAGTGGTTTGATACTTTTTTCACTTTAGCTATTAAAATAAGCAATTGAATTCTCATTGGAGAAAGTGAGAAAATAAGCTATGTTATTCTCTTTTGAAAGCCTCAAAGAATTGCATGTATAGAACAGTTAAAGCATGCTCACTAAACCAGGTTGTGCGGTGATTGACTGTAAAAACAAAATACACGTGAATGTTGTTGTTAGTGGCCTAACGCGCCATGAGAACTTGAGTAGTAAACACATTTCAAGCGTAAATAAACAGATTTTAAAGAAATGCGTAAATTAATATAAACGAAAATATTTGGGCAAGCCGGGCTTTTCGGCTTGTATGAAGCGTCCGCCACTGTGTAGTAGTTCATTCGATCATTTCGTTACTTTTACTTGTTATTGTAGTAGCATAAGAAACTACATATTTTCCAAAGCATTTGTTGTGTAAACAATACCAAATCATACATTCAAGCTCGTTAAAAGTTCGATGGCAACGTAGGTCGGTTGTTTTTGTTTTTGTTATTTTTGTTCAATGAATCCATGCAACAGTAGATGGCATGGAGCGATTAGAATTTCTTAGAAGATATAAAATGGCGATTGAATTTAGTAAAATGCTTTCACGGAAGTCTCGACATTTGAGTATTGAATGCTGTGCAAACGAAAGATGCCCCTTTAGCCTTAAAAAAACTTTAATTCTCTTGTCAATGCCGTTTTATTTCATTGGCGTATGTTTGGTAGAAAATCGCTTAATTGATGGTAAAAGCATTGAAAACTTTTACTTTTTAACTTAGAACAACCAACAACCAAATTAATTACAAGACAAAAGCACCTCAAAAACACAAAACGCACAATCGATGAGCAAATAAATATTTTAAGCCTTGAGTAATGTTCGCTCTTCCCACACAGAATCATAACATTTTTACGCACAATCCAATTAACTAAATTCATCACACCTCCCAAGAGCAAATTAAACACTAGAATATCGCTTAATGCGTGTGAGTTTAGTATTGCGTGAGTATTAGTTAAATACGCACATAAATAAACAAAAATGATTCTAGTTCTTAGTTAACTAACAAACTTGAGCTAAACTTTTGTAAACGATTGCCGGAACTTAAGTAGCGAGAAAATGAGAGCGAAAACAAAATAATATTACTTAACACGTAGATAGACGGACGGACATGAATACGCAGCTCAAACAAACAGACAAAAACATGCACAAACACGCATACGCGCACGATTGCGGCACAAGAACAAAGAAAAACTGAATCAATCAGTTGAAACTAAAACGGAAAAGTAATAAACTTTCCTTAAGAGCTAAATGAATGTAATAACAAAAACAACATAAAAAACAATAAGAGTGTAGGTAATGCATACATACATATTTATATGCAGACAACGTCAGAGCTAAAATAAATATAAGAAGAACAAGAGCGAACTTCAGGTCGGTTGGTTAGGGTTGGCTGTGGCTCAGGCAACGACCACTAACCAGCGCTGCTGCAGCTGAGCGCAGCCAAAACCAAAACCAACAAAGTGGCCAAGCAGACCAAAGCTAACAAGAAGGCAAGAAGAAGACCAACAAGGCTGCCAGTGAAGAGCAAAGCAGCCAACGAAAACCAAGGCGGCCAAGAAGACAGGCAGTGCAAGCAGCAAACAGAAGGATCGACAGGCAGAAGGACAGACAGAAGGACAGATAGACAGACAGACAATAGCCGTGTTTCACATACGGTGATCCTAACCCAGATAAAAATTTTTGCATGTAAATGCAACAACAAAGATTTCAGCTCGATTAAACCAGATAAATTGCTGGTTCAATTTTTGATCCGCCCTGTTCGATTTGTTTTTTCCGTGCTGATTTGGCAGCACAGTGCTTTTTTGATTTGGCAGAACTGAAAAGTGACATTTGTGTATGTATACATATATATACATATACCCTGCAGTAAATTTGCTTCACTGCTAAATAATCATTGATGATTCTTTGTTGAATATTCATCACTATCGTTTTGCGTTGGTGCAAGCGAGCAAGCTATATTGAAAAAACCAAACGAAATACCATCAAGGCGGTTATAAACCCACGAGCCAGCTTGTATTTCGGTAGGTTTTTTGACATTCGGCAGCTTTTCTGACAAAGTTTTCAATTTGACAACTATAAAACAAATTATAAGGGTATTCATTTAACCTTATAAATGCCTCGTAAAGTGTGTAAACTTGTAAATTTATAAAGTTTGTAAACGAACTGTCAAATTTTGTATGGAAAATCATTTACGCATGGTTGAGAAATTTACGCGCACATTTCAGTGTGTAAACGCTGTAAACTCGAAAAAAGCAACCTTGCGCAACAGAAACCTCTAGCATCAGTAAGTCATTTACAAAAATTTCCTTGTAAAGTCGTTTTAATTTGGATTTCTCATTTATTTTTGGCATATTTTAATATATGTAGATATAGTTTTAAATAAATTTTGACAATAGCACAGCTGATGACAAGTTTACGAAAAAAAATTATTAGGTGCGTTCATATAACAGTGTGTGTAAACTGATAGAAATTTACACTTTATAAACTTATACTCTTAAATGAATACCCTTTATATTTAAAATAAAAAATATATGGAAATACAAATTTCAAATTTGCCTCTTGTAAGCTTCTGCTTTGGCCGTAAGGGGAAAGAAGAAGTCCGGAAGGAAAATTATACTGCGCACTGGCTTCTCCTTATAACATGGAATACATAACTATCCCGCCATTTGTGTTTCATAATTTATTTCAGTAATTTAAATTCAAATTTCCAAAAAAAAATTTTTGAAATAGTTATTTTCATTTAGTTTGAAGTTTAAAGTCAATCAAATTGTTTTTGAGTGAGTATTTGTCTCTTTTCAACGTAAAGAATAATTGTTTTTGCGCTATTATAACTCTGACGAGTTTTATGGCCGAGCTTCTCTCCCAATTCGAGGTGTGCTCCTTTTGTTTTTCCTACCATTGGACAGTTTTATGCCGGCTCCGAACGGAGTCATATAGGCATTAGGAAAGCAAACCATTTATTTGATAAAATTCAGCAGCCTTTATATGAAAGCATTCACTGATGCCTCCTCATGATGAATTTCATCAGTGATTCATAAAGGATTCATTTCAGATTTTTACTGCTGGGTATATGTTGTATATGTTTCTTCTTCTTTTTAGTTCTTTTCAAGTGCAGCCAATTTTCATTATGAGCCGGATTGTTTCAGTAAATATTTATCTTAACCCAGACCCAGATGTAATAACTGAAATGCCCCTAATGCTTCTAACAAGCAGAAAGGCAGATGGACATCCAGCAAGTGGAATTTTGCGGACTGATTAAGTGAATAGCAAAGGCAAAGGCAAGAGCAAAGTAAGAGCATTGAAGTGCGAGAGTTCGGAAAGCAAATTTAATAACGTTTTACTCTCTACTATATGTATATACTTGATAAGAACGAATGGCGAATGCGAATTTAAAATGTAAGAATGTACCGCTCAAACAAATGGCTGAACAATACAAAAGTATCTAGGCAAAAACATCCTTAGGGAGAATATTTATGGGCAGCAAAAGGTGCGAATAAATGCAATTAAAGCCAAAGAAAATGCTGTAAAGTTAGCCTGGGCTAAAACTTTGACGAGTTTTAGCAGCAAAGTACAAAAAAGCAATGAGAAAATAGATTGTGCTAAAGTGCTGCAACGACAGGGAGGAGGAGTGGGCGCAAAGAAATAAGAAAAAGAAAAGAAAAGTGAAATAGGAAAAGCATTAGAGAAGGCAAGAGGAAAAGAAAAAGCAGAAAAAGACAACAAAAAAAAGTGAAAAGAAAGAGAAAAAAGAAGATGAAGAACAAGAATAAGAACAAGAACAAGAAAAAGACAGCAATACAACTTAAGCAGCTTAAAATCATTGACAAAACAAAAATGCAGCATCGCTTTACTGCCAAGCAAAGAAAATGCAGATTTGTACATATGTATGTATGTATGTAATGTTCTCATAATGCAAATCTTCAAGTGAAAATTGATTTTGGTTAGCAAATTTGGTTGAAACTTTTCTATTAAAACTTGTGAAGGCGAATTGTCGAAAAATTGGCATAGATGATGCTTCTTCTTCTTATTCACCTCCATCTTTTTCTTCATGATTTTCTTATTCTTCTGCTTCTTATACTTATTTTTCAGCTTTTCTTCTCCCTACTTCTGCTTCTTCCGCTTTTTCTATTTCTTTATCCGTCTATCTGCATTTTCTTCTTTGCCTACTTCTTCTTTTTTCTTCTCTTTCTTCTATATCTTCTTCTCCTTCCTCCTGTTCTTCTTCTACTTCCATTTCTTCTTTTTCTGCTACTTGTTTTTGCGCATGTTGTATTTTCTTCTACTTCTTGTTCGTCCTCATTTTGTTCTTCTTTATCTTCTTCTACTTATTTTGTTTCTCCTTCGTCGTGGTCTTCTTCTTCCTTCGTCTGTTTGGAATTTGTTATTTTTCTTCTTCTTCTTCTTCTTCTTCTTCTTATTCTTATTCTTATTCTTATTCTTATTCTTATTCTTATTCTTATTCTTATTCTTATTCTTATTCTTATTCTTATTCTTATTCTTATTCTTATTCTTATTCTTATTCTTATTCTTATTCTTATTCTTATTCTTATTCTTATTCTTGTTCTTATTCTTATTCTTATTCTTATTCTTATTCTTATTCTTATTCTTATTCTTATTCTTATTCTTATTCTTATTCTTATTCTTATTCTTATTCTTATTCTTATTCTTATTCTTATTCTTATTCTTATTCTTATTCTTATTCTTATTCTTATTCTTATTCTTATTCTTATTCTTATTCTTATTCTTATTCTTATTCTTATTCTTATTCTTATTCTTATTCTTATTCTTATTCTTATTCTCATTCTTATTCTTATTCTTATTCTTATTCTTATTCTTATTCTTATTCTTATTCTTATTCTTATTCTTATTCTTATTCTTATTCTTATTCTTATTCTTATTCTTATTCTTATTCTTATTCTTATTCTTATTCTTATTCTTATTCTTATTCTTATTCTTATTCTTATTCTTATTCTTATTCTTATTCTTATTCTTATTCTTATTCTTATTCTTATTCTTATTCTTATTCTTATTCTTATTCTTATTCTTATTCTTATTCTTATTCTTATTCTTATTCTTATTCTTATTCTTATTCTTATTCTTATTCTTATTCTTATTCTTATTCTTATTCTTATTCTTATTCTTATTCTTATTCTTATTCTTATTCTTATTCTTATTCTTATTCTTATTCTTATTCTTATTCTTAATCTTATTCTTATTCTTATTCTAATTTTTATTCTTATTCTTATTTTTATTCTTATTCTTATTCTTATTTTTATTCTAATTCTTATTTTTATTCTTATTCTTATTCTTATTCTTATTCTTATTCTAATTCTTATTCTTATTTTTATTCTTATTCTTATTCTTATTCTTATTCTTATTCTTATTCTTATTCTTATTCTTATTCTTATTCTTATTCTTATTCTTATTCTTATTCTTATTCTTATTCTTATTCTTATTCTTATTCTTATTCTTATTCTTATTCTTATTCTTATTCTTATTCTTATTCTTATTCTTATTCTTATTCTTATTCTTATTCTTATTCTTATTCTTATTCTTATTCTTATTCTTATTCTTATTTTTATTCTTATTCTTATTCTTATTCTTATTCTTATTCTTATTCTTATTCTTATTCTTATTCTTATTCTAATTCTTATTCTTATTTTTATTCTTATTCTTATTCTTATTCTTATTCTTATTCTTATTCTTATTCTTATTCTTATTCTTATTCTAATTCTTATTTTTATTCTTATTCTTATTCTTATTCTTATTCTTATTCTTATTCTTATTCTTATTCTTATTCTTATTCTTATTCTTATTCTTATTCTTATTCTTATTCTTATTCTTATTCTTATTCTTATTCTTATTCTTATTCTTATTTTTATTCTTATTCTTATTTTTATTCTTATTCTTATTCTTATTCTTATTCTTATTCTTATTCTTATTCTTATTCTTATTCTTATTCTTATTCTTATTCTTATTCTTATTCTTATTTTTATTCTTATTCTTATTCTTATTTTTATTCTTATTCTTATTTTTATTCTTATTCTTATTCTTATTCTTATTTTTATTTTTATTTTTATTCTTATTCTTATTCTTATTCTTATTCTAATTCTTATTCTTATTTTTATTCTTATTCTTATTCTTATTCTTATTCTTATTCTTATTCTTATTCTTATTCTTATTCTTATTCTTATTTTTATTCTTATTCTAATTCTTATTCTTATTTTTATTCTTATTCTTATTCTTATTCTTATTCTTATTCTTATTCTTATTCTTATTCTTATTCTTATTCTTATTCTTATTCTTATTCTAATTCTTATTTTTATTCTTATTCTTATTCTTATTCTTATTCTTATTCTTATTCTTATTCTTATTCTAATTCTTATTTTTATTCTTATTCTTATTCTTATTCTTATTCTTATTCTTATTCTTATTTTTATTCTTATTCTTATTCTTATTCTTATTCTTATTCTTATTCTTATTCTTATTCTTATTCTTATTCTTATTCTAATTCTTATTTTTATTCTTATTCTTATTCTTATTCTTATTCTTATTCTTATTCTTATTCTTATTCTAATTCTTATTTTTATTCTTATTCTTATTCTTATTCTAATTCTTATTCTTATTTTTATTCTTATTCTTATTGTTATTCTTATTCTTATTCTTATTCTTATTCTTATTCTTATTCTTATTCTTATTCTTATTCTTAATCTTATTCTTATTCTTATTCTTATTCTTATTCTTATTCTTCTTATGCTTCCTCAATTAAACACTGACCGCTTGCTTGCAGAGCAAATCCAGAATGTCTACATAATTGATAAATTACTTAAGTTGCTTTTTTGACATAATTCATTGGCGAATTTGTGAGAAACGTAAGAAGCCAAACAAAAGCAATTACGAAGAATTTATATCGTTAAGTTATAGCGTAACTTTAATACGCTATTCCGCCGCTTTACGCACATTTCGAAAGTAATGATTGATTTAAGTATTTTTTCGCAATAAAATGTATTAGCTACTACATATTTATGCTTGAACTCACATTTTCGCATGTCTTAATTACTAAACGGAGGGCAACTGTGCCAACACTCGAAATTAGTTTATGAGTTATGTGAGTGTTAAACGAATGTTAATGGCATCGAAACCTTAAGCCGTAAACGCAACAAGAAAAAGTTTTTTTTTAGAAAGTGGCATAAGAAAAAGCAAATCAAAGCGCATAAACATAAAAGTAAACAACAAATAAAAACATTAACATAAACAGCATCGCAAGCATAAACATAATAATAAACATAAAACTAAACTAGTCATCATCTACTTCTGGATTATGGTTATGGCTCATGCTTATGACTCATGGTTATGGCTAATGTAATAGCTTAGGGCTAAGCTTACGTAATAAGCGAAAGTTGTAGAAAAAAATAAGCAAATTTGCGCAGGTGAGAAAATAAATGAAATGAGTAAGGTAAATGCTTTTTTGAATTGTTTGTTTGTAACGTTTTGCAATAAAAGTGTTGAGGCTTAATAGCTAATATAATGCATAAGCGCTACCTAAAGCAAACTGGTGGAGGGGGCGTATGAGTGATATTTGTATGTAGGGCGTATTTTTGAGCTTACTGTATAATTGTTAGAAGACTCATCTAGCTTTAAGCTATTTAGATTGTATTAAGGATTGTACTGCGACCACTAGGCCTATTGTACACATACATATGTATATACGAAGAGAGTTTTATAGAATTCCTGAACAAAATTTTTCTGTAAACATATTCCCATACCCAACACACCCTGCACATTATATCTTACCCTGCAATAATAATTTCATAAAGCAAAACGTCTTTGTTTACTAAGAAATGCGGCAGCTGCAATCGTAAATGGTTTACCTAAAACCAACCAGTCTGTACAAGTAGGTACCCTGTAAAAAATGTGATCACTCCGGTATACATCGGGGAAAACTTGCAGGTAGCATGCGATTACTACCCATTTGGATCTCTTTATATGGGTTGAAGTGTTCTCTTTTGTTGGAGCATGTCCTATGAAGAGGCCAATTGTACCAAATGAAACCCTTTTGGATCCAATTAGTCCACAATTGGTCTACATATGTACCCAATCTGGTACAGTTGTCGGCCAATTATACCCGAAAGAGAGCGATCCCGTACAAATCTTTTTAGAAACTCGTCGCACACTTTTTTGCAGGGTACATACGCCCATGCCTAACAGTGGCTTCAAAAGCGTTTCGCTGTGTGTATTTGTGCGTCTTTGAAAGTCTGCGTTTTATCTCATTTCGAAATTTCTAAACTAGCCATTAAGTAATTTCGTTACTTTTAGACACAAATCCGTGTCATCTTAACGCTTTCCATTAACGTCACAACAGCGACAACAACCATAACAACAACAACAGCAATGAAACACAGACAATGTAAAGCAAACGAAGACGAATAAAAAGAGTTAGAAAAGAAAGCAAAGAAACGAGTATCGCTTGCGTGCAAAAGCTTAAGCGTTTTGTATTAACTTAAAGCTGACAAAACAAAAGAATGAGTGAGTGAAGGAATAAACGAGAGAATGAAAGCAAGAAATACTATGTTTGTAATTAATACATGTGTGTATGTATGTATCTGCATATTTGCACAGCTCAACAATGTGGAAAAAGCAAACAAAACTCAAGCCATTTACTAATCACTGTCCAACCTAAATCCTTCGCTGCTGCTGGAATCAATGCCAACGGACGTACATACGTATGTATGTACATGAAGCTTTGCTTGGCACGTAATCAACTTCGCTTGGTTAATTGTTAAATCATGCAATGTTGGATACACACACACACACACATACATACATATATACAAATACAGAAAAATACTTACATACATACAAGTGATTATATATAAATGATTATATCCCAATATACATTTTTCTTTATTCTCAATTTGACATGCATTTGAGAATAAACCCTTTTCTCAAACCTCAAACTTTTATTTAAAATGCATCTCAAATTTCCCTCTCAAACTAAACGGCACATTTTTAATATGGGATTTTGGGCCAGTGATGCCAGATAATCTCCGCTAAAATTCCCACAGAAATTGGAAAAAAATCCCTAATTTCCCACATTTTAAATAAAAAAATCCCACAAAATTCCCACCGAATTTAAAGCATTTATTTCAGTAATATAAGAATGTACAACAGGCAAATACAGTTTTTTTAATAGCTAAAAGTATCAGTTGTACAAATTATTTGCATTGTGTAAGTGGATATGATTTTTGTTGGTTTTAAAGTTGAAGCAATTGATATTTTTGGATTTAAAGGCAACTCTTACTTTACTTATACTATTTACACGATTGTTTTTAGAGAAATCAAAAACAATATCGGGATCTAAAAACTGAAATTCTTCGAAAACACCGTCAAATAGAAAACGTGATATTATCTGAAAAGTAGTAGCTTCATAAAAGCGCAAACATTTTTTTTTCTCAATACAATATTTTCCTCCAAATTTAAATTTGACAAAATATCTTCGCATTCATAACCAACGTAAACGTTATGCACGTCAAGTAAATATGGAGTTCGAAGTTTCAAAACTTTTAGCTGTAATTCCCACGGAACTGTAAAAAATTTGGGTTTTAAGAAATTTCTTGTAATTTTCAACACAAGTGTCTTAGCTTCTTGCCCTAGTCGGTGTATAAGTACATTTCGGCTTTGGAACAATGCGTTTAATTTATTGAAGAAGTTAATAACGTATTTAAAAAATCTAAAGTAAGCCTTGCTTTGAGTTATTTCCAATTCTTCATAAATAGTTTCTGCTTTTTTACGCTTATCTTCAAATGAGGCCAGGTAAAAAAAATTCTTTCGATTATTAACAATACAGTACGAATGTGCACAATGAAAAATAAATTACCTAAGAGTGGCGATTATTAACACGCTTTTATTAGTTTCCCTGCATGCATGCATGTACATTGTACATATGTGTTTATGTAAACAAGTTACGTATACGCAGTGTAGTTCACTGTATGTTTACTTGTACGCATGTACATATGTATGTCACCGGCTCCTTTTTGCTTTGCATTAGTTAAAACGCGAAAGCGATTCATAAACTGAATGGGAGTTTTTCAGTGTGAGATGTGCTTATTTTAAGTTATACTATAAATTATACATATGTAGGTATGTAAACAGTTCTGCAACCAAAAAATCCCTTTTTTTATATGGACGACAACAAAATGTCCCTTTTTTCCCTCTTTAAAAATTTTGCAGTGAAATATCCCTCAAAAAGGGAAATTTCCCTCAATCTGGCACCACTGTTTTGGGCTGATTTTCAATTTGACAACGTCCATTTTCTCAAACCTATTTCAAACATTATTTTTTTCTCAAATGCTTCTCAAATTGTTCTCAAATTGATAAACATGATTGATAACCACTTGAAACTATGTTTATTTTCAAATGATATATATGCTGATTCTCAAATTGAGAAACAATATTTTCTCAAACGTTTGAGAATTTCTTTTTTAGTGTTTAATGGGATACTTCAAAGTTAACAATCATGACAAACGCTCGTACTTTCGTACTTTTGCCTCAACTGCTGCCGCTTCCTTGGCCACCATCACAAACAATAAGTTTCCGTTGGAAACTTTGTCTTTTGTGTTTTGTTGTCCACAATTTCGCTGTTTTTCGTAGAGATTTTCTTAAACTCCATTAACTTTTCAGTTTCCGTCAAGCTAATTTGTAAGGAGCACTTGCTTTGCTTGTCAAACTTTCAATCAGCTGACTGACCATGGCGATGGAAAATGTATCACTTTGTTTGGTTTGGCTTCCTTTCAATTGCGTGAGTTTTAATTTTGGATCTATTTTTATAAATATTAGAGGAGAAGCTTACTAGGCTATTCTGGCCACTGTGTTTCAATAGGAAAATTGCCTCTCGAAAGATAGTTGTCTTTGGAAAGACACTTGTCAAAATAGCCCTATTAGTTTATGTACATATCCCTTAAATGCATGAGGTCAGCCCCCAATATTGAAACGTGACGCCCCCTACGTAAAATTACCTACTAAACACGAAATAGACACTAATTTTTCGATTAAATGCGCGGTTTTCCAGGAAAAGCTGAATTTTGGTGTTTTTCTAATTGTACCATATATGGTACACTATGCATTGAGACCAATATTATTTTTGTAGGCAAATTTCTGTTAGTTAATTAAAATGAGATGGCTTCCCTGCAAAACTTATATGGATATGCCAAATGACGTTGACTAACACCACCAGCTCCGTCATTCACCTTGTGTAAAACATCTTTTGGCCTCGAACGGCTCGAAAGGACCTCTCCGATGTTTCATGAAAGGTGACCCCCTTTCGTGTGATTTCTTCAACTTGATGCTGGAAAAGATAATTCGAGCTGCAGAACTTAAACACATGGAAGCATCTTGTATTACAAGAGTGTGCAACTGTGTGTGTACGTCGATGATATTGACATCATGGGCACTAACACTCTTGCTGTTCGTTCTGTCTTCTCCAAGCTGGACAAAGAGGCTATGAAAATCTCAACAGCAAAATTGACAAGGGATGACGGAAAATCGTTCCAAATATAAATCTAAGAAAATGGGTTTGGCGGTTAACGACGACAAAACGAAGTACCTCCTGTCATCACACACAGAGTCAGCTCAATTATGTCTTGGCAGCCACTTCACGGTTGACAGTTACCAATTCGAAATATTGAAAGGTCTAACGGGTTTCGTCTGTTTGGGAACCAGCGTTAACTCTAAAAATAATGTAAGCACGAAAATCCAACTAATCATTCTAACGAATAAATGCTACTTTGGATTAAGTAAGCATTTGAAAAGAAAAGTCCTCCCTCCACGAACAAAAATCACGCTCTGCAAGACTCTTATTGTTCCAGTCCTCATGTACGGCTCAGAAGCATGGACAATGTCAAAATCAGATGAGATGGTACTTGGAGTATTCGAGAGAAAAGTCCTTCTGAAGATTTATTGACCTTTGCGCGTAAGCGAGGGCGAGTACCGACGGAGATGTAATGACGAGCTGTATATTATTCAGCAAAAAAATCCCACGGCTGCGTTGGGCAGGTCATGTCTGTGAATGGATGAAAGTGCTCAAACCCAGAAAGTATTTCTATCGAAACCCGCTAAACGCAGAAGAAGAGGGAGACCTCCACTTCACTGGGAAGATCAGGTGAAGACTGACTCGTCCTCCCTTGGTATTTCTAATTGGCGCGGTATCACGAAACAGAAACGACTGGTGCGCTTTATTGATCTCGGCTAAAATTGCCTAGATGTTTACGCGCAATTAAGAAGAAAAATGTATAATCTTCATCCAATAGTGCATACTCGTTTCCGGCTTTATTTCTAATATGAAGCGGTTTTGGTGTTTCATGTATTAGTTCATCTAATTCATGCGTGAATTACCCTTTATAAATGGACCCATTTCTATATTTGGGTATATCTACATACCTCAAAATCATTAGACAGCACACTTTCTGCATTCTCTGTATTATGCCTCTTTCCTTCAATTATTATGTGATCCATATCCGCACACAAATTACATGTAAAACAGCAGGCGCTGGGTAAAATATTTGGCTTAGATGCATGAAGTACCATATATGGTACATACGCAAAAAGGCAACAAAAAATAAGAAACGATCGTATTTAATCACAATTTACTTTATATGTATATATATATATATTATATTATATATCATAAAATAAAATAAACTAGGTTTTATTGACGAATGAATATCACATTTAGAATATTTCTCAAAATTTTTGTTTGACCAATTGAACTGCCCACTGTCAACTGAATATGAAACTCAGCAAGCTTCGACACTATTCAAATAAAAGCTACATTTTATAGCTCCAACTTAAATTATCCTGCTATGTTATACATATTAATTTGTCCGATATATTAAGAAATAAATGCTCGTACCCAGGGCCGTAGCTAGACTTAAATTTAAGGTAGGGCAGCGTTGGTATAAGGTAGGGCAGAAGTCAGTCTTGGCACTACCACCATTGAGCGGCGGCGCGCAGTTTTACCCGTGCTTAGTGGTGAATTCGAACGCTAGGTCAGTTTTGGCAATTGACATGTATGTGAATAGAAATATGGAAGATAGCGACCAACCGCCATACGCAAATAATCGAGAGACAAAATTCAAGCCGAAAATATTATAAAAAATTTAATGCAACAAAAAATTTAATTTTTTAAATTTTTAATTTAATTTCCTTCGATTATTCCATATGTAAGAGAGCTATGATCTTTAAATCTGGTATGTGGGTCGCCTGTAGGTATGCACGCAAGTCAAGGTGAGAAAAAAACTCTCGAAAATGATTAAGAGCCCGTGCACAATTGGCTTTGTCTGCTCCAACTTTGATAGAAAAAACCTTAAAGCAAATCGAAATTCCAGATGCTTGCTACAATCAGGGTGCCCAGATTATTAAAAAAAAAGCGCAAATTCAGAAGAAAAAAGCGCCCAAAATTCACAAAACACATAAAGTCGACATAAAAAATCTTTTATTTTAGGAATGATAACAAAAATAAGGTGCAAAAATTGCCTTCGGCGCTATAAATAAAGTAAGATCCTCTAAAATTTCTTCGAAACCTATTTCATCTGAATCGCTTGTTTTTACAACATATTTTTGGATATCGGAAACGTTTTGCAGCAGAAACTATTAGCCTTCATAAAGCATTTTATTCGAACTATTGAATTTAGGCTTTCCAACGCCATCCTGTTTCGAATCTTTTTTTTTTTTTTTGTTGAATTCATTACGGAAAAAATACGCTCAACAAGAGCATTTGAATGAGGCAATGATAATAATATAAAGGCTAATTAACTAATATTTCCAAACATTTTATTGCCAATGGCGGTTTTCACTCCGTAATCTTTTATAATTTAAACAAATATCTCGATCCGCGCTTAGCAGTCCCTATAAAATTTAAGCGCAGATGTATATGCGCTAAAATAAAAACACAGCTAATGTCGAAGTCCAAACAAGGAGACAAAAAGTTGAGCAACTCGCTGATTTTAGTCGTCTGTTTCCATCGATATACAAGTTTCGCTTCATTAAAATCGATAACAACACAAAGTGGTTGCCACATCACACTAAAAAATATATTCCACATTATATTTATGTAATTAGTTTTTCGAAGTCAAAATGTTACGAAAGCATTTTCCTTATAGTGAATGCGTTTGAAGAAAAAAATCCCACAAAATCAAGAAAGCGCCCAAAAGCGCCTAATGCGCCTTTTCAAATTTTAGAGCGCCCAAAGTCCAGGAAAAAGCGCCCAATTGGCGCTAAAGCGCCTAATCTGGTCACCCTGGCTACAATTAACACTTTGCCAATTTCCACTTCACTTCTTTGCTTTAATTTATAAATCTGATTTTTGGTAAAATATTTGGGCTCTGCTTTTTTCTGCTTATTCGAATGTTATTTTTTACTTTTCTCTGTTCACTTCTCACGAAATCGCTAAAATAAGTGTAGATATACAAACATACACACACACACAAGGGGAGATGTTTGGCAAAGTGTAACAAAGTTGAAACATGGCTAACTTTATACTTTGCTTTACTCGCTTCACCTCAATCGTGAACATGTCCCTTTGAAAAGTACATGCTGAACGGAACTGTCAAAGCAAAACTCTGAAGCAAAGTGAGGTAGAAGTCAATTGTGCACGGGCTGTAAACGATAACCATAGAAAATTTAGACACCTCATTTTTCCAACGAGTAAAAGTTTTAGATTAGCACACAGCCTTAGAAATCAATTCCGCGATTTTGGTGTTGTTCGCTCACAGTGAGATTAGTTTTTGTCAGAAAACTGCCGGAATGAACCATTCCTTTAACCAAACTACAAAAATTCGATGGTCTTATTTAATTATATCTGTGATGCAGGGTGGATTCTCCATATCATACATTGCAACCGCAATAATTTTTTTATCTCAAACAAACAAAAAATTTAATTATAATAATTGATCTCACTTGTTGGCCTTTTTAAGGTAGGGCATTCTAATTTTAAGGTAGGGCATTGCCCCACAATGCCCCCCCCTAGCTACGGGCCTGCTCGTACCATATATGGTACGCCATGCATTTAAGGGATATGTATGTGATTCAAGCTTATTACAGTCAAATTAGCTTAACTTTAACTCTTTAACAAAAAAAAAAAAACCTTATTGAGGATGAGAAAGTTTTATCTAGTGCCTGTGGGCAAAAGAAGCGAATGTGCCGAATTTTGTGAATTTTTTTTTTGTTCACAGGCTCATCTGCGCATGAGCGGCGTTACATTTCACTCATATTAATTAGAATTTTTTCTAATGCTCTTTGTCATTCAATTCTAATTTTAGCGCAATGCTTAATCCGAAACGGAACGACATACCCTATAGGCATAGACAGAAACCCATTAAATTCTTCGAAACAAAAGAAACCAAATTTGTGCAAAACGAAAAAAATTATAATTAAGAGTAAAAGAAAATAACGAGAATTAAAATGTCATTTAAACATTATAAATTAGTCTACGAAAATTCAGCCGAAATTGCCAATATAATTCATATTCTATTACGAATAGGTAAATTGTTCCAAATTTGATTGAAATGACGTTCAAATGCCGTCGAGTCACTGCAAGGCTTTCTAAATATATCGACGAAATGAAAAATTGCCAATTCCAAAAAGTAACCCCACAATAAATACAAAGAAATTTATTTTCGTCTGCTTACACAATAATCCTCACCACACTTCGCTTAATACAACCTGCCTTGTCAGGCGCTGATCCACCTACGCCCAAACACTAACGCGCTTTGGCGAAAGAAGGAGAGCAGAATAAATTACCTGCTCATAATACGTAATAATAATAATAACATGTATACATACATACATATGTAGTAGATATTTCCATAATTTATACATTTCACGACATGTATTATTCGTAGTATTTTTAGCAAACTTGTACCTAAATATGTTAACAACACACTTCGCCGCCCTGGCAATGAAAAATAGCTTTGCCTTCATTTGAATTGTGTCATTTTCATTGGAATAAATATGTCATTATGTTGATACATATGTATATCAATGTGATTGTCACCAGTTCATTTCACATTTTTTTTTCGTGCGTAAAGCGATATTGCAGGCATAACATAACATAGCACAGTAGACATCATAACCTGACTATAGAAGGTCCATGCAAGGGAGAGTAGCTCTTCTTCAGCGTATTTGTAGCTTATGTCAAACTATCGTCTTTTGTTTTGATTTTGCATTCTTGTACGTGTTTTTCGTGGAAACAGCTTGTGTGCTCGATTGTGTGTCTTGTGTGTTTGGTTGTGTGTTCGCTCGCGTTTTCTCTGCTTTTGACATTTTTGAAAAGGGCCGTCTAACTGTAATCACCTATTCTGCTTCACATAAGACGACCTGTATTAGATTGGGCTTGGTAGACATACATACCAATTTACTTATGGAAATGTTGCTTTTGTGCGTTTGTGCGTGTGTAGGTGTGTGCGCCCTTTTCTACACCTTCTCACTCAATCGATGACGCGTCGCAACCAACATTTGAATTGAGTGCGATATTTATTTCTTTATTTATTTATGTCTACAACAGAGTTAACATGTTTCCACAGACATATCAGCAAAGTTAGAATAAAATGTAATCAATTATCTATAAGTTGTAGAAATTAAATAAATAAAGCCATATAGGTTAAAATATATAACATATAAACATAATTAATAATACAATTGATAATGAACTAAGTTCGAGCAAAATATGTTTTCAATTCTAAAGCAGTCTTTATTGGATCAGAAATGTCCAGGTCTAGCAAATTTGAGAAATAGTTAAATTCAGTCAGCGTTCTGTTTAAAGGCGCATTAGCATTATAAACCGTTCTACTAAAGCCAACTTTGAAAACACTGAAACTGCGAAAGTTTCTGCTAGGGGTATAAAATTGTATTCTCTCAAGAATAGAGGGACAGTCAATTCTCCCCGTAACTATACCCATTAAAAACGAGATAGCTTGAGTAATTGCCCTATTACGCAAAGAAGGTAAACTAATTAGCTGACATCGCGGAGCATAAGGTGGTACCGGTTCTTCAAAATTTAGAGAGCGCAAAGCAAAACGTACAAATGTCTTCTGAACCCTTTCCAGACGATTTATGTGGACAAAATGATTAGGCCTCCAGATAAAGGCCGCATAATCTAGCTTAGATCGTACAAAAGCTGAATATAACATCTTATGGGTATAAGGATCCGAGAAATTTGTAGAATGTCTTCTTACAAAAGCAAGCGTAGCAAATGCGTCCGCTATGGTCTTATTCAAATGTGTGATAAAAGTGAGTTTAGAGTCGAAATGCACACCCAAATCCTTAATCTCACTAACCGACTCCAGACAGATATTATTGATGGCATATGATGTGGCTATAGGATTTTTCAACTTAGAAAACGTAATTTTATGGCATTTTTTAATATTAAGAAAGAGTTTATTTGCTAAACACCAAGTATAAAATTTATTGAGCTCAGATTGCAGCAATAATGAATCATCATAATGTCTAATTTCTGAATAAATTTTCAAATCATCGGCGTAAAGAAGAAAGCGGGCATTTGTAAAGCAAGAGCTAATATCGTTAATAAAAAGAACGAAAAACAATGGACCCAAAATACTTCCTTGGGGGACACCAGAGCGCGCAATAAATGGTATAGATGAAACTCCATCAATAACCACATGACTGCGTCTGAGTTGAAGATAGGATTTAATCCATTTAAGAAATATTGAATGGATACCCATTGCGGCAAGTTTAAGTAAAAGTAATTTATGAGAGATTTTGTCGAAAGCTTTGGAAAAATCTGTGTAAATTACATCCATTTGGTATCCATTATGGATGGTTGACATACAGTCCTCCGTAAAGACAGCAAGATTGGTAGTCGTGGACCTACCTGCTACAAATCCATGCTGATTTGGACAAATCAAATGTTTGACACTGAAATAAAGTTTTCTCTTGACTATGTTTTCGAAAATTTTTGCTACCGAAGAAAGTTTACTAATTGGTCTATAATTTTCGATATTGCATTTATTGCCACTTTTGAATATTGGCGTAATTGATGTACGTTTCCAATCATTAAGAAAAATGCCTTCAGAAATAGATTTATTAAAAATGGGCATTAATGGTTCGGCCAAAGAGATACAGTTTTTGAATAAAACAGCTGAGAAACCATCCGCATCTGACTTGAAAGAGCATTTTATGCTCCTAATACCTTCAATAATATCTTCCTCAGAAAGCTCAAGGGAGCCAAAGTCTAAGGCGGTAAGTATCTCCAGATTATTTCCACGGCTTAGATTTTCTAACAACAAATCATCATCAGACTCGAAATTTGACGAAAAGAATTCAGCAAATAAATTCGCAGCATCAGGCACTGATGCAGCACTAGTATTTTTGTAAAAAACCGATTTTGGTATATCTGAGCACGCTCTCCTTGATTTGATGTATGACCAGAATTGTTTAGGATTCACCTTAATATTGGCTTCAAAACCACGGATGTAGCTATTGTACCGCGATTTATTTAACTTTGAAAACTCTTTTTTATAATAACTATATTTCACAAAGTAACAACTCCGTTTAGTTGATTTGAACTTCTTATGAAACTTATTTCTCAAATTTCTCAGACGCTTTAGGTTTTTTGAAAACCAAGGAATTTTATACCTGACTGGTTTTAGAACTGGAACATAAAGATATAATAAATCATAAATATATGTTTTAAATATGTTAAAACAATCTTCAACACCATTATCTCTAAACAGAGCCTCCCAATTTAGTTCGCTAAACATAGCATCTAGAGCATTAAAATCACAGCGGTTGTAATTAAAAGAAATATCATTATCATTATCCGTTAGGGAATCTTCAAAGAACTCATAGAATTCAAAATCCAAACTTAACGGAAAATGATGGAAATTACATCGAGATATTGAGGAAGACGACTGTGATATAACAAATTTTATATTGTCACTAATGAAAACTAAATCTAGCAACCGATACGAATTATTATAAACACTATTAACTTGAGTTAAACCTATGCCTAGGAAATTATCAATCACATAAGATTCCACAAAACTAGTTACATTAGTAGGAGTCAAAAACAACTCATTATCAAAAACTGACCAATTTAAATTACTTAAATTAAAATCGCCAAGTACACAAACTTGGTTATCACCAATTATTTTATGAAGTGCTAATACATTGTCAACATGCTTCTTGTATATGATATCAGAGCTAAGCGGAGGTATATAAGATACACAGATATACAGCACGCCAAGTGAGCTACAAACGCGTACACATAATTGATCAATTATGGTATCATTATCATTAAACGGGAAAATCGAAGCTTGAAGATGATTACGAGTAGCGATTAACACACCACCACCTCTATTGCATCCAGTTTTTGAAGCATCCCTATCCTTCCGAAATACGTCATACTGCTTTGGGTCGAAAAATTCCGCATCAAAGAAATTCACATTGAGCCAAGTCTCAGTAATCACAATTATGTCATACTCTAAATGAGCGCTGAACATTCGAGCAATATCCGACTTTCCACGGAGTCCAGAAGCATTTTCATAATAGATTATTAGCAGCTTATCAGAGTAGGAACGAACGGCTAATCTTGGGACAGCATCCCGTGTTTCCGAAAAAACTCGAACGGCCTAACTGCAATATTCGATGGCCACACATTCGGGTCTAAGATTTTGTCATAAAATGCAGGATCAACGCCAAATTTTAGATTTACGTATTTCAGATCCCGTAATTGAGCACCTTTTTTCAATAGTTTGTAGCAGATTAAATGATTACTATTAATCCCTGCTTGCCTAGATACATAGTCAACAACCCTCTCCACAGATATGTCAGGCTTAAATGATGAAATATGCAACCATTTCTTCTTTTCGACTTCAACCACATCCAGGTCACAATTAGCATTACGGCCGACAACCACATTACTACGTCGAGCCCTCTTGCTTGTCACTTTAGTAAAACCATCATCAGTGGCCGTCGAAAACTTTTCGGGATTATTAGCACCAGAACTTATAATTGACTTGACGCCGTTGCCACTGCCAGCAGCAGAACTATTAGAGGCAGCAAAGCTTACAGAGGCAGCATTTTGTTTTGCTGTTGAAACAAATTGTTTTACGGGTGAAGGCTGTTCGGGATCAGCAGCGCTAGTACTCAGTGCCGACTTTGCGTTCTCGTTGCTGCTAGCAGCAGAACTCGTAGAAGCAGCAGAATTCGTAGTGGCAGCAGAGCCTGCAGAGGCAGCAGTTTGCTTTGCAGCAGAACTAGTAGAGGCAGCAGAGCCTACTAACGCAGCATTTCGTTTTGTAGGCGACGACTTTTCGGGATTAGCAGCGCTAGTATCTGGAGCCGACTTGACGCTCTTGTTTCTGCCAGCAGCAGAGACAAGAATTTGGTTTGCAGGTTGATCACATGGTGAAACAGAAATACATTCACGATGTGATGGAAAATTAAAAAGCGAATCGCAAGCATTACAGTCAGAGCGAGACAAATCTACAGTAGGTGTTTGAGCCCGCGAAAAATTTTGAACTCGTTGAGCCGATGTAAAAGGAAGCGAACAAGCAGCATTGTTTTTAGGAACATTCGGCGAACAGTGATTAACATTATAATGATCATTAGCAAAATTCGATGAATATGCTTCATTGCGTGGGTTAGAAGCAACAGCACTCTTTATTACACTAACTTCATTTACTAACAAATCAATTTTTGCCATACATAACTACATTCGTGTTCATACTGTCATATCACACTCAAAAAAAAAATTTCTCTCGATCAAAGACATAATTTTCCTTATTTTAAACACGCGTCCCAATACAAAATTTTCTTTGTTTTGTGTAAATTTTCTCAAAAATGTGGAAAAAACATAAAAAAACATTCAAACAAATTCGTTGCCATGGGGATTTGTATGGGAATTTAATTTCTTTGACCCCTCCATATATTTTTTTTCTCTCAGTGCAGCTCATATCACCGTTTATGTTTGAGAAATGCCTTTTGTCAAAAAGAAATTGAAATTGCTTGGCACTTCAGTTTGTTGTTGTTGTTGTAACATTTATTTGATTTTGTGTTGTTGTTGTTCTCGCACACATGCATAAATTTTTAGTTGGGTGTTTCATAAATGGTGTGTATATATACAAATACTCGTATGTATGTTCCCTTTGTTATTATTAACAACAAAAGCGTTAAAACCTTGCGGATTTACAAAATTATTTTCACTTCTATAGTCATCATTTAAATCTCTCATATCATTAAGAAGAAAAATTTCACTGAAGTGAACTCGTCAAATGAATGAATTGTGATATTCTATAGCAGCACATGCACGTATTTGTATTTGTATTCATTTATTATAATCAAAAGGCTTTTTGCTGATTAAAGCAGATTTGAAAGGCTTCATATCTTCACACGTGCTTGATTACACTGGATCACAAAATGAAATTTTTTGTCTGTACTTTGGACGTGACTATCCTATCTATATGTAAAATCGGGTATATCGAAAATCGGGTTCATTTTTAATTCTATGGGAAGGTTTTTGAGATATCGGCAATTTACCGTTATTTGGCCAATGGGTCCACTTAATCCAGTATATCTCTTTAACACAGTGAGTTATCTTCCTTAGGGTGACACCAAACGAAAGAAACCCGTGTACCCGTGCAGAGGCATTGCGCGACTTGGTTGTATTTACTTGATCGCCTATAACTTTTCCAGTTTACCATGGATTTTCTTCGTTGATAGCTTATTTTTTTGGAAATGGAATGGAGCTTCACGCAAAGGAGTAAAACCGAAGGTGAAATCATTGGTTTTAAAGATATTGCCTGACAAAGTAAATTTTTTCTTCAAAAAATCGTAAAAAATCGAAAAAATTCAAATTTAATCGTCAATATTTCAGAAACTATAAGAACTAGAGAAAAATGTTATAGGAGCCGTGAAAAGGAAATTTAATTCTCTTTCGTTTGGTGTGACCCTAAGGAAGATAACTCACTGTGTTAAAGAGATATACAGGATTAAGTGGACTCATTGGCCAAATAACGGTAAATTGCCGATATTTCAAAAACCTTCCCATAGAATTAAAAATGAACCCGATTTTCGCAATCAGCGACCGATTTTACATATAGAAAGGATGGTCGCGTTCAGAGTATTTTTTGGCTGTAGAGCAGTGTTATCATTAAAGCTGCATCATTTTCAATGAAATCTTAGTTCATGGTAACTTTGGTTAGACAAAGGAACTTACCATACCTACTAATTTTTTTCCAAGCTTTCATTTTTAAATTACATACATACATACATACATACATACATACATACATACATACATACATACATACATACGTATCTTTATATATCCTTAATACACATTTAACCTCATAAACACATATGTATATGTACATATGCATTACCATATCCTTCGTATTATTAATATGCATGCTATTTGACAATTCTAACAAAAGCCAAAGGCTTTAACTTAATTTGGCACGCACTTCATCACACAATTCACAACTCATTCATTTGAATCATTTCAGAATTTCATTCCCAATGAATGCCAACAAACACGAGTTACTCGTAAATTGGGAATTTATGACAACAACAAAGCGCACACGCAAATACACGCGCCTTTTGTTAGACTTGCCAAATAACGCCGATTGGCGGCAGCCTTTTGTGCTTAGCCTCATTATTGACAATAATCGAAAAATTGCCCGCCACACAAATGACGCAATAAGCGACCATTAAGCGCGCCCAAAATGTGGTGGAATGGCAATTGTGGAGACAATAGCAGCCGTTGCCTTGTGGTGTGTTAGAGTAATGGTATGGTGGCATAACGTTTTGCATGGTGTCAAATGCTGGCGCCGGTAGATTTAAAGGTGCAAATTGCATTGACGCGATAATACGCAGCAGGAATTTTGAAAATTCACAACCATTCAAGGGTATTTAGTGCGCATTTGAATGAGATAATAATTTTGAAACGCAATATTTCCCCTTTGGCAAATTCTTTGTGAGCTTTGACAACACGCATTAGATTAATAAATCAATGTTAAATGTGAAATGTGAAATGCGTAAAATAATGTTTAATTGCCAATTTAATGATTATTTTCTTGCTTTTACGCAGTTTATGCTTTTTAAGAATATTAGGACTGTATTTTATTATGTCATGGACTTGCTGAAAAGCTGACAGGTGGTATTTCCATGCATACAAACATTTGTGCATGTAAGGACATGAGACTTGTGTTAGTGACATCTCGACATGCCGACCAAATGACCGTGGGCAAACAAGATCGCCTGCTGCTGACATGTAAGCTAAGTTAAGCGTTTAAGTATAAAATAAAAAGCTTTACTAACTTGTTAATCTATCTTTTATAAATAAAGTTATCATTCGACTAAAGCGGGAAAAGAGTAAAAACAACTTGCCTTATATATGTACTCACATATATCTATCTCAGTAGCGACGCATGCAACAAGAATCTTCTTTCATTATTCGCGTCATGAAAATTCATGCTTACGGCGGAGATAATATAATAATAAAAAAATTTAGTACAAACGCGCATTTCTCTTGAGCTTATCAAAATCATAACAAAATTCATGCTGCGTTTTGTACGTACATACAAATTCTCGCCCCAAATTAGCACTAAAAGCTTAACAAATTCACTTAAATTTTATTATGTTATTTTGCTGCCCGCCCAAACAATGTAAGTAGGTATATCCCGGCTGTAAAATACAAATTTATGTTTTTAACAATAATAAATCCCCCAGTTGCACTTGTCATCATTTACTGCCTACGCACATCCTACATACATACATACATACCGACATCGCCGGAGAGTCTTGCATAAAATACTTACTTTCCATTTATAAAAGTTTCCTTCGCCTCAGCGCTCACCACTAACTGTGCCAGCTCCATTCACCATCCGCATTCAGCCAATAAGTTCGCCACCTCCAACGCCAGCACAGTTGGCCAAGTTAACGAGTATGAATGATGCTGTCAAGGCAGTCAATGACGATGACGATGACGGTGTTGACGTTGTGGTCAGGGATTCCACTAAGAAAATTTGTTTCCTACCAAAAACCTACCAAAATGTCTTCGAGCCTACCAATTTTTTTTTAATGTGAGATTTAACCATATTCAACAAATTCATTTATGGTAACTGTGCCAGTAACCGACCACCCTGCAGTAACCAGACACTTTTTCTCTTACCGCTTAAAATAAAAGAAAAAACTTTATTTTTTTTATTTTGAAAACTTTAGTATTAAATTTAATATTATTTGTACAAATTTCAATTAATTTTACAATGAGTGATAAGAATGTGAAGGAAAAGAGGAGGAAGCAGCAGTTTCCAGATAAACAAAAACTTGAGTTGGCGTTAAATGATATTCGAACAAGTTTGAATTGGGTATTAGTGGCTGCCACCGCTCGTCCAGTGCGGAGGAAATCAGGATTTACATTTTGTGGAATAACATTTGAGGAATAATGAGGACAAGCAACTGATCCTGAAGGAATCGTAAGAAGATTTATCGCGGTACAGCACTTGGTACAGCAAACACATTTACTACCTAGGCAGGCCTGATGGCCTGTTGTGATACCACATGGAGCTCTTTATTACACACCATGTAGACGAACAACCTTGTTTGCTTCATATAGCGTAAAATGTCAGATGCCTTTCTGTTTTCAATCTCCTCCAGTTGTGTCTGTGGGGCAAGTGTACTTGAAGCTCAAAGAAAACGTTTCGATTTAGCAGAGTTTTGTGACAAAATTCTACTGAGAAGACACGTTTTCTCAACAGTGTTGTAGCAAAGTGACCAAATGTACCAAATCACTAATGTTACACTCAGAAAAAAAATTATCAACACGATTCATGTAAAATTAACACGATAGAGCTTTACACATAGAACAGCAACAATTTTTTTAAATTACACGATGCTTGAAACATGATTTTGGCTTTGTAACTGTCATCTGAAAATTTGGTAAATTCAACCAAATTTTATTATTGATACAACATGAAGAAATTTTAAATTATACAAGATGATTCAAATATAAAATTTTATTCCTAAATGTAATTTGGAATTTTGTTTATTTAACATGAAGATAGTGTGAATATAAACTAAGGAAAATGTTAAAAAAATTACGTACAAATTCTAGTGTTAATACAACATGAAAACAAATATTAAAACAACAAGAACCACAATTAACAATAAAAGTTGGTTGATATAACACGAAACCATTTGGAATTTTGGTTTATTCAACACGATGATAGTGTCAATATAATCTTAAAAAGCGCTAAAAAGAACATCAAAACTATTTTGAAACATACACAATTTTTTCAACGTTTGAAGTTCTGCTGTTCGTGCAAATTATTATTATTTTTTTTTTAGCAAAAAGAAAATTTTGTGCCGGGATTTTAGCATCATTGGCAGTGCGTGGTAGCGGTTTTTCCATTTATATTTTTAGTTTGCAGGTGAGTTAAAAGTGGATTGCATTTTTGTTTCTAAAAGTGTTTAATGTTCAACATTTTCTCTTTCCTCTTCATAGCTTGCAATTTTTACCACGAGGAGATGTTTAGCGAATGGAGTTTTGCACGCAGCATGTGGGGCATATATAGGCTGACCATAAATATGAATCGAAAATGAGGGACAAAATTTCAAATGATATAAATACGAACATATATTTATGAAACTTGAAATCGTAAAAAATATTTTTTCATCAAATAATAGGCTTACAAACATATGTAATTCACATTCTCTTCAGACTTTTTCTTTTAACAAAAATAAAAAAATTTGCAAGTTTAATTCAAGGCTGCACAACGATATCAACAAAAATATTTTGTTTTGTTGAATATCAAATAAAAATTAACACAAAAATTTTGTTTTGTTGAATATCAAATAAAAATTATTGAAATTATTTCGTTTCGTTGATTATCAAAAAAAAATTATCAAAATTATTTTGTTTCGTTGATTATCAAAAACAAAATAATAATAAAATTTTGTTTCGGGCTTACGGCTTCAATTTACTTTGAATTTTTATTAACGTTATTTTTTTTTGATAATTTTTTTTGTTGGCTACCGAAACAAAATTTTTTCAATATTTGTTTTTTGATAATCAACAAAACGAAATTTTTTTTCATAATTTTTTTTGATAATTATCAAAACAGTATTTTTTTGTTCAGCACTTAACGTTACAATTTTTCAAAGTTGAATTGAAAACAAAATATTTTTTCGGTTATTGATAAAAAATAACGTTAATGTGCAGCCATGGGTTAATTATAGGTATCTACAATAAAGCAAGCATAATGCTGCCATAAAAAAGAATTTGGTAACTTAGTTTAATGTCCACAAATCAATTTTAATACGATTTACCAATTTCTTTCAAATTAATTTGCCACACAGCAGCCACAAAAATTTCATTCCAACAAACATATAGTCAATGAGGATGGTAGTTATTATCGATAACTACTTAAATTCTGATGAGAAAAAGGGCTGCCACCTCAACCTTTTTAATATAAAACAGATTTTAAACAAAAAAGGGGAATATTCATAGTCAAAATAAAATATTGATTTTAACTAACTTAAAATCAGCTTTTATCAAGACTATGAATATGCCCTAAAATAAATAAATGAGGGACAAATGAGGGACACTAGGAAAAAAACAGAACATTTTGAGGTGTTCCGAAAAAAACAAAAATACGAGGGACAGACTTCTGAAAAACAGAACGGTCCCTCAAAAAACAGAACGGATGGTCAGCCTAGGCATATACCATTGTGTTAGCGGCCAAACATTACTCGGTGCCAATATGTAGTGCTTTTGTGGTCGGCCCATATCGAGCGATACCGAAGCAGCTGTTTATTGATCTGATGATTATATATTTTTTTTATATTATTATATAGTTTTTTATTTATAAAAATAAATTGTAAAATCAACAAGACTTTCAAGTTAATTTAAGGTAAAATCAAAAAGATTTATTGTTAATTCAACACGACAATTTCGTGTTAATTTAACTAGCTTAAATTGTAACATTAACTAGTTAAAATTGTAAAATCTACAGGAAAACTCAATACTTTTTAGTGTTAATTCTACAGTTATCATCCTGTTAAACTAACACTTGACAGTAGTGTTAAATTTACACGTTTACAGGATGGCATACATTAACACCCGTATTACGGTTGTCGTCGTCGACGTCGTTGTCACTTTTCAGTCGACATCACGTCGTCTCGACGTCGTCGTCACATCGATGCAAAATCGGTATTAGCTAAGCTTATTGAGACGACGTCGACTGTTTATCGGTAAACCGAATGACGAAAGTACCATCCCTATAATTTTTGCACTAGCTGTTTGATTTTATTTACAATCTGTGCGCAATTTTTTCCGTATTTTTTATTTGTGCTATTTTGATAATTTATTTCTTTATTATAAAGTTTTAGCAATGAACATAGAAATGAAGTGCTCGAGTCATTAAGAAATAAAAGAAAAATTTAGTTGAAATATATACATATGAATGTACGTACATATGTACATAAATATTTAATAAATTAGTTTTCTCCTCAATCTCTCGTAAAAGAAGGTGCCAAGGCATTCAATTTAACGGTGATTGCATCTCAATGTTGTAAAAAATTAGTTGGTATCGTACCCCATTGAAAACCTTTTTGTCGGCTTCGGAATGTGCGCTCACCGAATTTATTTTTAAACTAGTGGGAATTTTTCAATGAAATAACCAGGAAATATTCTGCGAATGTTAGTTCTACTAACTAATTAACACTCCCGTAATAAAATTTTAAAAACAAAAATGCATACATACTAAATTTTCTTCGTGTCACCATTAAACGCAGCGTCGACGAAAATGGCAACGAGTGACCGTCGACGTCGACTTAGCTGATACCAAATATGTTTCGATAGTTGTCACAAGTTATCGACTTTACCATACGTAATACCGATTTTGATAAGTCGTCGCCGACACCGTCGAGTGAGTGTCGACGACGACAACCGTAATAAGGGTGTAAGAATCGTGTTGAAAAAAATTAACCACAAAATTTGTTGATTTTTGGTTGATTTTACAGGATTTTTTTTCTGGGTGTAGTTGAACGAAGGCCAAAATTCAAATCGTCCTACCAACCTACCAAAAGGAATACAACCTACCAGTTTTGGTAGGAAAAGCCCAAAAGTGGCATCCCTGGTTGTGGTCGGTGGCGATGACGATGATGTTGATGGCGATGCCTTTGACGATCATGATGAAGTTGTTGTTGTTGATGTAACAATAAAAATGTCTAGTCTGTATTACCCGGCGTCTACACAAAAAAGAATTCCGTCATAATAAGCACCATTATAACATAGATGTCAAATGGAGACCGCCTCTGTCTTCTGGTATACCATAGATGTAAAACCACCAATTGGTTTAACATCTATGGTGTAACATGGGCTGATTTGACAGCTAATTTTTCATTTCAACGAAAAATTCACAGTGGCAACATCTCCACATTGAACGTGAAATTTCGCACGGCGTCCATTTTGCTTGAGTATTTTGGCATAAAAAATAAATAAAAAGAACATTATGTGCATATATACAGTTTGTGAGCATCACCGCCAATTTTAAACAATTTTTTTTTAACTTTCTAAGTGCTTCTGCGTACACGGCATGTCAATTCGGCGCCATTTTACAAATGATTATGTTATAACATGAACTGCCCACGCATATGAAAACATGGATGTTAGACAAGATAATGATATAATACCATTACCATTATTTTTCTCTTGTGGAGTTTCGGCGTTATATTCTTACAAGCATTGCTCCAGGGCAATATCAGCGCGCGGCTTACAAGTTTGTTGAGAATACAAAAAAAAAAAATGCGCGAAATGCCGCGGGAGTGGTGAGTGACTGAGTTGCTTTGGGTTTTTCCTAGTGCAACTGACATGATGTTAACATTTATATATTTGACAGATTTATTTATCTATTTTATTGCATTTAAACAGTAAATGTTAAGGAAAGTGAATAAATTTGTATGTCCTACCAAGTAAATGTGTGGGTGTTACAAAGTTCTTGTGATTGGTTTTCTGTTACTTTCGTTATTATTTTCCAACACCAAAATTAACACATTGACAAATTGAATGTTGAGTGATGCTTAAATGTAACACAAAAGAGTTTAAAATAGATTTTTTTAAATATAGTGGCCACACTGTTTCTAGGTGTTTTCTTAAAGGCTAGTACTATTGTCTTCTCCTTCTATCACTTCCTTTTCTAGTTCTTCTTCACAATTGTCTTCAAATTTCCTTTTTATTTCTCGTCTTTTTTTCTGCCGTTTCTACTTCTTTTCACAAGCTTTTTTAGTTTTCTACTCATTTGAAAACTATACATCACTTGTGGTCAAACAATTGCACAATTGTGTGGTAAGTTTGGTGAGCATTCACGCCGAATTGTATACACAATAGATAGATACTAGTAAGTATGGTATATTGCGAATTCACCTAAACAGCTGTTTTTTTGTTTGGAAAGCATAAGAAAAGGTTGCAAGCTGTAAAATTAAAAATAATGCCGACTGTCACTGTCTAAAATGCTTATTTAATTCATTTCAAATTTAATGAATGCTTCTCATGTGCGCCAAAAATTTGTGTTTGTTTGTGTTTTGCATTTTCTTTTGAAGTCAAGCCAAGTCAAAGTTTCGCTATTCAATTATGATAAACTAGCAAATACCCGTTGCTTCGCAATGAGGAATAATAGTTAATAAAAGTCAAGTCAAGTCCACTCAACTAAAGTCAAGTCAACTCAAGTCAATTCAAGTCAAGTCAAGTCAAGTCAAGTCAAGTGAATTCAAGTTAATTCAAGTCAAGTGAATTCAAGTTAATTCAAGTCAAGTCAATTCAAGTCAAGTCAAGTCAAGTCAAGTAAAGTCAAGTTAAGTCAAGTAAAGTCAAGTAAAGTCAAGTAAAGTCAAGTAAAGTCAAGTAAAGTCAAGTAAAGTCAAGTAAAGTAAAGTCAAGTCAAGTCAAGTCAAGTCAAGTAAAGTCAAGTAAAGTCAAGTAAAGTCAAGTAAAGTCAAGTAAAGTCAAGTAAAGTCAAGTCAAGTCAAGTCAAGTCAAGTCAAGTCAAGTGAATTCAAGTTAATTCAAGTCAAGTCAATTCAAGTCAAGTCAATTCAAGTCAAGTCAATTCAAGTCAAGTCAAGTCAAGTAAAGTCAAGTAAAGTCAAGTAAAGTCAAGTAAAGTCAAGTAAAGTCAAGTAAAGTCAAGTAAAGTCAAGTAAAGTCAAGTAAAGTCAAGTAAAGTCAAGTAAAGTCAAGTAAAGTCAAGTCAAGTCAAGTCAAGTCAAGTCAAGTCAAGTCAAGTCAAGGTCAAGTCAAGTCAAGTCAAGTCAAGCCAAGTCAACCCAAGTTAAGTTATTCCGGGGTTATCTGGGTCCACTTGATGACCTTGTCTAGTCATCACTACATCTCTATATTGAAGCCGTTCCCAACACTTTTCATTTGATACCAATATCACCCAAAAACAACCGGGTCCGCATTTTAACCGATATCTGGTGACCCGGCCTAGGCATCACTATTAAAAGAGTTCTATATTGAAGTCCAGATCAATACCTTTCATTCGATACCAATATCGCTCAGAGACATGCCGAAGTCATCCAGATCTACCTTTTGATCCATATCAGGAGACGCGGCATGGAAATCACAATAAAAATAGGTCTGTGTTAAAGCCCTGCTCAATACCTTTAATTTCATACCAATATCGTTCCAAAACATTCCGGAGTCATCTGGGTCTACATTCTTACCCAGACTGGGGAGGATGTCTAGGCATCACAATGAAATTAACTCTATGTTGAAGTCCTGCTCAACACCTTTCTTTTGATACCAATATCGCACGTGTAGGTGCAGGCGTTCTTGAGTTATAACATAGTATGCATGCATAAACAGGTTTTTGCCACCGAGACAAACAACAAACCGTGCAAAAAAAAACATATGAGTCGCCTACGCTGCGCTGCCTGGCACGACAGCGACGCCTCCACTGTACACGGCAAATGACCAAACGAATCTGTCTATGCTTGCGCTTTTTTGAGTTTTTCGAAATTTAAAACCGGGAAAAAGGAATTAAAGTTTCAGAAATGCGCAAAAAAAAGTACATGGTTCTCGAGAATTTACCATTTGTGACATTTTAAAAAAAGAATTATTAAAATCGGTCCAGTACTTTTTGAGTTATCGCGTTACATACATTTTCCATACAATCAATTTTATATAATTAGTATAGATAACATTTTTATTGCCACTTGCGAGTAGTTAGGGCAGTGTGAGGTGGAATTTCAAGTAAGAGAATTTAGTATAGTATATATTTATGTATATTAGGGTGTGTCGCTTTTTTGCTTTATACCACTCTGACAAAACTCAAGGTTACTTATACGCCATGGGATACTACTGGAAGCAAGAAACAATTTTCAAACAGCATAAGTCTACGTTTTGGGGAATAACTCTTCCATTTATAAAGCTAAAATTCTGAAATTTTGTATTTGGAGCATTTATTGTACACAAAGCGCGATCAGCAAGCAAAAATCATCGATATCGAATGACTATAACATAATGATTCCATACTGCGATTTTGGGCTAAGGAAAAAAAGAGAGCATTTATACCGGGAGATAAATTCTAATTTTAAAATATTATTACAATGTATATTATTGGAGTATTCGAGAGAAAAGTTCTTCGTAAGATTTATGGACCTTTGCGCGTTGGCGTGGGCGAGTATCGACGGAGATTTAACGATGAGCCGTACGAGCTTTACACAGACATCGACATTGTTCAGCGAATAAAGATCCAGCGGCTGCGTTGGGCAGGTCATGGCGTGAGAATGGATGAAGGCGCTCCGGCCAAGACAGCATTTCTATCGAAACCCGCTGAGCGCAAAAGAAAAGGGAGACCTCCACTGCGTTGGGAAAATCAGGTGGACAGCGATGCTGCCTCCCTAGGTGTTCCCAAGTGGCGCCATGCTGCGCGAAACAGAAGCAATTGGCGCGTTCTGTTGGACTCGGCCAGAATCGTCTAGACGGTTAAGCGCCAATCAAGAAGAAGAAGAGATATTAAATTCACTTAACTATAAGTAATTTGCAAATAAAAAATTAAGATATATTATACACAGCAAGAGATACCTAATCACGAAAATATGCGATTTTGGGCATTCAGGCTACAAGATCGCAAATCAGGCTATATGTATCTCGAAAACGACTCATCCGATTTTAACTCTGATTTCATATTTGAATTCATCATAAAATCTTCATTCAGTTTGATGTGCATATACGCCTGGTTATATTTTTGTCGTTTTTTGTACATTTTTGATTTTCAAAAATCCGTTCATGGTTCATAAAAACCAAATTTCGGAACATGAAAATTAATTTTAGACAAATGTCGTGTAAGAGTTTTCTACGCAGAAAAATTAAAGGAATCCGAATTTTTATGGCACGATAAAGCTTAGTAAATCGCTCCGGTCTAATGTATATACATACATATGTATGCATGTTAGCATGGACAAACCCGTGCAACTGACAAATGTTCACTTGAACGCGTTGACAGCTTGGCTGGCTAACCACACAGTAAATTCAGTTTGTGCCCAAACCAAAGTTTTTTGCTGAACGATGGCGTTGGTGTGTTTGAGGTTTTGTAAATGTTAAAAAAAAAATCTATTTTTGACAACAATGAAATCTATATATATATAAAATGTAAATGGTGTGAGAGCTAATGTTACAGAGTTAAGAGTGCTAATATAGAGACAAAAGTAAAGTAAAGTAAAGTATTGTATTGTATTTTACTTCATAAAATGGACGGAAATAAATTAAAAATACAAAAAGTGTCAGTTAACTAAACTTTCATTTATTTAAGTGCAATCTTTTTAATACTTTTCCAATTTAGGCAAGCAAAAAATAGTACAAAAGAAATGACATGGCTTAAAATACTAACAAAAAAGAAGCAAAAAAGAAAAAGATTTTAGAAAAAGCAACTGAAAAACTTGGCAAAAATGGATGGAGAGCAAGAAGAAATAAAAATAAAAATAAAAAAAGCAATTGCCTACAATAGCGGAAATAGCAGAGAGAAAAGTATGGCAATTGGACAAATGAAATAGGTACATACATATAAGAGCAAATCTGTACAACTGTATGTAGCTACTATTCATGCTCTTACATGCACCAGTGTGTTGATAACGAACAACATGAAATTGGCAAAGCGGAAGGTTATTAAGCAACACTATAGACCAGGGACTGTAACGGTTATAAGTTATATCCAAAAAGTTGATTTTTAATCATTATTTGCTGAGTTTTATTTTCTGCTCACAAAATGAAAGTTATTTCTTGAGTTTTATTTTTCCATCAGAAAATAAAAGTTATTTCTTGAGTTTTATTTTTCCCTCAGAAAATAAAAGTTATTTCTTGAGTTTTATTTTTCCATCAGAAAATAAAAGTTTTTTTTTTTTGAGTTTTATTTTTCGATCAGAAAATAAAAGTTATTTTTTGAGTTTTATTTTTCCCTCAGAAAATAAAAGTTATTTCTTGAGTTTTATTTTTCCATCAGAAAATAAAAGTTATTTTTTTTTGAGTTTTATTTTTCGATCAGAAAATAAAAGTTATTTTTTGAGTTTTATTTTTCCCTCAGAAAATAAAAGTTATTTTTTGAGTTTTATTTTTCGATCAGAAAATAAAAGTTATTTTCTGAGTTTTATTTTTTTGCTCAGAGAATAAAAGTTTTTCAGTTTAATTTTGGCTGCAATTGTAGATTTTGCCATATAAATAGGTAAAGTAATTAAATAAATTTTTAATTTTTTTTGTTTATAAACTTTACCTACGTTTTAATGTGGCAAAATCGACAGCTGCAGCCAAAATTAAACTGAAGAAACTTTTATTCTCTGAGCAAAAAGATAAAACTCAAAAAATAGCTTTTATTTTCTGATGGAAAAATAAAACTCAAGAAATAACTTTTATTTTCTGAGCAGAAAATTAAACTCCGAAAATAATGATTAAAAATCAATTTTTTTTATAAAAATCGAAAAAATAAAAGTTAATGCACCTAGATATAGTCTGCGTTACGGTGATTACATCTGTGTACTTCTTTTGCGTTTAGCATTTCTCCTTCAGTATGATTTTTTTAGTCAAAATTTAAAAAATAACGATTATTTGCAATTCCTGCTATAGACTGAAGACTCTACGTCGTATACAAACCACGTAGTAATTCGTTAGAACATTTGTTGTAGAGTAAATAGTGGTAAACTGCGCTATTACAAGTACAACAAACAAGCAAAAAAAAAAAAAACAAAGCAAAGTTAGTACAAAGCATAGCAGCAGCAAATACAGGTGTATGTATGTTTGTGGTTACAAAAGGCAAGAAAAAGCTGAAAAGGTCAAAAAAGAGCAACAATTGTTGTAGTTTTATGAAGAATGTAAAAAAATTAAGCGGCGTAACAAGAAAGGAAATAGAGATGAACAAAAAAAATAGGAAATGTTGGAAATGCCTACTTATAAATGTTAAACACAAAGTTACATAAAAGACATTATAGAATAATGGCAACGGCAGTAATATTGCGAGATTAAAAAAAAAAATACACTTAATATTAAATAAGAAATAACAATAATAATAATAATAAAATAAAGTGAACTTTTTGTAGCATGCTCCAAGCAACGTAATAATATCCGTATACTACTTGATGGCAAAAAAAAAACAATATTACTTTCAGCTGAAATATATTGAGCAAAACAAATTTGTTTAGAAATAAACCGCATAAAAGCTGCAATACCACGACGTAAAGGCGAAGAAGAAGAAGAAGAAGAAGAAGAAGAAGAAGAAGAAAATGCCAATTCATCCAATGAAGACCGTATTGTGCACGCTGCTTCTTCTCCTTCTTCTTCTTTGCTGAGAGATAAAGAAAAACTCACCTTTTTGCAAGTGGTTTCCTTTTTTTGCTTGTATTTCCATGAGTTGACCAACAAAGTTTGCATGATTGTGCGCAAATTGGCCTTTTTTTGCTGCTATTCAACGAAAGTGATAGTAATGCTGCTTTTTGTTTTGTTGTTTATTGTTTTTTTTTTTGGTTATTTTTGTCATTTACACAATTTTAATAGCATTATATAATCTGGCTTCATCATGCGCACCTCACCTCACCTTTGTTTTTCTTTTTATACTCAGCTGTTTTTTTTTTCTTTTTTTTTTGGCGAGCGCGCGTAGTTTGCGTGTGCAAACGTAATTTTTTCTTAACATTAGTTAAACAACAAAATGAGACGAAGCAAATAAGCAAAGAAGGGAAGAGATACTAAATTTATTTGCACAGAAAACAAAAAGCAGCCACCGAAAAGTACGAAAAATATTGCCAACTAAGCGAACACAGCTAAATAAATAGCAGTCAACACTAAGTGCAGAAGGGGTGGCGAATTAATAAGGAAATACTTGTATATTGTATTAGCAATAATAAAATGCAATTTTATTGCCACTAGAAAAGTGCTTACGAACAAATTAAAAAGCAATTGTCGAAGTGGCTGTCGATTGCAGGTTGTAAATGTGAATTAGTAGAGACTAGTGGAGGTGGCTAGAGGTGAATAGAGGTGGCGGGTTGAGGATGATTTATAGCTGGATTTGAGTGGCTTGAGGTGACCTGAGGCGGCATGAGTTAGCTTGAGCAAGCAGATTCATTCCAAATGCGATTTAGAGGTGAGTAGAGATGGCTTGAGGAGAGTAGAGGTGCTTTGTGGTGGCTTGAATTGGCTTGAGGCCGTTGTTGATTGGAGATTACATACTCGTATATGATTTAAGGGTGAGTAGAGATGGCGTGAGGTGACTAGAGGTAGCGTGAGGTAAACACAGATCGCGTGATGTAGAGGTGAGTAGAGATGACTTGAGGTAATCTCTGATCGCTTGAGGTGAGTTGGGGTGACCTGAGGTAGTTGACTGCAAATGTGATTTTGAGGTGAGTAGAGATGACTTGGGGTGACTTATTAACGTAAGAATAAATGACTAAATACTTATAAAAACCATTCCTGGGCATTTTCTGCCATACAAAACTAAAAAAACATTTTTCCATTTTTTTACAGAAAAGAAAATACGCAAATTGACAAAAATTACAAAAAAAAAAACTTTTAAATTCTCAGCAGTAAATTGATACTTAACAAACTTAGTCGTCAACACACACTCAAAAAAAAAAAAAAAATTTACTCAGATTATGGAAAAGTGGGAATGATTCGGCGCTAAAGACAATTTTCATTGTTTTGATGTACAATTTTCTTCAAATCAAGGAATAAAAACCACGTTTTAAAGAAAATTGTACATTAAAACAATGAAAATTTTCTTTAGCGCCGAATCATTCCCACTTTTCCATAATCTGAGTAATTTTTTTTTTGAGTGCACATTTTCACCTACTTGCACTGTATGTTGGTGCAAATGTTTATGGGGTTACACGCCGGTTAAAGTGAGTAGGTACCTAAATTGTAATTGGTATTTATTTGCTAATTCCATTAAAGGCTCAAGCGCAAATAACTGTAAACAAACCCCCCCAAAAAAAAGGTTAACAAATTAAAATGATCAAAGATAAATACATACATAAGTAGCTTAAGTAAGCATTTATGCCAAGTAAGCGTCTAGCACAACCACAATACAATTTGCAAAATGCAAGATTAGCGGTTTAAAACTCAAGAAAAGAAAGCCCATTTTTCGCTTGGGTAAGTAAATAAGAGTCTAGACTTGCGGTGCTTAAGTAATTGAGCAGACAAATAAACGAAAACAAAAAAATATATTATTTTTAGCAGAAAAAGGTGTAAAAGCCAAAGAAAGAACAAACCGTAACCAACAGCCAACAGACAACACAAAAGAGGGCTTAGTAAGCATTTTGGCAACACTTTACCTTGAAAAGGCGCGCCTTTGTTCAACTTTTTAAACATTTTGTGCAGTGATTTTGCTTCTTCTTCTTCTACTTCTACATACCTTGTCTACTTCGATTTTGAGACGTCGAATGCCAAGACAAATACAAGTAATTTGGCTAATTGAATAACTTCCACGCCTGCCAAGAGTTTCAGTTGCAGCAGCACTTAAAATGGAGAAGCAAAAGTTTTTTTCTTGCAGCAAACAACAACAAAAGTCGGCAAAAGTCATAAAATGCCAATTCACTTTGTTATTTTATAGGAATTTCAAATTTGTTTATGTTACACTTTGAAATAAAGTTTAAAAAGAAAAAAAAACTTGAATGCCCAGCAAAAGCGTAAAAGTATGAATTTATTTGTACTTGTAAAAGAAAGGGCACTTGCACTTACATACATACATACGCACTTGACAAGAAATGGACATGCACGAACAGGCAACAGACAACACGAGTGTTGGGCGTTTATACGCTCGAGTGCAAATTGAAGAGGTGCGCACACAATGCAATAACAATAACAATTGATTGAAGCAGAGAAAAAAAAACAGCAACAAATAGAAAGTAAACAAAAGTAGCACAAAATAATGGCAACATCAACATTTGAGTTGCTATAATAGAAAACAACAACAAATGTAGAAAAGTTAGGCGCACAAATGTCACAGCAGGCAAATGCCAGAGAAATTAATAGAAAAAGTAAAAGTTATTAAACTCAAAGAAGAAAAAGAAAACATAAGAGAAAAAAACTTTTTCAAAAGTTCATCGTATTGGCAAAATAAAATCAGAAACACAAACAGCTACGGCAACGGCAACAAACAACAACGAGAAATGATAAAAATTTGACACGCCCATTGGGGGGGCTGTGCATGTATCTATGTACATATGTATGTTGGAAAAGTCAAGCCAAGCCAAGCCGGGCATATTTGCCTTGCAAACTTGTGATTGAAGTTGTAATGCAATGAAATGGCTGGCTGTGCTGACACTGCACATGGACATGAGAAATGACTATTGTTTCAAAACTCCTACATATATGTACATACATACTTAAATATACACATAGATAGATAGATATATAGATACAATGTTTGGCAAGTTGTTAACACACACAATTACTTAACAAGGTATAATATAAAATGTTATACAAATCCAAAAAGGTTTCAATGCTCAATGTAGGTATTACATTTTGTGTGTCAAAACAGCTGAGTATTGAATTAGTCTTAAAGAGCAAAAAAAAGAAGCAAAGTAGAAAGACAAAAAGTAACAAAATATTAATGAGAAAAGATATTAACTACTTAAAAGTTTATAAAAACAAAAACAAAATACGAAATAATGTAAAATTTGCACGCTCAAAGAGATTACGTATACGTAACGTAGGACAGTAACACATGCTTTCAAATAAAAGTTTATATGCGTACATTTTTTTAGACGTGATTTTTGCTACACAAGTTAGTTTAGTAAGTGCATTAAAACCAAACAAGCAGATAAAACGCAACTGTCTTGAATTATGCCCAAGACTTCTTAATTTTCAAAAATTAAAAATTTTTTTAAATTTCCCTTTTGAGATTTTTTTTGTAATGCGCATTATTTTTAAGTAAAATGGTTTCAAATCATCTCTAAATATATTATAGTTTCCATTTTATTTAATTTTGCAAATTTCCCTTAAATTTATGTTAGTTTTAAAAAATCCCCTTTTTGTGACTTTTTTGTAATGCGCACTATCTTCAAGCAGAAATTATTTTTAAATAGGTTTAAGCTTGAATTTTATTTTGTGTAAAGAATTTTCCTTAATGGGATATTAATTTATAAAATTCCCTTTAGGGATTTTTTGTAATTCGCATTATTTTCGAATTAAAATGTTCACAAATAACACTGGATCACAAAATGAAATTTTTTGTCTGTACTTTGGACGCGACTATCCTATCTATATGTAAAATCGGTCTCTGATTCCGAAAATCGGGTTCATTTTTAATTCTATGGGAAGGTTTTTGAGATATCGGCAATTTACCGTTATTTGGCCAATGGGTCCACTTAATCCAGTATATCTCTTTAACACAGTGAGTTATCTTCCTTAGGGTGACACCAAACGAAAGAAAATTAAATTTCCTTTTTACGGTTCCTATAACATTTTTCTCTAACTCGTATAGTTTCTGAAATATTGACGATTAAATTTGAATTTTTTCGATTTTTTACGATTTTTTGAAGAAAAAATTGACTTTGTCAGACAATATCTTTAAAACCAATGTCTTCACCTTCGGTTTTACTCTTTTACGTGAAGCTCCATTCTATTGGGAAAAAGATAAGCTATCAACGAAGAAAATCCATGGTAAAATGGAAAAGTTATAGGCGATCAAGTAAATACAGCCAAGTCGCGCAGTGCCTCTGCACGGGTATATTCTATGCATGTTATACCCGTAAACGCGCTTGTATCTACTGCGCTGCCAATGTGCTGCTACTGCAGATGTGTAGGTATTGGTACAATATGCATAGAATGTACCCGTGCAGAGGCATTGCGCGACTTGGTTGTATTTACTTGATCGCCTATAACTTTTCCAGTTTACCATGGATTTTCTTCGTTGATAGCTTATTTTTTGGAAATGGAATGGAGCTTCACGCAAAGGAGTAAAACCGAAGGTGAAATCATTGGTTTTAAAAATATTGCCTGACAAAGTAAATTTTTTCTTCAAAAAATCGTAAAAAATCGAAAAAATTCAAATTTAATCGTCAATATTTCAGAAACTATAAGAACTAGAGAAAAATGTTATAGGAGCCGTGAAAAGGAAATTTAATTTTCTTTCGTTTGGTGTGACCCTAAGGAAGATAACTCACTGTGTTAAAGAGATATACAGGATTAAGTGGACTCATTGGCCAAATAACGGTAAATTGCCGATATTTCAAAAACCTTCCCATAGAATAAAAAATGAACCCGATTTTCGGAATCAGCGACCGATTTTACATATAGAAAGGATGGTCGCGTTCAGAGTATTTTTTGGCTGTAGAGCAGTGTAATCATTAAAAAGATCATAGCTTCTATTTTATTTAATTTTAGAAAATTTTATTTAGTTTGGAAAATTTCCCTTTTTGGGACTTTTGTACTACGCATTATTTTGAGGTAAAATATTCAGAGATAATCTTTAAATTAGCCATAGCTAACATTTTAGATATACGCATTATTTTGAGGTAAAATGGTAAGAAATAATCTTTAAATAGGTCATATTTTGAACTTTATTTGTTTTAAAAAATTCTCTTAAAGAGTTACTGGTTTTAAAATTTCCCTTTTCGAAATTTTTTGCAATGCACATTATTTTCAATTAAAATGGTTGCAAATCTCTTTAAACAGGCCACAACTTCCATTTAATTTAATTTAGAAAATTTTCCTATTGGAATTTTTTTGTAAATCGCATGATTGTCAAGTCAAAAGCAAAAATCGCTCTTAAATAGCTTCCTCTTTGTTTAAATAATGTCCCTCAACGGGATTTATTTTCCTAATTTGTGGGTTTTCCAGGAAATGTTTCAAAAATTAATTTAAAAAAAAAAGGTGAGAACAAGTTTTAACAAACAACACACTCAGCACAAAAATTTGCTTAATCTGCCCTCAACTCATAGGTAAATAAATATTAAACAACTACGTGTGTGTTTGTGTGTTCAAACTCTATGTAGGTCAACTCAAAATCGGCATCGCTATGATTAATGGCACTTAGCGTTATCATGCAGAGCATATAAAAAAACAACTTAAATGCAAAATTATTATAAAAAATACACCTTTTCTAAATGCGCTTTAATAATTAATCGCACAGACAAAAAGCTCAAATATCGCGTTATTTGTTAGCTTATTTTATTGTTGTTGTTGTTGTTTAGCAATTCTTTTCATTCAAATTATCATTAACAATTGAATGAAGGCATTCGAAATGCGACGGAAGCACGTAAGATAGCAATTGAATTGATGGAGGAAAAAACAGTAACAAAAAGAAACGAAACAAATAACAAAAACAAAAACAAAAATGAAACAACAAGAAAGCAATAAACAAAAAAGAAACAAATAGCAAAAGCTTTTCAGCAATTAATGAAACGCTAATGAATTTTATTTAACACAACACGAGAGTCCTTCACTGGCTCTGTGCACTCAGTTACTTACACACATACATACATACAAGGCAAACTCGTACATACAAAAGTCAACACAGGAAATTGTCAATAAAATGCCAAAAAGAGTCAATAATGGGTTTTGTGATGAGGGTCACTCTCATTTTAGGGTGACTAACATTTTAGGGTTACTAACATTTTAGGGTGTGTGGCTTATATATTAAATTTGTTTATTGCCATTTTTTATACGTAGAAATATACTTACATATGTACAAATACATAAAAGCTGTGCTATTTAGGACGAGTCTGGGTTACACACCACAAAACTTTACAAATTAATAGAATAAAATAGCCTTGCGAGGATTAGGCGAAATATGTAATGTGTAGAAAGGATATTGGAAAAGGGTCAGCAGTATAAAAAGGGTAAAATAGTCCAATTTTGTTTCATTGTCGTTACGCAGCTGCAAGTTTTATCAGACTAGATTAAAAGTAGCAAATGTGGCGGCAAATGCCGAATTTGTTTCAAAATTTTTTTTTTTATTTTAATTAATTTATTTCTAATATATTTTAATTTTCTCCTTTTTTAATTTTTTAATAATTTTTTTTTTAATTTTGAATTTTTTATATTCTATTTTTTGTTTTTTTCTTATTTTTATTTTTATAAATTTTTTTCTTTTACTTAAATTTTTTTTTGTTTTAATTTAAATTTTAGTGGCGCGGAATTTATTTTTTATCAATTTTAATTCATTTTTTTTTAATACATACATGTAATCTAAGTCTTTTATTATTTCTTTTTATATATTTTGTTTTTTTTTTTTGTGTTGACGTATTTTCTAGTTTCTTCTGGTCTTCGTTTTCATTTAATTAAGTTTTGCATTTATTTATTTTTAATTTGTTTCTTATTTCAACTTAATTTATTTTATAATTTTTATATCTATTTGTTATTTTCTCTGAAATTTTTTCTTCTTTTTATTTTCCAATTTTCTATGATTTTCATATTAATTTCATAAATTTTTTTATTCATTTATTATTTTTTTCCTCTTTTTTGTTTTTTGTTCATTTTTTCATCTCAATTTTATGTTTTTTATTTTTATTTTTTTATATTTTGTTTTTCATTTATTTTTTTTTAACTTAATTTTACTCTTTGGTTTCCTTTTTGTTATATTTATGTAAATTTAAGTTTTTTGTTTTTTTTTTATTTTCTCGTTTAATTTTTTCATTTCTTTTTCATGTACCTATTTATTTTTCTGTTTTCAAGTTTTTTGTAATTTTAATTTTCACTTCATTAAAATTTGTATTGATTTATTTATTTCTTTCCTTTTTTATTCTAACTCAATCTTATTTTATTTTAATTTTTCCTGTTTTTTGCGATTTTGATTTTAATTTCATTGAGTTTTGTATTCTTTGTATTATTTATTATTTATTTTTTGTTTTTTTTTTATGTTAACTGTGTCCGCTGTGGTGCAGTGGGTAGAGTTCTTGCCTGCTATGCCAGAGGTCTCGGGTTCAAACCACGGTCCGAGCAAAACACCAAAACAATTTTTGTAATTAGTAAAAATTCAATTATTGGGGTTTTTAAGAGCAGCGGTCACCTCTCGGCAGTGGGCGGCATACCCTCCGAGTGTATTTCTGCCATGAAAACGTTTCTCACAAAAAATGCATTCGCCGTTCGGAGCCGGCATAAAACTGTAGGCCCACCCAATTAGTAGGAAAAACAAAAAAAGGAGCATACATTCAATTGGGAGAGAAGCTCGGCCATAAAACTCGTCAGAGTTATAATAGCGCCATTGTATTATATTATTATTAATTTTATTTTTTATGTATTTTTTTTTGGTTTTTTTTATTTTTTTTTTATCTTCGGTTTTTTATGATTTTAATTTCATTAGTTTTTGTATTCACTTTTTGTTTTTTTTTATTTTCTTATTTTTATTTGCTTATTTTTTTATTTTTATTTTTTTGTTTTTTTATTTTCCTTTTATTTAATTTTAATTTTTTTATTTCATTTTTTTATTTTTTTTTTTCGGTGGATCATTCCCCGATACCACAAACTACACGTACGAGTTATGGATGTCTCTATATAAAACTATGTAGAATTCATAATTCATGAATTTCATAATGCAATATTTGCTCGAATACCCACCCGGGTATAAACCAATGCTGCTGAGCAATAAATGAAACCAATAAGCGCATGCATGAATGAACATGAATTTTACTCAGCTGTATAAACCATCATGAGCGTGTATTTGTATTTTTGCTGTTTTTTTTTGTTGATGGTTAGTTGAAAAGGGTGACCACATGCCACAACATAATCACATTTTCGAATTTTCCACTTTTGTGCCATGAGTTTATTGCTCGTTCGTTTTGGGCAGGCCAGTAGCAGTCTGACTTTTGTACACAAAAGAGAAATTCCTGAATGGTGGGTGAATGGAGGCAAACAAAGCGCCCAAAATAAACCAAAGCGATTCGGTCAATGTGTTCACCACAGGGGAGGGGGCGAACTTATTGACTATACAGCTTACGACAATTTTTTTACATACTAGGGAGTGGGCAACAAATATTTACAAAACTATTTTTGTGCTTTTGGGGCAGTATGACCAACATGTTTGGGTGCACGAGTTCGACTGACACACAAAGACATCAAACAAAGAAAGCAAAAAAACAAACAAACCGAAAATATGAAAGAATGTCGAGCAAATGAAAATGTAAAGGCAAACGTGAGTGAATTGTGTAAGAAGAAGAAGGAAAAGGAAAAAACGAAAAAGAAAGAAGAAGAAGCTGCAGAAAATCACTAAAACCCATTCAAGTGGGAGAAAAATGAGAATTCATTACGTTTCTGATGGCTTGGCAAGCGGGTAAACAAGCGGGTAAACTGAAAAAAGGGCATTTTCATTTGCTCGCATTTGTTTTTTTTTTTTGTTTTTTTTTTTTTTGCGCTTCCAGCTCATAAATTATACGGTCAGAACTAGGGTTGGGCCATATATCGATATATCAATATATCGATATTTTTAAAATAGTACAGCCGATAATATCGACGATATTTTGAACTACCGTGCATCGATAATCGATAATTTTTTGCCATTTCGAGCCAAATTCGATATTTTTCATACATTTCTGATTCGCTTCGAATTTAACAGCAGAACGTTTTTTAAGAAGTGGTATAACCATAATGTCCGGGTGCTTGAATTTACATTACTTTCTTCTTCAAGCAATTCTTAATGATTTTTATGTTTATACTTCAGGATTCGTAGAATATCTGTAGATCCATCCAACTTTAACAACAAATATCTAGTAAACTATAAGTCTGCGGCAAGTTTGGATTCCAGTTCCAGAGCACCTCTAGCCCCGTGAAGAAGTGGTTTTTCGCGGGACGTGGTTCCTTAATGTGAAGCCAGCCCTTTCGATATATTGATATATCGATCTTTTTACACGGCATAAATCGATGTTTTTTTAAATATCGATACAATATATATCGATATATTTTTCCAATTTGCCCATCCCTAGTCAGAACCAACGCGGCAGCGCGCCAAATGAACTGCCAGCAGTAACTCTCACCCACTGGCAATCGCCACACACTCTTCAGCCGCACATGGCGGCAATATCATCGCAATATGCCGATCGAACTCTAAGTGAAGCAATGCCGTGTCGCATGCCAAGAGCTATGGTTGGCCACGGATGGCCGCGGATGGCTATGGTAGGGCGCGGCGCAGAAGCAACGGGGCGGTCAAAAAGTCGACAGCAAACGCCCGCCGCGCAGAGCAGCGCAGCAAAAGTACTTAAGGGCACAAGCACAGACATGCATATACAAAGTATGCAGCTTTAAGCGCGCCGCCTATTCCTCCTCCTCCTCCTATTTCTTCTCCACAATCACCGAAAAAAATTTTACCGTTTTTGGCAACTTGGAAAAAGAGTTATGGCCCTTGTCAGTGGCAAAAAAGTCAATAAAATTTAATGCGCCGAAAAGTGGTGAAAAATGCGCTGCAGTGCAATGAAATTCACCTCCAAGTATTTGCAATCGGGGCATATTTGGCGGCGGTGTGTGTGGCAAAAAAAAAATAGGAAAACGAAATCTTCTTCAAATCAACAGTAAACGCAAAAGATTTTTAAAACGTACGCGCAATAATAGTGTAACATAAAAAAGAGCTGCCATCTGCGCTTAAACAATAAATGAAACGATAAAACTTAAAGTTTTGCAAAGTCTTAAATTGCCTTTTTTGTGTTCATAGATGAGCTTATTGGTAAAACTTGGTTTTTACGTGCTCGTAGTAATAAATATTTTATGGCTAAGACAAAGTTGAACTGATTAAGCGTTTGGAATACGTCAGCATGACGTGAGCACTAACTTCAAGTGTGATTGAGTAGGCGCTAAAGGGGACGATTATATTTGTATGTACCAGTGGCGGACCTAGCATAAATTGCCTGGGCAAGCATAACCATTAGCAATTTATGTAATTTCCTTTGCTGTATTATTTAAACGTCTGATTGCGTTCCGTCATTGACTTTGAGTTAGAGTTCTCGATTTCTTTTTAACATTTTCGAGTCGCCCGAGTAAATGCTTTTCAATGCTCGAACGCTCGTTTGTTTGTTTATTACGCGTATGTTTGTACGGGCATTTGAACAATTCGGGTATTTGAAGATCGTTTTTTCTCGTTTATTTTTTTTTTTTTGTTTTTTTCATATGTATTTTTTATTTTTGTTTTCCTGATACACATTTTTTTGTTTGTATACTCAGAGAAAAGGAATCAAAAATAAAATTTTTATTTTTATAATGCACGTTTTAAACCGTCATTTTTATTTTATAAATGAAAATTTTTAAATTAAAAATTAAATTTTTTAAATTAAAATGTATTTGGGATTTAAAAAGAAACATGTTTAAATTAAAAATTAAAATTAATGGAATAAAAACGAAAGTTTTTCCTACAAAATCTCATAGTGCTTAAAATAAAAATAAACATTTTTAAATTGTTTTTTCTTGATTTTGCAATTTTACTCTGAACATTTTTAAAATAAAAAATTTCGTATTTACATAATTCTTAAATATAAAAACGTGCGCTAAGGAAATCTTACACGAATGCGCAGAGGTATTTTTAGTTTGATGTATTGTGGAACGATCCTCCGTCATCCCTTGTCAAGTTTGGTTTGGAGACAAACCGGTTTCGGCTAATATGCGCCATCTTCAGTGTCTTTTTTCGTTCTGAACTGAAGATGGCGCATATTAGCCGAAACCCGTTTGTCTCCAAACCAAACTTGACAAGGGATGACGGAGGATCGTTCCACAATACATCATATTCCTACCCTGTCGGAAAAACAAGCAACCAAAAAGTATTTTTAGTTTCCTTATACCTTAATTTCAGCAGTAGCAAGTGTATTTGCTTATTGCCTAAAAAATTCGTGCTTTAGTGTTTGAAAAACTGAGGTCCAATTTGATTTCCACCGCTTTTTAAAATGATCTTGATATTGTGCCAATAGTCGCCAAAAATCACAATCAACCCTTTTATAATCTGTTATTTGATATTTATGTTTGCATGCACATGCAGATGTAAGAAATTATGTGCATAAGTATGTACCTACATGCAAACGAAAATCAAATCAAATATGCATATAGCTGTGAATACTGAACTTTCGAATGCCGAAGCCAGCTTCATATTCGCATACAAATTTGATGTGAAAAATAAAAAAAAGTGCTTTGCTATTTTTTTTCAATTTTAGTCAGAAAATAAGCAATTGGTTTCTCCTTAGCGAAAGCGAGAAAACAAGCTATGTTATTCTGTTTTGAAAGCCATGTAAAAGCTAATGTGTGGAAACGTTGAAGCATGCTCACTGTGCTGTGATTGGCTGTACAAACAAAATACACATTATGAGGTGGATTGGTGGTGTATTTGCGCTATTTCCTTAGCAGGCTTTTAGGGGCATGTTACAGTGGTGGCTATATTATTGAGAACTTAAATAGTAAACACATTTAAAACGTAAAATAACCAGATTTTAAAGAATTTCGTATGAAATGAACGAAAATGTGTACGCAAGCCGGGCTTCTCGGCTTGTATGAAGCGACCGCCTCTGGTATGTACATACATACATATGTATCGGGCAGCAAAGACATTAATGCTTGTAGAGGTAAAGGTGATGTTTTTGGTGTGCAGAGAGCAGGCAGACTTTGGTAGACTTGAGGGCTGCTGGTGGCAAAAAAGTACCTGAAATGTTTCTGAAATTTTCAGAGTGAACTATAGAGGAAGACGGTGCGGTAACGTAGTGTTGCAATAATACCGCCACCACTGTAACATCAGACAACTTGCGCCTAAAAGTCGTCTAGGAAAATAGCGCATTTCGTTGCCTACCAATAGCAAACGAGCACGGCAATTCTCGTTCGTTTTATCACTCCTAGCATATAAAAAGGCCGAAGCAGCCAGTTTCGAATCAGTTTCCGTAGGTAAGCTAGTGGTAGCGTGTGCCTCTAAGGCAGACATAGGCATGCCATAGCACTTTTGTGCGGAGTCAATTCCACACATATATGCGAACCAATGTAGTGGAAACCACTCTGCGCTCTCCGACACAATCTATCTCACAACTTTGTCGACCATTACTCTAAGGCATAATTACATCGCCCGCTAGCTGGTCATGGCTATGCTAGAGCAATGTAGCGGCGCCATTTTGGCATTGTCCCCGCGTTGCCTTGGCTAAGTAATGGCAGCCAAGCAGCGTTCATGACATCCGATCCTCCTCTCCTGGCTCTGGCTGTGGATCAGTTTGGATGATCAAGGGGAAGTGATTGTGCCGTTTGGGCACACCTCCCGTCAGTCCTCTAACAAGCCTAGAGGCTAAGCCTGGTACAGCTCCGTGCTCCAATCAGCACCTTCCAGTAGTGTGCAGCGATGAGGACGGGGGTGTCCAGCACGAGAGCCAGTTACTAACCGGAGTCTCCGTAGTTTTCCTGTAGGTTATAGCCGCAGCCTACAGGAGTCACCAATACCGCCTCTCCGCTGCCTCCCTTCTCATCCACGCTAGTTGCCCTCTGCTACTGGCTGCTCTGAGATACATGTATCACTGCGGCTCAACCTCCTGCCACTCCGTCCACGTCTATAGACCTCTCCTTCCCTCGCCTCTGCTCGTTACGGAAAGTTGCTGCCCTCTCAACACCTCAGGGCGTGTGTGCACGTATGTGTTCGACCTTAACACATGAATGTAGTGTTCTTATTCAGCGGTGGTTTTTGGGACCACTGTAAAACTTCTAATCAGCCTAAGAGTATGCAATGTTTACATACATACATAGAGGTGAAGCTAATAAAAGCGTGTTAAAAAAGCAGCAAAGCAATAATGAAAGCAACGATCTTTCATTTGATAGAATGACAGACAGGGCGTATGAGTGATATACATAGGCTTTGATAGACAATATGTGCGCATGAATGTACATTAGAGTGTCTCGCAAAAAAAAAATTACTTCGTCGAAATCACACTCATATAATTTAATTGTGTAAAATATTTCCTAAAAATACACTTTTTCTGGACCACCCTAGTAGTCGCCAAATTATATTTTTCTGCATTTATCGCATCTTAAAGTTAGATACAGCAATGCTTTTGTTTCGAAAGGTGACTTTTTTTTTTTTAGAGCTCATTAACCCTACACTCAGGGAAAAACAGCATTTTAAAATCAAAAATAAAATTTTTGTTTTCATAATGCACGTTTTAAACCAAACCATTTTCATTTTAACAATGAAACTTTTTAAATTAAAAATGAAATTTTTGAATTAAGAATGAAATTTTTGAAGTCAAATTGCATTTTGGATTTAAAAAGAAACATATTTAAATTAAAAATGAAAATGAATGTTGATTCAAAAACTCGCTCTTTGTTCAAAATTTTTTTTTGTGAGAAAATATTTTTTTGTGAGAAATCCAACAAAAACAGTAATGAGAATTGATTTTTTTAAATTTTATTTTAACAATGATTCATATAATTCTTGGATTCTTTTTTAGGAAAAGGGAAGTATAAATAGGTTACTACAATTCAATATAATGTTGAATGTTCCACTATGTCATGGCGATGGATTGCATTTCAGGTCATGTCATGGTGCGAATTCGGAGGAGCATATAAAATAAAGAAGGAAAAGGAAAATAAGAAATAAAGATAGCAAAGAGTTAAGGCGAAATAGAAAAGAAGAGGAGAACAAGCGGAGGCTATATTTTTGTAGTTGGGACTCGGATTAAGAGAAGATGAAGAGAATGCCGTTGGATACAATTTCGAATTCGGAAGAGAAAATGATATAGAGAACACTGCAGCGTTTTTTTTCTCATAGTGCTTAAAATAAAAATAAACATTTATAAATTTAAAATGTTTTTTCTTGAATTAAAAATTTTACAATGAACATTTTTAAAATAAAAATGTTGGTATTTACATCACTTTTGAATACGTTTTTGCCAATTTTAAGCACGTTTTCATATGTTTTTATAATTTTTTTTCCCTGAGTGTAAATGCACCTTTGGACTACTGGCAATCCAGACCTCAGTTGTTATTACCCTAATGGCTGCGTTCTTTATACAAAGATTTTTATCTCAGTAGATCCCTACTGTAACTTTGTGGCGAATAAAATTCTGGAACAATTTAACCTTCTTTCGACCTTCAAAATACAATTTTTTTGTACTTTTTAAAAGAGCGTTCAAAACCAACTCTTCGTGGAGGTGTTAGAGGGTTACAGTATTTTACGAAATTAAATTTCTATATATTTCCTAACAACATATTTCTATACGTTATATCTTTTAAACCATTTCTTCTACTTTTTCTCTGATCTTTTTCTTCGCAGGCTACTTTCCTTTGGGCTCGCTGTGCTGCCTCATTTGGATTTGTTTGGATGTGCTCTTTTGTACCGCCAGCATAATGCATCTCTGCACCATCTCCGTGGATCGTTTCTTCTCGCTGGCATTTCCAATGCGTTTCGGCAGAAATAAAACAAATCGGCGGGTACTACTCAAAATCGGTTTCGTTTGGCTGTTGTCGCTGTCGACAAGTGTGCCGTTGTGTTTGATGTATTTGAAGGTGAGTGTGTATGTAAACATGAATGTACATGAATAGCAACTGCATGCACATGTTTGATTTTTAGTAATAGGAAGACATACATACATACATACATACAGACGTAGATTAAGTTCACGCTTTTAAAGTTTTATTTTTCTAGTTTGTTAGTTTCTTCTTTTTTACGGCTGCCAAGCGTTGTCAAGCTTAAGCCAACAAAATAAACGCCACTAATTGGTTCATTGTTTACTTATGAAGCGCTTAAAGCTTAGCTCAAGTACACACATAAACATACAACTGCATGCATTCCAACTCATACAAATATACATTTATATATACATGTACACACACCTATAAACATATGTACATTAGGCACGCCTCGCCTTATTTCCCCCCCCATATGATTCTTTCTCGAAAACATTTCTGGAAAAAAAAATTTTTTTACGCCGATAGATGTCGCTAAAATTATTTTTATACTCAGCTGTACTAGTACACAGAGTATTACAGTTTTAATCACATAACGGTGGATTCTAACAGAATGAAATAATCGAGATAGATATAGACTTATATATATCAAAATGATCAGAGAAATCGATTGAGCCATGTCCGTCCGTCCGTCTGTCCGTCTGTAAACACTCTAACTCGCTGAAAAATTGAGATATTTTGATGAAATTTGAAATGCAAATTGGTATCGAGACTGGGACGGTTGGTATTGAAAATGGGCGAAATCGGACCATGACCACGCCCACTTTTCCTATATAGAAAAAATCGGAAATTTGGTATCTCAGCCACTAATATAACTAGAGCGATGAAATTTTACCCACGTGTTGAGCTCACGCCCCTATGAAGAAATTTGGTGAAATCTTAGAAAATGGGCGGTGCCACGCCCACTTATTAAGGGTCAAACATTGAGGGTTTTATAAGCCATAACTCAGAAACCATTTAAGATATATCGATGAAATTTGGTACGCGTGATTCACTTACTTAGGCAAACGTTTGGACAGAAAATAGTTAAAATCGGTTGAGGGCCACGCCCACTTTTATATATGAATATTACAAAGTGACCTAATAAAAACATTTTAAGCCATATATCTGTCTACTATAAAGATCTATCATTGAAATTTTGTCGCATGAGTCCAACTATGGACATAAAACAAAAAACACAAAAATTTTGGAAAATGGGCGGTGCCACGCCCACTTATTAAGGGGCAAACATTGAAAGTTTTATGAGTCATAAATCAGAAACCGTTGAAGATATATCGGTGAAATTCTGTACACGTGATATACTTACTTAGGCAAATGTTTGGACGAAATAATATAATAATATAATACAATGGCGCTATTATAACTCTGACGAGTTTTATGGCCGAGCTTCTCTCCCAATTCGAGGTGTGCTCCTTTTTGTTTTTCCTACTAATTGGGTGGACCTACAGCTTTATGCCGGCTCCGAACGGCGAAATGCATTTTTTGTGAGAAACTTTTTTCATGGCAGAAATAAACTCGGAGGGTATGCCGCCCACTGCCGAGAGGTGACCGCTGCTCTTAAAAAACCCAATAATTGGATTTTTACTAATTAGAAAAATTGTTTTGGTGTTTTGCTCGGATCGTGATTTGAACCCGAGACCTCTGGCATAGCAGACGAGCACTCTACCCACTGCACCACAACGGCCACGAAAACTTTCCAAAATCGCTTGACGGCCACGCCCACTTTTATATATGTGTATTATAAAGTGGCCTAATAAAAACATTTTAAGCGATATCTCTGTCAAATATAAAGATATGCCATTCAAATTTTATAGCAGAAGTCCTACTGCGGACATAAAACGAAAAACACAAAAATTTTGGAAAATGGGCGTGACGCCGCACAGTGGGGGCACCTCCATACAAACGCGGCCAAAAATAGTAATAATTGAGCTAGAAACTTTAAACTCGGAACTTAAGCTTTCTTGATTGAAGATAGTAAACTGTGAAAATTTGAACAAAATCGGCCCACAAATACACCCCCCTCCCATATAACGGTATTTTTGAAATTTCAATATTTTGTTAACTATTATAGCTAAAATGCTCAATTTTAATAAGAGCACACATTTTTTAAATATAAATAATATACATTAATCATTTTGGAAAAAGCGCAAAGAATTCCATGGTTTTCAAATTGAAAATATATGCACTTTTGAGCATTTTATAAGCATTCATCATAAAATTTTCCTTCAAAAAAATCACATTTAAAAAAATTTTTATACCACAAATGAAACTATACTTTTCTAAAGGATTTCAGTGTGCTGAATCTGAATCTGAAGTCAGAATTTTCAAATTGGTTCTAGTTTTTGAGATATTCATGTCCAATTAGGCAAAAAAACACGTTTTTGACTATATTCCCTGCTTAATATCTTGTATGTAATATTTTTTTATTCAAAATCAAATACACCGTTAGAAAGCATAAACCATCCCCCTGAATATGGCGTTTAAATTTTTCAGATATCTTTATTAGAATTGGAGAAATTGTTGTTTAAGTTTCATTAACTTGGCAAATTTTCCCCATACAAAATTATTAATACTTTTTGAAGCATACTTTTGGGGATTTTGTATGGGAAAAATGTATGAAAACTTATGGCGTTTTCTTTTCTCGAAATAATGTTGCCCTGTTTGACTTTCTTAGCCATTTTGTAAGTTTGTCTGGTCATTTCACCAAATATTGACATCTAACTAAGTAAGAGGGCACCCTTATCTACAAATTCAGCCATTTTCTAGAAAGTAAGGATATGTAATTCGATAATTGGGATATAGGAGGGCAACACTTTTTCGTAGAAAAGAAAACGCCATTAGAAAAACTCACTCCATAAAAAAGTTCATAAAACAAAAAAGCGCAAACGAATTTTTAAGATTTCTTCACCTGTTTATAAAGCACGTTCACTAGCACTAAATATTAAAAATTTGGAGAGGTCATATTTTGTATTTTTTTTTTATTTCATGTTGAAATTTTCCAATTTTTACACAATTTTTTTTTCTGTTCGAAAAGAAAAAGGCTGCAAAAAAATAATGATAACGCTGATAAAAAAAATTCTTTCATAATTTGAAAGTGTGAACCATTGCCTACAACACGATGAACAAACTATTCGATTAGTCGCCTAAGAATAAGATTTTTCATAATGTCAAAAGTAGCCTAATTATTGCGTTTTGAAAAAGGCACTTTTAGTCAAATGGAAAAAAGATTATTTAAGCGAAAAGCGCAGGTTCAAGAATTAAAATGCAGTTTGATTAAAAATATATCATTTCAAAACATATGAAAAAATTGGGGAGGTCATATTTTTTATTTTTTTTATTTTTTTGTTTAAAGTTGAGCAAAATTTTTTTTTACGACTTTTTTTGTCAATATTTGAAAGTTCATATAAATCTAAGAGTTACCGCTGGTTACAAAAGGCTTATTGTTTCTAAAAGGCCAAATCAATATCTATGTAATGATGTATCACTCGATTACATACGTTAATAATTGAATGAGTTACAGCATTTTGTATAAGGTGTAATTGTTGAGAAATAAAAGGACCTATTTTTTGCTCAGTTTTTAACACCCTGTACGGCTAAACAAAACGAGACTCAAAAAATTTTATATAAGCTTTTTTTTACAAATTGTTATATCTGTCAATCACTTTCAAAAAAATTTGATTTGCTAATACTTTAATTTTGATTTTATTTTTGGCCGCTATCACCCAGTGTGCGCCGCCTCTTTTTAGACAAAGGAATATACGAGATTTCGGAGCCCAAAACTCGACAAATAATTTATATATAATGACGAAACTTGGTGTGTACACTTTTATTACTTGTGGTAATACATGTTCAAAATTTTAGCGAAATCGGTTTGACGACCACGCCCACTTTTATACATGGGAACTATAAAGTTGTAAAGTTGTTGTTGTTGTTACTCGTCTACTAATTCTTCTAACTACATACATGCATATGTACAATATATGTACATAATTGTCTCATTCAATTTCCACTTTCTTTATATATTATTTCTTATCCTACTTATTCCTTGCCTTTATGTTTTTGTTGTAGTGCTTTTGCTACCTTTTTACGTTTCTACTTCTTTGAAACTACACACTACAGCCAGCCAAACATGTTCAGAATTGCATGTAAGTTTGGTGAAAACGCACAAAGTCAGCTACATATGCTTGCGCATTGAGACAGCTCTGTTGTGTGCAAAAGCATGCAACAACAACCACACGGCAATTTTCCAACGACGATTGTGGACGCATTTTCCAATCAATTTTCATGAAAATTGGCGCAGTTCTTTTTGAGAACAATACCTTTCTAATGGTGTGCCTAGTTTTAAAATCGGTTCAGTGGTTTCGACGGAGAAGATGGAACAAAATTTATGTTAGCGTATTAATAATATAGATTTAAGTTTTTTGTTTTTTTTTTTATTTTCTCGTTTAATTTTTTCATTTCTTTTTCATGTACCTATTTATTTTTCTGTTTTCAAGTTTTTTGTAATTTTAATTTTCACTTCATTAAAATTTGTATTGATTTATTTATTTCTTTCCTTTTTTATTCTAACTCAATCTTATTTTATTTTAATTTTTCCTGTTTTTTTGCGATTTTGATTTTAATTTCATTGAGTTTTGTATTCTTTGTATTATTTATTATTTATTATTTATTATTTTTTTTTTTTTTATGTTAACTGTGTCCGCTGTGGTGCAGTGGGTAGAGTGCTCGCCTGCTATGCCAGAGGTCTCGGGTTCAAACCACGGTCCGAGCCAAACACCAAAACAATTTTTCTAATTAGTAAAAATCCAATTATTGGGTTTTTTAAGAGCAGCGGTCACCTCTCGGCAGTGGGCGGCATACCCTCCGAGTGTATTTCTGCCATGAAAAAGCTTCTCACAAAAAATGCATTCGCCGTTCGGAGCCGGCATAAAACTGTAGGTCCACCCAATTAGTAGGAAAAACAAATAGGAGCACACCTCGAATTGGGAGAGAAGCTCGGCCATAAAACTCGTCAGAGTTATAATAGCGCCATCTTTATATACATATATTACGCTAAGCGATTTTTTGTAAGCACCATAACTTTTACACCGTTATACCGATTTTCGAAAATGTGGTGCCAGATGGAAGGGCTTGACCTGTAGATGTGCAGGAAGGTTTAATTTTTTTGAAAAGGGTTGCCAGATGTTTGAAAATTTAATTTTACTGTATAGTTTGTTTGATTTTAAAATTTTTGGCACCATATGAAAGGGCTTGACCTGATATTAAGTAATTTAATAAAAATTTTACAAAAAGGGTTGCCACCTGTTCAAAAATTCAGTTTTATGCTATAATTTGTTTGATTTTTAAATTTGAGGTGTCATATGAAAGGACTTGGCATGGAAATGCGTAATTTATTAAAATGTTTACAAAAAGGATACCACCTGTTCAAAAATCCATTTTTATCCTACAGTTTATCTCATTTTTAAATTTGAAGTGTCATGCAAGGCCTAGCACTGAAGATGGGTAATAAAAGGAAAGGGAAGAGGAAAATGAAAGGGACGGATATGGCGAAGGACAGGAAGCGAAAGAGGAAATAGGAAAAATAAAATGGATAAAGGGAAAATAAAGCGCAAATAAAGGGGAAAGGGGAAGAGAAAGAGAACTAGAAATAAAAGGAGGAGCGCGCCAAATGGCCTTTCGTAGGTCGCTTTAAGGTTACCATAGTCTAGAAAAATATTCGGCACAAAACTTCACTATGGGGCTCCTTGGTCAAAATCTATGTATAAAAAATCTAGGTCCACAGAAAATAAAAATAACCAGTAGCTATGAAGGTATATCAAAAAATTTTCAAATGTGGCAATAAGTGGTCCTCCACCCTCAAATTGTCGCACAGTGTAATTGAAAGCCACAGCATCGCGTGGCCGGGTTTACTAGTTGTATTATATTATTATTATATTATTGAGACAGGTCTGTTGTGTGCAAAAGTATGCAACAACAACCACACGGCAATTTTCCAACGACGATTGTGGACGCATTTTCCAATCAATTTTCATGAAAATTGGCGCAGTTCTATTTGAGAGCAATACCTTTCTAATGGTGTGCTTAGTTTTAAAATCGGTTCAGTAGTTTCGACGGAGAAGATGAAACAAAATTTATGTTAGCGTATTAATAATATAGATATTATGAAGAAACTTGGTTAATACACTTTTATAACTTGTGTTAATAGACACGCGAAAATTTATTGAAATCGGTTTATGACCACGCCTACTTTTTAACAAAGATATTTCTGTAACACCCTTTTGGAATTTGTAACGTGACATCTTTGTAACTAGAAGTCAAAAAGGAATGAAATTTTGCACAAAGAATAATATTCGTATGCTTAGTTGGATGACTGATAAAAATGTTGAAAATGGGCGTGGCTACGCCCACTTTATGCGGCACTCGCTTTATATAAAATACACCGTGTTTCCATCAAATGCAAACAAACAATGAAAACATACAGCTGAGTATCTAATGTTCGATTCCACTCGAACATAGGCTTCCTTACTTGTTTTTTAATATCTTCGGTATTTATGGTCCGATCACTAAGTTTGATATAGCAATGTCTTTGGCTTGAGAAGAGAGTTTCTACTTTGTAATTGGATTAACCCTATATGCGCCATTGGAGTCACTACCACCCAGTACTTACTTTATACCACTTTAATGTATTTTTTTTGCCTGCATGTTAAAAATCGTCAAGAATCATTAATCTTTTGCAAAAGAAGTATTTGAATCACTAGAACCGTAAACACATTCAACATTTCGAGGAATATAAGTTTTTCGCTTCATGCAATCTATTAGGTACATTTTACAAAGATTTTTTCTGAGGAGACTCCTAGTGAAATTTTATGGCGAATAATCTTTTAGAACACGGTAACCCTATAGCATCACTACAAAAGGGTGTTTTTGACACCTTTTTCAGAAATTCAGCAAAAAAAAGTATTTTTAAGGTCATACGGACAGCGTACGGCCGGCTTTTTTTGCGATACGTTCTAATATATATAGAAAAAAAATACACAAACATATAGAAAAACACGAACATACATACATATCTCTTCATACAATTCTGTGCATCTCATGAACGTATTCACTTCATCGACTTTCTGCTGAGCGTATCCACTACGCAATTATTTACTTGTTTTTTATTAAATGCGGGCTCACGCCGCAATTCTTCTCACGCCATTTGTTGCTTAAATTTCTCACATTTCTTACATTCACTTCACTCATTCTTTGCATTGTTTGTTTCTTGTTGACTTTCTTTTTTTCTTTTTTAGAATCAAGCATCGGTATTGGTGAATGGCACATGTCAAATACCGGATCCTGTTTACAAATTGGTCGGTTCGATTGTTTGCTTTTATATACCATTGTTTGTTATGCTACTCTCCTACTGTCTAACCATACGCTTACTAATGAAGCAAAGTCACAATTTGGGTGGCATAAATCAGCCTCAAACCCCCGGTTGGGGTAGCATTTGGCTGGGGCAGAGTAGTGCAATTGGTAAGCTTTAGTGAAGAAGAGAAGAAAAATGTAGTTTGTTGAATACATACACACGCTAAGCAGGTAAGTAAGATTGATGGGATTAAGTAGAGGTGCTTTAACTGGATTTGTACGATGAAAGAGTGAGATGGAAATCGATATGGGAATGCTAAACTAGTTTAACGTACAAAAATCAATGTTTTCGCAAACTTTTTGCAGCACATTAAATTCAAATAGCTCAAACTGCAATGTAAATTCAAGCTTGAAGGTGTCTTTGGTTAATAAAAAGGATATTTTTTTATTTAGCGAGCATTTTGCGGGTTTCTATGCTTAAATACGCCCACTACACCTACACTCAGAGAAAAGGTGCGGGCTAGAAACAAGCTGTGTCGTACTTGAATTAAGAATTACAGAAATTAATGAAAAATAAATGAAATTTAAGTTTCACCAATTTTGAATCAAGAATGGTATTCTTGAAAGAAGATAAAAAACTGAAAAAATCTTGGTTTAAGAATGAAATTCTCAATTTAAGACCACCATAGCCAAATGTTTACCACAAAATATATAATTTTTAATAGTTGTTGATTTTTGTGTGAAAAACATTAATAAAACAAAAAAACAATTTATCTTTTCCCCCGCTGGGATTGTGAATGGAGCTTGGCGTAAAATTGTTTTCTCGGAAAAGGAACAGGTAAGAGTTATCGCATTGATGAGAATTTAGCTTATGTTTTAATATGGCTTTTAATAGTTTGAAATAGATGAAGAATTACATCAAATGTGGAGGATGGTATGTACACATGAACTGCGAAAGCCTTTGACTTTTTTAAATCGTGGCCAAAATTGTTGGATTCCAGACCATCGGTGTTGGTAAGAAACGGTTCAAAATAGTTTGCTATAGGGATACTACCACTCAAATTGGGTGGTAAAACTCTATGTTCGTAGTGGAAGTATTGAATGGGTTTTTTAATCGTTAAAAACTTACGGAAGAATGTATACACTTTTCTAAAATGAGTTCGGTATAAGATATGTATATGTACATATGTAGATCTTTCTTCTTTATAAGTATGTATGTAAATACTGAATTATATATAGTGATAATAAGAATTGCATGTCCATATATGTATATGTACATATGACTCATCCATTAAAAAATATTAAAATAACATGCAAATAAATAAAAAAAATATTCTTTCTTATTTTTGTTAGGTGGCTTAAATGTTGGAAAATGGAAAGCAAGTATAAGTATTCTTAAAATAAAGTGGAACATTCTGAAAAGAAGAATGCACTTTCTCAAATCAATCATGAGCAATGCTTAAAATAAATTTATTCAAGTTTGTTTCTTCTAAAAAATGCCGTTCTAAAAATAAGAATATATTCTTGATTTTAGCATTTTCGATCTTAACAGACTTTCATAACGTTTTCGGCTTGATTCAAGCCCGCTATACTTAAATTTAGCTTGCTTTTTCTCTGAGTGTAACCTTAACTATGTATACTTTATTACTCTCTATGCAAATATATTTGAATAACTAGCCATCAACTCACTGGCTCACAACATTTACATGCAAACAGTCTGTTTGGTAGATTCATATCTATGTAGACATGTTTATGCATGTAAAAAGCGTGCATAGTCATGTCCAACAATCCCATTATCGTATTATAATCATGCATACATAGCAGAAGAAGAAGAGCGCAGCAACATTGAAATGTCAAAAGGCGACGGATATTGCTGACTGCATGTCAACTCTCGGTTCACTGGATTTGCTATTGCTCCTCCATCCATCCATCCATCCATCCATCCACATTGACTGCCAACCCACATTAGACTGCATTGCTTATATTATTTGCTGCTGCTGTTGTTGTTTCATGCAGCATATTTTCGCCTACTCATTCTCCCAAAAAAAAAAACATTAAATGCTCGTCTTTGCATTGGTCGTGGTGTGGGAAGTGGATAATGTCGTCGTAGGTGTACCATTTTTGGACAAGCTGCTGCCGCCTTCATTTGCAGTCAACGATTTGTTTTGTTGCCGAGATTGGCTGCATGACATGCATATATGTACATACATAGTTTTTCCTCTAAGCTTAGTACATGAGCCCTTGTAGGTACATGGTAATATTTGTAATACTAGCACATTTTTCATTTACTTTTGTGCAACTAGGGGTTTGTGGGTGGATAGAAGTTAGTGACTGTGTTTGGTTTTCATTTAGCGAAAGCTGCCAACAAACCGAAAACGTGCTTATTCGTAAAATATTTTTATGATTCATAAATCACTACATTTATTTACGAAAAATGCTTCTATGTGATAATGTGTCTTTCCCTCTACATCTACCTCTCCATTTCCATTTCTGTTTCCATTTCCCATACCATTTTCCTTCATTTTCCGTTTCCTTTTTTCCCTTTTTCCTTTTTCCCTTTTTTCTTTATCTTTTTTATCTATCCCTTCTCTATCGCTCACCCTGCTCTTCTGCCTCTCCTACTCTCCTACTCCCTTTCCCACTCTCACTCCCTTTCGCTCACCCATTCTATTCTCGTTTATTTTTTCTCTTTCCATTTTCCGTTTCTTTCCCTATCTAAGTATAGAATACATATATAAAGATTATTTGGTTAATGAAAAGCTATTGGTCCACAGATACTCCTAAATTAAAGGTTTGTTGAGACTTTTGGTTACTTTTAAGCTGATAAATCGTTTTTGAACTACCCCAAAACTTTTTTTGTCTTATTTATACTGAGATTTTTCTTCAATGCAGCAGTTTTTCAACTACTTAATACTGTAATTTGCCAAGCAAGTGTAAAATTATTTCTCTGTGCACAGCTTTTTTCCCACACTAGAAGCACATATATACCAAGAGATACGTACATTAGACCTACATATAGGCCTTATATAATAATATAAGACAATGGCGCTGATATAACTCTGACGAGTTTTAAGGCAAAGCATCTCTTCCCAATTCGAGACGTGCTCCTTAATTTTTGCGTGGACCTACAGTTTTATGCCGGTTCCGACCTCTAAGCTTGATACACGAATGTCTTTAGCTTAAGAGGACGGTTTCTACTATATACACAGTAAATAATGATAGTTTATTTCTAATATTATTTGGTACTTGGTTTAATCATTCTTGGAATTAAATTTGAATTTTAATGCCAAACTATGAGAAGTTTTACAATTTTATTTATTCCAAAATAGTTTCAAAATAAATCTTTAAAAAGTATTAAAATTCTCTCTAAAGAAGTTTAATTATTATGGTTTAAAACAAATCCTGAAAAGTATAAAAAACTTTCTCTTTCTCAATTTTATTACTATAAAACATTTTTGGTTTGAAATCAAAACCAAAAAAATATTAAGAAAAAAATATGAGAAAACAGGTCAAAATAAATAAACAAAATGTTTGTAAAAGAGCAATGCGGATGAAATAAATATATCAAGTAAGTAATACAGGAGATATAATAATAAAATAGCATGAGGGTAAATGTTGCTTTATTTTTTCAGGCATAAGGCAGTTGAAGGTCTTTCATGCGGTGCTGAAATTTCCATAGACATATCCAGAATATTGGTGAAAAAGTTGACAATATGTGCATATATCGAGTTCTAACCGCCATAAAAGTGTATCCAACAAAATTATTTATTTCAGCTTTTTTATGGAAATCAACAATTTACACAGGCCGACAAGAAATTTGACCATCTTAGCGAAAAAAAAAGATATTTGAGCAAACTCAACGCCATTCGCAAGAGAAAAACTTCTTCTTTAAGATGCTATGTGTGCTTTTGTTACAAAAATAATTTTTCGTTTATATATAACCTGAAAAATAGGCAAAAACGGTGTTTTTTGCACATTTAGGTTAGGATATCTCAAAATCCTGACGTGATAGAGCAATTCTGCGTCCAGATTTGAATTCAGCGCATCGAAAACCTTTAGGAAAGTATGGTCTGGTTTGTGGTCAAAAAAATCTGTCTCATTTTGTCGGCCTGTGTTATTATCGTATGTATGCATTAACTCCAAAAATTGCATAGCTGTGAAATGTGCAGTTTTGAAATTAGAGACTAAATATGTAAGTGTCAAGCCTGCATACAAACTGTATGCAAAAAAAATTAAAAAAAACTCAGTCCTGTAAAATTTACTTTTTGTTGGATACACTTTTATGGGGATTAGGGCTCGATATATGTATAAAGTACTTTAGTGTTTGCTACTACTGTTTCGGATTTTTATGTAAATAAACTATGTTCACGTTATTCAATTTCTCATTAATCTTTGGAATAATGGGTTATTTGCGGTATATCCACTGGAAATTTTATTTTATTTTTTTTTTTAATTTTAAAAAGTATACAATTTATTCTAATTTTCGGATAGATCTTATACCATTTAAACTATTTTTATTACCACAAATATTATAAAAATAATCAAAATTTGGTTTTGATTTAATTCCAAAAAAGTATAGAATTTATTCCAATTTTGGATTGATCTTATACCATTTCAACCATTTTTAATACCAGAAATATTATAAAAATAATCAAAATTTGGTTTTGATTTAAATCCAAGGAAGTATTAATTTGACACCAAGAATAATTTCTGTCTCTCAATATTCTCTTCCTTTTTTTAAACCAGAATGGTTTTAATTTTATGCTTTTTGGCATTGTTATATATAAATACCAAAATGGTATTAAAATTAAACTAAAATCGTATTAACCCTGTGTGTGCCATTGAGGTCACTACCACCAAGTACTTAGTTTATACCACCTCAATGTACCTTCTTTATACCTGAATATTGAACATTGTCAAAAATCATTAAGCTTTTGCAAAGGCTTCATATGTTCTTTTCGGTTCATATTACAAAGATTTTTATCTGAAGAGACCCCTATTGAAATTTCATGTCGAATAATTTTCTAGAACATTTGAACCCTCTAACGGCCTTAAAAATGCTATTTTTTCCAGGCTTTCTAAAAAAGTTGGAAAAATAACCTGTTCGTGTAACACCCTTAAAATGTTACAGAAAGTTATTCGTCACTAAGGGTCCCTTCAGAAAAAATCTTTGTAAAATGAATCGAAAAGACCACAGGAAGTAAAAACAGCTATTCCTCGGAATGTTAAAAGTGTTTTATTTCGCGTTCCACTGAAGCGATCTAAATAAAAATGTTTTGCGATACGGTCTAATGTAAATACATATGTGTCTCCATATGTAGTTTGTACATAATATAAGGCCTCGTTCTTCTGTCACACCGACCCCTCCCTAACTAACCTCATTCACAGGTATGCCAGTTAGTGTGCCAGCTGGTTTCGCTCTGGTAATCCAAGCAGCCAAGTTGACGTGTTAAATCCACTTAAAACTGCAGCGCCAGCAGTGTTGGTTTTCGCTGATTGCTGATTGCCAGTGTATATATATATGGATGTATCTATGTCTATTTATCGCTATAAATGGCAACGGAAGTTGGTTGGCTGCTCGACCAGACCATTAACGTTGACTGAGTTGACTGTTAAATGCCTCAAGCCACTTGTCTCGCACACAAACTGTTTATACGCTCGCTCATGGCTTGGCTGACAACAAACCAAACCAAACCAAACCAAACAAAATATATAAATAGCAATGTGAAAGATTTGGGCTATTTATTTGTTTGTATATAGTAGATGATTTATTTGCTTTGGCTGCGCTAACAACGATATTTTTTATATAAAAAAGTTATAACAAAAGTCGAACTGTGCGTACAGCTGTGTCGTCTGGATTTTCATACCATCTATAACAACCCAGCCAGCATAGCAAACTCTGCATATTCGTGCTTTCGTGTTTTTTCTTAGGCACGCTTGAATTTGCGTGGCAGTTTTTTCTTTCTTTTCATTTTCTAACATCCGCCCACATTTTTTCTTTGGATTTTTAATAAAAAATTTATTTCATTTCCTCTCTTTTAACATTTATCTTTCTTATTATACAGAGCGACGTCGCACCTGGCGCCAGCTACTCAGACCCAACTTCACAACAACAACACACGCGCAATCAACCAACTCCACAGACACCGAATTGTCCACGTTGGATACGCACGAACTGTGGATGGTGGAATCGAAGTAAGTGAAAGTGATTTAAGCTAAGCGTTGAAATGTTTTGAATAAAACATTTTTTCGTTGAAATACCGAATGAAAGTATTTTAAAATCTTATTCAACAATTTTTTTGCTTTGCTTTCCACTCAATTTTCTGTTGCCATTACATTATTGCAGCAGCGCACCAGAGCCCACGGCCACCACGATGACGGCATTACAACAATTTGGCGCCGAAATGTTAAAACTATCGCGTGGTCTTGACTCGGTGGCGTGTTCCTCCTCCTCCAACACTTGCTCGCCCACCAAATCGGAATTTTCATCATCAAATCATTTTATTGGAGGCGGCGTTGGCGGCAACAGCAGTCCACAACATTATGCGACGGCGCCAAATAAGCAATCCAATCAACAGCATCAGCATCAACACCGTTATCAGCAACAACAGCAACACCAGCAACAACAACAACGCCACCAACAACATCGTTTGAGTGTCGAACATCAGCAAATACCAACGGCGGCACTGGCGGCGTGCGAGGCGGGCGATGGCACTTTGCTTTTGCGTTCGCAGAGTTTGAGGCGCAGCGCGCGGAACGGACGTAAAAGGTGAGTAAAAAGAAACAAAGAAATGCGTGTACTGCAATTTTATAGTAACAGTAAAAATTTGCATTTAATTTGAAAAAGTGGAGGTAAAGGTATATAAATTTCGCGCTTGGTCCGCCATGGCGTATAAGTAACGTGCTGCCTCTTCTTTTATGCACCAAAATCGATTAAATTTTACATTATCAACATTAAAGCCACTGATTTTGTGTCGCCGACTGACCGAAATGATACAAAGAGAAAGTTTTGCGCATATTGTTGCATGCTTTTGAACAGAACAGTGCATGCAGGTACATGTTTCGAGCAGTCGCAATCAGTGTTGCCAGAACTTTTCCAGAGTTCCAGCTAGGTTCTCAAAAAAAAAAGCTAGAAAAAGCTAAAAAAAAAATTGTTTCACACATAAAAAAAAATTAAAGCTAAAAAAAGAAGCTAAAAAAAATTACGAAATTACCCAGTAGAACTTGGAGCGAGATCTCCCCAAGCGAGAGCAGAAGAGTACTCAATTTGATATCCTTTCCGAGCAATATCAAAATTTTTTCAGTTTTGTTTTATTTTGTTTGTGTTTATTACTTCCCTTCCTAGGACATACAATGTTAAAAGCGAGTATAAAAAATTGTATGCTTATACACGAAGTATAGGGAGTAATAGAGTATCTATTGACAAGTAGGTACTCCCGGATTAATAAAACGATGATCCCAAGTCTTACTGCGTATTTTAATGCTTTATTAATAGGTGATTTCCCGTAACAGTGATCCGGACAAAAAATTTGCAAGCACCTGCAACAACAATTTTTTGATCCTGATGTTTATCTGGATCAAAAAAAATCTATTACAATCTATACGGACCCGAAATGGATCTAGATAAATATCAGGATCATAAAATTGTTGTTCCACATAAATTCAAGGTCAATTTAACAGGTCGGCTCAAGATACATAAACACATACACGCCGGTACCTTAATGTCGAACTCTCGTGACCGAGATGTCAAAACTGTAAGGAAGACGAAATAATTTGACATTCAGGTCACGGGCGAATGATGGATAAACTCAGAGAACGAAGAATTTGACGAATTGTAAACACGAATGCATGTATAGAATATGCAGAAGTAAACAAATTGGATAGCTGTTGAAGAAGAACAAGAAGTCAGCTGATCTGAAGAACCGACTTGTTTAGTGGAGCCTGCATATTTTCATATACTATATGCAAATTTGTACCTCAGTGTCAATAAAAATAACGAAATGTTAAAAAAAATGTTGTACATTGAAATAATGGTAACTATGATGACTGTATGTATGTATATGAGCAGTGAGCAGCGTTCATTTTTTGGGGAGTTTTAGCAAATAAAAAAGCTAGAAAAAAAGCCAAAGCTAAATCAGAATTTTTGCAGCTAAAAGACAAGAAAAAAAGCTAAATCTAGCTTGAAAAAAGCTAGAATGGCAACGCTGGTCGCAATACACCATAGCACGTGGTTTACTCCGCCGTGAGTTTTGTTGCAATTGTTTTATTGCTTAAGAACAAGTGAGGTGAGAGAAGCTGAAGAGGCTTAATAACAACAACAACAATAACACAGGAATGAGAGTTATATACAACTATGAATACAACTGCAGCTACAACTACAACTACAACTACAACTACAACTACAACTACAACTACAACGACAACTACAACTACAAATGCAACTACAACCACAAACACAACTATAACTACAAAAGCAACTACAACCACAAATACAACTGCAACTACAACTACAACTACAACGACAACTACAACTACAACTACAACTACAACTACAACTACAACTACAACTACAACTACAACTGCAACTACAACTACAACTACAACTACAACTACAACTACAACTACAACTAGAACTACAACTACAAAGACAACTATAACTACAAATGCAACTACAACTACAACTGCAACTACAACTACAACTACAAATGCAACTACAACCACAAATACAACTACAACTACAAATGCAACTACAACCACAAATACAACTGCAACTACAACTACAACTACAACTACAACTACAACTACAGCTACAACTACAACTACAACTACAACTGCAACTACAACTACAACTACAACTACAACTACAACAACAACGGCAACTACAACTACAACTGCAACTACAACTACAACTACAGCTTTTATTAGCACCAACGTAATAGCAAATTGAAGAAGAGGAGTAAGAAGAAGAGTTAAGCTTGAATTATAAGTACAACCGTAAATGGAAAAGGGGAAGAAAGAAGGGAATACGACCCTCAAGTTATGTGGTATATACACTATACAACAAAAATTCACTATACAACATAGACAATTCTATGTGAAGGAAGTTTAAGTCTTTACAACAACAACAACAACAACAACAAAATAGTAGTAGCAACAATCACAGAAAACCCAGTGGCTCTGCATTGCGAGTTTACCAACATAATCATGGACCTCGTATAACTGAAAAATATTATCCATCGGTTTTTGCCTTTATTTTTTATTTTTTAAATCACCGTAAATCGCGCGCAAGCGAAAAATCTGTTAGGCGTGTCCGCTATATTTTTAATGGCGTATTGGTTCAATGCGTCAATAAATAAATCGATGTCTATAAAAATGTAAATATTTGTAAATAAGAATTGCACAGACAAAATACCAAAACTCGCCACAAGCGTTAAAATGACATCAATGCACAAACAAAAACAAAAAGCAATTGATATTCAATTCAATTGAAAAAGAAGACCATTCGCCTCCACCAAAGCGCGCGCTTGCTTTTCATTACACTTTATTTGTAGAGTAAGGCAAAGTTATGTAAAACACACACCACGAATTTGTTTGCTTTTCTTGTTGTGTCGTGTATACATGTTTTGTTTATTGTTTATTTTACAGCCATTCACGCGCCAATGTAAAGGTTTTTCGCCTCTTAGCTTGGCATTCAGCTGCGGCGACTAACAATGCCCTTCTCTAAGTTTCTGCCTTTTTTTTTTTGGTGTTATGGCCTTTGGTTGCTTTTTACGCATCAAATTGCTTGAAAATACACACAAATAAACGGTGGGGGGTTCGAATTTTATTGAGACTTTTCGATTTGTAGATTTCATATTTTTAATAATATTTGTAGTACCTACAGGCTTTTGTATGATTTGAGTTAAATAAATAGAATTTGTGTTGTATCAGCTTAGGGCATCCCACGTCAGTTTTCCTCACATTTAAGCCTACTGAGTTGAAATTACGCCAGCAATATGCACTTATTTTGCGTGAAGTGTTGCTAAAAATTTTTTTTTTCAAATATCGCCAAAATGAATACTGAGTAAATGTAAAAAAAAAATTATAGCATCGCCTCAGAATCAACTTTCAAATTTTGGGAAGAAAGGCACATTTCAATACAAAATATAAATGTCAACTTCAAATATTGCTTTTCGCGAGAAATTAAGTGACATTGTCTATTGGCATGAAAAATATTGCTGCCATAATGTTGCATGTTGCGCAACCTTTTCACGGCAGGAACTCAGTACAGCTTTTTCATGAAATAGTTATCACCAGTTTTTTGTGGCTTTTGACAGCAGTTTAACGCGAAACTCGAACTTAGTGCTATGATTTAAGCATACGTAAATACCTTTTTGGTACCTCAACATTAAGGAAAGTCAAAAATCATGACTCGTTGGCGACTTAAGTGTCTCTTTGTTAAATTAGAATTGATTGGGTAACAAGGCCAAGAATTCTTATTAAAAAATATTTTTTTTTATAACAACTTCCACAAATTTGTGGAATTTTGTTTTCACATGAATCCAATCGCTTTTTTTTGTATACCATTTTACATATATGTAATTCTATAAAATAAATAAAGCGAAATGAATTGTCTGTACTTTCACTACCAATTTTTTCACCACAACTGCACATTTGTTCCTTCATTTGCGGCAAACGACTTAAGCACTCCCTAGGGACTGAAGCACACAAATACGCAAACATACAAACGGTTACTTTCAGTTTTTCTTTTTTCTTTTTGTTGTTGCAATATTAAATGCGTTTGTAAAGAAATACATAAATTTTGAAATTCACGCAACAGCAGCTCGAAAGTGACACATGCAATATGGCTGACACATTTTAGATAAGAAGACATCAGAGATTTTCATAACTATTCATTCATATACAACAGACTTGCTCATGCACTAAGCGAGCGAACTGGGGCTGGTGTTGAGTCTGGGGTTGAGAAGATGCAAATGTTGTACTAAATAAAAATATGGAAAATTTAAAATGAAAATTTAATGTGGCAGGTGAGCGAGAGGAAGGGGGAGAAAAGCAAAAACCAGGGGCAACTTGCTGGTCTGTCAAATAGACAAAGACATTTAGAAACATGCAGCTCGATTGTGGCTTAAGGTACATAATACGAAAAAAGGTTGTGGGCAGTAAAGTGTTGATAAAAATAAGCTGAAATTGTTAGATATTTGAAATTCAATGCTTTTGTAAATATGCAATAAATTTGTGTTTATATTAATGGAAACACTTTTTTTTATTAAAAGCTCTAGAAATTGTTGCTTTGCCTTTAAGCAGCTAACTAAGATTTCCAAGTTGCTGGCCTTATTGGCCGCTTTTTGAGGAGGCTTTTGCGACTACTGTCCACTAGAATACATACATATATGCATATTTCACTTTCATGTTAGCGATCCTTGATGTTTTTCAAATACCTACTAAATGAACTACGAAATAATTATGCAAAGAAGAGAAAGATGACAAAAGCAAGAAGCCGCATAAAGGCTTTTTTAGTACTCTTTCGTTAATATGTATTTCTAAAAGGTTGTTATACAATTTTCGAAAAAAAAAAGTAATTTTTAATATCTCTTTCTAATGCCTAGAACCTATTAAGTTCACGGTCATGAAATTTCGCCAGCAATGTGCTTTTATTTTGCCATGAAATTTCTCTAGAAATATTTTTTTGTCAAATAAGAAAAACGTAATTTGGCAATTACTAGGCTGGATCTAAAAATAAAAAAGAATCCAGAGAAACTCTTCTCGAAACAAAAACGATGTAAAAATTTAAAATACGACTACAGCTGCTGCTTAGTTTTAATTTTTTTGAATAATGAAATTTTGTGAATAGCGCTGTTAATGAAGTTTAAATTATATATATGTATATAAAAGCAAAAAAAGAAAGATAAAGAAAATCTTATGAAAATTTTTTCGTGATTTTGGGCATGTAAATACATGATTGTACAGTGGCAGTTTAATGAAAGTGCAGTGGCTTTTATACTGTCGAAGATATTTCTGTGCACTCAGTTTATGATTAGGAGCCACTTTAAACAGTTGAATGTACGCTGGACTTAATTTTTCTTATCTTCTTATTTTTTCTTCTTCTTTTTTCATTCCATTTCCAGATCGCTCTCACCTTCATACATGCCGCCACAGCAGCACACGAACACGCATTGCAAAAATCGACGCCGCTACTCCATGGCGCCGCAATTTGCACGCGATGCACGCGTTGGCGTCGACACACCAACACTGCACAAGCGCAATCGCTTCAATAGCCTACCCAAAAACACGCTGCTCTTTCTCTCCTGCCAAACCAATCAGACGACTGCGGCAACAACGACGAGCAGCACCAAACGCGATCCAGCATCGCCCAACGGACACTCCGACACCGAAGTGGAGCAAAGCAGAAGTGGTGCGCAGAGTGCAGAGCGCAATGACAAAAAGCAGAGCGCAATGACGGATGCAGATTATTTACGGTTACCGCCCGTTTGTACCTGCCCTTACTTTGGCGATCGCCCGCTAAAGAATTGCGTTAAGCCCGCCGAGGTCAAAATCATATCCACCACCACCTTCAAGGTGACCAATGAAATGGAAATTGAGAATTTACTCAAACCACCGCCTGACGAGGAGCTAAGCAGCATTTTGGTCACCAGCAATGGCACAAATGGCAATGCGACGACAATTTCGCGGCTGAGCCCAAACTCCGCTGGTTCGTACATGAACAACAACAATCACACAGGCAGCTCGCTCACCGTGCACTCGACGAGTAATGGCGGCAGCGCGGGCGGCGGTTATTTGGCACCGGGCACGCCATGCCCTGCACGCCGTAAGTTGAGCATATCAAAGACCGCCTCGGTGGTGACGTGGGATGCCAACGATCATCGGCGACGTGGCTCCAGTTTCGGCAGCACGCGCACCACGCTGCTGCTGACGCCAACTAAAATCAGCACGGTACTCACATCGTCAGCATCCTCGTCAACGACGACGCCGCTGCGGCGATCGGCAACGCTACGCAGCCATCAGAACATGAACTACCAGCACCACGGCTCAGTGGGGGCGGCGGGTGAGAGCGCGATGCATATGAGCGAGCTGAATAAAATGCGTTCACGTTCACGTGCGCCGCACTCCTCGCCCTGCCTGCTGCAGCGTCATCAGACAACGGCGGCGGCGCATCATTCGCGCAATTCGAGTGTGATATCACGCGACTCGTCGCGCCACGGACGCAACATCAAACTCGAACAGAAGGCGACCAAAGTGTTGGGTGTGGTCTTTTTCACGTTCGTCATTTTATGGTCGCCCTTCTTTGTGCTCAATTTGATGCCGACGATTTGCGGTGATTGTGAGCAGCGCATTGCCCACTGGGTATTCGATGTGGTGACTTGGTTGGGCTATGCCTCATCCATGGTCAATCCCATTTTCTATACCATATTCAATGAGCTCTTTCGCAAGACATTCAAGAAAGTGATTTTATGCAAATATTGCTCGTCATCATCGGCGATGAAACGGCAGCAGCAAAAACCAACGACCACGAACAACACCACCAGATAGCAGCAGTTGGCATTCGCAAACATTAATCCAAAAATCAAACAAAAATCATCGGATTCGAGTGCAGCCGTCGGCTTGCTGCCCATACTCAAGCGACGCAACTCGTCCAATCGCAGCGGCAGCCGCAGCAGATAGATAACGACGGCGCAGTTGGGCGGCTGTGGCAGCGGCAGCGGCGCAGACTGCGACGAAGAGCAACTTTGAGTGTGCAGCGTGCAGTGCAGCGACATGCATGTGCATGTGCATGTGTGGACCAGTTAAGGTTAAGTTTAATTTCAATAGATTTAAGTGAAATATCGTTATGAGTGGGCCGTGCGCTATTGACCGTAGGCTGCAAGCGTAGGTTGTGTGCCATTTGAGTGCAATGCACGTAGGTGGAGTGGCCTATCGAGCTTAGATTTCCATAGACTGATTTCATCCATCTTCATTTGTGTATCTATTTTCGTACAAGGTTCCTGCATTCGTTTGTTGTTGTGTGCAAATAACATGCACAATCAAGAATCAATGCAAATATCATGAATGAGCCAGTCGGTCATATCTTGACATGTACGCCTTGTGGCTTGTGTGCTCAGATTTGACTTGTGTTCCACCCTACTCTCAATCAATTTTCCCTGCATTTCAATTCATTAAAACATGTTTGGTTTGGTATTTCTTCGAATACGTGTGGGTGCATATGTGCTTGCCTTTGCATATATGAAAAATTGTCCAAAGTTTTGTTCATAGCAGCGCGCAATGCAAAATTATTTTGCACAGAGCCAATACATACATAACGTGGATTAAACTTTATAACCGCCTAAGTGAAACTTTCATAACCGCCTATACCAAAATTGAGATTTGCCAAACTTCTTAACTGCTGGCGCTCAGCTCTATCCATAAATTTGGTATTTGGGAAGCTCGGTAAATTTTGTATGTTCTTGTAATGTCCTCTCTTCGGCTGTAAACTCGTATAGGTGGGCGTCAGGAATGCAATTTTAACTTTTGGCAGAAATGTCGGTTAGGCGGTTATGAGGTTTAAACAGCGATATGAATATGCATGCCGTCGGTTATTCAGTTATGAAGTTCAGCAAATAAACTTGATTTTGGTTTTAGGATATTGAGCAAGGCAGCCTGGGGGGGGGGGGGGGGGGTGAAGTAGGGCGGAAAAGATAATTTGACATTGGCAAAGCGAAACTGAAATGCTTTCATTTATATATATGTGCATATTGTGGGAAATAATTAAAGCAGTGGAAAACGCACATGACAGGTAAATGCAAGCATCAAATATCCTCTACCAAACTCTGATGCAGGGATGGGCATTATTGATAAATTTAATACATAATAAAGGAAAAATAGGAATTAATAGTTAATCTTCACTCAGAAAATTTTGGAATAAAGAATAAGTTTGTATTCTCGTTATTCAATTATTCTTGCTAGTCACACAAGTACCTGAATGATTTTTTTCTTTTTCAAAAAGTGATTTTTCAAAATTTTCTCGAAACTGAGCCAATTATTTTTCCCAATACTTTCGCGAATACGAACCGAACATTTTTCCGAATCTGAACCAAATATTTTCGCGAAACTGAACCGAATATATATGCGAATTTTAGCCGAATATTTTTTCAAGAACATCCCCGAATCCGAAACCGAATATTTTGCCGAATCTGAACAAAATATTTTCCCGAATGCTTTCCCGAAGCCGAACCGAGTATTTTTCCGAAATTTTCACATATCCATATTTTTCCAAATACCTCGCCTAATCCGAAACCGAATATTTTCCCGAAACTGAACCGAATATATATGCGAATTTTAGCCGAATATTTTTTCAAGAACATCCCCGAATCCGAAACCGAATATTTTGCCGAATCTGAACAAAATATTTTCCCGAATGCTTTCCCGAAGCCGAACCGAGAATTTTTCCGAAATTTTCACATATCCATATTTTTCCAAATACCTCGCCTAATCCGAAACCGAATATTTTCCTGAATCTGAACAAAATATTTTTCCGAATCGGAAATCGAACCCGAATGCTTAACCGAATATTTTTGCGAATACTTTAAAAAATCCGAAACGAATATTTTTCCGGGTCTAAACCGAATATTTTCATGAATACTTTTGAGAATCCGAACCGAATATTTTCCCGAGTTGGTACTTGCCCGAATCCGAACCCGAATACTTAACCGAATATTTTCACAAATCTGCAACGAATATTATTCGAGTACTTTCCCGAATCCAAATCGAAAATTTTTCTAATACCTAAAACCAGTCAAGTAAGAGCAGCTGCGTACCCACCTCAGGTTTTCTCAGTGCTGAATCGGTGCTGACAAGGACCATAAATACACTTACCCTGTAGTTCAAGTGTTGTTGTTTCATATTTGTATGGAATGACTCATCAGCGCGCAGGTTATATTTTACACGCACAGAAAACGGAAACCCTTTTTCCTATTTAATATTCTAAGGACCAAATTACATGGCATTAACTGAAATAAAACAATTTCGTATTATTTGCCCTAAACATACAAACATATATAAAGGAACATATCTTTATGTATGTATGTATGTATGTATGTATATATATCCACTTTGTCCCGTTGCTTAATAAACATTGTGGGGTATGCGAAAAAGGCTTCGTTATTCTAATATTCAAATGACATTTACGGCTTACCTTCAATTAATTCATGCATTGAAATAAATTAAAAATTATTGGGAAAGCTTTAGTTTAATACACCTTTGGCAGTTTGCGCTTGACCTTCAATAATAAAATGTAAAATGGCTTATGAATAAATACACCAGTTACTTATGAATGTATGTACGTGTGTTCTAAGTAACGTAAATTAAATGTATGTATGTATGTAAAGTATTTATGTATATTTATAGAATATTTAATTTCTTTGCTTGCCGTTGTTGGGAAAATAGTGCACATGCGGTTAATTGGGCTTCCAAGAAATTTCAATGGCATGTCTGCTGTTTTGCTTTGCGTGCGTGACACTTCCTTTGTTGGCCAACAAAAACAATTAAGCTTTGACTTTAATTTGCATTTTTGTTTTACACTTGGCAGCTTTAAAAAGAAATTGAGTGTACACATGCCATGCCGAATATGAATCAGGGCTGCACATTAACGTTATTTTTTATCAATAACCGAAAAAATATTTTGTTTTCAATTCAACTTTGAAAAATTTTAACGTTAAGTGCTGAACAAAAAAATACTGTTTTGATAATTATCAAAAAAAATTATGAAAAAAAATTTCGTTTTGTTGATTATCAAAAAACAAATATTCAAAAAAATTTTGTTTCGGTAGCCAACAAAAAAAATTATCAAAAAAAATAACGTTAATAAAAATTCAAAGTAAAATGGAGCCGTAAGCCCGAAACAAATTTTTATTATTATTTTGTTTTTAATAATCAACGAAACAAAATAATTTTTATAATTTTTTTTTGATAATCAACGAAACGAAATAATTTCAATAATTTTTATTTGATATTCAAGAAAAAAAAATTTTTTTGTTAATTTTTATTTGATATTCAACAAAACAAAATTTTTTTGTTGATATCGTTGTGCAGCCTTGATATGAATACATACATACATACATACATACATATGTACAGATGTAGAAGGCAAATGGTCTATAAGTAAAAAGGTTTCTTGTTCGTATTACACGACATGAGCGACCAACCAAAGAATCATTAGAATAATATTACAATTTTTGTACATGAATGCTGAAAGGAAACTAGCACCTGCAAGCATATTACACTAGATAGCCGTGCACGAAGACTCCTACTCTTTAGTGAGCAGCACTTTCACACTCCAGCTGCACTTCTCAAAACTACTCAACTCAACTTCAAATTACTCTACATTCATTACCGCCATTGCCAACGCCATCAACATCAATATCAATAACTTTCACCTGCATTGCCATGCCAATAACTTCACGCTCTCACAACAAATATTCACAATAAGTATATATTTTCCCTTAGCATGTTTGAACACGTTGCATTGATCAAATTTTAATATGCAAATGCAGCCCACAAAATAAGCAATATCCGGTACGTGCAGCAGCTGAGCAACAGAAGAAAAGAGCGTAGCAAAAAAACCGAATGCATGAAAATTGCCACGTGAGAAAGAGTGTTGGGTAGCGTAGTGTAGTTGAAACAAGGGGCGTGTTGAAAACGCAAAGACGCCAAGCGGACGTTAATCAATGAGCGTGTTGTTGCAGTTGTGTTTAAGTCCCATTAAAGTTTAATATTTTTAATTAACTTTGCACAGCAGTTTGGCTTGTCAGCATATTCGTTTTGTTGGTAAGAAAAAGAAAAACGAATAAAAACTGGTTGCTTCAGGTACACGTGTACTTAGTTAATAGTGCATGTTTGCACCTGTATGCGGCGTATGTATGGCTGTGTAGTTCACTGTTCCTGCATGCAAATTCAGTTTGTTCAACGGAAGTGTCACGGCTTGCTTGCATACAAATGTGCTTTTATACATATATGCACATATGTATATAGTACATACATACATATCGTCGTTGAAGATGCATTTTTGCGTAAGAGGTATTTTCATTTTCGAGTAAGGGACATTTTTGTTTCCTTTTTTTTACACTAAGTTGATGTTTTAGCTAACAAACTGATCTACGTAGCTATTTAAATTTAAGTTTTTACGCAGAAATAAGTAACGGTTTTGAAATGAAATAGTTTTTATGCTCTCCTGTAAAGTTCAACCAATGTCCGCTACGCGAAAATGAAAATACCTCTTACGCAAAAATGCATCTTCAACGACGATATGTTTGCATATTCACACACCATTTTAACTCAGCAAAGCGACACTGAATCCCAAAACCAAAATTGCCATTTATGCACTTGTTCTGTATTGAAGTGCTGACGATTAAATTTGAATGTACAGTTTGGTTTGTGTTAAACTTTAGTTAGAAAGCGAACAAAAACAAAATCTGAAGCTGAAGCTGAAAAACTTTTAAGGAAATATCATACATACATACATACAATACATACTTCCTATACACATTCGCTAATGGCCGTTTGTTTTGCTAACGTTTAAATTTACTTTTTTTTTCAGAATATAGAAAAAGAAGAGAAACAGCAGAGTAAATGGACTACATTGTGCTTGCGTTTTTATGCAGAGAATTTTTGCAATTTTAGTACGATATTTTAGCATGTTTTCTAAGTTTGTTAGTGGCTTTTTTATTGATCGCATTGCAAGCGCTTTCTCAGGCACTTGAGGAGCAAAGTGAAGGCAGAATAAGTCAGAAAATCGATCGCCCTCCTTTGCTGACGTGGTTGTAGGGGTAACTATTGGGTAGCTGTTGGGTAACTATTAGGTAACTATGAGGTAACTACTAGGTAACTATTGGGTAACTTTGGGTAACTATTAGGTAACTATTAGTCAGAAAGCAAATAACGTGTTCTGGGCTCGTAAAAGTATTTTTTATTGGCTCTGAAGCTAGGAAGACACAGAATTAATCTGAGCAAAGTCTCAAAACATTTCCTTTTTATACATTGTTTCAGTTATAAACTTTTAGTGAAGACTTTTTGTAAAAAATATTAAATATATGCAGCATAACAATTATGTATTTAAGTAAATATTTTTAATAATTGGAATCTAGTATAAAAATTAAAATTATGTAATTCAGCCGGTAAAAGTGTAAAATATATTTGAGGGGAGAACAATCCTAAACGCTTTAAAATTAGTAAATATGTATGTTTGCATATATGTATGTGTTTGTATATAGAAATATAATATAGGAAAAAAAATTATAAATGTGTGTACATATATAAATATGTGTGTGCATGTGTCTGAATGCTGCTGGTCACAGAAATTGATATTCCACATTTTATTTTGCTAAATAATATTTGTTAAATTTTAATTGGAATGTGAAAGGATTAAATTTGTGTAATAAATTCACTTTTCTAACAGAAAATGCAATTTTGTGTAATGTTGATATACGCTGCAGGTGAAAAAGTTTCATTAAATATTTGTTTTGCTGACAATGAGAGTAAAAGCAAGTCACACAGCAAGGCACAACCTTGTGGGAAATGCAAATTGAAGTGACAAACAAATAATCATAAATGATTTATTTGAAAAAAATTGAAGCAAACCGTTAGCTATTCATTCAAAAATAAACCACATAAACCAAAGATCTATAACTGTGTTTAGGTAAAAAATAAAATAGATGGTTTCAACAAGAGCACAATTATTGACAAAGCCAAGATTTTTCCTACAGGGAAAGCACTATGAACAGAGCATTGTAATATACATACATATATGGTTTAAAGAGAACTTACCACATACCTGAAGCACAATTTTAGTTTATAAGCAACATATTTGCGCAAAAATAAAAATGTGAATTTTCTATACGATTTTGCAATTTGATAACAAGAAGAAAATGTGTAGCAGCAGAAAAGGAAGAAGTAAGGAAATTTGAGCATAAAATATGCACAAGCCATGCAGTTTGTATAAATGAAATATGTTAAGATGTTGTATATATTTATTTGGAATTTAGTACAAAATACTTTCTAAGCATTTTTTTTAAGGAAATAAATTGAAGCAATTTTCTGTATAGTTTGACATGGTTTAACACAATATTTATTTAAATATTTATGTATGTATGTAAGTATGTATGTATATATGTAAATATATAGTTTACAGTTAATTGCATAAATAGCTAATATCAATAATATTCATTTAGCATATTTTCAATTTTAGATGTAAAAGAATAATCCCACTCCAATGTAAATAACTAAGATCTCATCTAAAAGTTGGCTGTCGAAAATTTGTTTATTTTTTTTTTTTAATTGCTTATGGGCTAATTTTATACCAACCAATATAAATTGTAAGACTTGAAGGTAGGAAAAGATTGTATAAATTAATAACATGTTAATTTTTGGCTTTTAGAGGCAGTGAGTACAATTTAGCGGCAAATAATTGAAGAATCTAAAGTGTTTTGGTTGAGAAATTTTGAGGCTGGAAAATTAAAATGATTTTAGAACAAGCTGACCAAATTTGACAGTTTTAGAAAATCTTCAGGGCTGTTTTGGTCTTTCTTTTAACAAAAAAATTTAGAGTCATTTAAAGCAGGAACAACAAAGTAGCAAGTACGTATGTGTGTATGTGTTAGTGGTATGCTTGAATGTAGGTACATACATATATACTCGTATAAGAAAATGCTTAAGAAATATCTACACGACACTTTATTCACACACATTTTCGTAATTCACTCTAGCAAATCCCTCCAATCAAGCGATAAGGGAATTTGCTGTGAATTAACGCACGCGTCACGCTAAAATCGGTGCCGTCTCTAGTTTTTCATTGAAAATCTATCGAAATTCAATGTCAGCTGCAATTATGTGCAATAATATACAAGAAAGAACAAGAATAAGATAAATAACATGTTGAATAACGAATAATAACCGCGTAGCCAAGTCGATTCATAAATTACGTCGTGTTTAAACATGTTTGAATTTACTTTTTTTTTCTTCTTTTAATATATTTGTAGTAACAAAGTACGAGTATTGGTGGTTTTACTTGGGTTTTCAACACGCTTTTATTAGCTTCACCTGTTGTATGCTTGTTGGTGTGTAACTAAATGTTACGTATACGCAGTGTTGCCGCGTTTCAAAGTGTGTGACACCTCTCGAAGCGTGTTTTTATATTTTTAAAACATTCACTTTTTAAGTTGCGACTCACACCTACTTGTGCTGAACTCATTTCAATATTATGTATCTTCTCTTATTTAACCATTAAATAATCATGTATATATATATTAGCAATATTAAAACAAAAAAGTGTTAAACAACAAAAACAAATTACTTATTTGCAATAAGTACAAACAGTATGATTTTAGAGTTAAGTACATACATACATATGTATATATAAATCAAACTGCTGTTGCCGTTTACATACATATGTAAATATGCACATACGAAACCGAAAGTTAAGCAACCGTGTGCAAGTTAATTAAATAAATTTTGTGGTCAGCACTTTTACGTAATATAAATTAGTAAAATTAATAATAACGTAATTAATTGTAAAAAATTTCTCCCCTGTCAAACTCAATAAATACATAAGTAACATAATATTATTAGTGCATAGGTAAGTAGCTTTTGTATATATTTATGTATTTATGTATATATATATATATAAATGTACTTAGCAACTATCTCTGTAAGTAGCTAAATTAAATTACAAGTTAGCATATCCACCCGTACAAACGTACATACATATCTACGTATAAGCTACAGACACATAACACATATGAATAAATATATACTTAGTACACGTATTATATATGTAAGTATATTTTTGTAAATATGTAAATTAAAGATTTTTTTTATTTTTCTGTTAAATAAAAAATTTAATAACTAAAATTTAATAGATTTATGAAAGGATATGATGTTTTTTTGCAATATGCATTATGGATTTAAAAATTTGGCATTTTTCAATCAAGGTAAGTATCATATTCCTACCCTGTCGGAAAAACAAGCAACCAAAGAGTATTCAAGGTAAGTATACCTAGATACATATATGTATGTACATATGTATGTATGTATATGTAAATATTTCTGTGCCTCCCAGATTTAGTTGAAGTCGAGACATTTCATAAGGATGCCAATTCCCTGCCTAAACTTACTTTCCTCGTAACCAAATCGCTTTACTACTCACTTACTCGATTAAATATCTCAGTACAACTGCACCAAAGCACATACATATTCGCTCACATGCGATAATCCATTCCCATTCTAATTCCTACTCAATTGAGTAGACCAACCGATTTCAAGCTAAAATTCTTCCACTGTTGTTGCTGTTGATTGAGTGTATGCAAACGTGTGAAGGGCATTTTCGAATGCAAAGAATATTTGCACATACACATTCATGCAACTACATGTTTTACGTTTGTATGCACCAATTCAAAAGCATTCGCAAACAATCGAGTGGGTGTGTGGGAATATGCATGAATTTCCATATGTATGTATGTATGTTTGACTCAAGTATGCATTGGAGAGCGGAGAAAGTGCCAATAGTTCGAAGCAATAAAAGCAATAAAAAATGCCACATTCGTTGCGCTTTTGGGTGTTGAATGCACAAAAGGTAAATTCAAGCGCTACGTAATCGAATGAAAGGGAGAGAGTTTGTTAGTTGAGCGTGTTGATGCGAAAGCGGAGAAAGGCAAACAAATGTATAGGAATTGTATGTATGTATGTAGGCATTTTTTTTTTAGGATGGTGCATTTAATGTGTCTGCATATATGTATATATGTACATTCATACATACCTACATATACATATGTGTGTATGAATGTTTGTACCTACAGCGCGGCATATTAATATTCAGAAGGGCTTACAAATAAATGGAGGATAATAATTGAAATTGAAAAATAAAATTATACACGTACCGGCGATCGCGTAACGGTATTTAGAGCAGCAACTGGCCATTCAGCCTTCTAGCTTGAGTAGGTATTTGTAATATAAAAGCCCGTCTCCACATAACTTGTTTTACCAACAAAACATCTAGCAAAACATCTCGCTAAATAACCCGTCTCCAAGTGGCTGATCGTGATTCAGTTTAACATTTCTCTTTATTGCTCTTCTTAAATGTTTGTATGTTTGCTTATTTTTGCGTTTTTGTTTTGGTCTGTGTGAGATTTCGATAGATTTTCGATACAAAATTAGAGAAGACATCGATATCATCGAGGTTGGCAAGATGATTCAGAATGAAACAGTGTTTCAATCTTCACTCGCTCTCAGAAATTTTGTATGGAAATTGGCGAGTTTCGGCACTGGTTTCCGTGTCGAAACAAGATTGAGAGAGAAAATGGAGAAAAAAAGAGCGAAACACGTTATGTGGAGACATGGTATAACAGAACGTGTTGCAATGTAAATGCTTACATACCTTCATATCTGAATACATACATATGTTAATGTGTTTGCTCATGCTTTATAAGGACATGAATTACAAGAATTATTTAACACTAGTAAACCCGGCCACGCGATGCTGTGGCTTTCAATTCCACTGTGCGACAATTTGAGGGTGGAAGACCACTTATTGCCACATTTGAAAATTTTTTTACATACCTTAATAGCTAATGGTTATTTTTATTTTCTGTGGACCTATATATTTTATACAAAGGTTTTGACCAAGGAGCCCCATAGTGAAGTTTTGTTCCGAATATTTTTCTAGACTATGGTAACCTTAAAGCGACCTCCAAAAGGCCATTTGTCGCGCTCCTCATTTTCTTTCTAGTTCTCTTTCTCTTCCCCTTTCCCCTTTATTTGCGCTTTCTTTTCCCTTTATCCACTTTATTTTTCATATTTCCTCTTTCGCTTCCTGTCCTTCGATATATCCGTCCCTTTCATTTTCTTCTTCCCTTTCCTTATATTACCCATCTTCAGTGCTAGGCCTTGCATGACACTTCAAATTTAAAAATGAGATAAACTGTAGCGTAAAAATGGATTATTGAACGGTGGCACCCTTTTTGTAAAAATTTTAATAAATTACTCATTTCCATGCCAAGTCCTTTCATATGACACCTCAAATTTAAAAATCAAACAAACTATAGCGTAAAACTGAATTTTTGAACAGGTGGCAACCCTTTTTGAAAATGTTTTATTAAATTGCTCAATATCAGATCAAGCCCCTTCATATGGTGCCAAAAATTTTAAAATCAAACAAACTATGCAGTAAAATTAAATTTTCAAACATCAGGTAACCCTTTTCAAAAAAATTAAACCTTCCTGCACATCTACAGGTCAAGCCCTTTCATCTGACACCACATTTTCGAAAATCGGTATAATGGTGTAAAAGTTATGGTGCTTACAAAAAATCGCTTAGCGTAATATATATAAAGAAGATATGTATGTATGTATGTATATATGTATGTTTGGGCTCATCTCAAAACTCACTCCGCCACTGAGCTAAGGCAATTCAATTTGAAATTTTCTTTTAAAATCTCGTTCATCAAAAACAGAGAAAAGTTCCTAAAAATTCCACATTAAATAACTTCTGGCAAAATTGTAAAACAAATACATATATAACAATAAACGATCATTAATTCGTATGTCAAGGGAGCTTTAATTTATTAGCTCAGTCGCATCGTTATCTCCAAAAGTCAAAACAGAAAAAAAGAAAATTCAAGCAATAAAAGCAGACCTGGGTAATATCAAGTACCAGTACGACTTGTGACAAGTACATTTTAAAAGAATTGTACTAGTACAAGTACAAGTACTTTCAGAATATTCAAGTACTAGTACAAGTACAAGTACAAAGAATTGAAAAAGAATTGAATTTTTAGCAAATGAATGTACATTCAATTCTTTTCAATTACTTTGAAGTATTTGCTAAAAATTCAATTCTTTTTCAATTCTTTGTACTTGTACTTGTACTAGTACTTGAATATTCTGAAAGTACTTGTACTTGTACTAGTACTTGAATATTCTGAAAGTACTTGGTACGTACTCATTACTTCAAGATCAAAATATAAAGTATTTAAGTACGTAATAGTCCAATTACTACTCAGTATTACCCAGGTATGAATAAAAGTAACACAAAAACCACGCGCATCCAACGCTGCAAAGCGAGTGGGAATTATTTTGTTTTTTCGCACGAGTCTGCGTTAATTGTCAAGAAGAAGAAGAAGAAGAAAAAAAAAAGAAGAAGAAGTGGAAAAATAAAAAACAGAAGCAGAAGGGGAAGGGGAAGTATAATATATCTTTTCAGCATTAAATATGCATTAACAGCATGTGATGGTACCCCGAAATAAGTCCCAAATGAAATAAGTCCCAATGAAATAACTCCCAATGAAATAAGTCCCAATAAAAATGAAATAACTCCCAACTTTTAGAAATGAAATAACTCCCAAAGAAGGAAATGAAATAAGTCCCAATACTTGGGGCTTATTTCATAATGAGGCCCCAAATCCCAAAAAATATGAAATAATTCCCAAATGAAATAAGTCCCAGAAATATGAAATAATTCCCAAATGAAATAAATTCCAAGAAATATGAAATATCTCCCAAAAAGTACTACGCAGAAGGACATCTATCGCGCGATTTTTATTTCCAATTTTTGGTTTTTTTAAATATGGTGTTTGTTTTATTGGAAAAGGCGCCGCAGGCGAAAAATTGAAATAAAAAATCGCGTGATTTTTAATTCCAATTTTTGGTTTTTTTAACTATGGTGTTTGTTTTATTGGAAAAAGCGCCGCAGGCGAAAAATTGGAATAAAAAATCGCGCGATTTTTAATTCCAATTTTTCGTTTTTTTTAAATATGGTGTTTGTTTTATTGGAAAAAGCGCCGCAGGCGAAAAATTGGAATAAAAAATCGCGCGATTTTTAATTCCAATTTTTCGTTTTTTTTTTTTAATATGGGGTTTGGCCCGCGGGCGTTATTTCACTGCACCGAACACTTTTCTGCGTTGGCGGCCTTCGGTCGCGCTTATAAAAAATAACCCTGGGCTACGCCATCCGTCCGGACGTGTGCCCTAACCGTGGCTACCGCCACGGTGATGTCCTTCTACGTGGTACACCCTTCAGCGGCGGCGATAAAAATGTAAGTATACAAATTTCGGCCTTTTTCGGTCATTTTCCTCATTTCGACAGTTTTTAATTCGGTCAAAAATGTATAATAAGGCTTTTTTCAATTCGGTCTTTTAAGATTCGACATTTTTTTCGATTTATCGTACGGATCCCGGCTCGGTTACTTTATAACGTTACAAAAACGTCGAAGCTTGTTAAATTGTAATTTTAAGAGAAATGAAATAACTCCCAAGAAATATGAAATAACTCCCAATGCATTTTTAAGAGAAATGAAATAAGTCCCAACAAATATGAAATAACTCCCAAAGCTGGAAAATATTGAAATAACTCCCAACGGGATTTCGTTGGGAGTTATTTCATTTGGGAGTTATTTCATTATGAAATAAGTCCCAACAAAATATTATGAAATAAGTCCCAATGCATTGGGAGTTATTTCATTATGAAAAAAGTCCCAATTTGTATGGAAAATATTTGGGAGTTATTTCATTTTTTTTTTGGGACTTATTTCATTTGGGACTTATTTCGGGGTACCGCATGTGATTAATGAAATAAATAAGAAACGAGTGTTGCGTCAAATTCGACTTTTTGTCGAACTTTGGGTAAATGTAAATTTGAATTGGTCGCAACGGTCGGTATGGCAAATGATATTTGATATGTACGTATATCTGTACTCTGCTATAAACGAATATAAAACTAAAAGCAACTTTTCTCATTGCAATATCTCTGTTACAGTGGAAAGATGAGCTGCTCTAAAAGTTGATTCTGTAGGGATAAAAACATATTAACTTATTTTTACTTTTGGTTTTTGGTCGTTTTTATTTTGATAACTACTTTATTATTGAGCTCTCAAGACCATTTTTTTTTTTTTTTAACTTATTTTCACTTTAATGGTTTTTTTAAACATTGCAAAAATTTGCCTTTTTATTTATTTGTAAATACTTGAGATTTTTAACTGTACCTACACTCTAAGCCGGTTTAGAAAAAAAAAAAAAACAATGCAAAGGTACATACATATGTACATACATATGTACCTACATACATATGTGCGAGAAAAAGTCAGAACAGGAACAACTAACTAAAATTCTGGGAAAATTATTTAGGTTAACCGCTGACATATTCCACTCAAGTGCACGTAAACTCAATTGAACAAAAAACAAAAAAATACAAACCAAACAAGCATGAAAAAAAAAACATGTTTTTGAAAAATGCTTAACAAGTCAAAACTTGCATGCCATGCTAACTGCATATGTACATACTTACCTACATATGTATGTATGTTTTGACATTTAAAAACTCCAACTGTAAGTAGCTTCTTCAGATATTTCTCCAACATTTTTCGGTTCGTTCTCCACTAACCGCACTATTACTTTCACCCATTTTTGTTTTGGTTGCACTAATTCCACCAAAGCAACGCTGCGCTGCATTCCGCTATGTAGGTACTATCTTCTTCATGCTATTTTCATTCCATTAACGTTGCGGTTGGATTAATTTGGGAATGCTTAAAAGCAAGAACTTTTTTCCGCATTGTTTTGGTATTTGGTTGCTATCAAGAATTATCTAAAGAAGGATATCGCAGTAGATAAGCTGATTGGAATTGTGTATGTATACTAAAAAGTGCGAATGTCTGACAAAACCAATTGGGAAAAATTTTACATTGAAATTCATTTCTCTCCTCTTTCACATTGTCACTTTTAAAGAAAACACACACATAAAAACGGAAGTAATATAACCTCTATTTCGATAAACCTTGGTTGCTATGCTGCGGAGGAGCTTAAAAGCAATAAAAGCAAACACGCATATTGAACAATGGAAATAATAGTGCGGCGAAGGCACTAAGTACATACACACATACCCAGCAGGGCTTTCTCTTACATGTAATGGGTAAAATCATCGAGAAATCTTGATTCATCGCTTACACTTTCGAATACGGATTGCATTACTTTAACATAGGCATGTCATTGGCGGTATTGTCTTACAATATTGTAGACAATAATGCATTATATAATCGCTACTAATATTGGAAAAAATAAGCTGTTACAAGTAATAAGTTCTTTCACTGGTATAAGTAATTGCATATTTCACACAATCCAGTATAGTAATCTATAATGTACATATTATAATAAAAACTGGCAAAATAAACGAGAATGAGCGTAAATTGCTTTACAAAATTGCTATTTACAAAAATTTAAATTAATGTAGGCTTTGCAAAATATATCGGCAGTGTTCCAAATCTTTTCGCTTATTTTATGCAATACCGGTAAGCGAAAAAATAATTTTAAAACTAAGAGTAATTAATTTATGCCGAAAATTAATAGCAAACAGAATGAATAGAAAATCAATTCTTTGCAAAATGTATTTTAAAAAAAGCACTATTTGAATAATAATTATTACACTATGTACATATTTGCACAGCTATTGGCTTATTTAAAAAAATTTTAACGATGGAATAACACGACTAACCACGACAGTTTTATAATGAAAACTGACAAAATAAACGAGAATGAGGGTAATTTGCTTTACAAAACTGCTATTTAGAAAAATTAAAATCAAAGCAAAGCGTTTGCAAAAAAATAACGGCAGTACTCCAAACCTTTTCGATTATTTTCTGCATTACCAGTAAGCGAAAAAATAATAATTTTAAAACTGTCGCATTACAAGTAATGAGCAAAGTAAGCGAAGGAGTGTTTATTAGCTATTTGTAATGCGTTATTTCATTGAATACAAGTTCAAGCCATTACCAAAATATGGAAAAACCCTGCTGGGTAGGTACCTACTACAATTCATCAATGCCATCGACGATAGAAACTATGCATGTATGTATGTATGTACTTCGTTGGAGACATTAAGAGGTTAAATGCGGCTGTGTGGATATGCGCGTGGGAAAGCGCGAACTTAATTTGGCCAGAAAAGCAGCAACTGAACTGATTTGAATACCCAGCATACCTACCGCTTTTTACCTCGCTTTTATTAGTTTCATCTGTATGTGTGCATGTAAGCGAACGTGTAGCCTAAAAATGTGCTATAGATGCGTTTCAAAGTTAAACCTAAAAATATGCAATACGTTTTCATTTTTATCACTAAAATGTGTTTTTTAATTTTATAAACTATTATAATCCTTTTAATTTAAATTTATAAAATAATCCTTTTTTTGGTGTTGTTGTTGTGTGCGAAAATCATAAAATTCATAAAATCGACACATTCACATTCACTGTGCCATGATATTATTTTGTTTTTGGACACATCGCGCAGCGCCACAACAGAAACCACGCATTGACTTTACCACAACAACATAAACTTTGGCGCAATCAGTGATGTCAACGCCGCGCAACCGACAAACAATAACCAATAGTTTGCGGCGAGCATGGCTGCGTTGATTTCACCACAAATTTCTCATGTTGATCAACAAACTAACACCCTGCACCGCTGTTTTGTTGTTATTGTTGTTTCTGTTAACTTGCCACCAAAATGCTTGTTTGCTTGAATGCCTCCACTTACGAACTTTTCAACTAAATAGTCAGGGAGTGGGGAAAGTGTTAAATATTTAAATCTTGCATATCTGTATGTGATTATTGAAATGCTCATCAAATAATTCGTCAAAACCATGAGCCACCACTTTGTAATAATTAGCAATAAGCAGTTGCTGAAAAAGTTGTCTCAAAGCATTTAATTAAACGATTTTCAAAAAAAAGTTAATAAAGGGTAAAAATTAAAAATTATTTAATATTCAATAGCATTTTTTTATTTAACACACAGTAAAAAATTATAGTTTATTTCTAATATCATTTGGTACTTAATTTAATCATTGTTGGAATTAGATTTGAATTTTAATACCAAAAAGTCTTATTTTTAAACTATGAGAAGTTTTATAATTTTATTTATTCCAAAGTAGTTTTAAATTAAAGTCTTAAAAAGTATTAAAATCCTCTCTAAAGAAGTTTAATCATTCATGGTTTAAAAACAAATCCTGAAAAGTATAAAGAACTTTCTCTTTCTCAATTATATTACCATGAAAGTATTTTTGGTTTGAAATCAAAACCAAAAAAAGTATTAAAAAAAAATCAAACAAAATGTTTCTAAAACTGCAATCCGGAGGAGTAATTAAATCTACTCAAATAAATGGCCCGAATCGAATAATTGTATCAAGTAAGTAATAATAATAATACAATGGCGCTATTATAACTCTGACGAGTTTTATGGCCGAGCTTCTCTCCCAATTCTAGGTGCGCTCCTTTTTGTTTTTCCTACTAATTGGGTGGACCTACAGTTTTATGCCGGCTCCGAACGGCGAATGCATTTTTTGTGAGAAGCTTTTTTCATGGCAGAAATACTCTCGGAGGGTATGCCGCCCACTGCCGAGAGGTGACCGCTGCTCTTAAAAAACCCAATAATTGGATTTCTACTAATTAGAAAAATTTGTTTGGCTCGGACCGTGGTTTGAACCCGAGACCTCTGGCATAGCAGGCGAGCACTCTACCCACTGCACCACAGCGGCCAAGTAAGTAATGCAGGAGATTAATTAAATATCATGAGGGTAAATTTTGCTTTATTTTTTCAGTCATAAGGCAGTTGAGGGTCCCTCTTTCAGTATCACTGCAGGAACCGCGACGGTGCCGAAATTTCCCTGGACATCTCCAAAATACGATATTAGTATAAAAGTGACAATATGTATATATACCGAGACCTAACCGCCATAAAAGTGTATCCAACAAAATGATCGATTTCAGCGTTTTTATGGCAATCAACAATTTATTATCACATGCATCAACTCCCAAAATTTCATAGCTGTGAAATGTGCAGTTTCGAAGCTAGAGACTAAATAAGTTTCAAGGCTGCATACAAACTGTATGCAAAACAAATTAAAAAAAACTGTGTCCTGTAAAATTTACTTTTTGCTGGATACACTTTTATGAGGATTAGGGCTCGATATATAAGGTACTTTAGTGTTTGCTACTACTGTTTAGATTTTTATGTAAATAAACTATGTTAACGTTATTCAATTTCTCATTAATCTTTGGGATAATGGGTTATTTTCAGTATATCCACTGGAAATTTTATGAGGGTTTATTTTTAAATCCAAAAAAGTATAAAATTTATTCCAATTTTCGGATATATTTAATACCATTTAAACTATTTTTATTACCAAAAATATTATAAAAATAATCAAAATTTGGTTTTGATTTAATTCCATAAAAGTATAGAATTTATTCCAATTTTGAATTGATCTTATACCATTTCAACTATTTTTAATACCAGAAATATTCTAAAAATAATGAAAATTTGGTTTTGAAATAATTCCAAGAAGTATTAATTTGACACCAAAAATAATTTCTGTCTCTCAATATTCTCTTCTTTTTTTTAAACCAGTATGGTTTTAATTTTATGCTTTTTTGGCATTGTTATATATAAATACCAAAATGGAATTAAAATTAAACTAAAATTTTTACTGTGCAGACAGTATTTAAAGTCAATTATATGTTTTTGTTTCAATACTACCATTGTTTGTTACAGAAAACAACTCATTAACTGCACATATCTATAACGTGATACAACATGTTGACAATTAGTCATTATTATGTGCGGCTACAATTGACCAACACAAATTGCTCAATTGCTCAATTCAATTGTCGGCTTATAATTACCTACATACATTTGTTTAAGTATACATGGCAGCGTAGCTACATAATTAATCCCTTTCGCACTCATGTCAATTCATGCGACAAGAACAATTTCCGTTTTGCGCTATGAATTACAGAAATCAAGAAATGAATGCGTAAAATTGTACAGTGAATCAAAACTAGATTATGTAGTTACTTAGGCCATGTTCAGAAACGCAGCATGAAACGCAACAGCGGCAGTAATTATTTTTTTGATGATTGTGATGAGCGATGCTTCATGCAAAATTTATGTACGTTTATGAACGCTCTGCTTCTACTACAAAAGCTGGTTGCGCTTCAAACTGAGTTTCTGAACAAAGCCTTAATTGTTGAATTTCATTGCTTTTAGAGCTCAATTGTATGGCGAAAAAATATCTAACCACACAATTGCCAAGAAGGGAGAAATTAGATTTGAAATGTTTGCACTGCGCCTACCAACGCAAACGATAATAAATTCTTGTTTAAAAATCCTTTGGGAGTTATAAAAGTAAAGTGCATGTTTAGCAGAATGCAAAATTAAAAATTTGGAAAAAAAAAAATGCCTTTTTAACGAAGGATTTTATTTAGTTTTGTATACTATGTAAAAATAAAGCTCTCTAGGCCACAAAACTGCATACCTACTTTAGAAAATTTACTAAAATGTCTTTCAAAAAAATTAGGTTCTGCTGCAAAAGCTGCTCACGTAGGTAATTACAAGAAGCCGTTTAGGATGGTTTACCGAGTAAGTATATATACATATATCGTCACTATAGAAGAAAAAAGACGCAAACTGTTTTGTTGAGGAAAAAACACGCAAACTTTTTTTCTTTCAAAGAAAGACGCATTAAAAATATTTTTCGAAAGAAAGACTTTATTTTTTTTTTGATAACGAAGAAAGACGCTTTATTTTGTTTTACTATAAAGAAAGACGCATTAAAAATATTTTTCGAAAGAAAGACTTTATTTTTTTTTTGATAACGAAGAAAGACGCTTTATTTTGTTTTACTATAAAGAAAGACGCATTTAAATATTTTTAGGAAAGAAAGAAATATTTGATTTTTTATTTTTCTTTGTCAATATTAATGCTAATGCGTCTTTCTTCGGAGTTAATAATGCTAATGCGTCTTTCTTCGTCGAAATATTTTATAATGCGTCTATCTTCGTCGACATGTTTTGCAAAGCGTCTTTCTTCCCCGACATATTTTTAATGCGCCTTTTTTCGTCGGCAAATTACTGACATGCGTCTTTCTTCTTCCGGAGCGACGATATGTATTTGTGTATAATATCCCTGCAGTAAATTTGTTTCACTGCTGAATGATCATTGATGATTCCTTGTTAAATATTCATCACTGTCGTCATAACTGAGTACAATTTTAATTTTTTGTTTTTTTTTTCAGAGGAAAGCAAACCATTTATATGAAAAATTCAGCAGTCTATATGAAAGTATTTACTGATGCCTCCTCGTCATAGGTGAATTGCATCAGTGATTCATTAAGGATTCATTGCGGATTTTTACTGCAGGGATCAAGCGAATCACGTTCTAAAGTAATTTATAGGTATTATTATTTGATCGTACACTCAGGGAAAAAAAATTATAAAAACATATGAAAACGTGCTTAAAATTGGCAAAAACGTATTTAAAAGTGATGTAAATACCAACATTTTTATTTTAAAAATGTTCATTGTAAAATTTTTAAATCAAGAAAAAACATTTTAAATTTATAAATGTTTATTTTTATTTTAAGCACTATGAGAAAAAAAAACGCTGCAGTGTTCTCTATATCATTTTCTCTTCCGAATTCGAAATTGTATCCAACGCCATTCTCTTCATCTTCTCTTAATCCGAGTCCCAACTACAAAAATATAGCCTCCGCTTGTTCTCCTCTTCTTTTCTACTTCGCCTTAACTCTTTGCTATCTTTATTTCTTATTTTCCTTTTCCTTCTTTATTTTATATGCTCCTCCGAATTCGCACCATGACATGACCTGAAATGCAATCCATCGCCATGACATAGTGGAACATTCAACATTATATTGAATTGTAGTAACCTATTTATACTTCCCTTTTCCTAAAAAAGAATCCAAGAATTATATGAATCATTGTTAAAACAAAATTTAAAAAAATCAATTCTCATTATTGTTTTTGTTGGATTTCTCACAAAAAAATATTTTCTCACAAAAAAAAATTTAGAACAAAGAGCGAGTTTTTGAATCAACATTCATTTTCATTTTTAATTTAAATATGTTTCTTTTTAAATCCAAAATGCATTTTGACTTCAAAAATTTCATTCTTAATTCAAAAATTTCATTTTTCATTTAAAAAGTTTCATTGTTAAAATAAAAATGGTTTGGTTTAAAACGTGCATTATGAAAACAAAAATTTTATTTTTGATTTTAAAATGCTGTTTTTCCCTGAGTGTAGACTCTCTAAATGTTTGCATTTGTTAAGCTAATTATCTTAATGTTTTCATGCTCACCAAATCTACATAAATGTACAAAATGACAAATTATGGTTTATACCAGTGTTGTCCAATGCAATAGCCCTGTAACAAAGTGTGCGACGAGTCTCTAAAAAGATTTGTCCGGGAGCGCTCTCTTTCGGGTACAATTAGCCTACAATTGTTCCCAATTGTACCCGAACGGGTACATATGTATACTAATTGTAGACGAATTGTACCCGAAAGGGTATCAAACGGGTACAATTAGTCGCACAAATGGATGTGTCGCATTTGCTACCTGTTCGGGTACAAAACGGGTACAATTGTGCGCTTTTGCTACCCGTTCGGGTACAAACTGGGTACAATTAGTCTCTTCATAGGACATGCTCAAACAAAAGAGAACACTTCAACCCATATAAAGAGATACAAATGGGTAGTAATCGCATGCTCCCTTGCGAGTTGTCCCGGATGTATCCCGGAGTGATCGCATTTTTTGCAGGGAGTATGTAATTTTCACTTGTGTGCGTAAAGCGTTGCTGCAAACTGTGTTGTGTTGTTGTAATTAGCTTCGCAATACGCTGCTGCCGAACCAAGCTATTCATACCCTGCAAAAAATGCGATTAATCCGGGACGTATGGAGTGAATTGATCGCATTTGTTCGAGCATGTCCTATGAAGAGACTAATTGTTCAACTTGTATACCCGAACGGGTACCAATGTAGATTAATCACTAACATACCGAACGGGTACGAATGTAGATTAATCGCTTTCATCCCCAACGGGTACAAATGTAGATCAATCGCTTTCAGCACGAACGGGTACAAATGTAGATTTTTCCTTAAAAATTGTAAATGTTCATGCATATTTAAATAATGTTTTACTTTTGTAAAAAAAATCTCAATAAATAAATTTAAAAAATTGTAAGTTTTGAGTATGCATTATATGAGCGTAAGGTAAAGGATTTTTTCAGAGGATATTTTAGGCAACATTTTGTTAAAATTGTTATTAAAAAAGGGTGTTCAATTCGTTTTACCGGTTGTTCTACAATTTTTTAATACATTGCACATTTTTGTAAAATTTCTACATTTAGGGAATCTAGATTTGTACCCGTTCGGAATGAAAGCGATTAATCTGCATTTATACCCGTTAGGGAACAATTGGTCTACAATTAGTCTACATTTATACCCGTTCGGGAACAATTGGTCTACAATTAGTCTACATTTATACCCCTACGGGAACAATCGGGGACTAATTGTGGACCGATTGTTCTCGAAAGAGATCAACCGAGGTCAAATCGCTTTCGGGATTGATCGCACATTTTTTTGCAGGGTAGATATACGAGCAGTTTACTGGCTCTTTCGTTTTTTCTGAAGCTGGCAGAAGAGTATACGTGTGAGTATACGTGTTTGACGTCGCAGCAGCTAGCCTATGCCCCGGGCATAGGAAAAATGCATTTTGGCCGACACTGGTTTATACTTAAAGAATGTACTTATGTAAATACCTACATACATACCTACCTATATACCTACATATAGGCCGGTACTAAAAAATATTTAAAAACACATCATGTAAAAATTAAAATTTGCAATTCAAGATTTATGTATGTACCTACCTACAAGGTTTCTAAGAGTTTCCAAAAGCTTAGATACTGATATACTTACGTAAGTACTAGTGCATGTGCATAAGAATACATACATTACAAACTATAAAAGTCACATATTTACTATTTTACAGCATTTATTCATACTTGTAGTAAGCGCTTGTGGCTTCTTTATTGTCTGGCTGGTTCATGCGCTGACATAAATGCCATAAAATGAAAATGAAAAAGCTTCGTAGGTAAATGACTTGTAAACTTTCTTATGATTGCACATGAACATTCAATGTTTCTGCATGTATGCATGTAGGTACCTACATACATCCAAGACAAATGATTTACATTTGTTTAAGGTTCTTGTTTTCTTGTCTTCTGCTGTTGCAATTGCCTTAAGTCGGTGTATAACTTTTATTTAAACCATTTTTTTATTAAAGCAAAATAGAGCTAGAGAGTTTGAAAAAGTAGCGTATTAACAAATAAAAGTTTAGTTATTTTTCTCAAAGTCCATACAAAAGTTTGCGCTTTAGGTATATTTAAGCATTTTTTAACCCTTTTCTTTGACATTCACATTACCTATGTACATTAGGGTGTCCCGAAATATTTTTTTTGGATTTCCTTAACGCAAGATCCCTCAAAATTTGCGGTTTTGATCGCAAATTACGAAACAAGTTTTAAAAACTAAACGCAATTAGATCTTCAGGGCTCTACCGATCTTCAAAGTTTTGCGGTTTTGTCATTCATGCAGAACGCCCACTCACCACAACATATATTACATCCGCATATTGTTTGAGTGCTTACTATGTAATTCTTTTCGTTCTTATAAGTTCTATTCGCTTAATTTTTTATGCAACTTACTTTTAAGTGCAAAAATCTGAATTCCATGTAGTTACAATGAAAATACTCGTACATACACATATTTTCTACAATGGATTTTTTTCGGCTTCTGCATTTTATTTGCCTTTCAATCGTGAAGAATCAGTTCGATAAAAAAAAAAAAAAGAGTACGGTTCTTTAACTAAAGCATAAAGTTCTTATTTGCCTAAAATTTAATTTTATAACGTTACGAATATTCTGGAATCAGAAAAGATTTAGAACAGACTACAAGCCCTAGGCAAAAGTGCTAGTATGTAGTGTTGTCACAGCAAAATGGGTTTTCATACGTTCAGTGTTCCATCGAGTTCAAGAAAATTTGGATCGTAAAAACAGAATAATATATGTATATTGTTTTTAAGTATCATCTCAGAGAAAAGCTATTAAAACTTCATACAAAATAAAATGCTTTAACTTCATAACGATATGTTATTTTTTATTATTTCTAACATGCAAAAAAAATCCATCAAATTCAAATATGCATATATTGACACTAAAATAGGTGTACAACTTTTATTTGGCAGCCTTACAGAATTCGCAATTATGAATAATTGAATAATGTACTTTACTAAAACGAATTATGTTAAAATTATTTTATTTTATTTATTTAAACGAAAGTCATATCAGATAAACAAAAATCCCCTGAACACAGAAATAGGTTTGCAGCACTTTTTTTTTCAATTTTAAAAATAATTCAGTTATAACTGAAAAAAAAAAAAATTATAAAAATTCTTTATTCAATTAGTTTTTTTAGGTAGTACAGTCATATGAAAAATAATAGGGACACTTGCCTTGAAATATTTCAAAGCTGCTTCAATTTCTAAACAATGGTCAAAACTTATATATTAATTTCTTGCTCAGATGTCTCCGAAGTAAGGAACAGTTATTTAATCGGCCATTTGTTTCGTCGTTTCATAATGGCTGATGATTTTGTGGAGTGAGTTCGTTTCAGCTTGTGAAAAATAATAGGGACACCAAACTTCAATTAAATTTTTTTTCGAAGGGGTGGAGATTTTTGTAGATAATAAAAAACTAATTCACTGAATATCAAATAAAGTTTTGTAATATACTAGGTTTTTAACCCTATAATGCCATCAGGGACTCAGAATGGATCGAGGAGACCCCTGCACTATTCAACTTATAGCAAAAGGAAAAAATCTCCAAAATAAGTGTTTTTCTTGCCGGAAAATTGACGAAATCTGAAATTGTTTGAAATAATATTGGAAAATGCTGAAAAATATAATCCAAAAGTATAAACACGCGGACGGAAACCAAAAATATCCCCACTGGTTCAAAGGAATATTATAGTCGCAATCTCAAGCAGAAATACCAAAATTTGGACACAAAAATATATTTGAATTCTAAGTTTTTTAAATTAATTAAATGCAATAAATTTGTTTCTCTGTACTTATATGGTTAATTTCAAAAATAAAATAACTTTTGAGTATGACATTTTTATTATTTTAGCTCTAAAGTTTAGGTTTCTAAATATATGAAATTAACAAAATTTCAGATCTCGGTAGAGCCCTCAAGATCGAATTCAATTCCGGGTTTTTTACTTTTATTGTGATATGTATTCAATTACGCAACTTTTGATACCTCTTGCGATAGCGTAGCTCGAAAAAAACTTTTTTTCATACAAGAACGGGACACCCTAATGTACATATATACTTACATATGAATGTATATAAAAATAAAGATGGTCAAAGATACTTAGTATGTACCTATGTACCTACCTTCATAAAACTAACAGTTGATTTAAATCTTCATCAAAGCTAATGCCGTTTTCTTTTCTCGAAAAAATGTTGCCCTTTTTGATTTTCTTAGCTATTTTGTAGGCTTGTATGGTAATTTTACCGAATATTGACCTCTAAGTAAGCAAGAGGGCACCATTATCTACAAATTTAGCCATTTTATAGAAAGTTAGGTTACGCAATTCGATAATTGGGATATAGAAGGGCAGCATTTTTTTGCAGAAAAGAAAACGCCATAATTTAAACCCACAAGCACAAATATGTAAATATGCAGCTCACCACAAATTGACAGCTATAACTTTGGCACATAACAACTTTCTTATTTGCCGCAGCGTATCAAATCAAGTATTAGCATTCGAATGAAACCAACCGTTGCAAACAAAAACATGTTCATCAAGTGGATATAGATATGTACATATGTTAGTATCTAATTATGTAATACAAAAATCCTACAAAGCACTGGCCATAAATAAAACATATAAAACGCCTTACATTTAATTTTGCGCTAAACGAAATCGAAAGGAAATGGCCAAACTTATATAGGTATGACATATCCACATATGTACATACATATGTATATACACATGTGTGTTAGCAGCTGTCTCCACAATTGTGGGCAAATAAAAAAAAATCCCACCATGCAAAGCTCGAGAAATAGGCAATAATCGTCAATGGCAACAAATTGGCGACTCGCCGATTTATTGCCTTTGTGAGAAATCGGCAAAATTTCTAATTTATTGCAGCAGCGTATCGATTTCTTATTACAAAAAATCAGAAACATTTGTTTCCCCTTCTCTCGTTTTTTTATTGCCGGCAACAAAAAATTTTTGGTGGGATGTATGCGGAAATATTTACATACATATGTATGTGGAATACTCGAATACATATGTACATACACTCCACATAATAACGTTCCGCATTAATAAACTCAATGGAATCAGTGAATGTGATAATAACACTGCTCTACAGCCAAAAAATACTCTGAACGCGACCATCCTATTTATATGTAAAATCGGTCGCTGATTCCGAAAATCGGGCTCATTTTTAATTCTATGGGAAGGTTTTTGAGATATCGGCAATTTACCGTTATTTGGCCAATGGCTCCACTTAATCCTGTATACCTCTTTAACGCAGTGAGCTATCTTCCTTGGAGTGACACTCAACGAAAGAAAATTAAATTTCCTTTTCATCCCTGCTACAACATTTTTCTGTAACTCTTATAGTTTCTGAAATATTGACGATTCAATTTGAATTTTTTCGATTTTTTACGATTTTTTGAAGAAAAAATTGACTTTGTCAGGCAATATCTTTTAAACCAATGTCTTCACCTTCGGTTTTACTCCTTTACGTGAAGCTCCATTCTATTGGGAAAAAGATAAGTTATCAACGAAGAAAATCCATGGTAAAATAGAAAAGTTATAGGCGATCAAGTAAAAACATCCAAGTCGCGCAATGCCTCTGCACGGGTATATTCTATGCATGGGTATATTGTATGCAGTGAGAACACTACTCGTCAATTAATGCGTTATCTAACGCACATTCATAACGTTCGGGAGTGTTAGTTCTAATACTGCTGGGTAGTGTTTTGTCATAATTATGGTTATTTTTATTTCCGTTTTCTTTGAGTTTATCCTTTTGGGTCATACATTTTGTGAACCCTTTTTGCGATATGTGGTTTATATTCCCGCACGCAGCGCCACACAGCTGCACATTGTTTGTGTTTTTGATTCTGTTTGTTTTTTTTTTATTGTTTCTGTAACACAAATTTGCAAATCCGTTAACGCAAATCTGTAGACGATACCGGAAATTACATTTCTGCTCAAATGTTTTATGATTTAAATAAAACGGCCGCCCATCAGTTTATTCACGTTCTTTTTCTTTCTTTTATTTCCTAATGGGTTTCATACATGGTTCAATTATAGAAGGTTTTCGCAGTACGATATACGTACATACATACATTCACACTCCATGTAAATTAGGTCTGTTTGATGAGATTTTGGGTAGAATGCTATTTTATGTCAAACTGAAGATGAAGGCAAAAGTTCAACAAACGCATTTGTGCGAAATGCTATTTAGTGTCAAAAATGACGCTTAGGAACAGTGTTGCCACAGCCTCAAAAATTATGGTGTCACAAATTGATGCCTTCATGGTTTTTTTTTCGTGGTCACGATTTCCTTTACCGATCGTAAGAACCGTTTATAAAAGGGGCGTTGCACCATCCTCCGATCCAATATCTGAAGTCGGAACAGTCCGGAGGCCGATAGTTTTCGAAATATAAATATTTGTTTTTTCAAATTTTATTTTTATCAAACTTTTGATTGGACCACTCCGCATAGCAGGTATTTTGACTTAAAGGAGGACAGCGCGACAAATATTTAAGAACTGATTAAATGACTCCAAATCAATTCCAGAATCAGCTCTGGCAACTAGATCACCCAGCTCGTTTGACCCATTGCATTTTATAGAACTTTTATATTACTCGGTACAGTACCAAAGTATTCATATTTATTTGCATGTAAAATTTAAGTATTATCTATATATTTTTATATTATTAAAAAAAAACACGATATCGTTAAAACCACGAAAGTAGCTTACTTTATTAATTTTAATTTTTTTCTCAAAAATTTGTCTGTGTTAGAACCCCAAAAGCAGCATATTTTATTAATTTTAATTTTTTATTTTCAAACATTTTTCGGTGATCTCAAAAATCCATAAATGTATCAATTTGTGATACCAAATTTTTTGAGGCTGTGGCAACACTGTTTACAATTTCTTCCTCTTCTTCAGAGATTTTGACACATTTTAGGAAAGTACCCACACAAGGTTTATCCAAATAGAGGTTATATTACTTCCGTTTTTATGTGTGTGTTTTCTTTAAAAATGTCAATGTGAAAGAGAAGAGAAATGAAATTCAAGGCAAAATTTTTGCCAATTCGTTTTGTCTGACATTCGCACTTTTTAGTATACATACACAATTCCAATCAGCTTATCTACTGCCATATCCTTCTTTAGATAATTCTTGTACCCACACAAATTCTGTGTGCGGATTCCTACAAATAGCTAGTCTTCTTTCTCGCTCACATCCTCTGTTCCTCTCGCTCTTTTGTGGTAAAATTCCTGCAACTCATACGCTTTCCTACACTCAACAAACGCTATTATTATTTTTATATTCTGTGATGCTTCTGTCAAAATCATAGACCGCCATTCATGATTCAACAATACAGGTTTACGCATGACGACATACCTTCATACATAGTGGGGCCAGAAGTGCCATGCAAAGAGGAATGTAGAAGAATTGGACAGATTCGGCCCCTATGGAAATACTAGCGTGCGTGTGTGTGTGGCATATGTCAACAAAAAAAAATGCTTGTGTTCGTGTGTTTATGAAGATTGAAGAAGAAGTCAGCTGATCTTATGCATTCTCCTTTATTGTTCCTCCATGCCGCCATTGTAGAAATCATATTGCGTAAAGATCAAAATTGACATAAGTTTGACATAAGCACACAATATGAATGAAAAAAATAGAAAAAAGTTTGCAATCAGCTGTTTAGTAGGTTAGCCTTCTATAAATTAGCCTTGGTTTCATTCAAATTCTTTCGTTATTAACGCCGAAACTCCACTAGAAAGAAATTTTGTTAATGGCGATACACCATTATATTGTCTAACAACCATTTTTTCATGTGCGTGGGCACTCATGTGATAACCAAATCATTTGTAAAATGGCGCCGAATTGAAATGCTGTGTGCGTAGAAGCTCAAACATTTTTAAAAATTGGCGATGATGCTCGCAAACAGTATACTTAACAGTATTTAATGTTCTTTTTATTCATTTTGTAAGCCAAAACACTCAAGCAAAATGGACGCCGTGCGAAATTTCACGTTCAATGCGGAGATCTTTCCACTGTGAATTTTTCATTGAAATAAAAAATTAGCTGTCAAATCACCAAACTGACAGCCCAAGTTACACCATTAATGTTAAACAAATTGCATTGACATCTATTGTATACCAGAAGTCAGAGGCGGTCTCCATATAACATCTATCTTCAAACAGCGCATATTAACACAGAATTCTTTTTTGTGGAGACGCCGGGTAATAGCGGATTAGAAGTGGAGCAAACGAAAAGCTTTTGCCCCGACGCCCTGGTTCGACTGTATGCTGCCATATCTATTGAAAACAGTTCATGCAACGCTGTGCTAAAATCGTGGTGAATATTTTAGCTGGCAAAAGCAGCGATTTGGATCGGAAAATATCCAAAAACTTTTGGCAAATGCTACACTGTCAATATGAATCGCAAACTGGTGCTACACGTTCAATATGAATATTGCGATATTTTTCTCGCTCTGAGATTCAAAATATTTTACATCCGTCCTTTTCCCACTTTCACTTTCAGTTCGTTTATTGCCAATATTGCGATCCATATCACGGATTTCAAAATTTCTAAAAATACACGCGTTTTGATGGATCGCGAAATTTTCATGCTATACAGTCAATCCGTATTGTCAATATTGCGATCCGGATCGCGGATTTCTAAATTTCTAAATATACACGCATTTTGATGGATCGCAAAATTTTCATGCTACACAGTCAATCCATATTGTCAATATTGCGATTGATTGCAATAATGGAAAGTCAATTCGAAAGTCAATAATCGATTTTTTGTAGGCACTAGGTATGGCAAAAAAAATTTAATAATCGATTAACCGTTCTTTAGGTTAATCGAAAGGGTTCGATTATTAATCGCGAATAATCGTAGGGAACTAACCGATTATAACCGTTTTTCGATTACAATTACTTATAAATTAATACGTAGTACCCCAAGAGGACAAACAAGCTAATTTTTTATACATACTATGTGTGTGTGTTCGTTTTTATTATAATAATAAAAAATCGTCATTTCAGCGAAAAAATCGTCAGTATTTTGTTGCTATCTCATTTTTACTAAAAACACGTTATAAACAAAAAGTGTCGGCTTTCCACTAAGAAAGCGCACCACGAAAAAAATTACTTTTTCAGGGGCTCTCAGATATCTCAAAACTGAAATCAAAACTTGCAGGAAGTTTACAGTTTACGAGATAATTACCCCAGAAAGAGAATTATGTCGGCTGAGGATTATTTTTTTAAAGCGCGGCTGAAGGCGGCCAACGCAAAATGTTGTTCTACACACATACATATATGCATTTGCTCGTTTTAATACGTGCTTTTATCTCGGCAATAGATCGTAGTTTTCGTCTTTTGTTTGGTAAATTTTAAAATTTTAACAACAAATATCTTGTAAATACAAGCCTCCGGAAATTTTTGATTTCAGTTCCAAGTCCTCTGAGAGCCCCTCTACCCCTCTGAAATAGTCATTTATTTCGGGGCATTGTTCCTTAATGGAAAATTTTCCCAAAAACAATTTTAAAGAGGTGCGAATTCATACAAATTCCTATATAAATGAAATCGTATTTAAAAAAGCTGTGCACATTTATCTACACAATGCGCTTACTTATATAATAAAATAAATAAATAACATCATCAATGATTCATTAATACTAATTCATAACATTTTGCCTTGAAAAATAATTTACAAAATATAAGGATTTATTTCATGACGATAACCATTTAATTATTGTACTGAGATGGTTTAAATATTTAATAATGCCACTTTCCTTAAAAAAAAAATATATCATAAACGAAAAAAATCGTCATTTATTGGGAAAAATCGTCAAATCATTGCTTAGAAAAATCGTCAAAAGGGCGATAAAATCGTCTATTCGGCAACGCTGGCTGGAGGGAACGTTTATTGCGAATGAAAAGGCGGTAGCTGTGTAACCTAATACAAACGCATGCCGTCAATTTACTGTCAAAAATTTCTCATGCCCATATAACTTGTATGGGAGTAACCGAAATTGAACGGCGTGCGTAAAAAGCAAACTTGACGCCCAATTTTTGTTTTGCGTGACAGTTGAAATTAAGCATTGTGGGTGATTGTTTGCAAAAAAATTGACACTTGCTTTTGATATCGCGTGTGTTAGATACATATTCCACAAAATAAGATTTTCTCTGATTTTCTATATTTTTCTATTTCTTTATCTGTACACGCACGCAAGGCCGTATCTAGGGGGGGGATGGCAGGGATCAATCTCCCCCCCCCCCCGAAATTAATGCGATTAAATTTTTTTTATAATATAAATATGCTTAATTGTATTTTTTAGAAGCATAGAAATCATGTAAAAAGTTAGTCTCAATTATTATTTGTATCTATGTATGTACTAGCAAGTACCCGGCTTACTTCGTTGCGCCGCAAAAATTAAATATACTGATGTTTAGCTTTGAGTAGAGTGTAAAAATGGGTTACACATTCATATTTTGTGCTTGTTTTCTGCAAGGAATGTAATATACCACCCTCCTTTAGATGAAATGCAAACACTTTAAAATTAAACAACGTTATAAACAATACATTTATTAACAACAAAAAACTCAAAGTTATAATAATTCAAACAACGTTTGGTACCTACACAGAGCGAAAACCACCTAATAAAATAGAACAAAAGTAAGAAGATATCTCTATAGTTTTTCTTTAAGAAGAATCTCTACTTACTTTTAATGGGATAGTCTTTTTAATAAAATCAAGAAGAAATCTTCGAATATAAATGTTCATATCTCCTTGAATTAATAAAGAGGGCGTTCTTCTTATTTTTATTAGGTTATCTAATTAAATTTATTAAAAAGTTAGTCTTATATACATACATATGTAAACTGAGTTAGCGGTTCACAGTCGACAACAATAATGCGTAAAGAAAAGTTGAGTAGAAAGTTTTTTATTTATTGTAAGAAGGTATACTTTTAAATAAAATTAAAAAGATTTACCTCCCAAAAATAAGAAGAAATTTCTGTAGAAATATCTTCGAAAAATTTAATAAGAAGTTTTCTATTTATTGTGAGAAGGTATACTTTTAAATAAAATTAAAAAGAAATCTCTATGGAAATATCTTCGAAAAATTGAGTAAGAAATTTTCTATTTATTGTAAGAAGGTATACTTTTAAATAAAATTAAAAAGATTTACCTCCCAAAAATAAGAAGAAATCTCTATGGAAATATCTTCGAAAAATTGAGTAAGAAGTTTTCTATTTATTGTTAGAAGGTATACTTTTAAATAAAATTAAAAAGATTTACCTCCCAAAAATAAGAAGAAATCTCTATGGAAATATCTTCGTCTCTGACTTCTGTCCTCTCTTTGGGCCACGAAGCTGTTCAAAGAGACAATCTTCTTATTTTTATGAGGATTATTTGGCTCTGTGTACATTAGTAGGCAATTTAGTTCATAAAATAAGGTACATCTTGTTCATTAATTAAAAACTTCCGTGAACACAACATTCTTTTATTAATACATATATAGTACATATAGACGGCTGAGAATAAGATCGCCCTATTTCAAAAATTGTTTCAATAACGTCCTATTTCAGATTTTACTTCAAAAACGCCCTATTTCAGAGAAAATTCAATATATATTTCTCTGAAATAGGGCGTTTATGAATAATTGTCTGAAATAGGACGTTATTGAAACAAATTCTGAAATACGGCGTTCTTGAAGCAAAATCGGAAATAGGACGTTATTCAAACAATTTTGGGAATAGGGCGTTTTTGAAACAATTTTTGAAATAGGGCGATCTTATTCTCAGCCGTCGATATAATATGTGTTTTTAACAATTTACAGGTGTAGATTAACACATCGAGCCGTATGCGCCGGAAAGATGTAAAGGCCATGATTTCCGATTTTCACTTTTTTGTAGAAATGGCTTACTTGTCATCACCCACACCTCCAGAAATTTTATGTCTGAAGAATGTACCGTTATGAAAAGCAATTTTGATGTAAGTACATAAGTTCAGTTTGTTTACTTTTTTTGTGGGTACGAAGTGGCTTTTACATCTTTTTTGCTTTTCAAATTATTGAAGACTAGTGACAAATAATCAAATTTAACGGGGTTTTGTTGGAATTTAACCAAGGGTTTTATCACTTTGAAGACTTCTACTTTGTATTTTATTACATACGATGACCAATATGGTTTTCTTGTGCGGCATATTGCACTTTATTGCTCCAAAATTTTGGAATAAAGTTCTAACGATTTCACGATAGTTAGGGTCTCTTTTGTTACTGCTTAGAGCAGTTTTAAACAAACTGGTTGTGTATTTCTAAAATTTCTCCAAAATTAATTTCTTGAATCTCGATAATTTCCCTCCAAACGTAGATGCTGAAAGTGATGAACATGGCGAGAGATTTCATCAGAACTTAGTAGTTTTTGAAAGGCGATATCAAAAGAATAGCCAAAAGTACTTACATCCCTCATTATTTATCCTCTCCTTAAAATCGCGAGATGCATTAATTTTTTTATTCAATTAATTCTGTATCCTATTTATTGCTGTTTTGAGAGACATTGTGCACTTCAAAACTCATAATAAATGGAAAGAAATAATGTTAAATGTTACTCCTTAATAAAGTTTTATAAAGAAACGGAAAATGCTAGGTTAAGAACTCTCAATAAAAATAGGTAAATATAAATACTGATACATCCCATTATTGCAAAAGTAGTCTCAAAATTTTCACATTTAAATTCTTTATGGGATAGATAGGAGTCGAATCTGAAATTCCTTATACAAACTTAGATTTTTTCATTCTTTTTGCAATTGTAACTTGACCAATTTTTAAGTGCAAAGGCAAAAAATGTTTGTTGGGATTCTCTTTACCAGTTCTTATTAGATGCCAAATCGCTACGGTGGCTAACACAATTTTTTTGTGCACTTATGTATGTCATGCAATGTCTTGTATATACGGTTTTTTCTACATTTTTACCGATATCTCAGAAACAGGATCTGCCTAAAAAAAATGGATATGCTATTCGGGATCAGCGTTAAATTTCGTTTTAGAAAAGTATAGTTTTATATTTTTGGTGGTTAAAGTTGATTAAAAATTGTCGAAAAGCAAAAAAAATAAATCGAAATAAAGAAATGAAAGTAAAAAAATTTTTAAAAACCTTCTCCTGAACATTTTTGAATTTGGCCTTTACGTCTTTCCGGCGCATACGGCTCGATATGTATGTACATAATAAATGAAATATTTTTAGTTTTTTTATTTTATGATTTTTTAATAAATTTTTTAAGATGTATAAGTATGTATTATATGTGAATAATCACTGTAAAGCCTGAATAAAGATATGTATGTAATTTGAATTTGAAATGTTTTTTTTTAGTTAACCCGCCCCCCCCAAAATGAAATCCTGGCTACGGCCTTGCACGCACGCAAGTCAATTTCGGTTCAACGCATATGAAAAATTTGCGTGCGTGCGTTAATTGACGACTTGCGTTTGTATTAGGTTACACAGTAATTTTCAACTTCGATTATTTCCTTTCGATTATTTTCGACTTGAGAGGAAAAAGGTTAATCGAAAAAATAATCAAAAGGAAAAAACCGATACATTTTAACCGTTAACGAAAGAAATTAACCGATTATAATCGTTTTTCCGGTTATAGTTGCCAAACCTAGTGGGCACTGTACATCTCTAGAACAGAACAAATTAGATTTAATTAACCTAATTTAATTAACACTTAAATTAAAGAAAAAAAATTACTCTCGCCATTGACGTACTTCATCCTCGCCACTCAGCTCACCGCAGACGCAATTAGCAGCAGAAAATGTTTGAAGATGCCGAAAACTTTGCGGATATATTCCGTGGTGGCTTGCCGTATCTCCTGATTGCACTGCCCGTATTCTTCATTTTCACAGCTAATCCTGTATTGGCATCCAGTGAATTTACCGTGCAACGGGTGTCTCAATTCGATGTGAATGGTGTGGCTTATGGTGAGTAAAGTGTGAATTAGTGGGTACAATTATTTGTGGTAATTACATACATACCTACAAATCGTATTGAACAGAAAAACCCGCAAAACGATGGTTAAGTAACTACATAAGTGATTACTTCATAATAATAATGCATTCGTACTTTAATTTAATGGTCAATGATCCGTACATGTATGTATGTATGTTGATCAATGCATAAATTAAATTTTATCGCGAAAGATAAAAAACACAAAATTGTAAGGTTAGAAAATATGCAAGTTGCTATGAATTAGCACTTCTCTGACCCACTTACATACTTTCCCAAACCAATTTTATATATTTCATTTTATAATTCATAGGATGCCGTGCGTCTGCTTTATCATTAGAAGCTAAATCTTTGTACACCTGGAGCACGGGCAGACATTGCGTGGTGGCCAAGTGAGTATATGATTATTTTAAGAAGTAGTTGTGGGGTTAAATAAATATATTTCTCATGCGTTTTATTACTTTTTTTGCTAGATTACAAGACCTGACCATTGAACAATTCCGCGAGATACGACAAAAAGCAGGCGGACTAGTAATACTCCTACCGAAGGATATCAGCACAATGTCTTTCGATGAAAAGGAGGTAAGGATAGTGGCCAAGCTTTGGCTTATATATAAATACATACATATGTATATAAATAAGAGCATACTTACATACATACTTCCGCATTTCCATTTTTCAGCATTTATATTTACTCGAACAAGCTATGCTAGCCCAACCAAATTCCATACCCATCTATTTCTCGCCCTACAATGAGAAGCTGGATCACATTATAACAGATGTTACACGCACCAGCAGCGACAATAATCTAGGTAAAGCACAACGCGGTTCCGCTGTTGCAGAGCTTTTTGCAACGATCTCCGCTAATGGCTATCAAGTGATTGTATCCGGTGCTAGTCATGTCGCCAGCAAGAATAGTAAAATACCAATTATCCAAGGTGAATTGGCAACAATGCCCAAGCTGTATGCCAAACAAATTGATGGAGGAATTGAGGGGGGTAATAATAAACAACCATTGATTATAATTACTGCACATTTGAACACGTTTGGATTGTATAATGTAAGTACTTAAAAAAATGTCTCGCTTTATTATATCCAATACTCTTTTTCTTTTCTTTAAGGACTACCCCTTAAATGCCGATGCTGCTGTTCTAATGACGCTCGCCGATTTATTTAGCAAAATGCATAACACACCTAATACCGCGCCCAAATATCGTTTGCTATTTCTGCTCACCGAATCGGGTGCGTTATTGAACTTCCAGGGTGTCAAAAAATGGTTGGATGAGAATGTGCAGTTGCAGGTGATTATTATACCAGTTTATTGTAAAAATGTGAAAATATAAAAGTAAATGAATTAACCAACATTTTTGCCGCGTGTACCACATACCAATAGGAGGATCTCGTGTCCATTACAGGCACTTTAATAGCGCCAAAAACGCCAAATAATATTAAAGATGAGGTTTGAAAGGCAATTTTAAAATGTTGCTAAGAAAAAAGTAAGGTTAGGTTGCGCTTTATTATGGCAAACAATGCTACTAATGTAAACATTCGCTAGTCGTAAGCATTTGCCAGTCGCTAGTGTAATTTGATGTAAATTGCTAATAAAAAAAAGTAGGTTAGGTTAAGTTGCTTTGGTCATATATATGTATGTACTTGAAGTATTTGCCAGTCGCTAGTGTAATTTGATGTAAATTGCTACGGAGCGTAGATTGTTTTTTTTTTTTTAAGTTGTGTAGCTTATTTACAGCAAATGCAAATCTTCATTTAACCCTTTTCTCTTCCTACCACACATAAATATAGAATGTCGATTTCGTGCTTTGCTTGGATACAATCGTTCAGCCATTGAACGCCGAAGCGGGCTCGCTTTACATGCACGTCTCGAAACCGCCGAAAGAGGGCACAGCTATGAACGATTTCTACAAGTTGCTCAAGTCGACGGCAGCACAATACGGCAATGTGACCATGGATGGTGTGCATAAGAAAATCAATTTAGCCGATCAGCAATTGGCTTGGGAGCATGAACGTTTTAGTATGAGACGTTTGCCTGCCTTCACCATATCGGCGCTGAAATCACCAAAAGAGCCGGTGCGCTCAACAATCTTTAAGGACGCTGATGCACAAATTATGGCACAGACGCAGCAATATGCTAAAATTTTGGCCGAATCCTTGGCACACTACGTGTATGGCATACAAGAGCAGCCAAGTGAAATATTTGCTGATAGATTGGTTAGTAATCGGGTCCTTATTTTTTTCTATTCCTTTTTTAATTTCCCTTGTTTTTTTTAGCAAATCAACAAAAACCACATAAAAGCTTATTTGCAACTGAAATCCGCGCTACACAATAACGACCTGAAGAATGCTTTCGAAAAGTATCTAAAAAATGTGAAAATCATGCACGACAAACCCGATACACGCGATCCGGATTTCATGTTGTACGAAGGCAAAGAAGCGCGTTTGAATGTTTACCATGTAAAGCCAGCCGTCTTTGATCTCTTCCTGACCATTTTGATCTGCGCGTACCTGGCAACTGTTTTCTTTATTATACAACACTTTCCAACGATCTACGATGCATTCTGTAAAATGACCAAAGCGCAAGCGCAACAAATGCAGAACAATAATTTTTCAGCAAATCACAACGCACACAACAACAAGTCAAAAGTTAATTAATTTCAATTTAAGAACAAAAAATGAGCTAAGCGCTTTGTATCATTTCATACAAAACGCATACACATTTCACAGTGTAATGTGGTTGCAGCCAAAACAAAGCGTATGTTTTTAGTAAATTAGGAAAATGGTATATGGAGATTTAATATGTATGTGTTACATGCGTTAACAATTTTAGTTAATTATATTTATGTTTATACGGAGGAAGTTAGCTGGCATGATAAAGCTGGATTATGGACACATAACTAATTGTTGAAGTATAAGTATACAATAGCTAAACAAGTTTAAAGCAACGAAAATGGTGCCATTGCTTAGCGATAGACTCCGTAACATGATTTGATAGCCAAATAATGTGCACACGTGCTCACCTCATTTATGCAATAATGGATTATGTACTCAATCTACTAACCGTTCGTTCGTTCGTTGCCGTAGCAGCAGAACCAAAAGCAATATAACTTAATAATAAAAAATATTTAAAGTAAATGAAAATATCACAATAATTACTAAGCAGTTAAAACATATTATGTAGCTAAATCATGTTGATGTTGTTTTCCCCAATCAGTTATTTAATTACTATTACTATTATGTTTTGTTTTAATAATATACACAATTTAACTCATTTAAAATATTTTAGATTTGCGTTTGTTGCTTTTGGCATTAGTGAATCCTTCGTTCGTACTTCATACATACTACTATTCTTAATTCTTATCGAGTCAACGCATATTGCGTATATTGTTCAACTTGTGGCATTTCTACATTTTTGTGTTCTATTCGAGGGATTCTCTAATGTTGGCAGTTTTATTAAGTAAGCAACTTTAACTAAAAATATATAATTGAAATAAAGTAAATAAAAACGTAAAGTGTGAAGATGAAAAAATTTTGTGCTTTTTTCCTTAAGTGGTGACGCTTAACTGTCTATACGATTTTGTTTCGAGTGCAATAATGTGTAGTGCAGGTAGATGGGGTGGGATAGTAATTAGTGGTGGATAACGGCGTATAATTTCCCCTATTGCTCCAGCATACATTTAAGGCGCAGCATGTTGGATTTAGCTATTAGTGTAAGCAGCCTTTCGGTCACCGAGAGTTTCATATGAATGATTTGAAAATTTCCTTCTATGGGAAATTTTTATTTTCTGGAGAAAAAACACTCTTCTATCCTCTGGCACGCATTTGAATGAAAAAAATTTTATAATAAAAAAATTTCTCCTTTTGTGGAATTTTCATAAACCCTTGAAAACCTAAAAGAAATTTAAATAAAAGATTAATCCCCAAACTTTATTAATTTAAAAATCTGATTTGAAAAAATTTCACTCATTACATACTCAGCTGTATGCTCAGCTGTATGCTTTCATTGTTTGTTTGCGTTTGATGGAAACACGGTGCACTTAATATAAAGCGAGTGCTGCATAAAGTGGGCGTAGCCACGCCCATTTTCTAAATTTTTATCAGTCATCCAACTAAGCATATGAATATTATTCTTTGTGCAAAATTTCATTCCTTTATGACTTCTAGTTATAAAGATGTCACGTTACAAATTCCCAAAGAGTGTTCCAGAAATATCTTTCTTAAAAAGTAGGCGTGGTCATAAACCGATTTCAATAAATTTTTGCGTGGCTATTAACACATGTTATAAAAGTGTATAAACCAAGTTTCGTCATAATATCTCAATTATTTGTCGAGTTATAGGCTAAGAAATCTCGTATATCCCTTTGCGTAAAAAGAGGCGGTGCCACGCCCATTTTCCAAAATTTTTCTATTCGTTGTTTCCGGTCTATTGTAGAAATCATACCACAAAATTTAAATGAATTATCTTTACATTTGACAAAGATATCGCTTAAAATGTTTTTATTAGGTCACTTTATAATACCCATATATAAAAGTGGGCGTGGTCGTCAACCGATTTCGCTAAAATTTTCAACATGTATTACCACATGTAATAAAAGTGTACACACCAAGTGTAGTCATTATATATAAATCATTTGTCGATTTATGGGCTCAGAAATCTCGTATATTCCTGTTTATAAAAAGAGGCGGTGCCACGCCCATTTGCCAAAATTTTTGTGGTTTTCGTTTTATGCCCGCAGTTGGACTCCTGCTATAAAATTTCAATGAATTATCTTTACATTTGACAGAGATATCGCTTAAAATGTTTTATTAGGTCACTTTATGTTTCCCATATATAAAAGTGGGCGTGGCCGTCAACCGATTTTGGCAATTTTTCGTCCAAATATTTGACTATGTAAGTATATCACGCGTACCAAATTTCATCGATATATCTTCAACGGTTTCTGAGTTATGACTCATAAAACTTTAAATGTTTGCCCCTTAATAAGTGGGCGTGGCACCGCCCATTTTCCAAAATTTTTGTGTTTTCTGTTTTATGTCCGTAGTTGGACTCATGCGACAAAATTTCAATGATAGATCTTTATATTTGACAGAGATATGGCTTAAAATGTTTTTATTAGGTCACTTTATAATACAAATATATAAAAGTGGGCGTTGCCGTCAACCGATTTTAACTATTTTCCGTCCAAACGTTTGCCTAGGTAAGTAAATCACGCGTACCAAATTTTGTCGATATATCTTCAATGATTTCTGAGTTATAACATATAAAACTTTCAAGGTTTGACCCTTAATAAGTGGGCGTGGCACCGCCCATTTTCCAAAATGTCATCAAATTTCTTCCTAGGGGCCTGAGCTCAACACGTGGGTAAAATTTCATCGCTCCAGCTATATTAGTGACTGAGATACCAAATTTCCGATTTTTTCTATATAGGAAAAGTAGGCGTGGTCGGTCCGATTTCGCCCATTTTCAATACCAACCGTCCCGGTCTCGATACCAACTTGCATTTCAAATTTCATCACAATATCTCAATTTTTGCGCGAGTTAGAGTGTTTACAGACGGACGGACAGACGGACGGACGGACGGACATGGCTCAATCGATTTCTCTTTTCACCCTGATCATTTTGATATATATAAGTCTATATCTATCTCGATTATTTCACTTTGTTACAATCCACCGTTATGTGATTAAAACTATAATACTCTGTGTACTAGTACAGCTGAGTATAAAAATAGGCGATTAGAAAATTTCCCTCTATGGGAAATTTCTACTTTCTGCAGAAAAAACGCTATTCTATGTGCTTTACCTTCCGCACACATTTTGATGTTTACACAAAAAAAAAAATCCCTTAGCCTTAAAAGGAAAAAAAAATTGAAACTTCTTTCAGTACAAAAATCGATCATTTGAAAATTTCTATTAGCCGTTTTCGATTCACAATTTCTCTGCTGGCTATAAATTTCCCTCTGCCAAATTTATATGTGAATGATAGCGAGCAGAGGGAAATTTTGATCGATCAGTTAGCGAGTATGGCTACTACTCATGCGTTTTTGTTCGATCCGACCTCGCTTGTCTGATGGCGAATCGAAAACGCCAATTATAAATAAAAAGCTGTACAATGAAAAATTCCTTTTTTGCAAAAATTTTCAAACGCAAATCGTTGATTTAAAAATTTCCTTCTATGGGAAATTTCATTTTCTGCAGAAAAAAAAACGATTTTCCAACTACTAAGCATTTTGATAAAAAAAATTATATAATAAAAATATTTCCCTTTTTTGAGAAATTTACACGAGGATTCGAAAACAGAAAAAATTTTATAAGATTAATGTTCGAAATTATTTCAGTTTAGGTTAGGTTAGGTTAGAGTGGCTGCCATAGGGGCACACTTAGGCCTGTGCAGAGGCCCATTGTGATACCACAAGAAGAAAACAGATTACTACTCCTTTTTAAACCAGTTTGATAACCTAATGAAATTCACCAGGTCCTTTATGTCGACAACCGCGACTTTAGATAGGCTATCCAGGAAAGGTGTCCCAAGAAAGCGTCGTCTGGCGCTGTTAAGAGCCGGGCAATGGCAAATGAGGTGTTCGATTGTCTCCTCTTCCTCATCATCTTTGCAGCTTTCAGTTTAAAAATCTATGATTTGAATATTTCCTTCTGCTCTACTTCTGCAAGCATCTTGATTAAAAAAATGTATGCAATAAAAAAATTTCACCTTTTGCGAAATTTACATAAGGCATCGAAAACATAAAAAACTTAATAAAATTAATTCTCGAACTTATTTCAGTTTAGAAATCTATCGTTTGAAAATTTCCCTTTATGGGAAATTTCTATTGTCTGCAGCTAAAACGCTTTACTAACTGCTCTACTTTCTGCAAGCGCTTTGTTTAAAAAAATTTACACAATAAAAATATTTCTCCTTTTGGGAAGCCTTAGAAACATAAACAATTTAATACGATTTATTTCCGAACTTATTTCAATTTAAAAATCTATGATTTCGAAATTTCCCTCTACCAGCTCCTTTAAAACAGCAGTGAGAGCCGGGTTAAGCATTTGAATCAAAACAAAAATTTATTAGTGTTTTTTTTTTGTTTTTTCTTTACTATTTAAACGCATATTATACACATATTTTTGTATATAAAAACAAAAATATTAATTAAACAAAACTTTTTTATTTTTGTTTTTTATCAAAAAATATATATGCAAGCAGCGCCAGATTTTTTTTAATAATAATAAAGTAAAATATATAAAAGATAATGATTAGTGAATTTTCAAGTGGTGTGTTGCTGAACAAAACATTTTAAATTTTCAAGTGAAATTAATTTTATTTTGGCAACAAATATCAAATTACTGGTGGCTTTGCTAACGCCATATTTTACATACATATACTATAACGCAAGCTTAATATGGAAAGGTCAGAAGGGCAAGGGCAAAGGGGCGCACAAATTCGAGAGTTGACTTTCAAGCAAAGAGCTGCTCAGGACTTCGCCGAATGCATTGCGAAAAAAACGGCACGCTCTAGTGAAAATTTGTGAAACGAAGTGCCGAACCAACGACCATTCTATATTAAAGTAACGCTGAGTATATTCAGTACATACATATATACAGATATCTAGAATTATTACTAACTAAAAAATTTAATGCAAAAAATTATAGTTGTAATGTAAATAAAAAAAGAAAGAATAACTGCTTTTCAATATTTTTTTCCGGTGGTATTTATGGCTTTATTTATGGTATTTTAAGGCTTTCCGCGTGCTCATGTCCATTTCCATTTACTTTTTGATGACCATTAACACGCTGATATCATTATCCAAATTGGTTATTTCGTAACGTTTGCCTGCAAGCACAAAAAGTACAATGAAAACTTTGCCTTTTTTGCTAAACTTTCAACCGAATGAGATGACTTACCAATATTAATGGCCACCATATCGCCCACCTGAAATGTGCCCCTTTCATTATCAGTGCCAAAGCGAAATGTGCCCGCAAGCACAAGGAAGTGCTGAAAGTAAATATAAAAAATGTTATTTCAATTTAATTGCCAATTTACAGCGAATGCGTCAAATTCAAAAAAAAAAAAAAAAAAAAAAAAAAAAAAATCATACCAAATTAAAACGCTTTGCCCGCTTCGGTTGCTTATGCTGCAATGGCTGGAAGCGCAAATAGCCCAAACTGTATTTGTCATCTGTGTCATAAAAAGCATAATCGATGCCTTCCAAGTTTGTAAAGTACAAATTGCCAGCAGCCGCTAAGAATAGTTAAATAGTTAAAAAAAACAACAAAAATAAAATTACAAAAAAATAAAAAAAAAAAATGAAAAAAAGCACAAAAATCACACAACTCACATGTACGCATATCTTTAAAGTTGATGGCAGTCTCTTTAACCAAGCTGGTGGGCAATGCCGTTGAATATGAAACATTTCTTAGCCATGTATACAATTGATTTTGTGCATTCGCTTGCGTAGATGTACTAGAGGTGGAACGTGCGTGTGATGATGACGTTGATGCTGTCGTCGCTTCAGTATCGGAAGCTGAGGTCGCTGAACTTGTTCCCGTTGTTGCTCCTGCTCCTCCAGTTCCTTTGCAGCGTCGCAAACGCACACGTATCTTTCGTGAGCTATTCCTGCTCGTCGTCGCCGATGATGACGTTGCCGTGGCGGCGATTTCGGCTGCGGCGGCTCCCGCTGCCATCTCATCATCACTCTGCATGCCGTTGTTGTTGTTTGCGGCATTTTTCAACTGCTCGAAGAGCTCGTTGAGTTTGTGGCGTGGCGGCGGTGGTGGTCCATTGACGCGACTCAACTCTAAAACGCCCATACGTTCGTTTACAATGTAACCATCAGCATCGCTTTGGCTATTGCTAGACGGTTTGTCTGCTGTTGTTTGCTGCTCTGCAGACATTTGCTTTTCGGCGGCCTTTTGCTTGCGTTTCTGCGCTTTTTTCTTGCGCTCTCCTCCAGCTACAGCTCCTTCTGGTTCTGCTCCTGCTCCTCCCGCTTCTACCTCTTTGCGTTTCCTTCTTGTGGTTGCGGCGCCACCAGCTTTTTTCTTCATCTTTTTACCATCCACAGCTTGTGGCGCACTTTGTTTAGGCGGCACTGCTGTGCTTTGACTGCGACCGTCGCGGTCACTCTCCTCGCTCGTTGCAATTGCTTGTCCCCTGTCATCCGCCGATTCCATCGACGTTTCGGCGATCGCTTGCAGCCTTTCGCAACCGTCTTCTGCGCCGCCTTTCGTACTGTAGACCGTGCCAGAGGTGGTGTTTGTATCACCCAAAAGACTGAACATATTCATTTCCGGTGCTTTGTAGCTTGCGGGTCTCCTTCCACGTTTGCCCCCCTTCGCTGGCTTTCGCACCGTGCTGGAAGCAACGGGTCCGGACACGTCACTACTCAGAGATTTAGAATCTCGCATTTTATTCAAACGCCGTAGTTTGTTTTTCATGGAAATCTCCTCGATTGTCTGCCACATGGAAAATACACAAGCTGGCACTTGTTTTCTGGGCACTTGGCCACGTTTTGAACGGCGTAGACCTTTAAGAAATTAAATAAAGAGCGTTAAAAAGTAAAATCATGGCAAAAACAAACAAATTGCGTCCTCACTACTCACCTTCGGCATCATCATCCGTTGTTTGTGTGTCATTAATTTGCTTTTGTTGTTGTTGTTGTTGTTGCTGCTGCTGTGATTTGTCAGCACCCTTGGCGGCTTTGGTGTTGCGGCGCGCATATTTACGTGGTGCTGGCATTGTTGGCTTTTTGAATAATTCATCATCATCTGTTTGACAGCCAACTTGATTCGAAGTTGAGCTGATAATGGCACTGGTTGTTGCTGTTGTTGTTGAAGTAATATTATTATTTGTGGCACAATTATCCAGGTATGCTGTTGGTGGCGCCAGTGGCGGCGCTGGTGATTTTGCTGTTGTTGATGCTGTTCTGCGCGTGTGCGTTGTTGAAAAGAGCGCTGGCGGCGATAGTGGCAGCGCTGGCAGTGGCGATGTTGGTGGCGATGGCGATGCTGTTGAAGCGCCACTTGATGCCGGCGGCGAATAAAAACGGCGTCTCGCTGATGCTGATGATACTGACGCTCTGGTTATACGCTCAACCTCTGCATGTGTATCGTATATCGGCGATGGTGGCGGTGTTGCAGCGCCGTCACTTGATGTTGGCGTCGTCGGAGTAATTAGTGGCGGCGGTGGTGAAGGAATGTGTACACTGGTCGATGATTTGGTTGGCGTTGCATAAATTGGAGGTGGTGGTATTGGCTCTATGCGCGGCGTTTTTGGCGATTTTGAAACCTGCGGGCAGTTCTCTTTTTCTGATGAGACATTTTGTGGATTGTCATCGCATCCGGTGGTCGAGTCGCCTTTGTTGTACAATGAACGTTTGCTGGTGCTTGGCTTGCGGCGCTTCCTCACCACCTTTTTCTGTATTTCTATGTAGCGCTTTGTTATTTCGGGCTACGAAAGAGGCGAGAGAGATGAAAGTAATTAGAGTTAAGGCATGCGAAAGAAGTTATAGGGCAAATTCCGATATAATGCACCCGAGCACGGAAGTTTTGGTTTTTTTGTGGGGATAGCGGGGATCATATAGGTAACTAAATTGAAAACGAAATCTTGCGAAAACTTATAGCTTATTAATAATACAGTATTTTGACGTGCACGGCCGCGCTTTAGAAAAATAACCCACTGCCGGCAGAATTATGTTTCTGGAGTTAGATCTGTGGAGCGAGCCACATTAATTTTGAGTAGAATGCCCTTAAGAAATGACGGATTTTGGCCGCGCTTAAGAAAAATAACCCACTGCCGGCAGAATTATGTTTCTGGAGTTATATCTGTAGAGCGATCTACATTAATTTTGAGTAGAACACCCTTAAGCAAGGATGGCTTTTGGCCGCGCTTTAAAAAAAGTAACCATCAGCCGACAAAATTCTCTTTCTGGAGTAAAATCTATGAACCTGACCCATATTACTTTTGCGTAGAACAACCTTTGCGGAAGCGGCCCTTGGTCGCACTTTAAAAAAATACCCTCAGCCGGCACACTGATCAACAGCATTGTTGCATAGTCTTGCGTGTTAAAATTAGTAAAATAAACAGCCACAGAACATTTTCTAAAAATATCATTAAAAAATTCTTAGCGACTTGAAAATATATATAGCGGCTGCACTATACCAAAGCCGAACCAAAAACACTATTTTCGACACTTTCAAAACTTACCAAATCTTTTGATTTTCTTACGCGCGAACGCGATGGTCTACCACGGCTTATAGTGCTATCTCTGTTTGGCTGTATGAATGTTACACGTTCGGTGCTGTTGTCATCGATTAGCGAGGAATTGTATGCTTGTATGCCAGTTAGCTGCATAATCATTTGCTGCGTTGTTGATGGTTTCTTTGCGGCAGCAGCAACACTATTATCGGTGGTATTATCTTTGAAACCATCCGGCGCAGTCAATTCAGCAAATAAACCGCTATCAGTAACATTTTCATCCATAACCTCCTGCGCCTGCTCTCGCTCGTCATTATGTGCCTCCTCCTCCTCCTCCTCATTATCGTGTAAACCCTCAGCTTCGCCCAATAATTCGCGTCGCAAAATTTCCAATTGTATCTGCTCTTCGATTTGTAATTTTTGCTGCAACGCTTGCTTTGCCGCAACATTCGGCGCCATCGTCGTAGTAGATTTGCGTAGTCGCGCTGGCGGTATTAGCGCCTCACCAATCGAATTGCGTTTGCGCAAATCGAGTATTTCATGATTGGTTAGACGCGCCAAGTGCGCTTTGAGCTCGTCAGCGAAACGTTCACCATTTTTTGGTGTATTCGGCGCCTTGTTCAAGGGTCGCTTGGCGAGCTGGCCCTGTGGCAAGATTTCGATTACGCCGCCTTTGCGTGTGTGCCGCAAATTGAGTGGGTGGGCACGTGGTGGTCCCGGTGCAGCTTCGGCATCTTCAGTGTCACTGGTTATCATGGAGGATGCTGTTTTTTTCGCCTCTACCGTGCACTTGCGTTTGCGTCGGCTGCGTGTTTGATACGGTTTACGCCGCTCAGGCGCCAAATTGAGCGGACCACTTTTGCGAAACGCACGCCTTTTATCAATTGGCGGCATGCGACTAGCATTGTTACTGATATCATCCTCATCGTCGGTGATGAGCGCCGAATTGGCTGTTTGCACACTTTCACGTCTAGTTGGCGTCATGTGAGAATTTTCAGCTGGCACATTGCGATTCTTCAAGATTGAGCGCCTCGGTTGTGTTGGGCTTTGCTTGCCTACATTGGATAGTTCTGCTGTAAACGCGTCCTTTGCCAAGCTCTGATTTTGCGTAATCACCGTGTGTGAATTTGAAAAGCGTACCATGGAATCATTGGCAGTACGACTGCCATTTAATTCGCTTACTTTACTTTTCGCTGGTTCGGTTGGGCGCAGGGTTGCCGAATGTTTCAAACTTACACCTTCATCTGCTTTATGCAATTGTGTATTATTCTCTGGCCTTATGGAACATTGTAGTTGTGAACGCATCGAGGCACAAGCGTTATGTGTTGCAGTTCGATTCTGAGCTATTGAGCGTTGAGAACTGCAGCAATCCATTAGCGTATGCTCCCTACATGTTTCATGCGCTTTATTTGAGTGTGTATTGTTGTTATTGTGTGACAATTCTGCAGGACAGCATTCCATTTGCGCGTGCTCCACACAAGTGGCAGCCAACAATTTGTTATTACTTTGAGTGCTATTGTGCACAGGCGAAGGACTATTCAGCTCCATCAAATTCCTAGTGTCATTAGTGTCATTGTACTGTGTGAATGTCGGATGTATAACAAAGGTTTGAGCATTTTTCGCTTGATGGCAACTATTTTGTTTAGATAATTCCTTAAGCGACTCATTAACTGGAATTTCACAGTCGTTAACACGTGAATGTGTGAGTGTAGCATTTGGCTGCTGATCATGTGCCATAGCACCGGTTAAAGTTTTATCGCAATCTGTTGCATTCAATACACCATCTCCCTTAAGCGATTGATTTGTTGTAGTTGAAAGAGGCGACGCCATGTTAAATGTCTGATTCACTGGTAGAACAATGTTTGGCGATTGCGTTTTTGATTTGCGTATATCGTTGAGGGTGTTTTGCACTTGTTGCAGCAACTCCTGTGTAAATAACTCTTTACCTCTATTTTCTGGTGCAGCACCACTAAAAGAGCATTGGGCTTGTGCTTGCTGCAGCAAATCTTGTGTGCCTGGCAATGGAGAGGCATTTGGCGGCATATCAGTGGTAGCTGCTGCTGTCCTTTTTGGTGAATTATTCTCCTGCAGCGTTTTTACCAAAGCATTTACTTTTGTCATTGACTTTTCAAGCGCATCCTCAATTATAGTTTTTAAAAGAACTTCTTCCTGTTTGCTCAAATAAAGTTTCGATGGGGTTTGGTGCGTATTTTCTGCTTGTTCACATTCAACTGGTGTTTGATGGTGCGACATAGGAGTGCTACATACTTGAGGTGCCTTAAAGGAAATGCGAGAGAAACATTAAATTCATTTAAAGGTTACACTTAATTAATAAAAAAAAAAGAAAACGTAATACATACAAAGTCAGCCGAATTGGAAATTGTGCTTTCGAATTCTTTTAGCAGCATTCTCTTGCCACACGACGAACGACGTTTCAATACTTGACGCCTTAAACGATCAGCACTGCTAACTACGCCTCCACTGCGAAATAGCCGCGATGCGGGTGAACGTATTGCTGGCATATTTAACGAATGCGGTGTTGCTGGAGCAGAGCTAGTTGCTGACAACACCGTTTTCTCACATTCGCGTTGCTGCTCCATAGGGATTTCTGGTTGTGGCAATTTTGAATTTTGCGCTTCTTGCTTTTGTGCTGAAGATGGTTCTGTAATTTGTTGTATTTCTGGTGGCTTTGCCGTTATTTGTACATTTCGCGGCACACATATACTTGGAATATCCGGTAGGTTTTCCTCCACAGAAATTGCTCTGGATATGTGTATATGTTGATCAGCTGTTTGATGCGCATCCAAATGGCTTTTTTCTTTAACTGGTGGCGTATGATTTTTTGTTAGTTGGTGCGGGTCACAGACCGATATGGGTTCTATTGCGTTTTTCCCTTTATCACTATGTGACACTTCATTTGCTGTGGGCAAATCAACTGCATTTCTTTCTTCTAATTCACTAGTATTTATTTGATCTTTGCCGTCAACGACATTCTCAGCATTATGGAGTTGATCCTTGCCAACGTCATCTTGCATTTGTTCTGCTTTGGCTGGCACTGGTGGCGTACTCAAACGTTTAAGTTTGACATTTAAGCTAAATCGCTCAGGCTCATTATTAAAAATTCTTCCCCCCGCCGGTCGTTGCGCACAACTCTTTTTCATTAAGAACTGCGCCAATTCATGGCCCTCAGAATCGTCAAGAAATTCCGCAAATTCGCTCAAACTTAAACGATCCGCAGACCTGCGCAATAACAAAAGGTGTTAATTGAAATATTAAACTTATATTTGTATATACGTAAGTGGACATAAAAAAGCAAAAATAAAGCAATTATTATGTGTTCACAAAGTTCCCGCGGTTCAGAAAAACACAAACATCGCATTATTTAACAATTGCTTTCATATTCACATATGTAGATTCTGAACACATTTATTTATTTTACACTTACATTACTGGATTGATATGATTGCTAACGCAAAAAATAATAATAAATAATTTATTTTTTTAATCAATTGTCACCGCTTGGGTTTTCCGAGCCGTTATTCCTCCATCTTTTTCGAAATCGTAGAAGACTGTTCGAAATGTCACTTGCAAGTTGCCATATCTTTCGAAAACTTCTCATGCAACCCTGTGATAAAATCGTGGTGAATATTAAAGCCAATGTACATACACCAAAGAGGTTACTCTGTGAAATGAACACATTTTTGACAGCAGTAAATTTTTGACGGCCCGCTGAAGAGCAAAGAAGTATACAAAATTATAAGTTGTGAAAAATGAATATGTTAAGAAACTATTTGCCACTATTGCTTGCTTTATTTTGGAAACCAAGTCGTTTGCCTGCTTTTTTAATTAATTTGCTGGCCTTAGCCCTACTAAATCGATTTGGTCGCAGGTGTGAATAGGCTCTTACCTATATGCACAAAGATGGTTTACGATATGCTAGAATTTTATATACCAGAATGCGGAGTTAAAGCGATTGTTAGTAATTTTTTGTTTGATTAGAACTCCACAGAACATGTAATGACATGCATGCATAAGTACCATGGTACAATAACTTAGAGGTAGGCGCACGGGCGAATTCAGAAACTACTTTTTTTTATTTCCAAAGGTAGAGTGTAATGTCAAAATCCAAGCGAATTATAATCATGGCCAATAGGAATGAGCGAGTCCCATGCGAATTCAGATTTTAACCACGGCGAAATATCATTTTGACATTATAGCCCCGACACATAGCATACGTCAATCCGTCTACGTCGACGTATGTGACTGACAGCTCACGTACTTGACAGAGAGGTCGGCACATAGGAAACGTTGACGGATATACATAAATCAGCTGTTTGATTAACCTTTAACGACAGAGGTGGTGGCAAAAATTTAACTCTTTAGAATATTTTGTAATTTCTCTTTTAAGTTGCCCTCTTGAAATTCAGTTTTCAGTAACTTCACATCTCCTGATAATTATTGACCATTTTGGTTTTATGGAGGAATGTTTTACAAATGAGAAAAAACTCGAAAAGCAAATTGCAAAAAAAGTAAAATTCAAGAGTAGCTAAAGGTTAACAATCAAAAGCAATCGGCTGACATAGCGACGGATTGACGTATGCCAAAAGTTGAGTGTTGGGCAACTTTGGTACGTTGCGGCGACGGATCCGTCGTACTTGTACCGATGTGCATTTAAATGCCCACAGTTTACTGAGCTGTCAGTCACATACGTCGACGTAGACGGATTGACGTATGCTATGTGACGGGCCTATTACACTCTACCAATTACAATAAGGCACTCTGCACACGAGGCGTATCGTCATAGACGCGTACGAGACATTTTATGTAGCGTCGATTTCCCTACGCCTCAATATCTGCACACGAAGCGACATGAAACTTCGCTGCACAAAACAAACAAACAAATTAATAATACGGCATTTGCTTTAAATTTCGAAGCTTTAAATAGAAAAGATGAAAAATTTTACGGAATCTTCAATTTTCTTTCATTATACACTCATTTTTTCCGATTTTTTACACAAATTTTACTGCTTTCATAAATTCCACCAAGTGGAAAAATGTAAACAAACATCTTCTTCTTCCTGTTTTCTAAGCGTAGTACGCCTAGCTACCAGCACTGCTTTACGCCAAGCGACATGTAGCTAGCATACTTTGACGAATGCATGAAGCTGACGACTCGTGTGCAGCCCTCAATTGAAATATACGTGCGCGACATCAAAGCGTACAGCTTTCGTCTGTAGTATCTAATACGCGTCTAAAGCAGTACGCTCCGTGTGCAGAGTGCCTAACAAATACATGGGGATTTTCTGAATTCGCCCCTGCGCCTACCTGGTATATCTGCCTTGATAAGTACCCATGCACATGATGTGATTTTCAGCACATCTTTCTCAACTCTCTCACATCGTTTACCGTTCACATTGCCTTATTACATCTTGTAGGTTCTGTCGTTTAGCATTGCTACCCAACAAACACTGAGGTTAGTTATCGATTTGAGAATGAATCGAGAACTAGCCTCATTCTCAAACCTCTAACGTTAGAGGACGACTCGAAAATCTATCGAGAATCATAGCGTTCTCAAACAAAAGGGTACCTAATTCTCAAATCGAGAAAATTATAATTCTCGAATCGAATTCTAATGTAGTTCTCTAATGAGATTCTAATCAGAATTTGCAAATACTTCCAATTGAAATGAAAATCAAAGCTTTGTCTCCTTTTACATGATTTTTTCATTGTTTAGATTTTATTAACGCAATATGTGCCTAAATTGCATATGATTATATATATTGACATGTATATGTTTACCACATTTATAAGAACTGAAATTTAAACAAAATTCAGTCTTATTATTTAAATTAAAGGTACTTCTTTTACTTTTTAATGGAAAACATTGTACTACGGTAATATTAACTTCACCATTTTTATACTCAGCTGTACTAGTACACAGAGTATTATAGTTTTAATCACATAACGGTGGATTGTAACAGAGTGAAATAATCGAGATAGATATAGACTTACATATATCAAAATGATCAGGGTGAAAAGAGAAATCGATTTAGCCATGTCCGTCCGTCTGTAAACACTCTAACTCGCGCAAAAATTGAGATATTTTGATGAAATTTGAAATGCAAGTTGGTATCGAGACTGGGACTGTTGGTATTGAAAATGGGCGAAATCGGACCATGACCACGCCCACTTTTCCTATATAGAAAAATTGGAAATTTGGTATCTCAGTCACTATTAAAGCTAGAGTGATCAAATTTTACCCACGTGTTGAGCTCAGGCCGCTAAGAAGAAATTTGATGAAATGCCACGCCCACTTATTAAGGGTCAAACATTGAAAGTTTTATGAGTCATAACTCAGAAACCGTTGAAGATATATCGATGAAATTTGGTACGCGTTATTTACTTACTTAGACAAACGTTTTGACGGAAAATTGTCAAAATCGGTTGACGGCCACGCCCACTTTTATATATGTGAACTATAAAGGGGCCTAATCAAAACATTTTAAGCGATATCTCTGTCAAATATAAAGATCTATCACTGAAATTTTGTGGCAGGAGTCCAACTATGGACATAAAACGAAAAACACAAAAACTTTGGAAAATGGGCGGTGCCACGCCCACTTATTAAGGGGTAAACATTTGAGTTTAATGAGTCATAACTCAGAAACCGTTGAAGATATATCGATAATATTCGGTATGCGTGATACACTTATTTAGGCAAATGTTTGGACTAAAAATTGCCAAAATCGGTTGACGACCACGCCCACTTTTATATATGGGAACTATAAAGGGGCCTAATAAAAACATTTTAAGCGATATCTTTGACAAATATAAAGATAATTCATTTAAATTATGTGGCATGACTTCCACAATAGACCGGAAACAACAAATAGAAAAATTTTGGAAAATGGGCGTGGCACCGCCTCTTTTTACACAAAGGGATATACGAGATTTCATAGCCTATAACTCGACAAATAATTGAGATATTATGACGAAACTTGGTTTATACACTTTTATAACTTGTGTTAATAGCCACGCAAAAATTTATTGAAATCGGTTTATGACCACGCCTACTTTTTAAGAAAGATATTTCTGGAACACCCTTTGGGAATTTGTAACGTGACATCTTTGTAACTAGAAGTCATAAAGAAATGAAATTTTGCACAAAGTATAATATTGATATGCTTAGTTGGATGACTGATAAAAATTTAGAAAATGGGCGTGACTACGCCCACTTTATGCAGCACTCGCTTTATATTAAGTGCACCGTGTTTCCATCAAACGCAAACAAACAATGAAAGCATACAGCTGAGTATCTAATGTTCGATTCCACTCGAACTTAGGCTTCCTTACTTGTTAGTATCTAATTTCCATATATGTATGTATATTCAATAATAATAATAATACAATGGCGCTATTATAACTCTGACGAGTTTTATGGCCGAGCTTCTCTCCCAATTCGAGGTGTGCTCCTTTTTGTTTTTCCTACTAATTGGGTGGACCTACAGTTTTATGCCGGCTCCGAACGGCGAATGCATTTTTTGTGAGAAGCTTTTTCATGGCAGAAATACTCTCGGAGGGAATGCCGCCCACTGCCGAGAGGTGACCGCTGCTCTTAAAAAACCCAATAATTGGATTTTTACTAATTAGAAAAATTTGTTTGGCTCGGACCGTGGTTTGAACCCGAGACCTCTGGCATAGCAGGCGAGCACTCTACCCACTGCACCACAGCGGCCACTATTATATGTATATGTATATTCAATATATCACAGAAATATATTGAGAATTGATAAAAGGCGTGAGATTTGGCTCCTTCTCTAATTACTCGCTAATCGAATTCTAGTGTAGTTTTCAAGCATAGTTATCGATTTGAGAATATATAGAGAATTACACTAGTTATCTAAGGTAATCTCGACAAAATTTCCAACGTTAGAGACTGTGTTTGCTGGGTAGTTTGTATGTCACGTTGACCAGCCGGATATGCTTCCTGAACTCAACGATCCATATGACCATTTTTGTGTAGATCAATTGCTCTTTGTGTCCATGCATAAATTAGATGCGCATATAAAAACCTTTTCTGTCGCACTATGTATGTACATTAGGGTGGTCCCCAAGTGTATGGAGACAGATTTCATATCATATTTTTTTAACCTCATCCCCTAGGTCGATGCTAATATATCTATGTACATATGTATAAATATCACGGGAAATGCAACCAAGTTATTACATTCACAATAGTCTTCTATGAGAAGTGAATTTGAATTTATGTTTCTTGTTCTAAGAAAGGATTATGTTTACCCCTTTCATACAGTCAGAAAATATAATATAGTCATCAAATAGTATTTTTAAGGTCGCTAGAGGTTCAAAATGTTCTAGAAAATTATTCGCCATAAAATTTCGGAAGTGGTCTTCTCAGAAAAAATCTGTAAAATGAACCTAAAAGACCACAGGAAGCAATAAACTTATATTTCTTTGAACGTTAAAAGTGTTTTATTTCAAGTTTTACTGGAGCGATCGAAATACTTCTTTTTCAAAAGATTAATATTTTTGACGACTTTAACGTTTTGTCGGCAAAAAAAAAAAGTTACATTAAAGTGGTATAAACTAAGTACCGTGTGGAAGTGACCCCAATGGCGCACACAGGGTTAATACAATTACAAAGTAGAAACCCTCCTCTCAAGCCAAAGAGATTGGTGTATCAAACTTAGGGATCGGACCATAAATACCGAAGATATGAAAAAATTTATTTTAGCGACATCTGGCGGCGCCCAAAAAAGATACAAAATTTTTCCGGAAATGTTTTCGAAAAAGAAATCATATGGGGTGTGGGGAGAGGGCGTACGGTGGACTTTTCTTTTTTGGACCATATAAGGCGAGGCGGCCTAATGTATGTATATATGTATGTACATATTTCTGCCGTTAAATTAAAGTAGCTTAACTCAAAATATGGTGAACGGAGAAAATCGATTCTTTCTCAAAACATAAACTATTGGACCAATTCGGATTTTTAAAAGTGAAAACAATGGACTTTTAGTGTTAGAGAAGGAATAGTTGTGAAAGAGAAATCTTAAAGTAAGGTTTATGGCGAAAAAATTAGTTTTTATAACTTAAGTGCTTTTATTGAATACAATTTTTACGAAAACCAGAATTAACTCTAATTAAGTTTTTTTTATTGAACTGAATTCTTTCTAACAAGGTTTTTATCTCCATTTAACTCGAGCTAAGTGTTTTTAATAAACAGAAAACACAAATAAATGTGCCACATAACTCTAGTTAGGATGTTTTAATAAAATGATATTCATACAATACTAGACTTAAGTGAAGATAAGTTACTTTAACTGACGCAAAATGTTTCTATTTGAGTAAGGATAACTTGTATATCCTAATAACTGTTTAACTATTACTCCGATTAAAATGGGAATAAGACAGATCGATGGATTTTCCTCCAAAGATTGGCACTATAACAATAACTCAATTTCGCACTATCTCGAATTAGGATACTTTAATTTGCGGGCACAGATATATACTCGTATATAGGTACCTATGTATCAGACACAAAACGGCTGTCTCAGTTTGTTTATGAAATTCTAGCTGTCACGTGTTCGACACCGATAATTCCCATAACGCCTTTGCGGTTGCATTGCCAATTCGAATTGGCTACTTTTAGTGGGTTGATAACAAATTTTAATTTATTCTTCTTCGACATGAAATATTATACCTATATAGCAGGGACCGTAACGATTATAATTTTTATAAAAAAAATCATTTTTAATCGTTATAATCAGGGACCGTAACGATTATCATTTTTATAAAAAAAAAAACATTTTTAATCGTTGTAATTTGATTTTTATTTTTTCGATGAAATTTGATTGATATTTTATGATTTTTATTTTTTCGATTAAAAATAATTGTTATTACTGGATTTAAATTTTTCATATGAAACTTGATCGATATTTTATGATTTTTATTTTTTCGATCAAAAATAATTTTTATTATTGGATTAAATTTTTCCGATCATAATAAACTCTAACAACTGGTTTTTTTTTGCAAATTTTGTTCTCAAATAGAACTGCGCCAATGTTGGCACTATCGTCAACTTCAAGCCATCAAATATAGGATTCACTAACCTTTGAAAAAGTTTACTATGATCGGAGAAAAAATAAAAAAATATTGATTAAATATGTATCTATTTTTCGGTCAGTTTAAATTGGTTAATTGTGCGTATATAGGCTTTTCTGACCAGTAGGTTATTAGCGCAAATAAAATAACGTTATTTCGCTATTCCGGCCCAACGTTTCGCTAGACTTCCTAGCTTCTTCAGGGGTGAGTCCGTTTTTATTAAGCAACAAAGAAATTTTATATATTTAAAAAACATTACATACATATACATAAACATACAAACATGAGCACTTACATGATAATTAACAATACTTGACGACTTTTTCTTTTTTATTTTTTGTTAATTATCATGTAAAAAATAAAAATCGTAAATAACGGTTATTTAAAAATTTAAAAAATAAAAATCTTTAGAATAAAGATGAGCTCATATTTGGATAGAATGTGCTAAAATCATTGTATCCGCATACTTGCATTTTATTGTTAACGAAGTTTTCATAAGGATTTTTTCATCCGAAGAAATGAAAATAACGATTAAAATCGGTCCCTGCTATATAGGTACATACCTATATGTATATATTATGTAGGTACATATGTATGTATGCATGTAGGTAGCCAGCAAATATTTCTGCCATTAAATTACAGGAAATTAGTACGAGTTGGTCTACTAGAACATTACAGAGGACCAGTTTGTTTGTAGTCCAATATGAAACAAACGGTACATAGTAGATATTTTTGATTGGACGACTTTTGAGCGATTTGTAGGTACATATGAATGTATGTATGTATTTACATTCATATGTATGTAAATATGTATACAAAAATATATGAATGCATGTATGTACATATATGTATATAGGTATATGTTTGTACATACATATGTATATTTGTAGGTGGTATGTATGTACGTGTCTCTTTGAAATTGCATTGATACTCGAAAACAGCGCCAGGCGGTAAGTGGCGACAACACGTGATCATGCCGGCGCACAAGTTTATTGATCTCGTTCTTATAAGAAAATATTTTATTAAGGCAAATAGGTACATTTGTACATATCTATGTATGTACATACAATCTATAATACATTTCGTGACGATCATTTGTATATTTCACCATATTTGTGTACATACATACATATGCACATGTGTAGGTACATACATAGGTATATACAATGTACAATTGTTTAAATAACTAATGACGGCAGCTAAAAATTATACATAGTTAGTAAGCTAAATATTTGAACTACAGAATTTGAGGCGGTTGATATTTTCTTAACAAAAATAACTTTATGCCAGACATTCACACACAGGTACATATGTACATACATACCTATGTATACATACATTGTACATATCTATAGATACTAAATACTTATGTATGTATAATTAACACAAAAGAAATTAACTACAAATAAATTCAATATGTCCTCGTTGTCCAGACAAAGCCGCCTAACGAACATTTGTAAATCATGCAAGTCTTCTCAGTTGCAAAAAAAGAATAAATAAAATATATAGGTACCTATATGCAGGTATAGGTATAAATATATACATAACATACATATTTGATAATACCGAATTTTAGGCAACGAGAATATACATACACAGATATGTACATTAGGCATATAACAAATTTTGACGAAAAATTTGGCATACCACCACGTGGTGGCAAATATTGTACAAGTAATGAATATCACTTTTTTAGGTGATTTCGGTACTAAAACGTTCCGCGCAAAATGGATTTCTAAAAAAAGGCAGATTTTTTTTTAAATTTTTTTTTAATATTCTTATTTTTACATTTTTGTCAATTGTTATATGAAATAAGTTTTAAGTTTAAAGTATGTGATGATTTACACAATGGTAAAATGTCTTGCACAATTTTAATTGCACGCTCTGCGCAGATTTACAAAACTTTTTTTGTGTTTTTTTCAATAGTTCTGATAAAAAAGTAATTTCGTTTTGCGCGGAAACTTTTTTGCAATTTCGCAAAAAAAAAAATAATGGGGTTCATACTTTTTTATGCTCTATTCGACTATGGTATGCCGTTTTTCATATTTGAAAAAAATGTAAAAAGTTATATGCCTAATGTACATTAAGCCGTATCACGTTATATGGACAAAAAAAAAGTTTACTGTGTGTCAGTTTTATTTGAACACTTATATCGAAAAAATATTTTTGGTGTAAATTTTTTTTTTAGGCCCGCGTTAAAAACACCTAAATCGCGTTTTTTGTAATAACTTCCTTATTTGATGTCGCATCTCTATGATCTTAATGTCGCAGAAAAGGTCTCGCCCAGCACTATATTTGGCCATATAAAGTTTCGACCTAAAAGTTTGTCCTGAGTTTTACCTTTAAAAATTTTGGAGTTACTATCCCTAGATTTTTTTATTTTTATCACTAATACAAAGCTCTCAAAAAACCATGAGGAATCCCCCAAAAAAATGCTAGCCTTTATTCACAAACAAAAAAGTTATAACATTGTAAAATCAAAAACAATTCTTTTTTTATAAAAAATTACCACAGAGAAACGGCGAAACACGTCAGCTTAATTTTTGGCTCCAGATTACGATGGCGCTTTTAGAAAATCCGGATTAGCTTCCATTTTTGAGATATTAAAGAAAACATTTTCAGTTTTCATATACAAAGCGATCCGATGGGGGGGCGTATGAGTAACTATTGTTGAGGTAATAAAAATAAAGAAAAGGGGAAAAAACTATACGTACATATATGTATATAAAATGCATATGAAAGGGAAGAGAATACCCTACACATAAATTCCAAATATTTTTTCGACATAAGTGTTCAAATAAAACTGAAACACGCAAACTTTATTTTCGTGATACGGCTTAATGTATATATATTTCATATGCATATGCATGTATACCTACATACAGTTTTTTTACCTAATATACTAACTACATATGTATGTATGTACATTCTTTAAAACTGAAATGTCATTAATTTTTATTTTGCACGTCAAGCTGCCACAACGAAAATGAAATGCCCACTTACTGGCCTTGCCATTCTCACTGTCTTCTTTGGTGTGTATCGTTCAATAAAGCTTAATTTAGTTGAATGTGATCATGCGTCATTTTATGTGTGCCTAATTTCGTTATTGTAGGTATAATACTTGCGTACGCTAAAACATGAATACATACATACGTATTATGTATGTATTTGAATGGTTTGTGATTTTTTTGTTTGTTTTGTTAGCTGTGCAAAATTGAACCACAGTGGTTATTTTCAGCCAAGGATGGAAAATAATTATTATTCTTAAAATTTTTATCAAAAAAATCATTATGTACCTACTATCACAAGATAATTTGTGCAATCTGCGTAATGCTTACAAAAATGTCACGTATACGCCACCGCGTCTATAAGTAAAACTAACTTAGAATTTTAAAGCAAATTACATGCATACTTTAACACCACTTCTCCACCATTTTTAATAAAATTTCCAACCATTTCTCCTCGGAAGTAGAAGGTGTGCGCATGCAAAATTTCAAGCCAAAATTCCTAATGGTTCAGGCTGTAGGACGTTTTGAGTTTTTCTTTTATAAAAAATAAAATAAAAATCCGACTGTAATTTTAATTCTATATTAAAGTGAGTAATTAAATCGAATCCCCGTGACTAAGTAGGTGCATATGTGTATGTGCATGTACGTACAATACGTATGTATGTACCCTGCAGGGAACTCAATAACTAGTGAGCAAAATTTATAGTTCCGAACTAGCGAAAAGGTGTCAAAAGGGAACTAGATCAATTGTAGTTAGACCCTCACCAGTTCAGAAGGAGTGAATTGAGTGACCATTATAAGACACACTTTGATTTGTATGCAATTTTGAAGTGACAAAAATTCTATGAAAATTTTTCGTTCGTTCAATTGCCGTCGGTTTTGTATATTTCTGCAATTCTCAGATGCTTAGTGAAGCATTTTATATAAAGAGTTTTCTATTTGCATCTTAACTTGTATGAAATGAAATGTTCCCCTAATTATGCTTTTCCGATCCCTCAGGCTTATTTTTAATTTTTTTTTATTTTATTACTTTTTAAATATTATTGCAAATTTTTATTAAATAAAAAAATAAAAAAATATTAGTTAAAAAAAAATTAAAAAAAAATATCGTCCACCTTGACACCGACAGGATTCGAACCCAAGCCCCTCAGATCGAAAGGCACATGCGTTAGCCAGTCGGCCATCGCGCCACTTGCATGAAGTATGTCAAAGGCTGCACTTAAGCGACAGATGTAAAACTGTAGAATTTGTAGGTACTTGTAGCTAGTTCAGAACTATCGAAATGGTGCCAATAAACGAACTAGTGTAAACTGTAGAATTTAGTACTACACCATTTCCAGATGGATTTTAGAAAGCGTCAACTGGATTTTAGAAAGGAAAAATTGGATTTTAGAAATGTCAATTGGATTTTAGAAAAGGGAAATTGGATTTTGGAAATGTCAATTGGATTTTAGAAAGGGGAAATTGGATTTTAGAAATGTCAATTGGATTTTAGAAAGGGAAAATTGGATTTTAGAAATGGCAATTGGATTTTAGAAAAGGGAAATTGGACTTTAGAAACCGTAAATTGGATTTTCGAAAATTTATATAATTACGTATATGTACATTATAATTTCATACGCAATAAAGAATTGCTATTCGAAAAATTCTGTGTAAAATTTATTTTACACGCACATTCTGAAATCCAATTCACGCTTTCGAAAATCCAACTGACATTTCTAAAATCCAATTTCCCCTTTCTAAAATCCAATTGACATTTCTAAAATCCAATTTCCCTTTTCTAAAATCCAATTGACCTTTCTAAAATCCAATTTCCCCTTTCTAAAATCCAATTGACATTTCTAAAATCCAATTCTCTCTTTCTAAAATCCAATTGTCGTTTCTAAAATCCAGTTAACGCTTTCTAAAATCCATCTGGAAATGGTGTAGTTCGGAACTATCGAAAATGTAATGCAGAGGGTGACAATTGACACCGCCTAGGACATCGCCGTGTTAAATTCGCCAGTTGATAACATGCAAAAGAGATTTAGCTCGCACTAGTAGTGTCGAAAAATGCACTATTTCCAGATGGATTTTAGAAAGCGTCAATTGGATTTTAGAAAGGGGAAATTGGATTTTGGAAATGTCAATTGGATTTTAGAAAGGGGAAATTGGATTTTAGAAATGTCAATTGGATTTTAGAAAGGGAAAATTGGATTTTAGAAATGCCAATTGGATTTTGGAAAAGGGAAATTGGACTTTAGAAACCGTAAATTGGATTTTCGAAAATTTATATAATTACATATATGTACATTATAATTTCATACGCAATAAAGAATTTCTATTGGAAAAATTCTGTGTAAAATTTATTTTACACGCACATTCTGAAATCCAATTCACGCTTTCGAAAATCCAACTGACATTTCTAAAATCCAATTTCCCCTTTCTAAAATCCAATTGACATTTCTAAAATCCAATTTCCCTTTTCTAAAATCCAATTGACCTTTCTAAAATCCAATTTCCCCTTTCCAAAATCCAATTCACATTTCTAAAATCCAATTATCTCTTTCTAAAATCCAATTGTCGTTTCTAAAATCCAGTTAACGCTTTCTAAAATCCATCTGGAAATGGTGTAGAAGCGACCTAGTTCGGAACTAGAGATTTTCCCTACAGTGTACATTTAAAATATGTATGTATGTACGTATATAATATATGTACATATGTATGTAGGTATACATGTATGTACATTAATAACTAAATAAAAATATCGTTAATTGCATGCGCTTCTAAAATTGTGGGCTATAAAAAACACAAAAACTTTTGTGTCTCAATTCATGTCTAATTCATTCATAAAGCACACTGTACACGCGCGCACGTTTGTGTGTATTTGCGTTTGCATTTCTGTTTGTGTTGGTAAAAAGCGCCTGCAGGCATGCATACCCACACACACATATTTATTGGTTATTTAGCACGTTAAATGCGTAGTCAAGGTGTGCGGTGCGGGTCTGAAATGGCTTACACGTGCGGCAAACGATTACCGTTGGTATGAGCGTGTTTGCTGCTCATGAAAAAAGCTGGTGTGCGCTTGAGTGAAAACAAACAAACACACATACACACGCCTGCTACACAGACGAATTTGCACAATATCGTAAGACACAAAGGCCGGAACGAGTATTAAAACGTGTTGAGTTTCGTATATGAACAAAGGTGTGTATGTATGTATGTATTTATGTATGTATGTCGTTATGCACGTTTGTGCGCCAGCAAAGCTTAGTGAGAGGGGGGTAGTTGAGGGTTAGTTTGATTTGAAAATCCAGACGCTTTGCAGGGTTGCGCTTGCAGGGAATTGTACATATGTATATGTAAATATTTTTTAATGCGGTGTAAAAACAAAATTTCTGAACACAAGAGAGAGTTTTTGTTTTTAGCGAACGGTTTTTTATCACTCTGTTTTTTGTTTGAAATTGAAAGTTCAATTGCGGTGGTGATTTTAAGTGTAAAATTTTAAGTGTTGCTGCTTGGGCAGTGTTGCAGTGGTGGATACGATGTTTTAAGGGGAAATACTAGAAATATAATAGAACAGGCGAGCGAACGCATTTAACCCGGCGTCTCCTCAAAACAGAATTCCATCATAACAAACACCATTATAACATAGATTTCAAATGGAGACCGCCTCTGTCTTCTGGTATAACAGAGATGCCAAAGCAATTGCTTTAACATGATTGCCTTAACATGAGCTGTCAGTTTGATGATTTGACAGCTAATTTTTCATTTCAACGTAAAATTCACAGGGGCAACATCTCCACATTGAACGTGAAATTTCGCACGGCGTCCATTTTGCTTGAGTGTTTTGGCTTAAAAAATAAATAAAAAGAACATTAAGTGCATATATACAGTTTGCGAGCATCATCACCAATTTAAAAAAATTTTTTTTAACTTTCTAAGTGCTTCTGCGTACACGGCATGCCAATTCGGCGCCATTTTGCAAATTATATTATAACATAATGAAGTGTCCACGCATATGAAAACATGGATTTTAGACATGATTCTGGTAGACAAAACTAACATAATTTTTGTTTTGTGGAGTTTCGGCGTAAGGTCAAGCTTTTTCCCCTTTTCGAGGCGTACTGCTTATTTATGCCGATTCCGAACGGCAAATTACCTATGTTTTTTTTTTTTTACTTTGCTTTCCTGTGTCAACATAATTAATAATTAAATGCAATGACTAAATACCTACATACATATGTAATTCAATTCAAAGGAAGCAACTAAGAACATCAAGCTCCTTTTACCATAGGGGATAATTTTGTAAAACAAGCAACACTGTACGCCTGCCACTGACTGCCTGAAACATGATGCAATAATAAAATGGTGGACGCAGCAGAGGACGGCTAATTTGTTTTTGGAAAAGTAAGCTGTCAAATTATCGTCTTTTGTTTTGATTTTGCCCTCTTGCACGTGTTATTCGTGGAAATAGCTTGTGTGTTCGCTTGTATGTTCGCTGGCGATTTTTCTGTTTTTGACATTCTTATCTACGGCCGTTCAACGGTAATCGCCTATTCTCTTTTAGCCGCTACGACCATATAGAATTATTGGATCATGGCCTGAAATCAACACACAGCAGTGATGCCAATATTCTTGGACCAAAAATCCCTACGGCATGCCAAAAAATTCCCTACTTTTCTCTACGCTAACAAAAATTTTCCCTACAAATTTCCCTACGCCGTATTTTCTCTATATTGAAATAAACACACACAAAATTGATGCAAATAAAGTTTTTATTAAAAAACCCACGTATCCATACATAGAAATTTTTATGTTTATTTGTGTTATATAATATAAATATATATATTTATAACTATATAGTTGAAATGAGTTTTTCTTAATAAATAATATTTACATGGCACACATTTCTCATTGAAAATGATCATATACACCTCCATATTTCATATTTTTGAAATCGCATTCGCTAAATTTTAAAGAAAATCAATTTTGATTTTTCGCTTGTAGAAAAGACCGAATTATGCATATTGAACTGAGGCTATCGTGATTGAATTTATTCCTTTTTTTGTGCGTGTATAAGGTATAATTGAAAATATTCGTTCTGCGTCTGCATTAGCGCGAGGCAATACTAAACCATATTTGGCTAATTTTGATAAATTGGGAAAAATTTGTTTGTAGTAAAATTTCGAAGGTTTTAAATTTTAAGCCAAAATTTTTTAACATCTAAGTATATTTTCAACTATATTATCTTTTCATGTTCAAGGAAATGATATTCAATAGACCTCCACTCAACTAGCAAGTCATTTCTATTAAATTTAAATTTCTCACAAATACTTTTAAAATCAATAACACCCCTGTCGAATTCAGTATGTATCCCCAGTACAATGTTGGGATTATAAAAGCATAAGTCTTTGAAATAGGAGTTACTCTGTAAAGGCAATTTTTGCTATATTTCTTCCAAAGTATTGATATAAAAAGAGAGGCAATCAAATTCTATTCGCTCAGAATCTGAAAGGGAGAGTATTTAGATGCTCGAAACATTCAGGTCCAATATACATATATATCATCGACTGGCAATGTTACGTGAGGTGACCTAACGTTACAATCAATCCTTATTTCATCTTTTTTAAAAAAATTTTAAGCTAGCTTATAAAATATTTGAGTTGACTCCAAATAAGTTTCATGTATTAACGGCTTTTTGGCTTGAAAAAGTGCATTTAATTCATTGAAAAAACTCAAAACATATTTTAAAAAGAGCCAATATACTTTATTGCATTCATTGTTCAGCTCCGCTAAAATTATTTGTGCAGATTTTAGCTTATCGTTTAGGCTTGCCTGTTTAAAAAATTTAAAAAGCACCGCCCGATTATCGAGAATCTTTTCAATGCACTTGATAACCACGTAGTCGCACTTGTTTTTTCTTTTAAAATATCTTAAAATCTTCAATCTAAGAACATCTTTTTGTACTACCTGATACATAAGTTCAGATCTGCCTCAATAATTCTTTTGGAGCCCTAGGTAGTTCCAAGCATGACTTATTTGCTATAACTGCTGCTGTATGGAAAAATCATTTTTATTATAATTGCGTCGGGAATGTCTTGCAGAAGTCTTGAAGCAAATGAGTTAATTCTGCCTACCATTCAAGCATGCAGAAACATTTTATTTGTAGTTATTAAAGAATTTAAGAAACGAAAATTTTTGAATTCCCTACATTTAGCTAATTTTTGAAAATCTGTCCCTTTTTCCCTACACTGCAAATTTGACGTCGAATTTCCCTACATGTAGCCTCTTTTCCCTACACTTGGCATCACTGACACACAGTGGTGTACAAAAGCGAACGTTAGGCGCAGCTACACCACACTCGCGTTAATAACGTCGCTCGTTTCAGTTTGTGCTGTTTAGTTGGTATTTGCGCGTAGTAATTTGATGTCATAAAAAGCGGAAGAATAATAAAAACGAAAGAAAAAGCTATAATAAACTTGAAACTATAAACAAACAGCTGAGCTAGCAGTTGAACAAGTTGTGAGACACGCGTGTGGCCAAACACATTCTATGTACATACATACATACAAACTAAGCGTTTGGATACTGGTAGCAGCTGAAAAAAGGTTAACAAACAAATTGCGAAAAAAGCAACAATAAACAAAAAAAAAAATAATTAAGTGAATGACAAAAAAATTTGCAAACAAAAGAGCGTGTGACAAAAAAAAAACAAAATAAATAATAAAAAAAAAATAGGAGCAAACAATTGCAAAAAAATAAGAATTTTTAACAAAATTCCAGGCCAATTTTGAGGTGCGAATAATTGTAACAGCTTAAAAATTGAATAGAACATAATTTAAGTATTTTATCAGTACGTACCATTAAACAAAAAAAAAACAGCAAAAACAACAGCAAATCTGAATTTTTATCGTAAGTACATATTCACATTTACATATATACATACATATACCAACTCATTTTGTAACAAAAAAAAAACAAAGAATATTCGAATATAAACGATAAGTATATGTACATATGTATGTATGTATTTATGTGCATGCATATATATTAGGCCGTGGCGATTTACTAACTTATGTACATATGGGTATTTCCACAGAGAGGAGAAAACTCTTCCATAACATTTGTCTAAAATTAATTTCAATGAATAGACAAACAATTTTCTAATAGCTTTTTGGTTGCTTGTTTTTCCGACAGGGTAGGAATATGATGTATTGTGGAACGATTTTCCGTCATCCCTTGTCAAGTTTGGTTTGGAGACAAAAACGAAAGAAGACACTGAAGATGGCGCATATTAGCCGAAACCGGTTTGTCTCCAAACCAAACTTGACAAGGGATGACGGAAAATCGTTCCACATTACATCAAACAATTTTCTCTTATACGATTTCGACGTATGTATGTATCGGCATCACTTTTGTGCAACTAAAGTCGAATTTCACAATAGGCATTTTTGAAGTCTATTTTTATTTTTATGCTTTAATATTGGCATATACGGCAAAAATATAAAGGCCGATAAAATTGCAATTATTTAAACATATGTATGCAAGTTTACGTTATTAAAATCAGGACTTAATGCTTTTTTTCTTTTAACATTTTTTTATAATTTTTAATTTTTTTGAAAGTGGCATAAGGCATTTTGGTGTAAGAAAACACGGTCAATTATTACAAAAAACCGAAAAATTCTTATTGCATTATAAAATCTAAAATATTTAAAATGTCAAGAATAAAACTTGGACTTATTAACGGCTAACAATATTTTTGAATCAGTCCAAACGCAAACCCTTTAAAATCTCGATACACCTAAAAATGGACTTATGTATGGCACTTTCAAAAGTAAGGGCTCATATCTTCAATTTTCTTGCAAATTATTTAAAGATAAGCAAATGCTTATACATACATAGTACATATGTAGTAACAATATCTTATATTTAGAATGTATCTTCCGGTATAGGAAAACTAGCATGCACTCTTTTTTTCATTAGCCCAAAGTTACGGTATGGGATCTCTATGTTATAGCCATTCGATATCGATGATTTTCGCTGATGCTTTGTGTACCAATGCTCCAAATACAAACATTTTAGAATTTTAGCTGCAAAAATTGAAATGTAGACTTTGTTGTTTGAAAATTTTTTTTTCTTCTTCCAGTAGTGGGTACCCTATGGCGTATGAGTAACCTTGAATTTTCTTTGAGTTGAATAAAGTATGTATTGCATATTGCCCTGGGAATTTTTTTTTTGTCAATTTTGGTCAATTTTTGATTTTCAAAAATCCGTCTCGGTACATAAAACCCAAATTACATTAACACAATAAATTTTAGACAAATGTCGTGGAAGATTTTTCTACTTAGAAAAATGAGATGAATTTTAATTTCGATGGCACGACATCGATGAATTGCCATCCATAAAAATTTGCTCCGGTCTACTGTGCATATGTATGTATTTAACGAGCAATAACCTGTTAGCAGTGAAGCGATAAGAAGCCACACGTGCCGTTGCTGGCATGGCCATTAAACATATTTAAATCCCTAATTGCCAAAAAAGGGTATAGAGGAGTGTACGTGCGTACATATGTATGTATATATGTGTGTACATCGGTGGTAGTTACCCTGCAGGGAACCAAATAACTAGTGAGCAAAATTTCTAGTTCCGAGCTAGCGAAAAGGTGTAAAAAATGAACTAGATCAATTGTAGTTAGACCCCTACCAGTTCAGAAGGAGTGAGTTGAGTGGCCATTATAAGACGCACTTTGATTTGTATGCAATTTCGAAGTGACAAAAATTCTATGAAAATTTTTCGTTAGTTCAATTGCAGTTGGCTTTGTATATTTCTGCAATTCTCGGTGGTTTAGTGGAGCATTTTATATAAAGAGTTTTCTATTTGCATCTTAACTTGTATGAAATGAAATGTTCCCCTAATTATGCTTTTGGGTCAGAATTTTTCAAATCAGCACAAAAAATTTTTTTTCTTTGATTTTTATGATTCGCGTCTTAATCGATAGCTCTCCGTGTCAAGAATTAGTTCCCGAAATATTTTTGCAAAATGAACATTTTTCCAATAGTTATTCGCCAAGAAAGTTTTACATCAACTTCTTTAAAAAAAATTATTGTTAATCGACGGTACAATTAAATTTAACGCGAAGTACGCCAAATGTTAGGTAATTATGTATATTTTAAAATAGTTTTTGAAAAAAATTAAAAAAAAAATTTTCTGTATCCTTTTTAAGGATAATTGTTGTTATCAATGTTCTCCGCCTAGGAAAAATTCGGAAAAAATATTGTAGATGTAATGATGCATCGTAAGCTGAATTCCGAAGAAAAAAAGATGGGGACTCTTACCGTTTAAATGCAAAATGCGATTGAACGATTCCCCTCTTCAGCCTAGTAACATTACACTACTCTAAAATTATTAATTTGAAATAATTCCAAGAGATTCAGGTATAGGGGAGTTGGTCCGGTCTTCCTGATCTCAAAAATTGTTTTCTTTATATTTTGTATGGTTAGTTTTCGAGATAACGGTAAATTTTTGCAGTTTTGGGTATCACTACATTCAAACCTATTTTTCGCTAAGGTTGCAAGTGCGATAACCACAAGCAGTACCTTGTTAGAAAGGTAATTAAAATACGCTTCTAACGGCATGCAACTTGCAGTGATTGAACAAACCCTTGCTTGTAAAAGTCAGAATTTTGTTGGGTTTTCTGACTAAATTTTTTATTCAAATATTTATCGTTTTTATAAAAAGGATTATGCACAGTATACACAGTAGATTCTCTACATTACAAAGTTTTGGCAACGGTTGGTATGAACGAGTGGTACGATCGAGTTCCAACTATGGTCACAGTTGATAGTAAGTAGATCGTAAAAGGATAAATGAAAATGTAAAAAAGTGGTAGGTAATTAAATGCTCACTAAATCGAAAGGAATGCTTTAAGAACTCGTTTCTAGTAAACCATGACCATAGTTGGAACTCCATCGTACCACTCGTTCATACCAACCGTTGCCAAAACTTTGTAATGTAGAGAATCTACTGTGTATACTGTGCATAATCCTTTTTATAAAAACGATAAATATTTGAATAAAAAAAATGAATCAGAAAAACCAACAAAATTCTGATTTTGAGGAGAAGGGTTTGTTCAATCACTGCAAGTTGCATGCCGTTAGAAGCGTATTTTAATTACCTTTCTAACAAGGTACTGCTTGAGGTTATCGCACTTGCAACCTTAGCGAAAAATAGGTTTGAATGTAGTGATACCCAAAACTGCAAAAATTTACCGTTATCTCGAAAACTAACCATACAAAATATAAAGAAAACAATTTTTGAGATCAGGAAGACCGGACCAACTCCCCTATACCTGAATCTCTTGGAATTATTTCAAATTAATAATTTTAGAGTAGTGTAATGTTACTAGGCTGAAGAGGGGAATCGTTCAATCGCATTTTGCATTTAAACGGTAAGAGTCCCCATCTTTTTTTCTTCGGAATTCAGCTTACGATGCATTATTACATCTACAATATTTTTTCCGAATTTTTCCTAGGCGGAGAACATTGATAACAACAATTATCCTTAAAAAGGATACAGAAAATTTTTTTTTTAATTTTTTTCAAAAACTATTTTAAAATATACATAATTACCTAAAATTTGGCGTAGTTCGCGTTAAATTTAATCGTACCGTCGATTAACAGTAATTTTTTTTAAAGAAGTTGATGTAAAACTTTCTTGGCGAATAACTATTGCAAAAATGTTCATTTTGCAAAAATATTTCGGGAACTAATTCTTGACACGGAGAGCTATCGATTAAGACGCGAATCATAAAAATCAAAGAAAAAAAAATTTTTTGTGCTGATTTGAAAAATTCTGACCCTTTTCCGATCCCTCAGGCTTATTTAAATTTTTTTTTATTTTATTACTTTTCAAATATTTTTGTAAATTTTTATTAAATAAATAAATATTAGTTAAAAAAAAAATAAAAAATAAAAAAAAAAAAAATTATCATCTGCCTCGACACCGACAGGATTCGAACCCGAGCTCGCCAGATTGATTGTCACACGCGTTAGCCAGTAGGCCATCGCGTCACTTGCGTGAAGTCTGTCAAATGCTGCACCTAAGCGGCAGATGTAAGACTGTAGAATGTTTAGGTACTAGTTCAGAACTATCGAAATTGTGCCAATAAATGAACTAGTGAAAACTGTAGAATTTAGTACTAGTTCGGAACTATCGAAAATGTAGTGCAGAGAGTGACAATTGACACCGCCTAGGACATCACCGTGTTAAATTCGCCAGTTGATAACATGCAAAAGTGATTTTGCTCGCACTAGTAGTGTCGAAAAATGCACTAGAAGCGTCCTAGTTCGGAACTAGAGATTTTCCCTACAGGGTATATAGAGCTAGCAGACAAAAACTTGATAAAGTTGTTTACATACATACATACATATGTACATGCAATCTTTTGCAAATATGCAAGCGAAATTCTGTATGTATGCCAAGGCTTGAAAATTGAAAGTAAAATTTTTAGGAAAAAACGAGGTTATGTACATAAAGTGGTATTCTTTTGCTGAAGACCTTGAAAAAATGCTCCAACTTGATAAATAACTACTTGCTTGCTTACTTGCAACCCTGGTGTCAGCTATCAAAATTAAATATTGTGAACGAGAAAAATAAATAAATAGATTAATAAATATTGCGCTAAAATAGGTAAAAATAAACATATACATATTTTCATATAGCCAACGAAAAAATTATATTGAGTAATTATGCAATTTCACGTGCTATTCACAATAGCTTCATTCTTTTACTTTGCAACACTGCTGTTCTGGACGGACAAAGTGCTAAGCGCTTTCAAGCCTACTCGCTTAACCAAACCACCAAGCTTAGGTTTTGCTGTTGCTTTCAAAGTTATTCGATAAGCTAGCTAGTGGCTTTTTCCAACTTGCTTGCAAAAGAAAGCGGCTTAAGTGGTTAGTTTCTTAATTTTAGACGGTTTTGAAGAATCTACCACATTTTATAACACATTTAAAATATGCAAATATCACATGCCTTGGCGACTTTCAAAAGTAATCCTTGTGAAAATGCTTCCATTTCGCTGCGCACGTGATATTGTTTGAATGCCCATGCATGCCCACACATGTTTACCTACACACGCATTCCAAACAAAGCACAAGCACAAGCTAAATGCATGGGCACATCGGTAGTACTGTACCAAAATAAGCTTTTCGGTTGTTGTGATTTCTTTTTTATCCTCCGTGTGTCTTTCTGTATTGCGTACAAGATATTTTATTCAAGTTTAAAATTTAAAGCTATAAAAATGTACATATGTACATATAGATACATATAAGCGCATTGATCGCCCACAGTTACCATCACCAGCAAGCACTAAGTTCATATGGCTTACTTACTAACCAAGGCTTTGCGTGAATCATGCGTGATGAAAGTAAATGTAAAAGAACGTCTTTGCGGCACGCACGAGTACGTTTATGTGTGGCAAGAAGTCAAACAGCAAATATGTTGCTAGATACATGATATCCACACATATCTATGTATGTGTGTATATGTACATTGTATATTGGTATATTTATGCCTAATCTGCTGTTTTTGCATGAACTTATGTATGTACATTAGGCTGGTCCATAACCGTATGGAGACAAATTTTATATCATATTTCTTCAAACTCACCCCCTAGGTCGCTTTTAGTACAGTCGAAGATAGATATCGGAGATGGTTAAGGTGTTCATATTGTCGTATGTGAACCCTGTGCGTCAACCCCTCAACCGTCTGCGATCAGGACCAAAATTTATATGTGATATCTTTGACTTTTCTGTTAACGATGAATGGGGTGAGACCGAAGAAAAACGCTAATTTATTTTTTTAAGAACCACCCTAATGTAGGTAGGTACATACAAAATACGGAAGCCACCCTCGTTTAGCATAAAAATTGCTTTTCCCTTCTTCTGCGTCTGCTCCCTCCCCCATTTTTTTTATCATTTACGCTATACTGAAGTTTCATTGCTGGATGAATGAATTTCATGACTTTCTCTGTCAAGGACGAGTTTAGGTTAGAATTTTAGGGCGAGAGTTGTGAAAACGTGTTTCCTTTGTATTTGTCTCTAAAAATGTACAAAACACACAAAAGCACCAAAACAAATAAAAGTACCGAAAACAGCTTCCCAATTAGAAATTAAAATAACATTAGCGATGAAAAAGCAGCATTTCGCTGTTGAAAGTGCAATGACTTGGATAGACACAATTTCCACAAGCCAATTTGCAGACAAAATTTCTCAGAAAATGTGGCTTATTTTAGCGAGAAAGATGCAATCAATCAACATTTCATTTTTCTAACGAAAGACAGACTACAGACAAATATTTTTTTGGCTTTTTTTCAATTTCCTACTGGTATGGGTTACGCAGAAATAAGTCTGTAATAATGGCTGTCGTTTCCGTGTAAACATACAAAGATACATACAATACAAATGTACATATGTACTGCATATAGATAGATGTATGTATCTATTCAAGTACGTTTGTACAAATGTCTGTTTTCAGTGATTGTTGGCACGTGCTTCCCACACTTACGGCATAAATACAGTGTCCTTGAGTTGCACTAAAAATAGATTTTTATTATGAAGAACAAAATTTTTAACACAAATATGGAATAATGTAAGACAACATTGACCTACATTGTATATGTAGGTACTTAATACTAATGTATGTATGTACATATGTACTGTATGTAAATTGTAAAATGAGGGCTTTGTATGCATAGATAGATAGATATATGTTACAGTTTTAGAAATTATATTTCCTAGAAATCGTGTCTTCTTAGCGTGTCTGTAATATGAAGCATGTGATTTTGTTTTCTAGGAAATCATCAAGCTTTAATTGGCTATTACTTTTAGTACACGTTTCAACACGTCTAGAAGTTTATCAATGTAGCCATATGTATATACCTATGTACATATGTATCGTATGTACATAGATATCTGGTTATGTCACTAAGGCATGGCTAAAGCGAATAATCGCTTTGACATCAAACTAATTAATTAAACTTTAATTTGGGTAATTGTGCAGGTTAGGAGCCGAATCTGTGAGCACTTGCTTGATGAGCATTATTTCTTGATTATAAAAAAAACATGGAAGTTTTAGTGTAGCTCTCTGATGAAAAAGCTTTTCACAAAAAAGTCTTTTGACACACAATTTTAGCTCCAGCCAACCACAGCGCTCACCAAAAAGCGACAAAAGTAATAAAAACTCAATTACCTAGTCCCATTTAACGCTGTAAAAGATTTCATTTGCTCCTGAAAATATGCAACGTTAAATTTATTTCGAAGGTAGAGTCCTCCGTTTCAGCTAATCCGGTTCAGCTAATTCGAATTGTAACAAAAGAGAGTCCAATAATATTGTGTAATGCCGAGTCAAAAGAGGCACTGACCTTTGGAATGATAACCCATTATTGCGGTTGCATCTATAGAAAAGTATAAAAAAGGAGAGATAAACATAAATCTACAGATTTAAAACAAAACATATCGCTAGCTTAGACTTTCCAAAAAAGGGCTAATAATACAATAAGTAATCCGAAAAATATTTCCTAGCATAAATTAATAACTGCATCACTGTAAAATTCCACAGCCCTACACAAAATAAGCTAAAAAGAGGACGAAAGTGAAAGTGAAGCGCGTGCAAAAGCGCGTGTGCAATTAGGAGAAAAAGAGAGAGAGAAAATAGGGAAAGAGAGAGTGAGAGACCGCGTAAGAGTGCAATAGGGTAAAGAAAATTTATATTCGAACATTCGCAAACAAGCCGGCAGGCACACGCGCCTTTGACCTTCTACGTGCCTTTCGCCAACCAAAAAACATAGAAACAAAAAGGTTTTCGGCATTTTAACGTTAGCTTCGTTTAGTTGTTGTGTCTTTGCTGCTCGCTTCCCTTCCTTCTGACCGTCTGCGAGGGCTTAATCAAATAAACTTTTATAAAGCGGAGTTTTTTAGGCAAAACTTATAATTAAATTCTGTACAATTTATTGTGTTAATGAACCCGGCTTTGCACGTACTTAGTACATAAAATAACTGAATGGCAGTAATTGTGTTCCAAAAGAGCTAATAAATGTGTTACATAAATGTAGATGGTCGGTGGTGGCGTGATGGCTTGCTGAACAGAAACAGGCTGAACGCCTGAAGTTAGACTTTACTTTTGTGTGATTTTCTCGAATTTAAATGAAATTTGTTAGAAGTTACTTTTTATTATTTAACTACGATTTGAGTGCAGTGAAGAATCCTGTTATATTAAAATTATAAATTAACATTAGGCATTTAAACAAATATGTGAGTCTCTTTACACATGCCATAAGCAATGCTCGTTTTTTCAATAGAAAAACCAAAACAACTACCCTGTTATCGAATACGAGAACTTAAGCTGATTCCACATAAAACTTTTTCCGCTTTGCGTTACGCCGCTTGCTATGTCAAACAACGCAAAACTGAAAAACTATGCCACAATGAACGCTGCAACATCACTCAAAAAATATTTATTTTCTGAAAAATCTTTCATTCTCCATTTTATTTACAAAAAAGTAAATAAGAAAATAAAAATCTTTAAATTATTTTTCAATTGTGTGAAATTTAAATTTGTTTATTTACATTTGAATTAAAGTGAGACTGAAAAAAAATTTCAACGCCCCCAAAAGTTGAGATTTGGGCAACTTTGTGCTTTACGTAACTTCGGCGTTGCGTTACTTTTTGTTATGTGAGCAACCTCATATAGATACATGTATTTTAATCTCAGCTGTCACGCAGAAAGTGTCACGTAGCGCAACACAAAGTTCTATGTGGAATCAGCTTTATTGCAAAAGCCTTGAGTTCAGCGTATAAAATAAGTAAGAATTTGTTAAAATAGTTCTATGGACAAAGAATAAACAAAGATGACAAAATTAAAGCTATACATATATATGTATGTTGTGTACATCAACAAACAAACAAAAATAGTTAAAGGTACATATATATTTATTATACTCAGCTGTACTAGTACACAGAGTATTATAATTTTGATTTCATAACGGTGGATTGTAACATAATGAAATAATCGAGATAGATATGGACTTATGTATATCAAAATGATCAGGGTGAAAAGAGAAATCGATTGAGCCATGTCCGTCCGTCCGTCCGTCCGTCCGTCCGTCCGTCCGTCCGTCCGTCCGTCCGTCCGTACGCACGATAACTCGCGTAAAAATTGAGATATTTTGATGAAATTTGAAATGCAAGTTGGTATCGAGACTGGGACGGTTGGTATTGAAAATGGGCGAAATCGGACCATGACCACGCCCACTTCCCCTATATAGTAAAAATCGGAAATTTTGTATCTCAGCCACTAATATAGCTAGAGTGCTAAAATTTTACCCACGTATTGAGCTCAGGCCCTTATGAAGAAATTTGATGAAGTTTTGGAAAATGGGCGGTGCCACGCCCACTTATTAAGGGTCAAACATTGAAAGTTTTATATGTCATAACTCAGAAACCGTTGAAGATATATCGATGAAATTTGGTACGCGTAATTTGCTTACTTAGACAAATGTTTTGGCGAAAAATTATAAAAATCGGTTGACGGCCACGCCCACTTTTATATATGGGAACTATAAAGGGGCCTAATAAAAACATTTTAAGCGATATCTCTGTCAAATATAAAGATCTATCACTGAAATTTTGTGGCACGAGTCCACCTACGGACGTAAAACAAAACATATAAAAATTTTGGAAAATGGGCGGTGCCACGCCCACTTATTAAGGGGCAAATATTGAAAGTTTTATAAGCCATAACTCAGAAACCGTTAAAGATATGTCGATGAAATTTGGTACGCGTGATATATTTACTTAGCCAAATGTGTGGACGAAAAATTACCAAAATCGGTTGACGACCACGCCCACTTTTATATATGGGTATTATAAAGTGACCTAATAAAATCATTTTTAGCGATATCTCTGTGAAATATAAAGATAATTCATTGAAATTTTGTGACATGAGTTCTACAATAGACTGGAAACACAAAAAAAAAAAATTTTATAAAATGGGCGTGGCACCGCCTCTTTTTATACAAAGAAATCTATGAGCCTATTACTCGACAAATAACTGAGATATTATGACGAAACTTAGTTTATACACTTTTATAACTTGTGTTAATAGACACGCAAAAATTTATTGAAATCGGTTTATGACCACGCCTACTTTTTAACAAAGATATTTCTGGAACACCCTTTTGGAATTTGTAACGTGAAGTCTTTGTAACTAAAAGTCATAGAGGGATGCAATTTTGCACTAACAATAATATTTATATGCTTATTTGGATGATTGATACAAATTTTGAAAATGGGCGTGGCTGCGCCCTGTTTATGCAGCACTCGTTTCATATAAAATACACCCTATATCGAACAAACGCAAACAAACAATGAAAGCATACAGCTGAGTATCTAATGTTCGATTCCACTCGAACTTAGGCTTCCTTACTTGTTTTTTTTTATTTTGCTTTATGTTCCGCCTACCTTACAAGCAATAAATATTAAATAGCTTTATAAGTGTATGCAGTGTTACGCTAAAATCGAGCTACGCGTGTGCATGAACACATTGAATTGAATAAAATTGATTATTTATGTATATATGTACATTGTAGATACATGCGTAGGTACAAACATACATAAACATCGCTAGCTTATAGTGAAAATTTTGTAAGTCCCTTTTTCAAACTTTACAGGAGCGACAAAAAATTAAAAAATAAAAAAAATATATATTTTGGACTTGCCAATTTTCTTCGCTGAACTTCGTCAGTTTGCGTATCACTGAATAACAAGTAGAAATCGCCAGCTTAGAGTGCAGTAAGTGTAAGTGTAAGTCCTTTTTTCAAACTTTGTAGGAGAGACAAAAAACAAAAAATAAAAAAATTTCAATTTGAAAGAGTTTTTAGTGCTTAGCACGAAATTTTTTATTTTTAATTCAATTTTTAATTGTTGGGGTAAGTGGAAAAAAATTCAACAACTATTTACAGCGAAGGTTGAGTGTATAGCTATTTCACGAAAAACCATTTTCGATCATCAGCACTCTTTTCGGAAGTGGATGCACCGGGGATTGAACCCGAGTCCATTCCAACTTCAGCCGCAATGACCCAACGGATAAACACACTCGGCCATTGAGACTCTGTGCAAGCTGTTGGATTTTCCCCACTTTTGCCTTTTTCATTTTCAACATTAACGTTAGTGTGTATATGCTTTTGCATATATTCTCCACAAACGTGCTGAATTTTTGTTGTAGGCAGTTCGCAATGAACATTGTTGTTGGTATTTATTTTATGTATATACCAAACAACGTTAACAATTTTACTTGAAAGAGTTTTTAGTGCTTAGCACGAAATTTTTTATTTTTAATTCAATTTTTAATTGTTGGGGTAAGTGGAAAAAAATTCAACAACTATTTACAGCGAAGGTTGAGTGTATAGCTATTTCACGAAAAACCATTTTCGATCATCAGCACTCTTTTCGGAAGTGGATGCACCGGGGATTGAACCCGAGTCCATTCCAACTTCAGCCGCAATGACCCAACGGATAAACACACTCGGCCATTGAGACTCTGTGCAAGCTGTTGGATTTTCCCCACTTTTGCCTTTTTCATTTTCAACATTAACGTTAGTGTGTATATGCTTTTGCATATATTCTCCACAAACGTGCTGAATTTTTGTTGTAGGCAGTTCGCAATGAACATTGTTGTTGGTATTTATTTTATGTATATACCAAACAACGTTAACAATTTTACTTGAAAGAGTTTTTAGTGCTTAGCACGAAATTTTTTATTTTTAATTCAATTTTTAATTGTTGGGGTAAGTGGAAAAAAATTCAACAACTATTTACAGCGAAGGTTGAGTGTATAGCTATTTCACGAAAAACCATTTTCGATCATCAGCACTCTTTTCGGAAGTGGATGCACCGGGGATTGAACCCGAGTCCATTCCAACTTCAGCCGCAATGACCCAACGGATAAACACACTCGGCCATTGAGACTCTGTGCAAGCTGTTGGATTTTCCCCACTTTTGCCTTTTTCATTTTCAACATTAACGTTAGTGTGTATATGCTTTTGCATATATTCTCCACAAACGTGCTGAATTTTTGTTGTAGGCAGTTCGCAATGAACATTGTTGTTGGTATTTATTTTATGTATATACCAAACAACGTTAACAATTTTACTTGAAAGAGTTTTTAGTGCTTAGCACGAAATTTTTTATTTTTAATTCAATTTTTAATTGTTGGGGTAAGTGGAAAAAAATTCAACAACTATTTACAGCGAAGGTTGAGTGTATAGCTATTTCACGAAAAACCATTTTCGATCATCAGCACTCTTTTCGGAAGTGGATGCACCGGGGATTGAACCCGAGTCCATTCCAACTTCAGCCGCAATGACCCAACGGATAAACACACTCGGCCATTGAGACTCTGTGCAAGCTGTTGGATTTTCCCCACTTTTGCCTTTTTCATTTTCAACATTAACGTTAGTGTGTATATGCTTTTGCATATATTCTCCACAAACGTGCTGAATTTTTGTTGTAGGCAGTTCGCAATGA